>CM050648.1:119262590-120462590 GCA_027574665.1 Rhynochetos jubatus | reverse complement strand
ACTCACTAGGGATTCGCTCCACAGTGGATGAAAGCCACAAAGCACAAAAGGAATCGCTTGGCACACACCTGCTCAAGCTAGTCAAAACCTTTTTGTAAAGTCCATTTCTGCCAGGAAATGTGGTTTTGGCAAAAATTGAAATGCTTTGTCTGAACATGTTGATATCGAGGAAATGTCCAATCCAAACAAAGGAGACCATTTAATTTGGATTTTATCTGTGTGTCTTATTTTGTTTTGCCTTTTCTACTAGCACATGCTACTGATTTTACCTGGGTTACAGCCCATATTTCATTGTAATATACTTTATTTTTTCTAATATTTTTCTTGCACAATTTTTCAATAATATCCAAATGAAATATTTCATAGTCCTAAATTCTCTAAATTTATCAATTTCATTTCTGTAGCAAGTTTTCAAAATTTACATATATTGTGAGGCAGAAAACCTGCAATATTGGCATTTGCTTTGGAGTAGAAACTCTAGTACCTCAAAAAGCTTTAACAGATACCTGCAGCTGTTTGTAAAGCTCTCAGGCATGTTGAACAGCCTCAAAAATTTGAGATCAGCCGCCAATGGAATCCTTGAGTAGTTTACCACAGTGGAAAATCCATTACACCTTCAGGTGGTCTTTCATGCAGTGAATTCCTTTATCCAGACATCTCTCTAGGTTATGCTTGCCTGTCCACCCAACAATTGACTTTTAACTGTGAACAGTCTTCGTAATGTTTGTGCACGTTCTGTAGAAAACAATACCAAAGTATTCCTCATGGTCTTTTTTTTCCCTAAAGCTCTTATCACTGATGCAAACCTATGTCGAGAACACTAATATAAGAAGCTCTGAGATAGATGGCAAGATTTTAACCATTGTGGTACATAGTGCTACTCAGAACATACCAACGTGGCACGTGAAGGACATTTTGCACTTAGCTGCCGTTTGACTTTCTGCATGTCTCCCAACAGTGGAAATGATGCTACCTGCAAATACAGTCACGAGCAGTCAATAAACCTATAGTTTACACTTCTTAAACACCATCTTTTTAATTATTTCGGTATGATCGATAGATACTAATTGTGGAGTGTCAACATTGGCTAAGGGCCAAGCTCCCACCCAGCCACTCACTCACCCCCTTCTCAGCAGAATAGAGGGTGAAGATAAAGACGGGGAAGTTGGTTACCAGTTACTGTCACAGGCAAAACAGACTCAACTTGATTTGTGGCCAATTAAAATAGATTTGGGTAGTAAGAAACAAAAATGAAAAGTAAAACAACATGTTGTCCCCTCCTCATTCTCCAGGCTAAGCTTCACACTTTCACTGCTGACTCCTCTACCTCCCCCCCCCAAGCAGTGAAGGAAGACAGGAATTTGGGGCTGTGGTCAGTCTGTTGTAGGTCCTCTCTGCTTCTCCTTCCTTCTGCCACTTTTACCCTGATCCAGCAGGTGGGCTGTCCACAACCTGCGGTCCTTCAGGTAATACCCACCTGTGGCGTGGGGTCCTCCAGTGGCTGTGGTGTGGATACCTGCTCCAGTGTGGGCTGTGGGTGGGCTGCAGGGCTCCGTACCAGGAGCAACTCCTCCCCTCCTCCTTCTCTGACCTATTTGCAGGGCTGTTTCTCGCTTTTTTTCTCTCTTCCTCTGCCTGTCTGGAGTTTTTTGCTCTTTCTTAAACATGCTTTCCCCAAGGCACCACCAGCGCGGCCGAGGGGCTCGTCAGGGTACCTGTGGAAAGGTCTGAAACTGGCTGTGTGAGGCATCGGGCAGCCCAGGCATCTCCTCACAGAGGCCCCTGCAACCCCTGCTGCCAGCACCTCTTCAGGGACACTTGTACAGTAATTTAGTAATTTAACCCCCCTATATTTTATAGGAGCTGCTGTTCTTCACCTCTGACATCACAGGCAAAATGTTCACAGCTTTTGTAAAAGGTGAAGAAACCAAGGCTGTTGGGTGGAAAACTCTCTGGGCGCAGGAATCATTGCAATGATGTCCATAGCAATCTGAAACCAGAAGTCCTAACAAGCAGACTAAAGCTTTTCCACTGGTCCTAGCATGTGAGCCATCCTCGCTGAGCCAGCACAGCTGGTGTCCCAGGAGCCTACCAAAGCTCTCCAAGTCCCACTGGGCCCTATTAGGTTCAGCAACCACATTCTCCCAGAGCCCTTCATGGGCATCCAGTGCCCCAGTGCCCTGAAACCCTGCCTTGGTGGCTCCCTGTTCCTTTCTGGTTGCTCACACGTATGATCAAAACTCTTTCCTAATTCCAGCTTCGGGTAATTCTAGCAAGCCATTCCTGGTCAGTGGCAGGAGGAAAAAAAAAACTGAAGGAAAAAAACCAAAGCCCCCAAAACCAGGTGAAAATGGGGAGCCCTTACCTCTTCACAAAGAAAAAGCAAAACTATTTTAATGTCCGTGGAATCATGAATAGTTTATGTCGTAGCCCGTATTTCTAGTAAATGATTAAATTATTTAACCTAGTAAGGTTAAAGCCAACTGAACTTTGGCTTACAGACATCTGAGGCTTAAATGTCTCTGAGGGGGAGTCTCATGAGGTCTAAGCCAAAATCTGGTTTTGGTGTGTGAAGGGATATCCCAGAGCACTAAATGAGTCTGGACACATGGAAACAGAGTGTTAAGTCAGTCATAGAGGACCTAATATTTAGGTTTCTCATAAAGGCCAGAACCACTGGGCAAAACATACTCCAAAGGGCCACAACTCTTTGTTTATTTGAGCCAACTCCTATGGCAAGACGTTCAACAAGGTAGAAAAGGAGTGACTGAAGTTGTGTCTTTGTCCTGAGCAAGGAGAAGCTCTATAGGGACACCTTCTGTTTTAAGGTGGAAAAGTGTTTTTTCTGTTTTATGGAGGAGTGGGCTAAAAGGAAAAACTGGTAGATCTATGGCTTCTTTTCATTTTTCTTGTCTCTGAGGGAAGGTAATTATGCCACCAGGAAATGTAATTGCCCTGCACTACAGTGCTTAACTCAGCTTGGCACCTTGCAAAATCAGTTTAGTTGGTGGATCCGCTGTTTCCTTAGAGAATGGCTCAGAAGCCAAGGAAGTGAATTCAGCCATGATCCCACAGATTTGCACATGGCCTATGTACACGGGTTGTCTGGTGGTTTGTAGCTGTAGCGCCAGGAATTACTCTGGGCAACTTACACAGTGCTCCTGAATGTGCTTCTTGCATTCTTGTTACGAGGCAGGGACAAAACCAGGCAGATCGTACCAGCCAAATATTTCATGCTGTATGTAATCCTCCATGAAAGAAAGCTAAAAGCTCTTAACCATGTGTCTGTGCTGCTGATGCATCTCACTCTAGCTGCAATCTCATTTGGCTGCAATGTTTGTATCTGCCCTGTTGCTGAACAGGTTTGAAAATTGCGTTCCACTGAAACTGAACTGTAAAACAGAGTGCTGCAAAAATCGATGACTTATCATATTTTAATAGCCATTTTAAAGTACTAGCAGTCCATTTCAACCTAGAGTAAATCAAGCCCTTTGATAATTAATAATTGACCACTGAGTGAATAATTAATGTGCAATTAATACCACTAGCTTGTACTTCGAATAATCCGCCACTAAATCTGAGACATGAAAACACTGTGTGGTCCAGTCTGCAAGAACAGGAAGAATGCCACCATTTTATGGTAAGGAAAGATTAGGATGCAGGGAGAGGAGCTGATGTTCGTGTCCTGAAGCAGTGGAAGATCAAGAAGGGAACACAGTAATTTCAGCCCCATCCAGTACTTGAAGCTCTGAACTGTCCTGCCTGAGAGGACTCAGTGAAGAATAATTTAGGGATGAATAGTTATGAATAAAATAAGTTTGGACTTGAAATAAAATCGCTGTCTCAGAGCCAGAAGGACTTTTTTTTCAGTCTGACATTTTAGTGATTTTTTTATTTTGCCCTATTTTCACAAGCTACTGAAATCTCGTTTCTGTTACTGGAACAGTACCAGAAAACTTTCTTCTTTTGTGACTTCTGCTCAGATAGTTCCATCCCAAATCGCCCTGATGGTCTTCCAAAGCTCCGGGGGTTCTGCTGGAAGGAAATCTGTGATTTTCAATGTTATTCATTTACACTACTACAGATTGGATTGCCTTCACAGGACATCCTTCTTAGAAGAACATTTGGAGCCCATTTCTCTCTCTTCTCAGAGGCAAAATTCCCACTGAAACTAGTGGAGTTTTCTGCCAAAGAAAGAGTTTGAAACATCTGAGCTCAAACCTGCTCCCAGCGGGGCTGGTGGATTTAGGTCTTGAACTTCAGTGATTAGTCCAGTAATACCCATCCCATTCAAACAAAATCAAACAAAGTTTGAAAGGCATTGTAAAGGAAAATGGACCTATAGAAAGGCTGGAAAGGGCTTTTATCTCAGATGAAAAATAAAGTTCAAGTGAAACTCAGACCTGCTTTAAGAGTAGCAGCAAGAGCAGTTAATGAAATATTTGCACTAATGTTTTATTCCAATAATTCCAAGCATTATTATCGAACAAGGGGGTCCTTTTAGAGGCAAGATTACTAAGTGTTTGCCTTTAAAACAGAGCTTTTCAAAGAAATCCCAGACCTTACTGTAACATCTGAGGAAGATTTTATAAGTTTCTATGAGTATTAAGAGTATACTTTGACCTTTGGACTTCAAATTCTGCCAAACGTGTGCAATCCAGCACTTATGAACCCCAGTAGAATTGTTGCCGCCTACCTACACAGGCACCTACAGACAAGGGTACTTTGTGTGGCTTTTTCTGGCTCGAGCTCCACAAGCTATTCCCATCTGTGTGTGGGATGCTAATCCTGGACGACTGATGCATCACAGCCCAGGGAAGCTAAACGGGTGAGAATGGGAGAAGCCAAAAGAGCTAGGAGCTGTGGTGCCAGCACACATTACAGCCCCTGACCTAACGGGACTTGTAATGGCAATGGTAATGCCTGTATTTGTTAAAAAGATTTTGTCAGGAAAATCAAGGTAGTTTATGATTTCAACTAAAGTTCTGGGCAGGTGTTCAGCAAAATATGGCCAGAAAATTGTGACTGCTTAATGGCACCTAACAGGCAATACACTTTTTTTCAGTTGTTATCTCATGTCTTAATCTGCCTGGATGTTTTTTCACTGCTTCTTCTGTGTTACACTTTTATACACAGTCTATGATGATCTTCACTATAGCAACGTGTAAGAGAAGAAACAGGTGGAAGATACTACACAGTACTGATTGCAATGGTATTTTAAGCTCTGACCTAGCAAAGACTTAAGCGTGTGCTTAACTGTGGTTAAACCAGTAATCCCACTAAATTCAGTGGGACTAAATGACATTCTTTTAAGTTTTTGAAGCCTAAAGGTCTTGGTGGATAATCATAACTGAAACTGGGAGAAGTGACAACATCAGGGATCACATGGAAAACTTTCTGCCCTAGGCCTGGGCTGACTGGACTTCCTGCACCTCCAGAGACAGGGAGCATTTCTATCATTACGGTCGTTGCCACTTTCAGCAGCAATCAGGAGTGAGGATCTCATTTTGCAGTGTGCTGCCTGCTTTGTACAAGAAATAGAAAGAAATAGATTCCATTAGATCATACTTCCCACTGTGTATCAGAGGTTTTAGTAAACATTTATGTAGCAGCCTCCAGGATTAGAAATCAACACTGCTGCTTCCCTTCAAAGATTGAAATAATTCAGTTGAAGCAAAGTAAGAGATTTTGCCAGACTGTTGTTGCTCCCCTTGATTGTTAGCATTCAGTGGTGTGCAAGCTGACAGAGAGGGTGTTACTGCTTTGAACATCTCTTCATAGAAGAGAAGCAACAAAAAGGAGCAGAAAAGAAACAATAGCAATTCTTGTTTTCTCCAGCAGGACTTAGATCTTACAAGTTTAAGCAGCGAAGGAAAGGAATAGTCTAATAGTCTGTTCCATTGCACTCTGTCCTGCTAGAAAATCCACATTTCTCCATCCTTGTTGTAATTTCTCTATCTTAAAACCACAGCAAGAGCATGTGCCTCATGACAGCATAGCTTTAAACTTCTGATATCTATTCATGGCTCCTTGTCTTCTGTGTTATGAACCTCTTGGCCACTGACATTTGTTTTAGATTTCTTTTCATGTATTTTTAATCCAAAACAGCTTGATCCAAAGCCACTGAAGTGAATGGAAAGACTGTCACTGAGTTCAGTGGTCTCCAGAGCAGGCCCTTAAGGTTCCTGATGACTAGCTGATATGAAGTTGTCTGAAATTGAAGGCCATGTCTATGCTATGTTGAAACAGAAAACTCTGGAGTGTTTGTGGGCTTGATTTATTTCCTTTCCTGCCTGTCTTGACTTACTTCTTGACTGGCCTGGGCATCAGTGTTCCTATAGATGATGGAGATGGTGCTCCAGCTATACCTCAGGCCACTCGTGGAAGATCACCCTATGGCAGACAGGCAATTCATCTCCTGGGGCAGTCATGGGACCATCCTTTGCAGGCATAGTTATATAAGTTATATAACATAGGCATAGTTAATATAAGTGCACCACTTTAAATAGCTTTGTCACCTAGATCCATGTACGTACAGACAAAATTGTAAATTATATATAATACTTCCTGTATTAATTGTGCTCATGAGCAATGATTTTCCCAAACACTATCAAAGCAAACATTAAGAAGAAAGTTCCTGTATGGACTGTTTATGTCATAATTATCTGAAGTTGGCTTTTCTATGCCTTCAGCAGTAGCCACAGTCAAAGACAGGAACACAAATGAGTACATCCAGCTATTTGATCACTGGGGGAAACTATTCTCTTATTAATGTTCTCAGCTGTGTTTCCCAAATGTTTTGGTGTTTTACAATTTATAAACTATGCATCTTTCCTGAGTCACCTAGTAAGCATTGACTTTTAGACAACGAGCTTGTAACAGTAGTATCTCAAGGCCAAAGCCAATATCAGCACCTTGAAATGTTTAATTAGATTTCACGTGCAGTTCTTATGCCTCTTCTCTAAACATACAACTGCCAAACACACCATAATGAGTAAGTGAAAACTGGTTCTCCTGCCTTCTCTTCTATTCCTGATCTAAGGTGTAATTCAACTGACAAGTCTCCATCCTGGCCTCTAGCATTTTGTACTCTTTATGGATCTTCCATTTCAGACATGAGGATAGCATCCATCTCACCAAATGTTAGATGATTGTACATAGATACCCGAGTTAGTGCTTTAGGTGCTCCTCATTATAAGTGGAGAGAACTAGGATCCTCTGGTATGTGATTTATTGACACTCTCTTAAAAACCAGCATTAGGATGAGTTTTGTGTTCTTCTCCATGCACGACAAAGGGTTTTTAGGTGACTCCCTTTGATATAAACACTGGTGTTTAGGATGTCTGATCCTAGATAAGGTGAATCTGGTGAATTTATATGAAAACTTCATTCCGTATAAAAAAGTAAAATGCATGTTGTGGTTTAGGCCCAGCCAGGAACAAAAGACCATGAGGCCCCTGGCTCACCCCTGCCCCCAGTGGAATGTGGAGGAGAAAATACAAGCCAAAGTTCATGGCTTTTGCCAAGGACAGGTTAGGGATCAATCACCAGTTATGGTCATGGGCAAAAGAGGCTGGACTTAGGGAAGAAAAATCCATTTAATAAGTTACCAATCAAAATCAGAGTAAGACAGTGAGAGACAAAACAAAACAGATCTTAAAAAAAGACTCCTCCCATCTCCCCCTTTCTTCCCAGGCTACCTCCTCCCAGCCAGTGGCACTGGGGGGTGGGAGATGAGGGTTTCCCAGTCAGTTCACCATATGCTGTCCCTGCTGCTCCTCCCTCAGGGGGGAAGAACTTCTCACACTCTGGCCCTGCTCCAGTGTGGGGTCCCTCCCATGGGAGACAGTCCTCCATGAACCACCCTGCCACGAGTCCTTCCCACAGGCTGCAGTTCTTCATGAACTGCTCCAGTGTGGGTCCCTTCCATGGGGTGCAGTCCTCCAGGAGCAGCCTGCTCCAGCATGGGCTTTCCATGGAGTCACAGCCTCCTTTGGGCATCTACCTGCTCCAGCTTGGGGCCCTCCCCGGGCTGCAGGGGGGTCTCTGCTCCCCTGTGACCCTCTGTGGCTGCAGGGGCACAGCCTGCCCTCTCACCATGGGCTGACAGGGAACCTCTGCTTCAGTCACCTCCTCCCCACCTTCTGCACTGACCTGGGTGTCTGACTGGTTGTCTCTTTCACAGCCCACTCCTCTCTCCACGCTGATTCTCTCCAACCCTTCTCACCCCCTTTTCACTTTCACTGCCACTTTTCTTTTTTTTGCGTCCTCCCCCTCAAACACGTCAGTTCACAGAGGTGCTGGCTGGCTCAGCCATGGCCAGAGGTGGGTCCCACTTGGAGCTGGGGTGGCTTGTCTCAAAGCTTCTCACAAGAGCCATCCCTGTGGCCCTTCACCCGCTACCAACCACCCCCCACCACTACCACCACAGGCTGCCATTCATCATGAAGCAAAACACTGCCTGCTTCTGCAGGGAACGGGCACCAGGAGGGTGGCAGAGAAGTACCATGTGAGAATCTGGCCTTCACAGCCAGCCCTCATCTGCTGTTTTAGCCTTTTTAAAGCCTTACTGGCCAGCACAGATGAGCTGCTTAAATGTTTTATGATTTTCTCAACCAAAAGAAGCCACATGGTCCACAGTGTAAACAAATAAACGGGAACAATAAGATGGAGATGACAAAGACCTGCATATTCCCGGGTGTGTGGAGTATATTCAGTATATCATCCCCTTCTAAGGTGGAACCACTGCTTTCTTTTACAGCCTTCCCCATTTGAAGTACGACATACCAACTGCAAGAACAGGAAGAAAATATAAATCAGGATGCCATAATAAATAGTACTCCAAAATAAATTTGTGAGAGGTTTCCTTTTCCTCTGTACATAGGCAGAGAGTAAACAGGTTAATCTGTTTAAGATGTTTTTATAAGGTCACAGTGCTCAATATGATTAACTAGAGATGAAATTTGGCAGGCAATATGTTCATAATATGATCTAATCATGTTTGGTAGTGTGGGAGGGAAATAAAGAAATTGGCTGAGAGAGGATTGCTTAAAAATTGGCAGCCTTGCAAATACTGTAACTTCTTTATGGAAATCTCATCAGAATGATGAGCCAGCCAGATTTTCTAAACCTTTCCAGAATTTTTCCTTTCAAAATATTTGTGCCTGAGTGATAATGGATGACTCCTATTATTGGATGGCTCTTGCAGTGCACTTCAGGACTGACCTGAAGTATCCCCTGCTATTTCATTATTGGACTACAAACTGCTCTGCCAAAAAGCCTCACTCCTCAATCCCTCCTTTTGTTTCAGGCGCAGGGTTCATGGGTCTGTTGGAATATTGTCACATAAACACAGTCAGACCAGACAAGATTGAGTATCCTCTTTGTATAGTGTTCTGCCTCCAGAAATGACCGTGACCATATATTTCAACAGATATAGACAGTAAAATCATTGGGATAACCCACTCCAGTGCACAGTTCTATCCTGTTCTCTGCTAAGACTAATTCGGCTCCTAAAGTGTTTATAGTTTAGCAGTTATACTCCTTACCTCTTGCTATCTACACCTATGTCTAATACCCCTCTTAAACTTGCTAAGATTTTGCTCCTAGAGGTATGCGGTGGAAATTATCAATTATCTAACTGTGTGTTGCACTAAGAATCATTTCTCTGGTCAGATTTGAACTGGCCACATTTTATGTCATTAAATTACCCTTCAGTTGCTAAAAAACAAGGCATACACTTAAACCACACCTTTCTAACATTTTCTTGATTCAGCACGTTACTATGTTTGGTAAGACAACTCTCAGGAGGTTTTTTAATTGCTACCAAGAAACCAGTTTAATGTGTTTCCTCCACCTCTCCCCTTGTCCCCCCATCCTCTAGTCCCACAGCATCCATTTGAAATTCAGTGATTGGGATGAGGTGAGTATTCTACAGAGGCCATCCCACTGATTATATCAAAGCATCGCTTCATTCCCTTGATCCTCCTCTCTCCATACTTGCTGGGATGCAGCTTCCACTGCACTCACCACTTCTTTGGCCTGCCCAGAGCAGGACCCAGCTCACTTGCCTGAGCTGATATAACTGGTCTATAACTAAGAAATGCAGGGGTAACTTACTCTCCTGATGATTATGTTGAACTCTGCTTGTCGTGTTGTCTGCTTCCCTAGGCCCTTGCTTAGACTATGCTTGGACCCTTTGCAGGTTCCTCATAGACATTCCTTAGTCTGGACTGCTCAGCTTTACCTGGTGCCGTCTGCCCCAGTTGCTAAGACTCGGCGCACCTCTCTTTCTTTAACAAGCGTATTAAACTACATATGGCTTCACATCCATGTTAGACACCTTGCTAACACCTATGTTGTCAGGTATGAGAAAAAAAACCTTCATTCCTACTCTTTCTTCCTATGCCTGAGACATTTTTGACCCATATACTTTGTTTCTTAGCCATGATAATTTAAATTTTGTTGTCCGTCTATACGGCACCTCAGAAGGGACTGCAGGGAAGTCTAACTGAGCTATGGCAACCAGCTAACCTCTACCTGCTCCTTTACCCTCGTGTGAATTCACTGGATTTCTGTCTTGCAATGTCCATTGCTATCCGAGCCCAGAGCTCCCCACAGCTCCAGCACAGCTGCCACTGTCCTCATCTCTGCAGCCTCAGATGATTCTTGCTGAACTTGTGTCTTCACCTGTGCAATTCCCCATTATTTACGATGTGGATCTGTCAAGTGTACATGCAGCCCTACTGGTATGAGCAATCGGTGTGAGCGTGCCTAATTTTACCACAGGAATCATGACTTTTTTATATCGCTTCATGCACTTTCTCCCCACATGCTCAAATATGCAGGTATGAGGTCCCCATGCCACATCACTATGAGGTGTCTGAAATTTTTGCACCAAAAATACTGCTTAAATTACAAATGAGAAATAATAGCACTACTGTCACTGAAGAATGATTCATCATTCTGTAAAGCTTTGGCAACGTGACAAAGGGCAAATGTTCAGGAAAAGAGAATATTTTCCCAGTGTCAGTGAAATGTTCAACAAAATAAATACAAACTCCCTGGAGATCACAGGCAATGAACATCTAATTTCAGCCTCCACAGAAGTGCATCATTATTTCTTTTATTCTTTGTAGTTCCCCAGAATAAGGAATGTATTTATGGAATTAATCTCTAGATATTGGGTTTCCCATGAAGGACATTTACCTTTTCTGTACTGTCTTTTGTCTCTTTAGAAACTAACACGTGGGTGTTCTGAGTATTAATTGCCAAACAGTTCTTTCGTCTAGAGTGCAGCCTTGAGCACACATTTTTGGAGAGATTCTTTTAGCATTGCAAATTGCCTCTGAATTGTGAAAATCAGGCTAAATAAGTGCTGGGCCGGTGTGAGAGCAAACTCCATAGGACATGCGCCTACCTTTACTCGAGACAGAAACCCTGCTTTGGAGCAGGTGCTTCAGTCCCAAGCACTAACCCTGATTTCCAGAACTGCTCTGCCATGGAAAGTGGGCCTGCTGGGGTCTCAATAAGTGCCTGCTGGAAAGAGAAGGTGTCAGTCATTAAACTTTACGATAGCCTGCCTAAGGGAAATGCTTTGGGAGGATGGGTTGGCTACAAGTCTTCGTTAGTTCCTCCAACTTCTCTGCAAGAGAGAAAGGAGAAGGGAAAGTGGACGATGCCTAACATCAAAGCAAAAGGCCAGAAGTTGGTGATGTGCTGTATAAAACTGGGGGATTCACAAAGGATGGAAAATCTTAGCAGGTGAGAATATCAAAGGAATGTTTTAACAGCAGAAGGTCTCCTAATGTGTAGGAATGGGCAGTCAAAGGAAGTTGTTCTGTAGCAAGGAGGAAAGTGAGAGAGAGAAACACCAAGACTGAAGAACAAAGTAACTTTCATTTGTTGTTCAAGCCAAATGCCTGTCAGAGAGAATAAAGATGCAGGCATTTTTCACTACTTTGTCCACGACTTTTTGTACTTTTTTCTTTTATTTAAATAAATAGTTGTATTCTGCAAGGTTTTATATCCAGAGTGTTTACTTTCCCTGCCATGAGCGTTAGAGTGTTATTCCAAACACCCTCCAGGCAGGAAGAGATGCTTCTATTCCCGTATGCCACTGGCTGGTAGCAGCAAAGATGCCACAGTGACACTCCCATAAGGGCACTCTGGGCACAGCAGAGGCCTGCTGAAGAGGGTAACCCAGCATCACTACAGACAGTGCCCTCGGGCAATTAGGAAGGGAAGGTACCTTATGGGGAGGCCCAGTCATGACGTGGTGGCTGACTGGAATGGGGAACTGCTCCAGAAACAGGCAACCCCATCCTATGGTGGAGCATAAACAGCCAAAAAAGCTCTCAAATAGGTGCTTATCTTCATAAGGATAATGGTTACAATTGAATGGGTTCTTAAATGTTGTCTTGAATGGGGATGGACTGAAACATGTTCACCAGCCAAAGTTGTTGCACTATCCTGGGGTGAAGAACTGTCATATCAGCATCATAATCTGGTTTAAATTGACTTATCAGATATGAGGCTTACAAAGTTTTCAGATCTATCCAGAAGTGTAATTACCTTATATTCCTGGCATAAGGGATTAGCCACTGTTTTTTCTTTTCCTTTTCTTTTTCTGCCCTAACTTAGCCTCTTTAAACATATTTTCCTTGGGTAATTGAGGGAAAACACATGATTAAAATCACATGGCTAATAATACGGCACAGTTCGCAGGAGGAGGAAAATTATTGATTAGGCCAAGTGATACAGCTGGGAAAAACAGACAAGCTTTCCAGCACACAAGCATGGATGAGCTCAGAATCTTGTCAGTTTTTCCCAGACATGTTACTTGGTATAACAAGTTATTTCCTCTCTCTGTGAACTGGCTTGTATGGATCATCTGGGGGCACAGCATGGAGAATGCACTGGGAGCAAGGCAGCCCACTGAAGTGCCTCTAGCATTCCACTTTATAAACTGGCATATCCATGGGTGGAAAGTGCCTTGTTATTATTCAGTTGCTTTGAAATCACTCTTAATTCAAGTCAGGATAAAATCAGTTACAAATAAAACTATTTATTCATGAGATCCAAAATAGGTAATGTTGTCACAAAATTTATAAAAGGTAAAGGTGAAGCAATGGAAGGAAAAAAAACATTTGAGATTCAGTAGGGAGGGACTCCTTGTTATGGCTTCCCTGCCTTTCTCCCAGGCACCTTTTCTGTGCAGCCTTTCCCCATGCTCACCTGGCAGGGGTGGTCTCTGCCCATATGCCTTTCACCTCAGCCTTAACCCACGGATGACTCAGCTGGGCAGATCACGACAGCTCTCGAGCCCGATCTCCCCTTGAAGCCTTCCAGGGGATGCAGGCAGGTGTGATCCCTCTCTCTGAAACTAGTTTTTGTCTTTCCTATCCAGGCAGGAGCCTGATCATTCTTCATTAAAATATGTGTTGCTTGAATTTCCTGGGGACTTAGATATCTCAGGAATGGACCAGGTGATATTTTCCATTCTTTTATGACCACTTGCTCATGCATTATGCTTCCTTCCACATCCTACCACTGCCATACAATTTTTTGACTCTGCGTTCATGACCTTAGACTGAACCCCGCACGTCACAGTTATCCGTACCTTAACAAGTGTGCTTGATATCAGCATCTCTGTGGGGAAATTGTATACATCTCCAGACTGGATTTTGACTGAAAGCAGACTCAAAGGTAGTTAACTTCTTTATGACAACAGTGGATTTATGGTTGTTGACTGAAAATATCTTTCTTCTAAACATACTCGAGTAAGTGTCCTACCCTCATGCCTCGTAACAATTAATGAATGCTTTCTCACAGCTCTGAGCAAGGAGGTGATGACTGTATCTCATTTTTCACCTGAGGGGCTGAGACAGATAGGCTGACAGATTAATCTCAGAAGTGTATTTGTTTCTGTGGTCCAAAATGAGATGCCTAGGCAGGTTTGGTTTTTTGTTTTCTTTTAAAATCTGTTGTTGTTTCTTCTAACAGAACCAGAGCAGTCTCCCATTGGCTTCTGTTACTGCTGTCAGTGCATACCTTCCCACCGGTCAAGTCTTGCAGGGGCAGGTGAGGAACCTGGAAAAATCAAATGCAAATAGCTGAAAACCTTGGCTTAAGGAACCTAGATGAGGTGTTCAGGTCTTCTGTGCCACTCTATAACAGAACTGTGAATAAAATCTGCAGGATTCTCCTTCTTTGAGAAGGCAGCACTCTCCTTTTCTTGTATTCCTTGATTTAATTCTCCACAACACTGCTAATTTCTGCGGAATGTAAGGCAGCGGTCTGACTACTTCTGACCCTTGCTAAAACACCATAAGGCAACATCTGGCAAAACCCTTTGTGTCATTTTGTACAAGATATGCAAAGCAATTAGTAGAAATGGTTGTTTGGACGATGCTCCAAAGTTCAGAAATTTCAGTGAAAATCATTCAGCAGAAAACCTTGCTGTCTGAGCAATTGCTGGCTTGTTTTTATTTCATTACTTTCAACATTCTGGGATGTTTCAAGCCCAGAATCAGTTTCAAGGTTGGCTTCTCAAGGCTGAGAGGGAGACACACAGCTGGACTGTGCCACCTGGGGACTCTCCAGACAGAAAACTCTGCCTTTACTCTGTCTCTTTTCTGACCTTTCCTGAGCTATAAGGAGAAGCAAAAGGTGAAATGGCAAAAAGAAGTGCTAGATGAGTGTGTGCTCTTCTTGTCCTTTTTTGACTTTTTCTCCCTCTGGAAAAGTCTCCATTCTCTTCTTGGTTTTAACCTTTGAAGCATCAGAAGGGTCAAGGCTCATCTTCACTGCTTTTTCTTGTGAAACTGCATGGATATCTGTGATATTGGCTGTATAGAGCAGACTGAGCTGAACTGATTTTTTTTTCTCCAGCTGTCTATATGGGGGGTTGCATTGAACATGCACTAACAAAACCCAGCTTTTTAAACAGCCTAGATAAAGTTTACTTCCTCCCTCAGCTATTTGTGCTATACCTTTATCATGGTTATCATAATCCTATTAATTCTCAAGATATCCAGAGAGTCTGTCAGGAAAAACAGTAGAGATAAGATTTTAATTTTTCATATACAAAGTATCTGCTGAAAAGTTCTTTCAAAATATCTGTAAAGTAAAAACTCTTTCAGGCTTACTTTATAGCTAGAAAAGGAAAGAAAATACATGGATCCATATGTTCCTCTCTTGAGATCATCTCCAAAAGCTAGGAAAAGTGCTGAATTTAACTCAAATAAGTTCAACTCTTACCAGGATGCCATGGCCCAGGCTGGCATGACAGTCCATGGCCACTAGTTTTGAGCTCTGACACTGATGACAGCCCACTTACTGCAGTGCAAGAGCCAGCAAGGCCAAGTGCCAGGTCCTGCACTTGGGTCACAACAACCCCACGCAGTGCTATAGGCTTGGGGACAAGTGGCTGGAAAGCTGCCCAGCGGAAAAGAACCTGGCGGTGCTGGTTGACAGCAAGATGAATATGAGCTGGAAGAGTGCCCAGGTGGCCAAGAAGGCTAATAGCATCCTGGCCTGCAGCAGGAACAGTGTGGACAGCAGGACTGTCCCCCTGTACTCAGCACTGGTGAGGCCACACCTCGAATACTGTGTTCAGTTTTGGGACCCTCACTGCAAGATTGAGACGCTGGAGCGTGTCCAGAGAAGGGCAGCAGAGCTGGGGAAGGGTCTGGAGCACAAGTCTTGTGAGGAGCAGCTGAGGGAACTGGGGTTCTTTAGCCTGGAGGAGGCTCAGGGAAGACCTTATTGCTCTCTACAACTACCTGAAAGGAGGGTGCAGAGGTGGGTGTTGGTCTCTTCTCCCAGGTAACAATTGACAGGATGAGAGGAAATGTCCTCAAGTTGCACCAGGGAGGTTTACATTAGATATTAGGAAAAATTTAGTCACTGAAAGGGTTATCAAGTATTGGAACGGGCTGCCCAGGGAAGTGGTTGAGTCACCATCCCTGGAGGTATTTAAAAGACATCTAGTTGTGGTGGTTAGGGACATAGTTTAATGGTGGAGTTGGTAGTTTTGAGTTTATGGTTGGATTTGATCTTAAGGGTCCTTTCCGATTTAAATGATTCTATGATTCTGAGTTTGCTGGTTTCTCCTGCTGTGGGTCTGTAGGCTACTTTCCAGATACAAGAGGCACACAGCTGACAGTGAAAAACAAAAGCCTTTCAGTCTTTAAAAGATGTTCATCTGCACAATAAAACCTCTGATCCCACTGGTTATTTCAAAACCGATGGGATCTACCTCCATGCAAAATGTATCAGAATTGCATCAGGAAATAGTGTAACAGAGATTTCCATCGTGCCTTGAGCAGTAGTCTACCAGTGCTTACTACAGACAAGCTGTTCGTGTGTGTACGAAACAGGGAGGTGAGTGAGGCTGAAAGCACTGGCACTGTGTTGTCCTCTAGAAGCTGGCATAGGATGAGACCTCTAGTCCTAAGCAGAGCTGTATGAAATGTGCTCAGCTGAAACCCAAATCACATGGAATTAATGTTACACACTTGAAACTGTGAAGTTTGGTCAAAAAGGATCCCTTTTTTTGGAATGTACCTGGCCCCAGTTCTGAGGAAACTTGGACGAAATCATGAAAACCATAAACCACTTTTTCTTTTTTTTTTAACTTGGAAATTGCTGAAGCTCAGGGAACACAAATCCACTGAGACAGATGCCAAAGATTGCCATTATTTTCATTTATGCTTGTACCCACTCCTTCATGATGCCTCGCCAGGACACATAGTGAGAAATTTAACAAGCCCTAGATACATTTTGGTGTGACACCAGAGAGATGTACTCAACAATGATGTTCTTTGTACAAATGAGAGACTTTGTCGAAGAGGAAGATGGGTATGACACTGATACAGTTAATAATCTGTAATGTCTGTATAATGTGTTTCCTCCTCAGATATCAAAGGACTTCACAAAGGAAAGCATTCTATTATTATAGAAAAAAGGAACCTATACAACAAGAAATGAAGGAACTAGTCCAAGTCAAATGGTAGATCAAGGGGAGAAGAATAACTGCTGTCCTGTTCCTGTCCCCTATGATTAGCCTGCCCTGTGAAACATGCTGAAGGTGAAAGTTGCTTCCTCAGTCTGCTCTTCAGAGGGAGGAATTCCTTCTCCCTCTGCTTCTGCTGCTACTCTTCATCCTCTTTTGCCACCCCGACACGTTTTCTCCAAATCCTGAGCAGCCTGGACACAGAAACAGCATCACTAAGAGAGAGCGGGTTTGCTGTGAGCTTCTTTGCTTTGCTGCACTGAGGTCAGTGCTCCAAGTAATGTGCCGCACAAACGCCGTGTACCGCACACATGGAGGGCCAGTTTGCATCAATTACTCTGTGACCCACAGAGGTCTTGGTGTGTTGCAGTAGCCTATCCTGTCCCCAGAGTAGCAAACGTTCAGGCCATGTGTCTCTTCCTTCCAGCTCCTCACAGTCTGGGACAGGCTTACAGCAAGAGCCTTGGGGTAAGGGCAAAGACGGTGGGGAAATGCAATATTGCCTTACAGGTGGAGGAAATTGGCCAGTCCAGGGAAAAGGTGCTCAGAGCAGCTGGTTAAGAAAAAGAGATGGAGTCACTTGCCTCAAGATTGAGATGTATTGCCATTGGATGCTGAGGAGCAGTCTTGCAATGTCATTTTTTTAAATTAAAAAAACAGCTAAATACACAGTGGAGAATTGCTCCATTTTTTACAAGGAAATATGTCTGTTTCACCAAGATGACTTCCAAATTATTATACATACATCATTAGGAGGCAGCAGCTCCTGGAGCCTGGAAATCCAGACACTGAGCTTTGCAACATGCTGTGCGGCAGGGGCACAGCCTGTCAATACCTTACATGAGTTCACTGAGTGGTTATAGGGGAGCAGCTTTGCCACGTCCCAGCTCAGGTTGAAGCCTCATTATGGCAGATGCTGTACATGCACACAGGAGAGATTCCTTACCCAGATGGGTTACGGTCTCCCTGACACCGACACTTAGGAGCTTGAAGGTATAGTGAAAGGGGATGCCTCGTTAGGGGTCTCAGAGGAAGTTGGTGGCAGAAATGTCAACACATTAAATACAGATCAGCTGAGCCAAAGCCTGTGTCCCGACTTCGAAAGCCCCTGCCTTCCACTGAGCCCTTTCGGACTACTTTTTGCCTGTCCTTTCTTTCCAGATGTTTACTGGAAACTACTGTGCCATGATGGTTAGAGATTCAGGTCCACGAAGGCAATAAAAGAAACAAGGAAAGCCTCCTTTGGGCGACTCTAGATAGAAGTCAGAAGGGTTAGGTATGGAAATTATCTGTTTGCCAGGGATTTAGGGGTTGAAGACCTGCAAAGTGTCATTGCTAGGGCCAGGATAAACTGGAACAAAACCCAGCATATCCTGAACACATACATCATTTTCAACAGGGACCTGTCAATTAGCACAGAGCGAGTCAGATGTCACTGGAGAAAAATCCCTGCCTTTTGGGGAAGGGAGGAATCTCTCCGTGACTTAAGAGCGGATGTTTTGGCAGCAGCAGCTCAGCCAAATCCTATCACTGGATTAACAAATTACACAGATATGCTCCCTCCTTTGTATTTACAGCACATGACTGGAAAGAAGGCTCAGAAAAAAGGGATAATGTGAGAAGAGTTCAGTTTCCACATGTAATGTCAGCTGAGTGGCCAGAAGGGATTCTGATGAGAGCCAGCCTGCAGCAGAATGCTGTCCGTCTGTCTACCTCTAGCGCATATACCGTGCTGTTTAAGGGCATAGGATCCCATCTCCTCATCCCAGATAAAACACAGCAGTATCAACTACTGATATTTCCCTCTCTCTAATTCCCAGCGCTTAAATTAATGCTGAGCCTGTGTCTTTAAACCCTGTTTGTTGCTCCTCTTGTTGCCATGTTGCCATAGCACTTAGTGTTTCCATGTTGGAGATTTCCTTTCTTTTTTTTTTTTTTTTCTTTTTTTTCCAGACATTACCCCATCAACGCTGTTCCAGACCTGGGATTCCAGCTACTTTTGGCTAAAGGGAAACTCATTTTTGTTGCTATAAAAATATCAAGCCGTGTAAATGCCTGTGGCTCAGATTTAGTTCCCTGTGTCTAGGAATAGCAGCACAGCTGAGAGTGAGTGAGAGAGGAGAGGAAGAAGCAAACATCTCTGTGTATCTCTGTCTCATTCTCTGAGTCAACATCTCCTCCCAAGGACAGGGATGGGAACAGGCCTTTGCCATCTTCTGGCACCATAGCAATCCCTATGGCTTTTGTTATGGTGTGAAGGATGTTTGCCTACAGGTTGCCTGCAAGAGAGATGTCCAAGGCCAGCATGCCCCACCTGAAGTGCTGACCTGCATATAAGGGCCTGGCCTGAGCCATAGGTGAGAGAAGGTGTCACCCACGCAAGAATACAGTGACTCAGAGACAAAAGAAATTGCTTCAGTTTGGGCCTAATCCAAACTTTAAGGTAGTAGAATCTCAGCCAGCCCTTTAAGAGGTGCTGGTCCATGGTTAAACCCAGACTTCACTAAGGTCTTTGCTGGGGGGGAAACATAACACCAGCAGCCCCTCCTTTGTTATACCCCACCTTGCAGCCTGCATAACACTGGAGCCAAGTCTGCTCTCTGCACTCCAGGGTGAGCAAGACTCCCTCAAGAGATCAAGAGTGGCCGGTGTAGGAGGAGAGATAAACTGAGCCTTCTGAAGTGAACCATCTTCTCTGGAATACTAGAAAGTTCAGAGGGAAATTTTGGCTGGGTTTAGGTGCTGGTTTGCTTCTTGTGCTGGACTCCTGCAGCATCTGCAAACCCCTCAAAAACCATGATACAGAAAAGGTATGGCAGTACCCACAAAATGCAGATCCCACATACTAACGCTACCTTGAAATCACTGCACTGGTCTCATCTTCTGGTTGCCTGTCTGGAAAACAGGAGTAATAAATAGATATCTAATTGTCTTAGTAAGCTATCTGCTGATACAGGTATGGACAAGATGAGCTAAGCACAAAGTACCACCAATATTAAGCTATTCCTTACAGCGTTGTTAACACTGCTTTCTGCATATCATTGCTGTTGACTCATGCTGGCACTCAGGTTATTTATTCTGCACAAAGTGCCAATATCTATTACATTGCAGCACAGGTTGAAAGAATAAGATAAAATACTCTAGGAAATATGGTACGAAGTTTTAACTAGCTGTAAGTAACAGCTACTGCTAATTATTAACATTATAAATTTCACTAAATTGCATTAAAATAATAAAGCATTTCAGCTACTGTATTATTTCATACTGTAATATCTCAGAAGCAGCAGTGTGTGCTGCTTCTGAAATCAGGAAATCACATTAAAAATTGGAAGAATTTTAAAAGTGGGGGAAGTTAAATTTGAGGTAAAATTGTGATGCAAACCCAAACATTTTCTACAGTGTTTTTTTAATTCTGAACATTTTTTTTTCATTCCAATTCTGTTCATGAGCCTCATGGATTTTGAGGAGAGGTAAATCCAAGATCATTCCTGGAACTTTTGATGAGACTAAAACAGGAAGTGTGGTGACAAATTCAAACAATTTTCTGGGTTTCTACCCACTTGTGTTTTCTTGTGGTTTTGGATGAATACTTCCTGTCTAATAGTCAAGTTACGTTACTGCACAGGGAAAACCCCTGAAAGAAAGGAATTTCAATAAGAAGCTTGTTGGCCATACTACCATGGTTTATATTTTACCCCTAGAAGCAGTATCTGGGTTTTTTTTAGCTTTGCACATGAAAGTTAAAAAAAAAATGTTTCTGGCAAAGGGGAAACTAGTAACATCTTCAGGGTGAAAGCCTCTCACCTGGACTTTCTTGAAAGCCCTGGAGAAAAGAGGGCTAATGCCAGCAGCAAGACTGGAGGAGCTGAATAAGTCATGGTGAGGGAAGTAGATGTTGATCAGCCGTGCCATTCCTCATCCAGCGGGAATGCCCAAGCCTCACTACCAGAACACGGTGTAAAGGCGCAGAATCTTGGTGCAGCAGCAGTGAAGAGCTATTGCTTTGAAAAAGCACAGGCAAGTGTTCTGACTTCCCTACAGGGTCCCTTCAGACCCTACAGAGCTGAGAAGCTCTGGCATAGCACAGAGCAGCTCTACAGCAGAGCAAGGATGACAGGTACGTTTGTTGGGCAGCCTGGAGAAAAGACTGGTGGACAACACCTGACCTTCCCAACAGATCCCCAGCTGGGATTTCTGTTACCTGAACAGCTCACATCACTGTAGCTCTCTAGCTTTGCCAGGATCCATAATGAAGTCTATTCAACTGGCCAACAAGGAGCACCAGTAACTAGTAAAGACTGAGAGCTAAGTAAGGTGATCCGGATCTTCCCTTTTCCAGGTTCCTTGGATATTAGCGAACCTGTACATTTCCAGGCAAAGTCAAATTAGAGCCTGTGCTGAATACCCAAGAGGATGTAAAAACACTTGTAAAATCAAGATTCACATTCAATCGATGCTGTCTGACGCCGCACAGCAGAACTTCAACTGTGGCAATGTAATCACAGCTTGGGAGGGAATAAACTTAGGGTGCATCTAAAATCCTAAAGAGGATTTTAAAAGACTGCACAGAGGATCCTAAATAAAGATCATTGACAGATGGAGTTTTGCAAAGGTTAAAGACATACAACCATGTACCAAAACTGCACATAGGAAATCCTCAGCTCGTATTTGTTATTAGTGCAGGGTTCCTGACTTACCACCTTGAGGTATGTCAGGGTGGGGGCAGCCCTGGATACATCTTCTTTTCCCTGAGATCCCATCTGTGCATGCCAGGCTACAGTGATTTCTGTTCCTACCTCCTCACCACCCAACCTAATTGCCCAGCTTGTTGTCCTCTCACCAGCCAAATCACTAGCCAAGCTAAATTCCATGTACAGATTTTCACCAACAGAATCACAGTGGAAATTTAATAGCGCAACACTTCTCCTACTAAGGCTGCCTGAAGGGAACTCCTACAGGCAACCAGCTTTCCTGGAGCAAAGATTAATTCCATCTTCTGTTGGTTTATCTTAAAGATCCAGACCCCAGATGATGTCATCTTTTTGCCAATTATAACCCTGTCAGCACAGTCAACCGCATCCAAGAATACAGGGTGTCAGAGGCTCTGAGCTCCAAGAAACGTCTCAGCTGGCTCTTGGTTCCCCTTGGCTTCTGGACACAGTGCACATGTGCACAGAAGGCAGTCACTATCTCATGTCAAAGCTGACATCCCAATCTGTAGAGCTCTCATCACAAGGATTGATTTTGGTTGTGTGGTTTTCACTTTCCCACACACAGTGACAGTCCCATGTGCTGCAAACACAAATCCAAGCTGTGCACGATGGAGGTACAATCCGCATTCTTTTTCTACTGTTCACAAAAGAACCTGACCTCCCTTGTTTCTGTGACTCCTTTTAGCTCACACCTGATTGCTCAAACACATTGTTTTCCAGTGCCTCTTGCATCCTTGACCTCATTTCATCCAGGGTGGGGAAGAAGTCCCATATAGACAAGTCTTGAGAGATCTGAGCTGTTTACTTCTACATTGGTATTCTGACCATCGAGCCCTACCGAAAACAGTAAAAGTCATGGAATAACTCGCATTTAAGTAGATGCTCTTAGTGCTACATTGACAGCATTTTAACTACTTTGGACATTTCAGAGCATTTGACCATGAGCAGATTCAACCTTGACATTTAAAGATAATAAAGCAATTAAGATGGGTGTTGAACATTAGATATTATTTTGTTTCCTGAGCAGAATTCGTAATATGAGCTCGTATGAGCATGTTGCAGCTGTAGTGTTAAGCACAGCCTGAGTATCATCCTCATTCTGCCTGTTTAACCTTGTGAATATTATGCTTTCTTGGGTTTTGGCAGCAGGACAGAGAAAGATCTCAAAATCCTGGTGCGGGCTCCTGAGTGCAGCAGCTCCTGGTGAGAGGATATACAGAAGGAAGGTCCAAGGTCTTTGCACAGGCTTCGTCCTTGTTGTCCTTCACCATGGCAGGCAGAGGAGAGAGCACCGAGAGTCATTTTACATATTTGCTTCAGGTTGCCCATCCATACAGAGGCATAACACTGCAGTACAACGTGCTGAGAGGGTTCGTGGTGATGCCAGCCCTGCAAAGCTGAATTGCCCCATGTTTTATCTGCTTTATTTGAGGAAATATGTAAAAGAGAAAACAGAGAGATGCAATGTATTTCTCACACTTTGTTCTGTCCCAGAATCAAAAGCACCTGGTGTAGAGCTTTGTGAAGGGACCTGTCATACCAGCGTATGCCTCGGTGATTCCAAAATCCTAATGCAGACCTTAAAGACAAGCTTTAATGTAAGGACAGGGAGACAGAGAGGGGTGCAGGCGGGTCCTGGTGATCTGAAACAGAGGGAGTTCTGGATGGAGAGGGTGGTGAAGCACTGGAACAGGCTGCCCAGAGAAGTTGTGGGTGCCCCATCCCTGGAAGTGTTCAAGGCCAGGCTGGATGAGGCTTTGAGCAACCTGGTCTAGTGGAGGGTGTCCCTGCCCATGGCAGGAGGGTTTGAAATTAGGTGATCTTTAAAGACCCTTCCAACCCAAACCATTCTGTGATTCTATGAACAGGAGGGCTGATGTAGCACAGATGCCCATGTGACTACTTTTCCAGTCCAGAGACACCCAGGACCAGCTCAGCTCCTCCACACCACCACTTGCCATTTCTTGTGGGGCAGATTACATTAAGCCACATCTCTAGTTCCACTCGGTATCGTAGGAAGTTCAGATGTCTGTTCAAATCCATCTCAAAGCTTAAAAAAATAAATGTATATTTTCTCCATGATGCTTTTGTTTGTTTGTGCTGTCTCCTGTTATCACTCTAGTCTGGGGTTTTTTTGTGACTCAGTGGAAAATCAGCCCCTGTGATGGCTAACAAAGAGCAGAGGGAAGAGAGAGCTCACTTCAGTAACTCATGACTATGTTTATTTTTCTCTTTGGGGGATTTATGGCTCTCACTAAGCTGTCTACAGAAAGTTCAACTGCTAGGCAGAAAGTCATTTGCAAGAAAACTGAGCTAAATTAAAACAAAAATGCTGGTCCATTTCCCAGAGGAAAAAGAGCTCATTTCTGTAATGTCCGTGTTGCCCTTCCTCTCCACCCACATATTGGGGAAGTTCAAATGCAGTAACGGTGAGTTGATCAGGGATGAAGACTGAATGAACTGTAGCTAGTTTGGAAGATGGGGAAGCTCATTTATCCCCCAAAACTGTTTGCTTTTCTTCCAATCTTTAGTTTGACATCACTGAGAAGGACGTAGTCCTACACAAATCAGGAGTTACGTGACATGACAGTGTATAGAAACAACAGAAATAATTAAATTCTGCTGTACTGACTTTCTTAAGTGTCCACCAGCTCTTCCCAGCTCTCAAAGTGAACTCAAATACCTCTTTAGACATCATGAAATAACTTGGCTTCAGAGCATCCTATTCTGCAAGTGGAGAAACTGAGGCACAGGCAAGCTAAGTGGCTCACCCATTGTTGCAGAAGGGAAATGGAGTAGGGCCAGTTGTACTAACACCTATGTTACGTGTCTTGCCAAGCTATGGGATGCAAGAAAGGCTGAGGGAGAGACTCACCCTTATGCTTTTGCATTTCATCATTCCTGATAAAAGACGCCTTTTGCGCAGCACGTGGTAAGCACAACATCGAGCCTCTCACATGGCTCTTAAACTGGCTGCCAGGAGTCCTAAACCTGTCTCAGGCTTTTGGAGGAAGAAAAGCAGCACCTCTTTCCCCAGTGAGGAGGAGAAGGCATATCCTACCAGATCACACGGTGGAATGCACAACCCAGCTACAGTAGAACTGTAAATCATATTTTGTAGTTTTACAGCCTAAAGCTGCAGCCAGTAACCAGTGTTACTCCTTATTGCCGCGCTGTTTAATGGCCAGCCATAAGGTTTTGCAGGCTGAGGAACTAAACAAAAGCAAAGGAAAAAAAAAAAACCCCAAACCAAAAGCATTATGATATTTTTTAATAAAGCCTGTTGAATATAAAAATGTTTATGGTGCTTAGATATCAGGCAGATTCAGTTTCTGACTGCAGTCCTTAACCTCTGAAGGGTACTTTCCCAGTTCCTTTTAAATCACATGCAGTAACTATTGCTTGCTTCTGACTCTTTATTAATTCTTTAAGAGAATGCTAGTTAAATACCAGATAAGTAAATATGTAATCAATGAGACATTTATTGAATGTTAATGCTGTGTTTAATAAGGCTTAGAAATTTAAATGGGTCACATTAAGATGTAGAGTGCGCAGCAGGGAAACTTCTCAATGTCACCAACCCCAATCAGAGAAAAATCATGAGCTGGGACCTTCAAAACTGGGACACCTTCATGACTCAGATGGGAATGGAAGGGGTTCTTTTGTTTCCTGCTTCTCAGCTTGTCAGTGGGAGGGCTCCGGACAGGGAACATCTCCACTGCAGAACAAACAGTGGCGATCGCTGCATTTTCAGAGACCCAAACTGTTAAGTCCACTTATGATGTAATTTAGGCTAGTCATGCAAATGTGGCAGTATTCCTGTGCTAATAACCTGAACAGGGCATCTGAGCTCAGGTGGGGAGCCTGGCTAATGTGGCTAGATCACACCCAGGCTCAGCTGGCTTGTCTTCAGGCAGTCCTTACACACATCAGGGCAGACCCTATTTGTTTTCTTCAGTGTAGACTGAAAGTGTCAGTCAATAACTTGATCCCAACTGTTGGAATACATAGAAAAAAATGTTTCTAATTGCAGCAACAGAGATGTCTGCTGGGTAGAGCTAGGAGGGGTGGAAATCTCATAATTCATGATACTTAAAATTGGACAAAACAAAACCCTGAAGTGAGGAGAAAGCCTCAGTGTGGCCTGATGCAAAAGACTACGCTGTCACCTGCGATGGGAGCACACCTATCCTCAATAGTAGACTTGTTCCCATATGTGGCTGGAGGTGACATCCCGGAGCACACAGGATGTGGGCTGCTGTGTATGCTGCTGGTCCAGCACGCTATTGTACAGCCCTAAGTGACTGAGTGTCAGTCCAGGGATGCCCCTATGGGCAAGCTACAGGCTCCCTGGAGTGCCTGGTGTGGGTAAAAGTCTGACAGACCAGGGAAACCCTGCACCATGCAGGCACAGAGAGGACCTCCTCTGGCAGGACCCATGGGCCAAAGGAGAGGGACTGGGACACTGCTCCCCATTTCTCCACCTCACCTCACAGCTTCAGGCAGGAGCAGAGGACACCATCAAGGAGAGGAGAGGCTGGGGGAAGAAAGGCAAAGGTCCAGGGAATTCATACATCTTTCTTCTGTGTCTTCCCCTCCAGCACTCTTGGCAGCCAGAGGGGCTTCTCTGTCCTTGGAAAGAATCCAGCTGCCTCTCCAGGCAACGCAACAGAGAGAAGATATTAGGGGCCTGGAAACTGGGTTTGCTATTTAAGCTGGCCCTTTTCTCTGCTTTGCTTAGAGGGAACTGAACAGCTAGCTTTCCACTGGCACAGCTGGGGTTTTTACCTTAAGACTAATTAGAACAGTTTCACTGGCAGTGCAAAAGCTGCTCTTTTTTAGGACTTGCAGAAAAGTTTAAGATGTGTCCTGGGTATATTTTTGCAGTAGAAGCTAAATTTTATGACCATTTTTTTCCTTCCTGTAGCAATAGTAACTCTACCTTTAGCCTAGCCTCATTTTTCTAGCCAAGTCTGGTTCACCTCAGTTTTTAACTGGGCCCATTACAGGGCTGTCTAAGTGCCAGGAGAACACATTAAAGTGAGGATATTTGTAATAATGAGGGTATTTAACCCCTGGCCCAGCTTACCAGAAGGTGATGGAGAGTCTCTACATGAAAGCAGTTATCTTTCCAAATCATACATATTTCTTCAAGTACAATTTCATGGGTTTGCAGGGTCAGGAGGAAAGAATGTCTATGGGCCTTTATCAAGGTGGTTTGACCTTCTTTCTTCTGGAAAGTTACCAAGTTTGGGTTTCCCCTCTCTCTTCTGTTACACTATACCAGGGCAGGTGCCTGGAATTACTGTGAACTGTAATGAAAAAGATTCTTCATTCACATTTTGGCAGCCAGAAGGAGAGAAGAAAAGTTATCAATAGATGTGACATGAATATCGCAGACCATGGGATCTGACCCTTCAGGAAGCCCTACTTGAAAGCAGAGGCTAGCACCCAGTGCATTATTTATCTTCTCGTGTGGTAATTATCTCCTTAAATCACCTCAGCAGTTTCACTTGAAGGGATTTCTTGAGCCTCTTTACTTCCTGGCCTAAAAAAAAATGTATTTTTTTGTAATGGACACAAATGGCTACACTGCTTCCCTCCAGTATGTACTGTATTTCAGGGTGAGCAGGGGGCAGTGACCTCCCAGAACTGTCCTAGTGTGGGTGCTGCAGGTTTCAGTGGGCTGCTCACCACCATGCAGCTTTGTCGGTTCACATCACCCCAAGTCATGAAAAGCAAGGCCACTGTGCCTGAAGTTGCTCATATGGAAAATCCTCCCAGCTGAATCATCAGTTGTCGGGAGAAGCTGGGTTGTATTTGTATAGATGCTGCTGACCCATCATTTCAATGTATTTCTTTGATGACTGTTCTGCAGAGCCTGCTTGCTGGAGATCCTGAGAACATCAGTCTGAGCATAACACAAATTTCATTCCATCTTTGCAGTTCACTTTTAATAGCGATGAGAACAAATCCCCTGACTGACTGAGCATCATCAGGCACCTGACAAATCTTATGAACACTTTCAAGAGGCAGGCACAAGAGCTCAAGCACTTACTCGTTTATTGCTTTGATATTAAATGCAGAGACTCACAGATATTAAAAGCAGAGAGTCACAGAGTACAAGGGAGATAGGATCCATTCTGTGTGCGGAAATTGCCTAGCTTCGTGTTCTACATGGTGCTTCAGATTACAAAAAAAAAAAAAAAATGCTTGTAGAGTCCCATCTGTCTGAGAGCTTTTTTGCAAAATCAGCTATGGAGTGAAAGCAAAAGAAAAGCTTCCAGATTTCTCTATTCCACGCTGAGACAAGTTTGCAAATAATTCCAGAAATTGTCAATACTCCTGCAAGGCAAGATCTCTAATGTTCACCTCCCTGCTATGAAATGCAGAGCACCTTAACTTCATCCACCCTCCCCTGTCACAACCATCTATAAATCCTGCCCTTTGGTTGCTGGAATATCTCATCATGAGGAATGCTTTTTTTAGGTTGAGAAATACAAATCTACCCTGACAGAGCCATAGTCAGGCATATACCTGGGCTGAGTTGCTGATGTATTTATACAAAGCACTCCTAGTATGGAAATAATTTATAGTGACACTAAGCACATAACATTTTTGCACAAACTTTTTGCCAGTATAGTTTATTCCAAAATTCCCACCCTTCCCCAAGAGAAACAAGCTGTATTGGCAGTAGCATTGTTTTGATGGTAACCCTGCATCTGTACAACATGGCTTTGCAGGCACAACTCTTCTCTTCTAGCCAGCTAGTCTAAAGGAAGAATCGAAACACACAGGCCGCATGGATGAGGCGTTCTGTGTGGGAGCTGCCCTTCCTCCTGGAGGCTGCAGGTTCAGGCAGCACAGACAGGCAGCATAACATGCTCTCACTGCCGAATAAGCTGGAACCGAGAGGGCTGCAACGGGAGGAACCTGTCATCACCAGAAAAGGAGTGCTGTAAAGCAGCCAGTATAGGTTACTGGGATGTGGAGAGCTGATTCTGCCCTGATGGAAGGCTCCTGAGACGCACATTTTCACTGATGCAGTGGCTCAAACACAAAGAGAGGAAGTGTGGAGGAACAGGAACATAAAACACTGAGGAATCAGGGGCATCATTTCAACTACAGCCTGAGAGCAGCAGCTTTCACATCCCCAGGGCAGATCCCAGTTCCCAGGCGGTCTGTTTAAAAATGGCTCATCCCTAGTTTAGGAGCTCAGTGGCACCAGCTCACTGCCACAAGCAAAAGCTGCTCAGGGACAGTTGAGGAAATGCTGGATAGAAATAGAAGTGTTTGGTAACCTGACAGGGTTAAAGAAGAAAGAGTGCAGATAGAGCTGGAGAAGTACTCACGGTGGGAACAGGCTGTATAAAAAGTCTTAGGAGGGTGAAATTTAGAAAAATTATGCTGGACAGGAGTAAAAAACCTTATTCCCACCCCACCCAGGATCCTGAACCATAATTCAGAGTAAATGAAGGACTTGATACGTTGTGCTACTGAGAGAGATCACCACGAAGCAATAGCTCGGGCTCCCCCGCTGCAGTCTCCAAGGAAATTGCTCGCAGCCCTGCTGAGCTTAATGTGGCAACCACCAGACTCTAACTTGGAGAGTTGGATCTGGCGTTGCGTATACACCAAAACCAATGATAAAGTGGCTGTCAGTACTCAGGGAAGGGAGAGAAATTTCCATGAGCCTGGGAAGGATTCGGGGGAGCTGATCTTGGTGGTCCAAAAAGGTCTGCACTGGGAAATTACTTCCATGGCAATGCCTCTGAAAAGGCAGGGGTGGATGGGTTGGCCTGAAGCCTTGAGCTGTGGGAAGAGTATCGGAAGAAGATACGCAATGCTACCACAGGCCAGAACCTACCCGAGCCAGGGGGTGTCTATGTGTGGCTGGGACAACCTCCCAAGCTGTCCCCCCTGCAGCAGGCAGCAGCTGCAGCTCTACCCATGTGAGGAGGCTCCCTCCTGCCCTGGGGAGCGCTGGTAGGTCTCTGGATGCTTTGGAGCTCTTGATAGCTTCGGGCTCTGGTGCAGTGGAGACTCACTCTGCGCCTGCTTTACCAGCCTTCCTGGCCCAGCAGAGATTGTTTAGTAGAGGCAGGGCCCCTCGAGTCCAGCATAGGCAAGCTGTGTCCAGAAAAGTAAATTCCGCCACCTGCTTCCTGCCGATCTTAATCCTATCCAAGCCCATTAGAGTTTGTCCTTTGACTTCAGTACAAAATAACTTTCACTGCAGGGGTGAAATCTTGGGTTTGTGTTCAGTCCCCATTTCTTCAACCTTGGGTGGGAGGAATCACTGCTGCCTGCACTGACAGCTACCCTGCACCACCAGGAATCTGTGTGCTGGGGCCAGGAGGGGAATGAGGGAAACAAAATCTTCACTAAGGTAAAATCAATGCAAAACACTAGCAGCTAGGTATTCCGTGAGCCTAGCTTTGTCAGGCAGCTAAAATCAAGTTAATAGAAGAAACAACGTAGGGAAGCCAGCAATTATTTTGTTATCTTTTTCCTTGCTAGAATTCTGGGTCTGGACAGTGGCCAGAGAAGCCTGGAGACTGTTCTCCTTTCTCTCTAAACTGCTCATTGCAATGTCTGCAACACAGTAACAAGACATCTGATTGACCCAAATATATCAGTGATCACAGCTTCAGGAATGCTTAACATGCTGTAAACTGAACAGCACATCAGCTCGGCTGATGTTTAACTCTCTACCAATGTGCTGGGTTTAGTCAGGACAGACTTAATTTTCTTCACGGTAGCTGGCATGAGGCTGTTTTGGATTTGCCTTGAGGAGAGTACTGATAAGGGTTTTTTAGTTGGTGCTGTGGAGTGTTTGCATCAATTCAAGGACTTTTCAGCATCTGACACTGCAGCTGCCTTCCCAACTGTCTCGCTACAAGCCGAGGGGAAACACAGTTCAGACGGCTAATCCAAACTAACCAAAGGAGTATGTCATCCCGTTGAGCGCCATGCTTAGTACATAAACTGGGGGTGGACTGGGGGGGCATAGCTTGCTCGCTTGTTTGTTTGGCTCATTTGTTTGTACATTAGTTAGTTGGTGGGTTGGTTGGCTCTCTCGCTTGGACTCTGCTGCGATCGCTCTCTGGCTCTGACTCTCGCTACTCGGGACCTGGCTATCGGTCAGCAGATGGTGGGCAATTGTATCACTGGTTTTATTTTCTATCATTTAAATATCTTATTAGTAGTAGTGTTGTTAATATCATTAGTATCACTATAATATTTATTTGTATTCAGTTATTAAATTGTTCTTATATCTATCTATGAGCCTCCTTGTCTTTTCCTATGGTTCTCCTCCCCCACTGGAGGAGGGGGGAGGTGAGCGAGTGGCTGTGTGGTACTTAGTTGCTAGATGGGGTTAAACCACAACAACCAATCATCTAGTTTTATAAATATTCCAGCTGGTAAGCAGGACTATTAGCCAGCAGGATGGCTCAGCAAAGCTCTGGCTTGTTCTCCTTCCAAGCAGTGTAGTTAGGAGACCGAGTATTTGGGGGAGATGCTGTTTTCCCAGCTATTGATTCAAGGGTACAGTCACAGCCTGTTGATTAACTGCTTAGCCACAAGAGGCAAGCTGTAATTGAAATTAATGTCGCGCATATCTTGGAGCTTATATTCACCTTAATAACAGGAAATTTGGTGGCCTTATCCATGGCAATGGTACTTCTTCAGGGGTACTTCCCAGCGCAGGCACTGGTAGCTGGATGCTCACTATAAGCATAATTCACCTTGAAACAAATGCAAATATCTCACTTAACTATGTATGGAATAAAATTCATTTTCCACTTTCAGTCCTTTTCCCAACAAGCTATGAGTTTTCTCAAAGCTATTTCAAGCCAGAAAGCGGCAGAGAACAGAGGCAATTCTGTGCCATTTCTTTGGTGAAAATACGCAGCCCACGGCTGGATAAAAGCCTCCTGCTTAGCGTAAATGGTACTGTTCTTATCGGTCACTGGGAATTGCAGCAATCACCAGCTCCAAATCACACACCCGGCGTTCACCATGCAGCTTGTGTGGCTTCAAAGGGCGCAAGCGTAAAGCATCACCTGGCAATAAGGCTTCATTCAGGGTCGGGACAGCAAGAGGCTCGAATTCACGGGTAACAAGAGAAATGATTACAGCTTGTGTTGCCTTTGAGGGAAGCCGGGATGCTGGTTCTCATTATTGCAGCAAGTCACTGTGTGCGTGAGGGACACCCGGCAGCACCAGGGCTCCCAGTTACAACAGTGGCAATTAGATGCAAGGTCGTCTTGTGAGAAGAGCCATGAGCCACAATCAGCCCTGCTGGGGAGGGCCGGGCTGCCCTCCCGCTCCCAGCGGCGGCGGCTGCAGCGCGGCGCCGTGACCGGCGGGAGGAGCTGCTGCGCCACGGCCGCCGGGCTGGCCGGTGGAGCCGGCAGGACGCGCTGGCTGTGCGGCTCTCCCGCTCCGCCCGGGCCAGGGGCCGGCCGGGGGGCGGCAGGGTGACCGCAGGGGGAACGCCGGCACCCGCCGGTCTGCGGTGCCGCAGGGCGCGCTGGAGGCATAGGCGCAGTACGGCACCGGCTTCTTACGGCCGGAGCATCCCTAGGAAGGCTGTGGAGTCCGGTTTTAACGGGGAATTTGAGACAAAAGAGAGGGAATTCCGCTTCTGCCTTCACCACCACCACCACCACCACCCCCCCACCCCCCCGAAGTTGTTAAAGTGGACTAGGAGAGGTTGAACGTTTTTTAACGAAATTCTGAAAAAGTTGAGAATCCCCTTTTTCTTATATTAAAATAAAACTAATAGCGTTCCATCCAACCTGGAAGACTGGTGAGGTTGGAAAACCAGGAGTTACTGAGATATGTCAAGAGAGCAGGCAGAGTTGAGGAGAAGAGGAAGAGAAGGGGATTTTTTTTCGTTGGTGATGTTTAAAATTCTGCACGTGGCGGTTTTGCTTCGCTGATCCAACTCCAGCAACTGCTGTGGAGGACAGCCACGGCGCTGGCTGAAGAAGCGAGAGGTGTTTCATCTACCTCGGCTCACAGACGCGTCCTTCCCGAGAGGTCTCCAGTAAAACACAGGAAGAGCAGAGCTGAGCTGGCTTGCCGTGGAAAGGCAGATTGGAAATGGGAGGGCAGAGAAATAGCTGCTCATCCAGGATACACCCTAAAGACCTCAACGGGACAAACCGGGAAGGGCTGGCTGTCGTTCCCTCGGGCAGGAAATCCCGCGGGGTGTAAAAATCCCAGGGAAAGCCGGTCCGCACCGCCCACGCCGGGACACACCTGATGGGCGAGCACGCAGCGGCGTGTAGGGACGGGAACGGCGCTCCCCTCCGTGGCCGCCGAAGCGGGAGGAAGCGGAGGAGGAGCTGATGCTCCGCGGGGATCTCACGACGACCCCTCGCCCGCGGCCCTGCCCGGCAGGGAGCCTGGGCACCACGCCGCAGCGTGCCGGGCGTTACGCTCCTCGGGCTCGCAGCTGTGTGTGTTCGTATACGTACCCATCCGTACGCACCTATAGGTGCACAGCGTGGCGCGTGGGTTTGGGGCCATCCCTTTGTGCAACTACCTGCCGGTTCCCGGCTCCTGCTCTCTGCTCCCCGGGCCCCCAGCGCTGGGAGAGGGGGGTAGCGGAAGGGATGCCGATACACCAGTGACCGCGGCGCGACCCCGGCGTGGCCGCGTGGGCGGGAGGCGGCGCGGCCGCGCCCGGAGGCTCCGCGGGAGCCCCCGCACCAGGCGCAGGGGGCGGCCCTACCGCCGTGCGCGCCGCCTTCCCCCTCCCTCGGCGTGCAGGCTCTTTTGTGCTGCCGGCAGCGGGGAGGAGGAAGCGGCGGAGCCGAGCGCCCCCCTCCGCAGCGCACCCCCTTCCCGCGGGGCCACGCCACCCACCCATCCATCCATCCATCCATCCTTCCGCCGCCTCGACGGGGAACCCACCGCTGCGGACGCGCGGGGCATCGCCGCTTTAAGCGGAGGGCCACGCCGGGAGACGGGGCGGGCCGGGAGCGGCTCCCCCCACACCCCCCCTCGGCTTCCCCACGTGGTTCCCGTGCCTCCCGGTCGCCGGCTGAGCCGGGCTCACACACCGAGGGGCTGCCGCGGGGGCTTAACCGGCTCGTCTGCTCCTGGGCGGCCGGTCCGGACCGCGGCCATGCGCCAGCGCCGCGCCGAGCGGCCGAGCGGCGGGGCTGTACAGCCGCCGCGTCCCGCGGCAGCGGCGTGAAGTCGCGGGAGGATGAAGCGGCCGAAGCGGGCCGCGCCGGGGCCCCTGCCTGTGCTGGGGCTGCTGCTGCTGGGCGCCCTGTCGGGGCTCTGGACGGTGCTGCTGCGGCGGGACGCGACGGCGAAGCGGGAGCCGGAGCCCGAGCTCAGCTCGCCCGCGGGGGGGGTACCCCCGGGACGGTGGGGCTGGGGGCGCTCCCCAGCGGCGCGGGACGAACCCGGCGGCGGCGGCGGGCAGAAAACTTTCCGGGCGCTGCTGGCGGTGGGCCGGGAAGAGCGGAGCGGCCAAGGGCGGTTCGCTGCCGCCGGCTCGCCGCCGCCGGCGAACGCCGCCTCCCCGGTGGAGCGGGGCATCTTCTGGAGCCGTGAGCTGGAGGAGCAGGTGCCGCCGGGCTTCGGGGCGGAGGAGGCGGCGGCGTGGCTGTCGGCCGCCCGCGCCGCCCGCGTGGCCTCGCTGGAGCGGGGCGGCTGCGGGCGCAGCTCCAACCGGCTGGCTCGGCTGTCGGACGGGAGCCGCGCCTGCGTCCGCTACGGCATCAACCCGGAGCAGATCCAGGGAGAAGCGCTTTCCTACCACCTGGCCGGGGTGCTGGGCATGCAGGAACGGCTGCCGCCCATGGCCCTCGCCCTGGTGGAGCCCCGCGGGCAGCAGTGGGAACCGGTGCGGGAGGAGCTGCGCGGCTCGCACTGGGCCGAGGGCGCCGTGGTCAGCCTGACGCGCTGGGTGGACAACCTCACCGCCGTGGTGGCCCCCGCGCCGTGGGGCTCCGAGGCGGGCGCCGGCCGGCGGCTGCAGCCGCTGTCGGCCAGCGAGCTGGGCGGCCTGCCGCCGTCGCAGCTGGTGGAGCTGGTGCAGTGGAGCGACCTCATCCTCTTCGACTACCTGACGGCCAACTTCGACCGCCTGGTCAGCAACCTCTTCAGCCTGCAGTGGGACCCGCGGGTGATGCGCCGCGCCACCAGCAACCTGCTCCGCGCCCCGGACGGCGGGCTCGTCTTCCTGGACAACGAGGCGGGGCTGGTGCACGGCTACCGCCTCCTCGCCATGTGGGACCCCTACAACGAGCCGCTGCTCCGTTCCGTCTGCGTCTTCCGCGAGGGCACGGCGCGGCGCGTGGCTGAGCTCCACCGCCGCCGCAGCGCCGCCGCCGAGCTGCGCCGCCGTTACCGGGCGCGGGAGCCGCTCTGGGCTCGCCTCGGCTTCCTCTCGGAGCGGCAGGCCGAGCTGCTGCAGGCCCGCGTCGACTTCGTGCACCGCCATATCGCCCACTGCCGCGCGCAGGCCGCCGTGTTCTGACGGCCGCGGGGAGGGCGGAGGGGGACGCCGAGAGCCGCCTTCCTGCCTCGCTCCCGGTTTTCATCTTTCCCACCCCCCCATCCCCGGTGCTCGCTGCCCCGTAAGCGCCGCGACCGCCGGCGGTGACCCTGCCGGGGATGGGGACGCTCGCCCTCGGGCGCGGGCAGTAAGGGGCTCCCTGCCTGCCGGGGCCGCGGGAAGGAGCAGGTAACCGGCGTCTGTCACCGTCCCTGAAGATGCAGGGCGCGGTGGGTGCAGTCACACCCTGCGCCCCGAGCTCGAAAAAATGAGGATTCACCATGTTGAGTGCTTCCCTTCACTCTCTCCCTGCACTCGCCGTCGCAAAAGACCCTGTAGGAAAGCTATCGTCTTTGTCTGGATTGGGGTCGACTACCTTTTCCTTCCGAAGGAGGCAAGCGGAAACTTTTTTTTTTTTTATACAATCTTCATTTTGCAACATCATATTTAAGTATGAACGTTGATATTCACAGACCAAGAACTGGGTGCGCAGTAGGGGAGCCCCCGACTAGCAAGACTGCCCTATTTATGAAGCTTGTTTCTTACCGATTTTCTTTAACGAGTAAACCTTGCCACTGATTGTTATATCTTGTCCATGAGAAGTGTACAGGAAGCCCATATTCCATTAGCTCTTAGTCTTTGTTGTGGGTACATCTGGTTACGCTGTTTTGATTCTTAAAGGTTTGTTCGTAATCATCACCGTCATCGTTTCATCTGACCAGTAAAGTAACTGACTAATGGGTGACACGAGGATCTCCCAGGTTTTAAAAACGTTGCTCTGTGCTAAGACTTGGACACAATAGTTAAAGTGGAGGAAAAACTGTTTCATGCACTTTACTTTGACTTTTTAATTTTTTTATAAAAGAAGACCTTTTTATTTTACAAAGTCTGCCTTTTATGTACATTATATATGTTCATAAGCTTTTCTGTAACATACTAAAGAAACTGGTATTTCAGTAAAGTGTGTTAATGGTTTGCCTTCTTTGTCCTGAATGTTTGCCTGAGCACTGACAGGGAAGCGTACACCTCCTCCGTCTTCCCTCATGGGTGATGGAGACCACCTCTTTCCAGCCTTTCACTCCACCAAACTGAACGACCTTTTTTCTCAGTCCCTCCGAGGCAAGGAGGGGTAGAGTTAAATTTTCCAGCGCTACCCTTCTCTCTTTTTCCGAGCTGTTGTGTCACTGAAAGGGCAAAAGCTCTTCGAGTGGCTAAAATAATGTGCCTATTGCATACTTCAGATGAATAGACTCTTGTCAGTTTTTTACAGCCTGAAATGAACTGCCTTGACTAGCACTGAGATAACTGTAAGCAGTTAGTTTCAGTAAGCTGATACAGGTGGTGTGGGCTTGGCTGCTGTCAGCCTCTTCAAGTGCTGGCGCTGGGTACCGACCTCTTAATACAGATCACATCAAGTGTTACTATGCCAGAACCATCCCCGGGGGTGGCAGTTGCTTTCAGTGGGTGTTCATACTGATTCTCAGTCCCCTCTTCCCATTTTGGTTATCTTTGCAATGGGGTTTGAGGCAGAACTGAAGATCAGGAAAGCTTTTCAATCTTGCTAAAACAGTTGGTGGGGTTTTTCCCTACAGAAGTTTTGTTCTAGGTAGGGTGAAGCGGTAGCAGTGGGTGCACAAAATGAAGTATCTCCATCTCTTGTTTGCTTTTTCTCATGTACCAGTATTCATAGAAGAGGCCATTGTATGGCTCAAAATACAGCCAGAATAAGGACAAAGGACAAAGTAATCCCCTTTAAACCTCAAATGTCAGTATATGCCCTGCTATAATCAAACAGCAGCATAATCTCTTCTACATCTGGACAGACACCTCTCGATGAAGGCAGCAGCCTGCTCAGTAGGTGCTGTCTTCAGTATGTGGGGATCTAACCTTCCCCTGAACTCAGAGAGGGCAATGCATTCATACCTGCAGGAGGTCTTTGGTCTGTTAATATTCATTTACTTAGCTTAAACTTCACATCAAGACAATTTTCTTTGGTCATTACAATGGTTGGTTTTGGTTTGGGCTTTTTTTTTTTTTTCATAGGACAACAGTTTTACAAACAACTTAAAATTAATGGTCGATTAGCTGTCTATGTTGGATATTGCAAATGTGTGTATTAGTGTTTACTTTTAAAGGTATCAGCAGCCTGTAAGACGAGCTTTCATTCGACTGCTTAACTGACAAGGCTGTCTATTGAATTTGTCTTTATAGTTCACTGCACTTATCTCTCCAAACAATGCACAGAATCCCATGTGACATTCCTTTTCCATTTACATGATAATACACAACTTAACTGTGTAATTTTGAATTCTTCTTTAGGGTTGCTTTGTAACTCGAATGCAGCAGTTCTGTCACATTCACCTAATGAAAATACATTTAAATAATAAACTGCTGGCATAAATTTTAAACCACTGTGGAGAGCAAACGGCTGTGCCACAAACATCTAAGGTTTCGTTTCTGTTAAGGGCTTCTGTAAGTATGCCACAACTGTGGTTTTAACAGCTAATAGGAAATAAATCTCTTCTGCAATGTCTTTAGAGCCAGAGCCTAACATGGTTTTCTATTTGGTGACTGGTAACTACTAATTACTAGGTACATGAGAAGAAGCAAGTTATATATAGATTACGTGTTCAAAAATCATGTAGTTGTGGGTCGGTGTGAAACGAGAGACCCTGTGCTTGAGAAGCTGTGCCCTACTGGAAAGTGTGTTTGGATGGATGATGATACTTCACTTTGTTATTGCACTTTTCTGGTGCAGATCTTCTGTGCCAGAGAAAGCTTTGAGTTACCATCACATTAAGGAAAACTTACTTTCTTCTGTGTGAGTTCTTTAAGGCAAACAGTGCTTTGTAAATGAGTGGTCTGGTAGAGTTTTTGCATGCCATTTTAGCTGCATATGCTGTCTGGTATTTGGCAATCTCCCTGCAGAACCAAGGGGTAAACCTGTAAACATTTTGTACTATAATTTCACTGTCACTCATCTAACTGCTTTCTTCCAGTAGAGTTTCCTTTGAGTTACAGTAATCAGACAGGCAAGGAAGGCCATTGTTTATTTGAGAACAAGAAGGCTTAAGGACCTGTGAGTTGTGAGCAGAAGGATGTTCTCAATAGCAGGAACATTGCCCGCAGCTCAGCAGCACTTCACCTGAGGCTCAGGGAATGGGGCTGCACAACTCAGCAGAACTCTTCAGGATGCATTTAACTTCCCAGCACTTTTCAGAGGCTTGCAGTGAAGCATGGGCTTGCAGGCTGGCTGCACTGGTGCCGTGGTCAGGCATGAGCTCGTGCACAGACAGATGTGAGAAGAGTCTTGGAAAGGTTGGGTGGGGTTGGCAGCATGCTGTCTGTTCCAGATGTGAGACAGGAGGTCTGGGTTGCAGCTCTGTGGAGACTCCTACTTAAGTGATAACACTAGCTTCAGAAAAAAAAAAAAAGGCAGGAAGAGAGATCTAGGGGAGGATGTAATTTGAATGAACTTCATTCAGTCCCATATTTCTGTGTGTTTCCCAGATTAAATTTAGAATGCCTCCCCCATATTTTTTCTTTCATTGGAATGTAAGGAGATGTGTAAGTAAGGAAGGGGGTTGTTGCTACTCTCAGCTTGAGAAATTAACTCGCTGCCTGGGAAGCTCTTCCCAGGGGCAGAGTCCCCTCACCGCTCTCACAAAAGCAGCTGCCCTGGGGATGAACCGCGTTGGCTGCTGGCGCCACACTTCACTGCCCGACTGAGGTCATGTCAGCCCGTTCACAGACTTGGGAAATAACTCTGGGCCAGTGGAAGACAGTGAAAATACAGTTAGTTACACTTTGACTAACTGGGTGTGCAGCACGCCTAACGTCACCAATACAGTTTGGGTGGTTTGCTTTCCCTTTGAAGTTCAGTGCCTTTTTTTTTAATGGTAATAATACTTTGGATTTTCTCACTGACATAACTAGGTGGTCCAGGACTAGCTTAGATATGAGTTCATACGGAGACTTAATCCCATTTTGCATGTTATTTTTACTTTGCAACCACAGCATAAAAGTCAGCCGTTCCTTCGGAGCCGTGCTGCCTGGGCTGAATGCAGCGAAGCTCCCCGGAGAACCAGCTGGGCTGCACAGTGAGCCGTGCCTGCCCGCTGCCCGCCCAGCTCCTGTGACCTGGAAAACCTTTTACCTTGCGTCTCTGGGTGCTAATGTAGCTCTCTCCACTGAAGTAATGCGCGCTCATCCGAGCAGAAGTTAATTCCCAACATGGTAACTCGCGTCTGCGGAGTATTTTGTTGTGAATCAGGTGGTGTTTTAACACACGTTATCAGTCCCACCCTCCGGGACTATTTAATCTAACTCAGTGTACGTTGTGTATGGGGCAGGACCAAGGTGTTATACCTGTAATGTCCGTCTTAACCCGGTCTCGTGCTGTGGCTTTCCATTGCCCGCTCCAGGCAGAGGCTCAGGATGAGCCTACGGGAAAGAAACACGCACACTTTGTGTGAATTGGGACCGCTGCTGCGTGCAGGTGTGAAAGGAGCTGTGCAGACAAAGGAAGGAGAGTAATCCCATATGAAAACAAGCCAGCGCTGCACTCAAGGACAAGAGCTCCGGCTGGATTATTGAAGGATGAGCAACAGTAATAGGACAACAAAGAGGGTCTGACACTGCAAATGGACTGGCTGGTTTTGCGTGATCCTGCTCTTCAACCACTTCTCGTGGTTTTGAGTTGGGGGGCTTTGTGCATGTTGCACTCGGACCATTTCTGCAAGGCAACAAACCCAAGGGAAGACTGACTGCAAAATGCAGCTATCTGTGATGCAGGGAAAATTGAGCAGACGTCCTGAAGACCCAGACCCCTCCGGTTCCTATCCCAGGGAGGGAAACACAAGTAGGGGGATTTCAGGTGGGATGTAAGCAGAATGCAAGCTGGGGCAGAGTAAGTTACAGCGTATTGTAATACAATGAACACAGGCAGATGTAAACTGCACTGTTACATGTACTGTCAGAACATCATAGCTCTTGTCTACCCTCTGTCACCTGGGCTTTTCCAGGTGTTACAGAGCGTCAAGCCAGTCCTCGGTGTCAAGCCAGCAGAAGGAGTTTTTGAAGAAGTAAGGAGCGTGAAAGTTCCAAAAAAGAAAGAGATTTTGAGGCACTTAAAAGTAAATGAATTCCACCCTAGATATGTCTGCAGCAATGGGGCGTGTTCAGTGAATTCATGCGTGCCACCTTGCAAGGTAAATAACGTCACAGAAACTGGGGGGAGAGCACTCCAGAAAAGAGAAACAGTTGAATCCTTGCAGATGCTGTGGATGCAAGCAGCAAACATCCTTTGTGGAACTTGCACAGGTGCAGATGCAGCACATTCCCACAGCCCCATTCTACATCTTCTGTCACAGGTTTCCTCCAACAACCTGTGAAATGGGTCTTTTCCAGGCAGCCTGTGTCACTGAACAAGAAAAATGTGTGACGTGAGTACAGGGGACCCGTTCTTCCCCCATGTAGACCACTGACAATTTGTGATCTTGAAAGCGCAGGCTAATTTTCAAAACCTGTCATTAAATGGTTTTGTTATCTGATCGATTTCAGCCTGTGTAACATTATGTGCGTTCAATAATTTTTACTGCCCTCAATATTTAATTCAACCCCTGTTATTATTTACCAAAACTCATGAAATGTTGAAAACGTTTTTAGTTTCCCAATTCTGAGTTATGAGAAGTTCATCAAAAAGCTCCCTTTCGGTGCCATAAAATCCATGTATATAATTTAATATCCAAGTATGTAACAGCGCAGGGTTTCCCAAACTGTTTGGACTAGGGGATGCTGTCAGCCTCGAGGCATCCTCCGAGCTTACACCTGCAGCTGTGGGGTGGTGAGAATGCTCAGAGGTTTGGGCTCAGTGCGGTTTTGGGTGAGGAAACGACTGGGAGGGCCCCCTCGCTGCTGCCACTCGTGGCTCCTCATGTTCCTCGTGAGTACGTGTGGGGGTTAAAGTTACTGTTTGTAGGTATGAACTGAGCTGAAGCTGATTTTCCTCTTTTTACTATAGCTGAAGGGCTTTGTTCCCGAAAGTATCTAATGGAAAGCAAAAGGCAGGTGTTAAAGTGTCCGTGTCTGTCATCATGTTCCCCATCCCTCCAACAACCCCAACCTTAAACTCACTCTTCTGCCCAAGTCCTTCTTCCCCCATGTCAGGAATCTTAAAAAAAAGCCTTGCAGTGAGGACAGACAGACATTTACCTCAAGTGATGCTAATGCAACCCTGTAATGAGGTAAGGAATGAATAAATTTTGTATCAGTATCTCCAACCCCAGCACAAAAGAAGAGGGGTGCATTCCTGCATATCATATGTTTCAGTCTGAGGAGTCATACATTTTTAATGTGCCTGTCTTGCCAGTTTCCTTTTTGTGTCCTGCTATGGGGAAAAGGGTATTAATAAACTATGGTTTAAAGCTGCTGTTGTGAGGGTTTTTTTATTCATACATGATTTCTTGTAGATGAGCTAGGAGTCTGCTCACAGTATTTATTTGTTTAAGTGATTGCAGTTAGTCAATTTGCTTTAGTTTAGCTGGGTCACCTTCATCATTCCCTAAATTTTCAATGCCCTTTCGTATGTTCAAGCTAAGGAAAGTATTTGCGTGCTTTCTTTTGTTAAAAAGATACCGGATTTGCTCATCTGACAAAGAAGGGGTTTTTTGTTTTTTAACAGTGCAGTGCAAAACCAGGTGGCATACATCATGGATGAACCTGGATGGAAGGATCTGGAGGATATTAATAGTATTATTTCCTTTCACACCAGCTACCCAGCAAGGCAACTGCTCAGTGGAGATATGCCTGGTTTGATAGCCACCAGAGATCAAAACCAGGTGGCTGGTTCAAAAATGAACTCTGTTTGCAGTTCATTACATGCAAATAACAGGCTACATTCTTTTCTGATTTACAGCCCTGCAGGGGTAAGAGCATGAATGTGCCTGCAATTTGGGTGTAAAAGCTGGTGATGAGTATATCCAGGATGAGTCTTATTTAAGACACGTCTTCATCCCTCTTTAAGAAATTACAAGGGGGAGTGACAGTTGTGTTTCTAGTTCCTTTCTTTGCTGACCAAGCTGGTAGACTGGCAGGAGCCCAGCTAACCAGCGCCTGTGGTGAGAGTCAGGATGAAAGGAGGTTTTATGAGCTCCTCTATCAAGGAATATTTCAGGTTGTGCCAAAAATGAGGCAGTTGTCTTCTGGCTCATAAAAGCAATTATCTGTGTAGAAATTTATCAAAAGTATCAGCAAAGGAAAAAAAAACCACACCCAAGAACACCAAAAATGTTCAAACTGGGAATGTCATACTGATTCCAGCTATATTATTTCAAGGCTCATGAAAGTGGTCAGTAGATAGCACTGAGTCATTCCCTTCCCAGCAACATGGCACTGTGCAGAGGGTGACGGAAACAGCCTGGGGACCAGCACAATGCATTACACGGGATGCTGCCCAGTGACAGTATGAGGGTCCCAAAATCACAAACCACAGAGCCCAGTGCAATCCTTCATCCCTCCATTCAAGCCAGTGCAGAGGAGCTGCTAACTGGGCTCCTCAGGCGCCTGTCAGCTGCAGAGCAAAGGACCACAATCGACAACTGACAGTTTCCTTACCAGTTTGTTATTTATTACAGAGCTGATGGCATGGAGCTGATGGCATGCCTGACTTTCTGAAGATGAGTGGTTGGAGCTGATACAGCTGGCTTAAACGCCTGATCCTGGGTTAAGTCTCCTGTTTTTCTTTAAGAAGAAAACCAAACTGTTTCCCTTCCTCACGTTTCTATTAGTGCTTCAGATTATTAAAACTAAATTAGAAATGTAATTTACTTGTCAGTGAATAGTCTGGATAGTTATTTTATTTGTATTTTGCTCCTCCTAGTCAAGGCACATAAATGAGGCATTTGTCAATAATGAGTCTCCAGGCAGTTTGATTTTTCTAGACCTCTCCTACACGATCAGGACACTGTACTGTAGACTGTACAATGGGTATTCCTTGAAAATAAGCTATTCCCATAAAAATCATTACCATTTTTTCTTCATATATTTTATAAAAGAGAATATTTAGCATTTTTTCCTGTGAATCTTAACAGACAAGGCTACAACTTTTTCCTCTTTCAAACTGTCATGTTTAGCTTCTTTATGCTGAAGGGAGAGCAGACAACTGCTTCATGTGGCAACATCTATTTCCTATATAACAGCATGGCAATTCCATCTGTCTTAGCAGTGCTTTTGGTGACATCAGGAAAGCTGTCTCTGATCAAAGAGGCATAGGACAGGTAGGTTACATACCGACATATGAAGGCTTGGTTGCTTCATGGATGATGTACTGATGCTTTGTGATGGGCAGTTTGGGTTAGTATGTAGACCATGGATGCACACGCAGTGTCAGCAATTGATATGAATCGGGACGCTGTCGAGTGCAAATGTGAGAGGAGCTTTGGCCCTGGGAGAAGAAAACCCTTGGGATCAGCCCCAGCGCAACCATCTCCCTTCCTTCTCCTTTGCCTCTCGCCCCCTTCTGTTGAAAATAGATGTTTAAGTCGTGGAGGAACCCAAAGCACGTTCAGACAGGATCGGAACAGGTGGCCTGGGAAGCTGCAAGGTCTGTGCTAACCCCACTGACATAAGTGTAATCCGGCGCTGGCCGAGGGGCAGCTGACACAGGGGCCGGAGCCAGGCTTCTCCAGGAGCAGGCATCCTGTCTGCCACGAGCACCATGCCACCGCTCCGTGCTCCGGCTGGCCCCAGGCACAGCCAGCCCCACAGCTGTGGAGTCACGCGTGCCATGGCGCAGGATTGGGACCAGGAGCCAGTACAGGCACAGGGATAATTCAACACAAGCGGGAAACCTGACGTGATTTCTAGCAGGTACTGCGTGGCAAAAAAAGGGATGTTTCTGTATATTTGCTAACAAAAGGTACTGCCTTGCTCCGGACTTGCTGCTTCTCCCTCCCAGGATCATCCTCAGCACTTCAGCAGCTAAGGCTGCTCTTGAGACACGGAGTTTGACCTCAGAGCTGGAGAGCAAAAGCAGAAGGATCCATCGGGAAGGAGGGAGAGGCATCCTGCAAGCCAAGGCCGCAGCTGCATGCTGCTCATCGAGGTTCACAGTCCCTGACAGTGAAAAGGCTGGGACAGGGCCATGGCCGAAACGTGGGGGTGTGACAGCTGCTTCTGCAGGACACTCAGCAGAGGCTGGCCAGCGGGAAGGAACATGCTCCGCTGAGCTTGTCTGTCCGATGGCACTTACAATGCTTAAACCCTTATTTATGACACCCCAGCGCAGTTGAGTGCCGTGCCATGGGCTACATGGTAATGAGCCAATGCCACATCCGGAATGGGACCTTGAGCATATTGACCCCTTGCCCTGTTCACATTGCTCAACTCCTTTTCCTTACCATCTAGATCATTTTTGCTCCTGTCCACGCTTTACTGCAAGTTCTCAGGCACCACTGATATTCACACACGCTGGTACATGTGATACCATACACAGGCACGTCTGCCCGGCCCGTGGGGTGTGCTACCTCCTCTTTGCCATTCTGGGTACCCATACGTACATATAGTGCCCCAGAAACACCAGTCAGGGTGGTAAGGGACACAGGATGTGCTATTTTATGATGAAATGCAAGCATTTCCTTCATTGTAATTTTTCAAACTGCTGTCAATTTAATGATCTCCATCCGTTTCTTTCAATTCCAGCAACCATCAGTATGTTCCCAGTCATCAAGAGAATTTCTTCTCAGAACGAAAAGTGTACTCACTGAACAACTTTAAAAATTATCCTGTCTGATACAAATTATTCATAAAGCTCGTTAACATTTCAGTTTGCATAATAGCTGAAACATATAGGTGTGCCAGATGGAGCATCTTGTGCGTTAGAAATGACGGAATTTTGACTCCTAACATTTCAGATGTGCCTACCTCTTCTTGAAGTTTTTGGGAAATGGCAAATATAAGAAAAGCATTTACAGCATCTCTGTACAACTGCCAAGGAGCTGAGATATAGCATGGGTAGATAATAAAGAATAATATTCATGCTTAATGCTAATGACATGGACCATTTAGAGACAGCAGTACAATAAATACTGTGGTAATATTGACGATGTTACACTAGTGCTTTGGACATTTGCAGAGCATTTCGTGATGGATTCGAAGCAACTTAGAAAGATGAGTAGGCATCACAGCACTCTCGTAGCGAGTGTTATTGCCCTCATGTTACAGAGAGGAAAACGGGGATAAAAAAGCCAAGGGCACGTTGCACGGCACTGGCAGAGCCAGAGCACCTAACTTAGCAGAGCAGCAAGGCCAACGATGGGTGAGCTCTAGCAAATATTGCACTGAAGGTGGAGGTGAGCCAAGGTGAAGCTTGCACCGAAGCCGCCAAGCCTCGGCCACAGGTTTTCTTCTGTTAGCCGTGCCGCGCAAGCCGCAGCGCGCTCTCACTTCAGAGGTGTGCTCTTCAATGCAGGCTGACGGGAGCCTTCACCATCTGCTCTGGGCAGGAGGGGACCTTGTTTGTGGCCCCTCAGGGGACGCGCTTCCCCCAGGCTGGCAGCTGGCAGCTCAGGCCACCCACACTGCCGCCGTGAGCTGGCAGAAAGCTCTCTCCTGATGCTTGGCTTCCCCCACGCTGCTGCCCAGCATGACGTTGCTGCCCTTGCAGGAGCAGCACAGCCACGCTCAGGGCTCACCCTGTTTCCCAACAATGCCAGGCAGGCTTCAGAGTAAAGAAAAGGTAACACAGTCCTGGGATTGTAGTTACAAGCCTCAGGGTCAGAATTGCAAATAAAAGCAAGCTGTGACATGGTTATAGCCTGTATTTAATGTGACATCTTTGTTGGTTTTCTTATTTCTCCCGGAGTCCTTGTGTGACACATGCCTCAAAGGGCAGTGACGGGGATTTAATGGAATAACCCGACTGCAGGCACTCCTCGGTATCCAGATGAATTATTTCTCTTTTTCCCCATATTTACACTATATCTTTCTGTTCTTAACGAGCACAAACACGGCATCAGTAGCTCACATGCCTACATCTGTTGTCTTCTGGGATCCCCGCCCTGGGGAGATGGCTTAATACACAACCTTAAAGTATGCTGAAAATCCATAAGGTTTTACCCCACAGTGTTGTAATAACTGTACATGCTTCCTGTTGAGACTGTGGCCTTTGTGCCTTCCTGCCTTTGCTAGCAATCAGCTAGAGCATCTTTGGATACATTATTAACAAGAGAACAGGAAGAAGCTCTCTGGTGGTGAAGCCTTTCGGGCCAAGCTCCCACTCCATAGATACTCCTCAGGAGCATCAGGCTTGCAATGTGCAGGTACGAATTTGCACGGTGGTTACTCTGATGCGATGCACCGACCCCTCTGGGGTTGTCTCTGGGTTTGCTTGTAGCAAGCAGTGCCCACCGCCACTGCTGGCTGGCCTGACCGCGCGCCTGGGCTCCCCTTGCTTTAGGAGCACATGCCGCCTCCCAGCACGCTTGGTTCAAAGCCGTTCCTGGAAGAGCAGGGCTTTAAAACTGAAAATTGAAGCTGCTTGATCGAAGGAGTCAGTGCAGCATTATGTATTAGCACGGGTATGTGTGCTTAATTGGGGCGCAGTAATGACTGAGATTTGGGATTTCGGTGCTGGTTTTTCATGCGGGTAGACACACGACTAGGAAATTATTTTTCCACTGCCTTGCTGTTGGTGTAGGAATTTGCGCTTTTGAAAGTGTGGATCATAATATTTGTAAAATTGAACCATACAGGAAACGTGTAGTTTTATGCATTTTACTCACCCGTTGTGTAAATAAAACCCTAGGGACACAGCAGAAGGAAATCAGGCCATTTTGTGCTGTTGACTACTTAATTTCTCTTCAACCCAACTTCAGAATAACTGGGTTTGTAAACAAGAAAATAAAGATACTTTTATTAAGACAGAAAAACAATGAACTTTAATCCTTAGATGTAGGTGAGGCTTCTGTAGATCATCAGATATCAAACCCAATGTAATCACAAATGCCACTTGGTAGTAGCAACACTTTCAAGGTTCAGAAACACAAGAGCGACTTTCTTTTGATTTAAAAGGCTGCAGCTTGAAAATGGATTTTCTAGCTTTCTGCCAGTATAAGTCAGATCAGAATCAGGTTTAGAATGTGATTAGTTTAAAATGTAAATATTTGATCTTTCTTGGTGGGTTTGGGTTTTGGTTGTTTTTGGGTTTTTTTCTTTTTGGGGTGGGGGGTTGGGTGTCTTTTTTCAATTGTTTTTTTGAGAATGACCTGTTTGCATGTTTGTCTGTTGAGGGTCGGTGATCGTTCTGTTAGTTTGAATTAGACTGCGCGCAGCGTCAGCTGAAATAAGAAATGTCTGGCATTCATGTGCTCCTCACAGAGCCTCGAGTTTTGCTCTATCAACACTTTTCTTAAGTACATTGCATTAAGGATTCTGTATGACAGGTTTGCACCTGGAGGCAAAGCCTGTTTCCCACCCTCCTTCCCTGACACCCCATCTTTTCACATCAAGTATTTAATTTTCCTTTGTTCAGGACAAGTTGATATGTAAAGTATGTGTTGCCATGGATGCAAAGCTAAGAACCTATTGATCCTCCCCTTATCCAGGTAGATTTCAAGCAAGATTATTAATATCAGAGGGCACTACAGCATGGATGGCAAGACAGAGACAGATTGGGGCAGGGAGAAACCACTTCAAAATTGAACTCGAATGTCTGTTGCTGAAGTGAAAGAAATTTTGTGCCCCTCGGGGGCTGATGGACTTGTTCTCCATGTGTTCAGCAGCATTCCTCTGCCAGCACTTGGTTTTTTCCCTCCCCTCCTCCATGTGCCTCCCACCGAGCGAATGCCATGGATTATTTCCATTTCCCCCCCAAACCCACTCAGATTTGAGCTGTGGCCCAGAGAAGTAATTTTTTGTGTGTGTGTATGCCGCAGATTAAGGAGCAATGGCATTTTCAATACCACGGGAGAGCGATGTGAAGGTGAATGCCTGAGAGTGCTGCAGGAGGATCCCTGACTACTGAATGACCCAGCAGGGTCAACCTGCTCATCCACCTAGGGCAAGCAGCTAGGGAGAGGGGAACACACAGCTGCTCACAACTCAGGAGCTTCTGGAGGTGACACCTCTGTCTCCGTGTTTTCCTCTTGCAGCAGATGAGGCGGTGCATCTGGTTTTCATGAACAGCACGCTGGGTAGTGTTGAGCCACGGGCGAGAGGCAATCATCTCACAAGAGTGCTGAAGTGCCAGAGAGGGACGCAGAGGGGGTGTGGTATAAATTTCAAAAGTGGTTCCCCTAACTTAATTTCAACCTTACTTTTTACACCTATTGTATTTGCCGTGGCTTCATATCCTTTCCTTTCAGTGGCCACATACTTACTTGCCATTATAATTACACTGACTGTGGCCTCCACAGAACTCCCTTAAAATGGTTTCATTTAATTTTGTCTAAAGACAAAATTACCCCCTCAGACTTGCACCAAAATTGCCTCATTTTACTTCAGCTTATCTTTTCCCCAAAGGATTGCATTGCTACAGCCTGCACTTGCTCCTCACTGCCTTTTGAGGGATTTTTATAGCTTTTGTGTGGTGAGCTCTGCATACTTGTGAGCATCACCAGGGACCTGCTCCAGCGGTGCCTGCCACATCGCAGAGGAGGCCAGAGGAGCCTGCAATCCGATGAGCGCGAGGCTGAAATTAGCTTCTCATGCAGGCAGCTCGATGTCTGTTACTGGGGCAGGGGAAAGCTGAGGGCATCTGCAGAAGCAGCGGGGACCATCGCTTCCCTTGTTTCCAACAGTCACCCTGTTGTAGGGCCCTCGCTCCTTTGTCATTCATAAGAGCTACCCCAGCAGAAAGGCAGTTTCTTTTTTCTAACTGAAATGGGCTTTAATAAAGCTATTGTATTTGATCACTGGCTAAGAAAACAATAATTTAGCATAATAGCAAAAGATCATTAATGTTCAATGGACCTAACACTCTGCTCCAGTTTTTCTTGCCCTAGAGAGAGGGAGTAAATTCTTCTTCCTTAATTGAAGACTAAATAGAGTACATTTCATTTTTCATTTCCAGTACTTTTTCCAATAGGCTTGTGATGTTTGCTAATGCATGCTGAAAGGGGTGGACTGCCTGGCAGCAGGGGAAAAACCGGGTGGGAGGATTTAGAGCACATAAAAACTCACTCGCTCTTTATCAGATGGCTCTCTAGGGCCTTCAACTTCTTTCTTGACAAGCCTCATTTCAAAAGCCACCAAGGACTGTGCTGGGGAGATGTGGTGATCTGTAATATTTCAAACTAGAGAGGAGCAGAGAACAACTCTTGGGTCCCCTCTCCCACAGCCATCCCTCCACAGGGCACCTATGGCAGGGACCACTGCCAGTTTATCGACCAAGGGATTTTCTGGGGCGTAGGGGGCTTTCCTGAGCTGCCAGGGTCAGACGGAGCAGTAAGGGCTAAAATCAGGGTCCAGGTCACATTTTGATTGCAACTGCAATTTTGCATGAAAGCAAGCTGGTAAGTGCTCACAGGAGTAAGGTTTGCACTGCTACAGCTCTGGATTCGGATGTCACGGTCTGCTCCCGTGAAAGCACAGCCGGCGTACTTTGCGTTGCAGTATCCATCTCCACGGATTGCTCCAAACATTTTAGTGCCATCCCTCAGTCACCTGCGCTCACCTCCCCTACCAGAGCCACAGCACGGTTCCCATCCCGAGTGCTCCCCTCGCGCGGGTGGGAGGGTGTCTCTGCGTCCTTGTCAGGGGTTTTGGGTGCGGGGTTCGCCCTGGCTGCCACCGCTGGGGTGGCAGCGGCCACATTCACCTGTGCAAGACAAGGAGGTGAAACACATGGCAGCAGCCATGGGCACTGCAGCTGCAGGCGAAGAGTGAGCCGCTGCAGCTGGGCCTCATCAAATAATAGTGCCTGAGCGCAGCTGTAATCAAACAAAGCATCTCCGCAGAAAACCTGGGACACAGCTAACAGCATCACCTTAGCCTCCGGTCGGTGCAATAAGAAAAGGGCACTGCTAAGGACCATTTTTCCCTGAGAATTTTCCTTGATGGATTTTGCCATCGGAGAACGTGCCATCCTCATCCCCTGCCACCCAGGAACAAAACTGGAGGACACGACGATCGGGGTAAGCAACTGAAAGCAAGCGGGTAGTGCCGCTGCAGCGGGAACTCACCCCAATAAAAGATTTACAGCGTGTATGCCTACGCTGCCTGACGTTCCTGCCAGGCTGCACCGACAACAACCGTGCCAACTGTAGCGATAACTAACAAGATTAAGGATCAGAGCCTGTTCTGCAGCAGCAGCGAGTCCCTGGTCATGCGGAGCGGCTTTGCTGTCACTGAGGAAGCTCGGGGCAGGGGGACACGGCGGTGGGTGTGCATGGCAGAACGTTTTTTGGGGGGAGGCGGGGGTGAGGGGAGAGTCGGGCTGGCCGGGCCGCGGCATCGCCGCTTTAAGGCGCCGAAGGGCCCCACCCCGCGCGGGGCAGGCTGAGGGTTCGGGGTTGTGCAGGGTTGCTCCGGGACTCTGCGGGCACGAGGTGCCCTCGTAACCCCGGTGGGTCATTGTGCCGCTCCAAGAGATTTGCTTGATGGCTGCTTTCCGCAGAGCCCAATAAAAGTGCTACCTTGCAGCAGCGGGAGGCTTTTAAATCATAGTGTTGGTTTTGTAACAAAAGAGATGCTGCCGGGTGGGGGGGTGGGCGGTGGATATTCAGGTGGAGCCCCAGGGACTGGGAGTCCGTTACTCCCTTGGCAGCTACATTGTTCATTAACAGACAAAACCATCAGTGGAAGAAGCAAACACTGGTTGTGTTCTCCCATATTCCTTCACCGCCGGATGTTTTGGGAAGTTCCCCTCAACTCCTGCACTAGTGAGGGGGCCAGTGGACCTGGTTCCTGAGGGGTTGTTAGCAAAACACCAATCCTCTAGCCTCCAAGTTACTTCCAACCATGATGGAAAGCCATGTGATGGCCATAGGAGCTATTGGTAGTGCACGGTAAGTGGTGTCTCAGCTGGTGTTAGCAAAAAGGCTACCGGTGAGGGTGTTCTTTCTACCTGCTAGGTTAAAAGATGGTGAGAAAAACGTTCTGTTATGGCTTAGTATATTTTGTATGTAAAGTTGGGATTTCACTCACCAGAGTTTATGAAAACAGCTTGTGTTTTGTGCCTGAGTTCTGCTGTGACTTCAGTGGAAATTGGGCGTATTAAAATTTCTGAGAAATAATGGCTATAATCCAGGAGAATGGAAGAAACGTAACTTGAAGTCTTCTAGGGAGTTGCCTGTGGTCCTTCTTTAATGCTTTCCTTTTTTCTAAAGGAGGTGTTATACCACAGACCTGCTCTAGGTTGCTAGATAGGTGTGGGTGTTCTTGTTTGTCCATGTTTGTCTTTAGATATCAAGGAAACCAAGAAATCCAGAAAATCAGGAAGAAACATGGCTTGCTGAGTGTATTTTGGTATTGAGCGTCCCTGCTTTTGGAGGAGTCAAGAATTCCTTCTTACTTTTTGTGCTCTGGTTCAAGTTGCTACTGAAAGAAAGTACAGGAGCTTGAGCCCTTGAGATCACCTCGCCACTTAAGGTCTTCCCTGGAGCCTGGTTTGGAGCAAAGTGGTCTCTGGCTGGCTTGGTGTTGCAGTGAGATTACTGACAGTACTTTCTGTCACTGTGTGACACACACACGCACCCCCTCCCCCCCGGTTGTGCAGAATCTGCCCTTGGTCCATGCTTACTCTTATCTATATCATAATGTACACATGTTAAATCAATGGAATGTTACTGATTTATATTTACCCAAATCTCATCATGATGATTCCATCTCTGTTACTGACAAGATCAATACTTGCTAGCCAAAGATTTGCTTTGCTTGGAGTACTATGTTTCTTGAAATGAGCTAGGAAGTTTATGTTCATGTGTGCTGCTAGCATCCTCCCAGGTGCCTGGTACCTGCACCATCTGTGTGAGGTGGGCCTTGGCTGGGGGCACCTGCACAGGTAAAATTGTTATGAATTAGAGGTGTTTCGCAGGAGAGCATCTGCCTGTATGTGTTGGTAGGCTTCCTGCTACATGGAGAGCATTTGGGTCAGGTGAAGGCTGAATAAGGTGGATTAGTACTTTACAGAAACAGAAAGGTTTGGGTTGGAAGGGACCTTAAAGATCATCCAGTTTCAACTCCACTGCCATGGGCAGGGACACCCTCCACTAGACCAGGTTGCTCAAAGTCTTATCCAGCCTGGCCTTGAACACTTCCAGGGTTGGGGCATCCACAGCTTCTCTGGGCAGCCTGTTCCAGTGCTTCACCAGCCTCTCCATGAAGATTTATTTCCTGATATCCCATTTAAACCTACCCTCTTTCAGACACTACCCCTTGTCCTGTTAGTACAGGCCCTTGTAAAAAGCACACACACACACACACCCCTTCCTTGTAGCCCCTTCAGGCACTGGAAGGTGCTATAAGGTCTCCCTGGAGCCTTCTCTTCTCCAGGCTGAACAAGCCCAACTCTCTCAGCCTGTCCCCATAGCAGAGGTGCTCCAGCCCTCTGACCATCTTTGTGGCCCTCCCCTGGACTCACTCCAACTGGTCGATATCCTTCTTATGTTGGGGCCCCCACAGCTGGACACAGCACTGCAGGTGGGGGTCTCATGAGAGCAGAGTAGAGGGGGAGAATCCCCTCCCTAGACCTGTTGGCCATGCTTCCTCTGATGCAGCCCAGGATACAGTTGGCCTTCTGGGCTGCCAGCACACCCTGTTGGGTCATGTTGAGCTTCTTTTATGTGTACTTCAGATTGCTGGCTTTGTCCCAGCTGGAAAGGCTTTAATGGATAGCAATTTTAGTACTAGGATAGATCACACTGCCCATAATGTGTTTGTATAAGCCTAAAGGATTCACCTCCTGCCCCTGCAAGGAATCCCCGCTGTGTGTTACCATTGTGCCCACTTACTGTTTTTTAGTGCTTCCTTAAGAGAGAACAGTGATGCTAACCCCTTGGGACAGTGCTCTCATCCTGCAGAAGAGCCACAGGGAAGGGAAATCAGGGGTGCAGAGGCTGCCCCACACTGATCAGTGGGGTCAGAGCCGTGGAGCTGCTGAAGTAGAGCCAGGCCAGGGCTGAAGCTGGACTGAGGTGGAACTTGTACATAAATCTCTCTGATCTTGTGTTCAGTGTCTGCAGTGTCTCTGGAGAGAGGAAAAAAATGTTTTTGTTTTCTGCCCCTCTCAGTCACTTCAGGAGGATGTTGATGGACTGTTGGGATGCTTCTTGGCTCAGTTAAGTCATTCTGCCTTCTGTCTTGAGTATTACTAGTCCCTCAGGACACTTGACACGGATGCTGCTTGGAAAAAAAGGACCTATTTGGAAGCAATCCTGCCAATGTACCATCTGTTAGGAGTTTATGGTTGCCTTGTTTGGTGACTTGGGGCACCTGTGTGGAAACATTGTTGCTTTTGATTTTTCTCTCTTGCTGCTGTTTATGCTTGTTATGTCACAAGCTGATTGCTCAAGGGATAATTGTGCTATCCAGAGTGGAGCATGCAGTACCTAGGAAGTCTAGTGATTGGCACTCCATAACCATCATGAGACTCAGAGTGTGAAAGGAGGGTGAGGAGCATGGGAAATGCATTCATTTCCACGCACCAGAAGCCAAATACATGTGAAATAGGATTTGGGTTTGTTTTGTGACAGTCTGGTAAATGGAGTTGTTTTCAGCAGTGGGATGAGTACCATCAAGTGAAAAAGTCTTGAGGTTAATGGTAGCTGGTGGTATGGCAAGGGAGATAAACCTGCACCAGAAAGGATGCTGTTAGGGTCAATTCAGGTGCATCCAAGAACCCCCACATTGTTGGGACTGTTGTTGGAAGCCATCAATGCCCTTGGGAGGTGATGTCCTTTGCCAGCTCCCCTTGTCTCCAGTGGTACAGTTAGTTTAGCCTGGTCTTTGCCCCACGCTCACTTTGGAAGGCTTCTGTACTAGTACTGACCATCCTTGTCAGTGCTATGACATGTCCCTGGACTGGAAGGTTGAGACCATGGCTATGAAGGATATCTACACCACTTCTTTGTTTCTGGTTGGGAGTGCAGGTTAGAGCCAAAATGCTTTGTAGCAGATGATGCTGGTTTGCTGTAGCTGTCACTCATCTCTGGTGGGCTGTGGTGGAGGGTGGTATCAGATAAAGCAAAATTAACAGCAGTTTGCTTTCAAAAACCTATACTTTTGATAGTATGTGGGGTGGATGACTGTGCAGAAACACAAAGAGGATGTCCTGCATTCTTCCCACTCTTCAGTATGTGAAGAAGAGAGAGTTTGGCAAGAGTGGTGTCTCTGAGGGGCTAGATTTGGGAAAGACCCTTAGTCTAAGCATTGCATCTCCCAGCGTTGGAGTTATCAGGCAACTACTGCAATACCGAATATTCTTCTGATGTAGGGCCTAGGCTTCCCCTGCCACGTGTGAGAGCAGTTACTGCCTGAGAAGGTGATTTAGGAAAGCTGGAGTGTGAATCCATGAAGTCAACAGACAGAAATGCTTGGGAGAATTATGTAGTTTAATCTTTATCCTTTGTCTTCCATGCCAAGGAGAGCACTTGTTTCAGCTTGGGATATACAGCAACGAATCTTCTCCTTTTTTTTGTATTCTGACTGCTGCCTAATTATTTATGCAGAGAGGAGGAGATACTGAGATATTGAGTCCTGCCCCAGAAGGGCCACCAGACCAGGAGTTGGAGCACTTCCCTTGAGAGGACGTGGCTGCAGGTCTGTCAAGCAGACATCACTGAGCCTGATCTTTGCCTAGGGTGTTGGCTATGCAAGACAAGGGCATCATGAGAGCATTGGTTCACTCTGTTTTACATGTGGCCTGCCTGTGGCAAAGGCAGGAGAACGGTTCAGTGGATGAATTAGATGGTACACGATGTGCAAGGCTGTTGCCAGGCTGTTCGGTCTTTGAGGCTTAGGTGGTCTCCATGCTAGAAGTGGGGGAAAGGATATCTAAAGTATTTTGTTGGCAGACACTCAAGTGTCTTTCGGATTAGGTGGGAGGTTGGGGATTGACATTTTGGATGTCGGCATTTGAATCAGGTTTTAGTTATCTAAGCCTCCCTCTAGCAAGGTGTCAGCGAATTTTTTGGATTCTCTTCTGTTAAATGCTGTAGATAAAATCAGAAAATGCTTCTGGAAAAATACTCTGCCTCAACTCTTTCATTTGTTAATAAGCTGCTACCTCTCAAATAGAAGCAACAAATTTTTGCAGGGACTAGTTGAAGCAAAGGAAACAAATATTTCAGGTATTCCTGAAATGTCTCACACTTCTCTTTCTCTCTTGAAGCATACATCCTTGATTGCTTCCTTAATTAGTACTTTAAAAATCTCTCTCTAGTCCCATTTATAAATAAATCAAAATAGAAGTTGAGAATGTTAATTTATCAGGCACTCAATGTGCATTCTAGAGAGCAAATTTAACACCTGTACATGCAAGGACTGAGTGCCCCCCCCCCAGGCTCCTGAGGCACTGACTTTGGTGGTGGCTGCGGAGCATCCAGAAACATCACTCAAAACCTGACTTCATTAACAAGGATGCAAAAAATGAATTGCCTGTGCAATTTCATTTAATTTTCACTCTAGCCGTTTTCCCAGCTCACTTGGCAGCTATTCTTTCTTTCTTCTTCCTTTTTTTTTTTTTTTTTTTTACTTCAATTCATGATTTCTTTCATTTTTTTCATTCTTTCTTGGTCTTTTTGACTGAACAAAAGCAGTCCCACAAGGGCAGCCTAATGTATTCATGGTTTTGCTGCAATTTGGCTGATAGAATAAGCTGAAAAATTGCTGCCTCCCATTGTTTACTGCAAATCTTTGTTGTGCTTTGTAGAGTTGAAGTAAGTGCTGTCTAGTGCCCTCTGCTCCCTGTCCTTACAGAACAGAGCTTGCTATGCTGAACCTGCTCAGGCTGGAGATGGTAGAAAGGCTAAAGTTCAAGTTCACAGACCCAAAAGTAAGTTACAGAAGTGATTGCTTGTTTGAGCGTTTGCTTGCTTGCTCTTGCCTTTCATTCTCCTTGACCTAAGCATAGTTAATGCCTATCTGAACATTGCATTAAGCTCTAATTAAGCCTGCCAATCAAAAAAAACCCCAGAAAACAGGCTTCTAATATGCCTGATAGTAAGTCATTTTTTTCCCTTCAATTTTCTGACTATGAACTTGTAACTGCTAAGTGTGGGTTTGTTGTTGTTTTTTCTCTGAATTGCAGACAAATGCTTAATGAACTTGTACCGCAGTGTTTAACTTAAGGGCTAGCTTTCATTCCAAAATGGCTTTGGACAAGCATCACATGAAAGGTCTAGACTTCGCCAGGCTGTAGATAAGGCCATACTAGAACATCATATAGAAGAGAAGTCAAAGTTGTTCTCTACTTTTCATGCCACTCAGAAGACACACTAGAAGTATCATGATCAGGAGGCCTGAATATGATGAAGCTGCTTGGAAGGTCTTTCTGGAAATGGGAGAGAAGGTACAACATCTAGAGTGCTGGATCCTCTATTTGACATTGGAGCAAGATCCACTGATGTTTACAGCTAGCGTAAATCCCAATTTGCTAACCAAAATCCAAAAATGGAAGTATCAAATTATGTGGCTTTAGAGCTTCCACTGAGGCATTGGGAGTGAAGAAGCTGGAGGGCAAAGCCACAGTCTGGTATTATTTTATAAACAACCATAAAAGAAGAGAGGTGGCTTCTAATCCACAACATATGTGTAAAATAAACCATATTGGTTGGATTGAGGTTATAGTGTTCTGTACAAAAAGCTTTTCTCAACTGTAAGGAAAAACAAATTGGAATCACACATTACAAGGAAGTCCCACATCTCAGTCAGAGGTTTCAGAATCTTCCTTTCAGAAAGACAACAGAAGTTTAGCTGCCTTATTTTGATACAGATTGAACAGGATGAAATAATAGCATAAACCAGAGACTAGAGCAAGTAACCAGGTTACCCCAACAGGTCTTTCCGTGTCAAGCCCTCTGCATCTATTTTCCTGTAGAGCAGGGTGATGGTTTCTGCCCTTATGAGCTGCTTAAGTCACATACTTTAGCCCTTGTGAAGTTTGCATCACTTGTGGAAGTTGTGTAGCAGTGGCAAGCCAATGCTAGATGCCTGAAACCATGTGGAGGAAGGCTGTGACTGAAGACATGCACCTCCTAGATAGTTTATCCTGGCTTGTAGTCCTTAATGAGAGATCTCATACTAATTAAGCTTTAATACTGTGGGTAGGGAAGGCTGACAGCTCTGCTCTAGCCTGACCTGTTTCTCAATGTGCTTTTGTGCCTGCCCGTTTTTTTCCCCCCTTCCTTCCCCTGCTGTAATCCTTATGGAACATCTGCCCCAGCCAGGAACAAATGGCAGCTTGTTCTCTGGACACCGCCTCCTTGTCAGTACACTCAGGTCCTGAAATCCTTCCACCCTTTGTTCCTCTGCTACTTTTTGTCACCCTCTAACACCGCAAGACTTAATTAATCCAAATGCTGAAATCCCAGAGGCACTGTAGTTATTTTTAGCATTAATGTTAGAACTCTGCAAAAGGTGGATGAAGATTTATGATTTTGTCTCCTACAAATCTTGTGGCCTTTCCTTTCTCTGCTACAACTTGGATGTATTCCAATACCCCCTCTTTCCCCCCCAGTGCCCAAAATTGCCTTTTATTTCTTTAATTAAAGATCTGTGAGGGCCAGTAGTCTTGCCATGCGACTGTGGGGCAGAGTAGGTCCCACATCCCTTCTGGAGTTCAGCACATCTAGAATTTCTGCTCTTGTTTGCAGTTATTAAAACTTCATAAATCTTCATTGTGGAAAGAGCCTTTTTAGCACTTTCTGTTGCAAGACAGAAGAAAGGTTGCTCAAGCATGTGAGCACCCAAACAGAACTTTTGTAGTGGAAACTTGCCTTTTTTTTTTTTCTCTACTTGAATGCTTTCATCCACTCTTCCATCCCCTCCCACAGCTAACACGTCCACACTTGACTTCAGCAGGCCCTGAGTTTGCCCTTGCGAAGGCATGGGGATTTTTTTCAGTCAGAAATGTCAAGAATGAATTTGGGTGTCTCTCCCTTTATGTCTGGGGCGTTACGCTCCTGCCTGGTCTCTGCATGTCCAAGCACGACTGTGGTGTTACGGTCTGACTTGGATACAGTTGTTCCCATGGATTATTTCTTTTCCCCAAGTCACGCGTGTTGTGCACCATAGATTTTCCTGGTGCATCTAAGTCTCATTTCCAGTTTACACCCCAAAACCTCACTTAAAATCAATTTAATGCATCAGGAAGGCGGCTGTAATTACCATCTATTATCCAGCACATGCTTAGGCACATAAGTGTACTCACTTGTGCCGGTTGGGAGCTGCTGCTTTCTCCCTGTGTCCTCCTGCTTGCAGCGTAGCTCCCCATACACTGGGAGGGCTGTGCTCTGGGTCTGTGTGGGCACACAGTGCTCCTTGCCGACAGAATCAGGTGCTTAGGAAACGTTAACAACTATCTGAATTGCCCTGCTTTCCTGAAAGCAAAATTTCTCTCTTTGGGACAACATTTTGTGAAATCTGGATGCTTATCAGCAATTCCTAGTAACGTGGCTTTGCAGCAATGCTGTAGACTTTGGGAACTTTGGCTTCCTTGTGGCTCTGGACACAGCAGCAGTTGCTGTGTTAGAGGATCCCACTTTTTCCTTCACTGAGCAGGGTTTCCAGCACAGCAGTGAGCAGCACAACTGTGCTGTGGTGCCAGCTGCTGGAGGGCTGACCAGCTAGGGCTGTCCTCAGCTACGCATTTCCCCACACAAACATGAAATCAATATGCTGAAGCAATTAACTAGACTTCATTAGTGAGTAGGTTCTGGTAACTCTTTGTTTGGCAAATGGTCGTGCATTTGCCCAAAGAGCTGAATGAGGAGACTGCTGTTTTGACAAGCAGAGCAAAGCTGTCAGGCTCCTTTTCCCTGTAGGTGACTATACTTGATGTTCCTGGTGCCAGATCATATTTGGCTTTTAATTTATGACTCTCAGTGCCTGCATTTAAAACTTTACCATGATAATAGTGATAAAGTGGCTGAGTATTGTATTTGAGTTGTTCCTTCCTATCTCCTGGTTCATCCCTATGCTCAGTTTGGGCTGAAGGATCTGACTTGAATTAAGGAGAGGAGGAGACTCAACCCTGACTTGCAGATAAAGATCACCATGAATCTTGATCTGGCTGTGAGATCTTTCATTGGCTCACTCCTCAGAGGCCAGGCAGAATTTATGCAGAGGAGAAGGAATGGGTGAGGGATAGTGTCAGCAGAAGGGAAGGACCTTCTGTTCGTAATTCATCCCATTACTTGTTTTCTCACAAAGTAGCACATACTGTATTGATCAGTAATGCATTTCTCACAGAAAAAAATAGCTCCAGTAGTATCGACAAGACTGTGTTTGTACTGCGGAGGAGATAACTGGATTTTTCTGAAGTCAAGTGGAGCTGCCTCAGTGCTGGTGGTGCTCTTGTGTGTTCTGCAGGAGAAAGTGGGTCAGGCTGGTGGCTCCAGGGAGGAGAGGCCAGTGATGTCCCTTCTGGGGTGCACGGGCTGCGGTCTCCTGCAGGGTGCAATGGAGGAGCAAATGACAGGGACCATATGTGTGTTTCATAAGCAGTCACACTTGGGAAGAGCTGAGGAGATATTGCTGGGGCCCTGGCTCTATCAAGCCAGTGGTGCTTTGTCTATGCAGCTCTCCTCCCTGGCACACTTTTGCAGGCTGGTGTATCCCTCTGTGGCAGCAGGAGTTAGACCTCATGGCGTCAGTGCCTCAGGATCTTAAACACGTGTTATTGTTCATACCTAACAGACACATGGCAGCTGTCCTGTCTCTGACTGCATCCGGAGTCCTGGAGGAGCCAGGCTAATTCACCCAGCAGTTTTTTGATCCTAAACAAGACAGTCCCTGCTTCCACAGGTATAGCAATGCAGGGGAAACTGAGTGAAATAGTTTATTCCTCTTTTGCCTTCCTCCATTTAAAAAAATACACCATTACTGGGGTCAACACCAGTGCTTGTTTTAGCTGAGTGGGGAGAAAAAGCCATGGTGAATCATGCTTTTAATGTGGAGATCAAAATATTAGTTGTGAGTAGTTGTTGGAGACAGTGTTTGTGTGACTGCTGACAGAAAGCAACTGGGAAGGTAATTCTTACAGGAAGAAAAAACTGTTCTACAGAGTCTCTGGGATCTAACGCGCTTCCCATGAAGAAGTTATCTACCCAGTCTTAGAGCAGAGACTAGAAAGAGTAGATGGATGATGTTTGAAGCCTTTCAATTTAAAGTGAGTGGGCATGGCACAGTATGGGGGAATGGATTTTCTCAGAGCAGAACAAACATTCCACATCAGGGTTTAAAAATAGTGCTTGCCTGCATGAAGGCCCCTACTCCTTGTGTCACTTCCAACCACCCACTTCCTCTGCAATTGTCTGGAGTGCACTTGTTTCTCTCCAGCTTTAGCAGCTGATAAGATAGCTGTTTTAAAAAAACCCCAAACACCCCACCACACGCACAAACTCACACTCACTCCCACAAATAAATCAACCAAAAAAACCCCTGACAAATAAACCCAAAATTGTCCTGTTGTTCCTGGAGAGTCCTGGGGCTATTCTAGGATATATGTGATGGAGAGGGTGTGTAGTTAAGTATGATGTGGTTAGAGCATGGTGAAGAGATAGCTCACACAGTGGATAAAAGCCCATTGATTACACATAGCTCCTATATCCTTGAGATTGAGAAGCCAGTGGACACTAGCTGCAACCCCCACCATCAGACAACATGTCCATGCTGATGCTGGTTCTTTGTACATTTTCTGCGTGAAGATTGCTTAGCCTGGATTCCAGGGCCTTTCATACCTCACCAGATGGGATTGTCCAAGGGATGACAGGCAGGGCTTGCCCCACCTTGCTCAAACCTCACTCAGGAGTTAGTTTTGACCCACCACCACCGCTTTGCTGAAGTTGTCACCCAGCATACTTTGCAGTGCTATGGAAGAGTAGGTCCTGACTGTGGCTTAGGCTTTTACACGTGAGAAATCAGTGCTGGTGATAGCAGGAGCTGAGGAAGTGGGGCTTGGAAGGGGCTGTCCATGGCAGGTTGCAGCCACTGCCACAGCCATCCCCTTGGTCCTGCCAGGGCAGAACATAGAAACCCACAAAAAATGCATATGAGAAGATGCTCCAGGAAGAATCAACAGGGCAGGATCATATATTTGCGATTTCCAACTGATGTTTGTCTAACCTGGTTATGCAAACCTTCAGCGGTGGTATTCCACAGCCTCTTTGGGAAATCAGCGCAAGTCTGTTATTACCCTGAGCACTAAAAAGCTTTTCCTAACATCTGTTTTAAATGTTCCTTGCTGTAATTTAAACCCACTGTTATTAAGTCTGGAGTACTCCTACCACCTTCCATTCTTCATTAAGAATAACTATGACAAGTACTTATTCCTTATTAATGAAGTGTCTAGTTCAGGGTTCCCACTTACAAAAATGCTTCATACCAGATGCTCTGTCATGAATTTCAGATTAATTCATTAAGTAAAATGGGGAATGGTTAGTGGGTTCTGGCTGAAGTGATCTAGAATTATCAGCTGTGTTATTAGTTAGCAAATTCAGGCTATGGAAGTACTGGATGATAGCGCTGCTTGTGTAATTGTAAAGCTGAAAGAAGACATTTGCCAGCTTTTGGTGTAATCATGCAGACTGCTGGGAGATTTTTCGTTGCCTGAGCGAGGCAGCAAAAAGGAGGTGAAGGGGCTGCAGGAAGAGGCAGTTTTGGGAGGGTTACCTTACTTCAGGTGCTCGCTGGTCACTGAGTTTTTACTGCTAGAAGAGTCCTCCAGCACCACCCGCGAGCTGTGGGAAGGCCAAGATGATATTCCTCTGGAAGGCAGGGACTGCCAAGAGCAGATGACTCACATGCATCCTGCTTGTTTCTAGCTCTGCAGCTGGGGTATGTTTCTGGCTTGCAGCTCAGTGCCAAAAATGAGTGAAACCAAAGATCAAATGAAGAGGTCTAGAAGGGGTTTTTACCACTTGATACAGCCATTGGGAGCTATGACTCATGCAGTCAGAGATGATGCTTTAACATTCGCTCTAGATCTATGTAATTCTGCTGGTGTGACTGAATTACTAACAGCAGCATTTGCCGAGAGATGCATTCAGCTTTCTTCACTTGCATTCCCACTCCCTTTTTCTTGACTGATATTTGTAACAATAATAATGAAGTACATAGCTCTTAAATTTTATTTATTTATATTATTCCTCTTTGGAATGATCTTGAACTTACTGTCAATGTAACGATCTTACTGTTCCTGTTTATTGGGGACAATAAGCAAGGAAGGAAGAAATGAAGGGGATGCATGCTACAGTTTATGTCCTTACTTGGAGCTAGACCTGTGACAACCACTGAATGTGTTAAAGTATACGAATTCCCTCGGTTTGCTACTGCTCCTGCTGCACTAATAGGCAAAATGGTGGCAGACTCACCGTTTTGGGCCCATTCCCAGGCAGGATGGTTAAAGTGACACCCAAAACGCTCACTAGCCTATTCACCTGCGCTGCTAGATACTGAGTTTACAACTTTGTGAACTATGACTCTGTCTTGTTAAGATGTAATCTCTTCTCTTCTGCTGATGTCTGTGGACTTTTCACGTTGTTCTCTAATCTGAAACAGGCAGTGCCTGTGTTCAGAATCTGCTTATTCTGAAAATAAATCTCCTCCCAGCCATGGAAGTACCTTATCTCAAGCATCAGAGGTAAGGGGAGTCACCAGAGTGATGGCTTTTTGAGAAGCTCAAGGTGGGGGTGTATTGTCTTGTTTTTCTAACTGATCTTTTCTATGTTAACCCCAAAAGTAAGTAGGAATCTATATGGGGTTGCAGTTCTCAGAGAGCAGCCTTGGGGGAAAGCAGCCTGTTTTTTAGCAGATGTAAGAGTAAACAGTACAGGAAAATAAATTGGAATTTGGGGAACAAAGGTTAAGTGTCACAGAAGGATAAATACACTGAAAGCAGGCCCAAGGCAGTGGGAGATAAGAAAGTAGTTGTGGGGAGGTTCTGAGAGCACAGAATTATGGGGACTATGGGGAAAGATGGTGGAGAATTTCTCACTGTCAGCCCAGGAGTCAGTGCTTTCGCTGCAGCTGCTGTACAGCAGAGCAGGAAGGATTAGGTACAGCTAATCCCATGCTGAACTCCACGTTGTTAAACTCCATGGGTTTGACATGTGCATTTCAGTGTTTTGAGTGTTAATTATAAGATGGCTGGGCAGCATCACACTGCAGGCCTGCTGGGCAGAGTTGCTCTTAGACCATGTGTTTCTTTATCATTTACTTATAGGGGTTTATTATTTCACAGCAAAGAAACTAGCACCTGCTCCAGGGTTTTAAATATATATGCTCTAGCAAGACACAAAGTGTTAGCTGAATACATATAGAAAACAAAGTATTTTTCGGCTGCGTTGAAAAAGGACTGTTGTTCTTTAGCCTTCGTTTATACTGGCCAATCTACCTGGCACCCTAAGCAAGTGGCCATCAGAAGGTGAAGTGCACATTGTGCTAATGAGACATCATGAGGCATCTAACACATTGTATTAGAGACGTCGTTTCTGGGGGAACTAAACTGCATATTAAACAGATGAACATGGATATTTGTGAAGGACTGTTCCTGAAATTGCTGCAGGGGAAATGTGGTTTTAATTGCCTGTTTTTTACACTCACGAGGGTCTGGACCAGAAACAGAGAAGTATGTTTCTCCTGTCCTGCTGGCCACCTGAAAGAGCAGTCAGGCTCATTCTTCCCTCTGTCAAGGTCTGCACGAGGTGCACAGCGACTGAACAGAGGACGGGAGTCAGGAGACGTGAACTCAGCATCTTGTCAGCTGTAAACTTGCCCTGCCCGTGGGCAAGTCACTCATAGCGGGAGCCTGTGTCCCCACAGGCTGCTCAGGGCTGGTCATACAGCACTGCTGCTGCCGAGAAGGCCTGTGCGTGAGTCCCCTCTAGTCCTGCAGATGCTTATGCAGATGCATCACTCCCTGTGTTACGTGATCCATCGTTCTCCAGTCAAAGCTTTCCTTTATGTAAAGGACAGTGGTTGAAATCTTGAGTTGCATCTTGCAGCGATGCATGAATTTGAGTATAAACCTCCCTTTGTACAGCCAGAAATTTTTTTTAGAACCCAAAAGAATTGTTAAAACTGTGTTTAAAAAAAAAAAGCAAACTGAAACACCAAAACAAACGAAGTCAAGTATCCATCTGTACTTTTCCCTTTTGAGCACCCAAAAAGTGTACTGCAAAAGACAGTTTGAGAGCGAAGCAGCTGGTGCTGGTACGTTTTCAGTATGGCTTCACTGTATTTTCAGGGGCTTTTGGGCAAAGGCTGAGATCTTTTTCTCCTTATTAGTTCCCTGATCCACAGAGTGACTAAGACCTTTCTGAGAATTTTACCTGGTGTGTGGGGGCTGTACATCAGGGTGGCTGTGGTATCTGGTGTGGCATGTGGGTTAAAATATCTCCTGCCAGCAGCAAGTGTGGTTGTTATGCAGGGGACAGGAAGGGGTGGCTCCAAGGGGGAGTGCTCTCTTGTTCTCCTGCACAGCAGACTGCTTTTCTCAACCGGGGATGTCCAGCATGGGTGGTGAGTGAGACCAGGTATGGATCTGGTGGAGAAGGGGCATCTCCTCAGGCACTGCTGGTGCCTGCCTGCTTTCCCAGTGGTAGAGCACAGAACTGCTTTGGCAGGACAGACCCAGCTCTTTCCAAGTTTGATTGTTGTTTTTTTAAAATTTTCTTTTTACATTCAGTTATTATGTGACAGGCTGCTGCTGTTTTCTGAGAAACACAAACAAAGGAAAGGAAGTTGCATTTTTTTTCTGCTGTTTATAAAACAATAAAACTTAGATGGAACTTCAAGGAGTGGGGAAAAGGCGCTTCACTAGCTTGAGAGCTTTTCTCCATGACATTAAAAAGATGGATCCTTTCCAGGGAGGCATCAGTGCCAGACTTTTCCTAACAAAGATTTGGTTAATCTCTCATTCTGGAAAGTCCCACTTAGCCAGCGTAAGGGGGAAGACTCGCCTGCCTTCTTTCTGGGTTTTATTGTAGGTGTGAGTACTCGCCAATTCCCCAAGGCAGTGCTGAATTTAGCCATGCAACAGTTGGTGAGTAACGTGGCAGTCAGAAGTTGAAAGTTGCAGAATTTTGGCTGTAGTGTTGGATTTAGGTAGCTATAAAGTGTAAGACATGGGACTGTCATGTTTCTGCCATTTCCCCGATTTCTCAGGAAGCTGCTTTACAGCAGTCCGACTGCATACAGCTCCCACGAAAGAGACATTAAATTTAAATTCAGGTCGGAAATGCGTAATTATTTTGCTATCCCCCTGTGCAAAGAACATTTCCAGATATGTGCTGTATGAACACCTGAAGCTTCAAAAATGATTAGCTGATGAGCAGATACTCAGTAAGTGCCACTGAGAAATAGCATCATTTGACTAGTCTCTACTTTTTGTTTTCATCCTCCCAAATGAATGAAGAGAAAAGCTGGGCTGAAAACAGTGTGTGGATTGCAAATTCTCTCAAGGCATGGCCCTTACTTACAGTAATCAGGTTTTATTTTGGGAAGAACTCTGTGCAGAGGGTATTTTTGGCACTCGATTCCAGTTGCCTAATTAAACTTCTCGAAACAACAACGAAATGCATCACCCCTGGAGCAGGCCAGCACGTTGGAAAGCAGCCAAATAAATCTACTAAGGGCAAACTGAGAAATTCCCACTCCAGGCTTATAAACTTAAAAATCCAGATGGGGCAGCACTCCAATGACTGTTGCTGCTGTGCCGACAGGACAGGGCAGACCCTGGCAGGGAGAGGATATCTCCTTGCTCTTTTCTTTTGCTTACCTCTCTCCTTTCTAAAACAGTGACCACTCAGATAAACACCTGAGATGATGCTCCTGCCTTGATTTTTATTATTAGATCTCCACTTCCAATTCCACTGCCATTTCAATCCTTGCCTCATCAGGTGAGGTGCAGAGCCTTTGCACCCAGCAGGATGACTGGTCAATAGGATAAGTGCATCAGCACCGAGCATGCCAGTTCGGCTGCCTGCCTGTGCTGCTTCCTGCCCTTGACCCTTGCATGATTTTGCTGGAGGATGTCCTGTGAGTAGTTTTGAAGCGAACCTTCTGCACAGGCTTCCACTGATATCCAACCATGTTAATTAAAAGGAAACCTATAGCGTAGAAAGCTACCTGCTGGTACCAGCCTTGCCCGTCTGTCGGGGTTAACCTGTGCCAGTTCAAAGATGCTGCCTGTGGATGGTATCTAGCATAAGCTGTGAAGGATGTATTTTTTTTTTTCTGTCTCTGTTCTAATTTTGTTAGTTCACCTATTAAGATCACCTCAGCTGTCTGTCCTAAGCAGTTAATTGATTATAGTGTTACAAAATTATAAGCATTTTGGCTGAAATTTTCTGTCTGGGCTATCTATCTCACCATGTTATTACTTTTAGGTTTTCATACAAAAAACCCCCATGTTCAACCTTTACCAGGAACAAGAGTAGGAGGAGAGTGTTGATTTACATTAAAACAAATGAGCAAACACATCTTGGCAGCTGCTTTCTCTGTGAGCTGGAGTTTCCCAAATGCTGGGAAGCCAGTTTTGGGATTTGGCAGAGCCTTTGGGTTCATGATTGAACACTTCCCCTTCTGTGAGAAGTTGCCCAGGTTTAAGCCATATCATGTGTATGCAGGAGTGGTTTCAAAGTTTTCTTGCTGAACATTAAGGACTTCTGCTCACTGAAAGGCTAAATCTGTCCTGTTGCTTAGTGCTGACCAGCCTGCTGGCGGGCAGAGCAGGTGAAGATGGCTATGCCCTGCACTAGTTAGACAGGCAAAGATACAAGTTAGGAGTCATCAAGCAGGTAGGAGAAAAGGCAGGAGGGTCTGTGCCCAAGAAAGCCTGCCATATCCTATACTCTCTGGAGAGGAAACCATGGTTGCTATCAGCCAGGTTCTAGTCCACCTGCTTCCAGAGGTGGCAGCTTGACTCTTCCTTGCTCCTTTGGCATGTTCCTACTGGGCATAAACAACCCAAGTTTTCCCCTGGATCAGCTGCCTGACCCAGTTTCCCATGAGGTGACAAGCATTCATGGCATTTTGAAGGAAGCAGGAGTATGGGACAAGAAGGGCCACGCTTCCCTGCAGGCAGATGTCCTGCAGAATTTTCTGGCACCTGGTACCCTGCGGGCAGTTTGCTTTGCTCCTCCAGCTGATCAATACAAAGGCCAACAACTGTTATTCCTGTAAGCTGCTGTGTTTGCCCAAGTAAAGGAGGTCTGTGAGGTGGGTTGGTAGGCTAAGCGTTGCCCTTGATCCCCATGACATCACTTTATGGTACTTCTTTGGGCTTCCCTAGAATTTCTTCTTGCAGTCAATTTTGATTTTGACTTACATATGGAACACGTGGAAAAGATCGTTATTGAGACTGGGGGTAGTTTTGACCCTGGTGGACCTGCTCTGAGAATGAAGGTTGCTGCACCCCTTCTTGTTTGTTGCAGAGGTCGTACTGTGTGGAGTGGATAGAGTGCACAGGGAGAAAGTATCTAATGATCCGCTTAAAGCAGTTACAATAGCTGGTATAGTGATTTTTTTTTTTTCTCCCACGCTCTTCAAAAAAACCCCTATTTGATGCTTGAAGAATATCTCCTTCTGATTAATCTTAATTGCAGTAATTCTGCTGTTTAAACATCATAGGCCTTTTTTTAAATTTCCAAACTGTTCAACCTTCTCAGTAGCTTCTTAGAACCTTTCTCAGTTCTTAAAGTGAGAAGGGACCCTGTTGGGAGGTGATGTCCTTTTGTCCAGAGCACTAAGTCCTAATATTATTACTCCTTTGTCCTGAGTAGACCCTGAACAGACAAGATTTTACCTCATATATTCTGCTTGGCTTAAGTGCATGTAGGTATAAGAGAAAATTAGATTAAAGCTTCTGTTTTGCAAAGTTTATGTTCTTTATATGTACAAGACATAAATAAAGACAGTCTCTGCCCTGAGGAGCACTGAAAACCTCTCTGAAGCAAGGTCACTCTCCTTTTCCCTGTGAATTTTTCCCTGAGTTGAAGTGTCTGTCCAAAACACTATGGGATTTCTGCACTGTGCTCTTTGTGGGGTGACCCATGGAGGCAACTCAAACTTCATCAAGGGAGAATGGTGGTGCTTGCTTTCTTAGTGGTGTTTCACATGCAATATATTGTACCAGGCTGTGGTAGACACAGTTTGCTGAGTGGCTTTGGATAAGACAGTGGTGTGGCTTGACAGAGAAAGCCTTCTGGGGCTGGATTCCTGGGTTCTGAGATGACTTTTCTTCTGATGAAGAAAAATAAGATGTCTATTTTGGTACTGTTGCATTGGAATTGATGTAGTCATGCTACTTTTCCCTGAAAGTCGTCCAGTTTTGACCAGTGAAACAGAGTAGATATTGGCAAACCTGGTCCTACCACTTACCTGTGGATAATGTGGATAACAGCCTCTACAAGTTTCCGTTCATTATCATGGACATCTGATGTGAGCATCTTTTGACAGAGATTTCTGAGTTCACAGGATGCAAAAGAAGTGCTGTTACCTCTGCAAGCTCTTGCTTTTCTTTCAGAGGAGAAGCCGAGGGTCGGCAGTTCTAGGACATGTTGTAATGCCTGCAGGAGGGAAGGTGGACATGGTATATATGCACTGGGCAGAAATTCCCCCTAAGGGACAGGGATAAATAACACGTTTCAGAGTGCTCAACATATTTTTTGCGCTCAGCAGTTTGAGAATCTGTCAGTTGGAGTCATTACAGGAACTTATTTGTTAGAAAGAGTTTTAAAAATAAGTGCTTAGTCACTTACTCAAAGTCATCCTGGTGTTTTGCTGTAAAACCTGAACTGTTCTCAGATCTTCCTTTTGTCTTTCCTCCATAGAGAAACCAAAAATGCTTGCTTTCAGTGTTTTAAGGTACTTGTCGCTTGTGAACTGTTGGCATCAGTTAAGAGTGTTAATTGTTAATGGAATCTAGTCTCATTAAGTCACAACAAAATTAAAAACAGTGATGTGAAGGGAAAAACAATAACATTATTGTCCATCATTTTCCAATGGAACTTTCCTTGGAGGTCAGAACTGGCCAGCTCCACAGAGATGACCCTGCTTTTCAGGACAAGTATGTCTCTCAGTTAACTGTTTGGTGGAAAGGTTGCCTTTTCTGTGTGGTGGCAGAGTCCTGTAGATCATCTGTGGCAATTACTCTTCTGTAACTGTTGCTGGTGATCTTATTTTTCAGTTCCCACCTTCAGTGATTGGTATTTGGTGAGCTTCATCTGGTAGATTCTCCTTTCCAAAGACAAAAGTAATGCTTTGTAGTTTAACTCCAGGATCTTCTGTATCATGAAGATGTCTGTCTCTTCAGGCTTCCATGGTGACAGTGAGGACCCACAGGATTTCTGCTTTGGTCTTGGCTACGTCAGGGTGTGGGGTCTGCATTGCCCCTAACCCTTAAGGGCAGGTACTGACTACCCATTAAAAATGCTATTTATTTCCTTGTATTTCCCCTAGAATGTTTGTTTTGCCATCAAATGCAATTAATTATAATATCTCAAGGAAGTGTTTTATTGCAGGAACAATGTGTGTTAAGGGGAGAAAAATACTTTTTGTCCATGTGCCAGTGGTACATGTATGCCCTTAGTATCGAGGCCTGAATTTTGAGAACACAGTGGATTTCTTTGCTGTGTACATGTAGACATATGCAGGTAATATTTAATTAACTGAAATACAAAGGATGAGCCGAAGATAAAGAATGTAGTATTTTGATGGCTTCCAAAAGATGTCCTATTTGAGAGGTGTGAATTTATGCGTTGCATTTCAGGCTCCTGCTCAGAGGAGAGTGAATATTCATTGGGATTAGCAGCAGGAGAGGTGTCGAAATGCACTGTCAGTGTAATGAACGTGTTCCTGTTGTTCTCTGGTTTGAGACTCCTTCTGTCAACTGAGTGCAACTTTTAAAATCTTGTTTATGCGATGCCAGTTATCTGCTGAGGTCTGCACATATAGGCTAGATCCAAAAAGATCAACAGTCGTTTCACTGTATTCAGGGGTGGTTTGACACTGTAAGTGACGTTACTCTTAATTTGCCTCTGGCAGGGCAAGTTCTTTGCTGGTCCAGGGCAAAAGAGGTTTAGTTTAGTGTTGCCCCTGTGCTTTCATTTCCACAAATGTTAGGACCCAAACCTATGTCTCCATGACCTTTGTTTAGAGATAAAGGCAATAAATTAAAAATATGTATAGTAGTCTTGTATGCTCGCCTTTCATGGGGTGGAGGGAGATTATTTATTGATAAGAAAAACTGTTTGTTTATTCGTATCAGTCACTGTGGTGAAAACAGACTATCAGTTATGAAACTAAACTTCATGGCTCTGGGAATTTGTGACCCAGAATAGAATATACTCTGTCAGGGAAGAAAATCAGTTTAACAGGCTTTAAATTTAAAAGCATGCTGAACATGTAACTACCATCCAGTTTTGAACATGATTTGTTTTGTTCATCGATTATTTTTGGTGTGTTGTATATGTGGTGTATCATATTAACCCAGCAAAAGAAGCTGATGCTTTCAAACACGCAGGCTGCACCTAATTACGGTTTGTGTGCCCAAAAGCCTCTTTGCTTCTCCCAGCTCTACTGTATGGTCTAACGAGAGACAGCCTGTCTGACTACAAATCCTGTCCTTCGCTGATACCTACAGGCCACAGGAACATTACTGGGTTCTGCTGGTGAAGGTACCCAGCCTGCCTCTGCTCACTCACATGTTATTTCCAGGAAAAAATGAACAAAATGGATTTTTCACACACACACACACACACACACACACACAAATGTTTGTAGGTAAGGTAGGAAGGCTCAAAGCAATGAAGAAGTGACAGGGTTTAGTTGGAAAAATAGTCCTCCACAGTGCTGCTGTCGCTGTTCATAACTGCTTTTTACTATGAGTCCAGTTTTTAATACCAGTTTTTGAAACCTTCCAGATTAAAATCAAATTACTTTCATGAAGTTTCATTTTACTGCTTGTAGCTTAATTGTTGTTAACTGAGATAAGACATTTGGAAGTGGCCATTATCTGGTAAGTGACCATGTCCGTTTTGTTAAGCCTCCATAGCTTTAACTTATCCCACCAGACTCAAGTCACACATTGATTCTTAGAGAGGATTTTGTTTCCCAGACTCTCTTCACCAATCCAGTGCTCACTGAACTCTGCATGTGGTGATGTTGATCTCAGTAGGAAGAGGGACTCAGAAGTACCCTGGAGCACAGGAATACCGTGGGTTCTGTACACATAGCAGGGCTTTGCCTTGTTCTGGGTCTGGTAGCAGATCTGTGCTGTATCCCAGGAGCTATAAGTGATGTATTTCTAGAGGATGATCAGGATTCACTCAAGGAAGCAGGGAATGAGTTTCAGGGTGAGACTCACACCTTTGAGACATGGTCTGGTATGCGCTCTGTTCTGAGCCCGTGCCCAGGTGTACAGCCAGAGTTCAGTTATCTGTTTCAGTTACACTTTATCTGCATCAGGCAGTCCTTTGAGGGTGAACAGTGTAGAATTTTTATAAAGGGATTTTTCTCTCCTAAGCTCTGCAGGTAGAGGGAAAGATCTGAAGAGGCAAAAATGTATATTCAGCAGGAGTTGGATAAAGCATGGCAGCTGGTGTGGCAGGAGGAGCAGAGTGCTCTCTTCCTCGAGGACCTGTGGGAAGCAGGGGCTGCCGCTTGTCTGACTGGGGTGCTGGCTGAAATCCATCCCACGCGGCAAATCTGATCAGGAGAAACCTAAAGGCAACCAAACACCTGCCTTCAATGAGCTGGCCTTGCTCAAACCTGAAGTAAAACATAGGAACAGGTAAAGTAGATTAATCTTTACCTGTGTCTTACTCTTTTGCTGCTTATATCCGCATTAAATATGTTCATAAATGCTACTAAGTGTCCAGGGTGATAAGCCGTGATGTGAGTAACAACGCAGGGTAAATTGTGCAATTACTTTTAGATGTCCACATATTTTCAGTGGTTATGAGGGGCAAAAAGCCTAATGTCTTCAGCCACTTAATACTGGATTTCTGGCATATTGTACAAGAAATACGTGAGAGATGCTGTTGCTTCATGAAAAGTGAGAGAGCACTTTATCATTTTTATAACTCAGCTGACAAATCGGGACACCCAGCTATTCAGAGTTCCCTTATAGTCCAATCACATCTCTGCAATAATGCTTTTTGAAAGGAAGAACTGTTGTAGATGCAATATTGCACGTGTGTCTCTAGAAAATGAAACTATTGTTACCATTACAGACACCGTTCTTAATTCATCTCAATCCCCAAGAGCCTGTGCACCTCTAAGCTTTCTCATCTGTGCCTGGATCCCAGAAGACTTTGCATGGAGGGCAGATCTGTGAAGGATTTCCCTTCTTGCCTGACACAAGTGACATTTTGGATATGGATTTGCTCAATTATAGTTTGAATTCTTCCTATTCAAAATTCTGCTTAGGCAGAATTTTTAAAAAGAAATAGAGCAATGAACGTTTGAGCAGTCCACGTTCTTGGCAAAGCAAACTTGACGTTGAACTCCCTCAATGTCATAGCTCTTCATATGGAGGCTGTAAGTAATTTTGAGTAATTGCATGTCTAGAAACTTTGTTTCTGGCACCAGTATGCATATGGAGAAATTCCAATAAACCCAAGGAAGAAAAAAATTAAACTGGTCCCTTCGAAAACACCTGAACAGATTAGAGAGTGTAGTAAGATTGATAATTCGGATTGCCTGGAGATACGACCTGCTCTTGATTTTTGGGAGCTCTGAGTCTGTATTTTAAAACCTTACCTTCCTGGATTTGATGCACTGAATGATACTGGGATGTCCTAGAGAGAGGTGGGTGAAGAACAGTTGAATTTTCAACCCTGTACCACATAGGAGGGCTGGCAGAGATGTATTGAATTTTCACTAAAAAGAAACAATTTTTCAGGGAGCAGCATCACTAACAGCTGAGTCCAACTGGGTTTCTTGTTATTCTGCAAATAGACATATCTACTATTCAGCTTCCATTAGTAAACTTGTCCTTAGAGCTAACAGTCTAACAAACAAAAACCTCACATGTCCCAGTGTTATCTTTAGTCATGTTTAGTCTATGTGTGTCCTAGAATGTATTTGTTTTTATTTCTGTTTCCTGAAGGGGAAATGTTATGTTTTCATACTTTTTTTTAGTGCCTGCTCACTTCAGTGTTAAGTATTGGGTAGCTAAGGTTTGGGTTGGATAAACTGCCACCCAAAATTCACTTACAGCCAAATTTCATTGTTCATGCACCTGAAATAAGTCTCATGTGACACCTCTGGTTCTGTAGTCCTGGTCTGAATCCAGAACAAAGATGTTTAGGGTAAACTGTGGTTGTGGGAAGGAGAAGAGAAGCCTATCCAAACATTAGGAAAATGTACAGATTGTAATTTTCTTGTGGACTTTAAAAACCTGTGATGTGGTTTCTATTTTTTCCCCTAGACAACTTTGACTTTTCCACATTAATGATTTTACTCATCAATTTTAATTTTGTCCTTTACTCAGCAAAAGCTTCATAAATCCTTTCCTGTTTATAGTTGCAGTATCTGTTGCAAGGTGAGGAAAATTGCTCTTCTTAGATCATAAAACTACACAAGTGCTGGATACACGTGTATCAGTTGGGGGTTCAGGTTTCTAAGGCAGAGCTGTGAAGCCGGTTCTTCACACGGGACTCCTAAATAGATATTTAAATTAGTGTTAAGCCCATAAAATGGCTGTTCACATGCTCGGATATCTGTAGTCTCAGTATGGAATTTGAAACAAATAAATTCATGCAGCCCATCAGAGCTCCATAGGCAAGGTGTGAGTACCTGGTGTGCTTAGCACTGCATGGGTGCTCGGTTAGAGAGTTTGCAGTTCAATGTCGGTGTTTCCTGAAGGCTTATATATTTCAACTAGAAGCCTGTCATCTCAATATATACACTTGCAATTCACATAATTCTTTGAACTCTGTCCTCCAAAACTCAGCTCTGCTGAAATTCAGTTCATTGGACATTCAGTTCATTGGTGCTACAGCAGGGAGGAATTTTTAAGAAACTCTGGTTTGAAAGCGCCCAGCATGTCTGCACTGAAACTTTAACTTTTCTTTTTTTAATGCTCTAGGGAGAGATTAATTGTGCTCAATCACTTTTGATTCATCGGCAGCATAAAGGAAACGGCAGACACTTTAATAGCTGAACTGAAAGGTGGTTGAGTCACCATTGTATCTCTGTAGTCTTTGTTCACTTGCTATTTTGCAGCTGCTTTTACTGTTATTCACTGAGTTGTCACAGAAATCTCTGCTAGTGATGCTGTGAGATTTTTATTTCCCTGGCAGTGGGAGAATGGCAGTGCTGATCCAAATCATTACTGCTGCCGTCAGGGGGCCTTGCATTTAAAGTGCAGGTTGTACAGTAGAATTTGTAGCACCAAGTGACTGTCTCCAAGTGTTAGGGAAGGGTACCCTGTGTTTTGTGTGGGAAGGTTCCTACACTTTTGGAACAGGCTTTAGAGGACTTACATGAAATGTGTCGTGTCTGGGACCTTGGGTACTACCATATTACAAGTTATTAATAACTCCATAAGTACGTTGTTGTATCTCTGCATTTCAGCTATATGAACTGAACTGGATTCCCTCTTATGTTCAGGCTGTAACTCATGAGAGGCACCAGATTAATTAATGAGCATTGTCCTGATCATTTCTAGAGGTTACTGTGGAAGATGACTTCATGGATCCTGAAGTACCTTCTACACTTTGGAATGGTACCCGGCCTGGAGTGCCAAGGAAAAACATAATTTGTGTTTCTTACCTTTATCTTACAACATCTGGGTGCAAACTGTAGAGACATAGGTTTTGGGTCATGAATGGCTTTAGTGCGTGGGCCACAAGGTTTCCAGTACAGAGGCATGGGCTCCGCTGTTCAAACCTGATCAGGTACAGTGCACCAAGGCCCTTATAGCTTGCCAGGCCATAAAGGAATGACTAAAAATGTTCTGAGGGGAGTTTCCTGGTCTGACTGAAACAATGAGGAAAAGTTGATCTTTAATTCTGCTCTTCTTCCCAGTGTGTATGAAGAGAGGAGCAAATCGGAGAAACTGTGCTGTGCAAGGTCTCCCAATTACCTATACGGCAGCAGGGACCAGTAGCAGCCATGTTACATAGCTAGTTCAAAAAACACTTTAAGCAGCTTTTTACTGTTCAGATGAGTAGAATTGAATAAAAAAAGCAACAATTCTGATCTAGGATTTTGATAATTAGTGCATTTCACCACCATGTTTTATAACCAGTTTGTGCAACTGTAAGTGCTTAAAGCATGTTGCATCGAATCAGGCAGACCTATTGCAGCTTTCTGACAAAGCAGGTTGGTAGGCGTATGCAGGACTGGCCTGCTCTTCCCAAAAGCATAGGAGCAAATCAGTACATGCTTTAAACCTAAACACTTCAGAGTAGTTATACCAGTATCCCACTAATTGGCCCTAGATGTTTTAGGAGTTTGGATTTGCTTATGCTACTCATCAGGTGTTAAACGATTTTGTATCTGGTGCCTCCTTCCTTGGTGTGCAACTGAAGATGCACAGGATTAGCCTTTTTATTTCTCAAGGGGAAATGAAAGTGGTTTTTAGAATTGTGTGTGTGTTTAGAGGGGTGGTAGAAGAAGCACACATTTTGTCTTTTTTTCTCTTTGTTCAAATAAATCCATTGATAGGATGCTTGCAATGACGCTTGCAACCCAGGCTTGAACGTTCGCACAGGCGAAACAATGACATGGATGGCAAGTCTGGATCTCACTTGTGCTGTCCTCTGAGTTCAGAATTAAAATGAACTGTAAACAAAAGTAGCAGTGTTTCCCTTACCCATTTCTCCTGGGAGAAAGGGAAATAAGAAAGAGACAGCATAATAATGGAAAGAAAACAGTGTTTTTAGAATTCTGTCTCTTGTAGTCAGCAGTTTGGTGAATAGTCTCAGAGAAAGGATTTGCTGGCTGAGAGCCTAACTGGTTCTTTGCTTGACCACAGCCTTTTTGTTTTACTCTGTATCTCAGGTCTCTTGCACACCTCTCTCGTTGACCGAAGGGGTGATAGACAAGGATGAAAACAGTAGGGTGTGCAAATATATCCAGCTGTATTTCTGTCCTTGCCCTGATGGATGGTGAGGAATTAGCAGTAAGAGGAGAAAGCAATCTACTTCGTCATAGTTCATGTAAATGCCTAAATAACAATAAGAAAATTATCTGTAAGCAAAGGTGTTTTAATGTAACGTCTTTCAAACTGCTGTCCAAAAGTCTTCCGTTGACCTACGAAGCAAATGCTTGAACTGTCAGAGGTATGCTGTAGATATTTAGCTGCCTAGTTATGCAAAGCATGATAAATTTCATGACTGCTTTTGTTTATGTAACTTAATTCCCTTCCAGATTGTCCAAACAACTAGAAATCAAGGCTTGCTTAGTACAGTACTGTCCTTCTGCCTTTCTCTGGGTGAAAGTAGTGGGGAGCAAGGGAAAAGATGTTTTTTGTGTTTGGCCACTGCAAAAAATCCAGTCTGCACAGCTCTTGTGTGATCGATGCAGTTACGATCACCTGATGCAAGTAATCGATGCCTTCTCTAACATGTATGGCTTCAAAGAGCATTGATTCTCTTCTGATACTTGTTTTACACCTCTGTTTTTGTTGACTTGACTTGGAGTTCGTTCTTATTACAATGGTTTGTGAGAAGAAAGAATGTGTCCCTGTGTGTTTTGCAGCATTTGCAGTTTAATTTAAACTCTGCTGTGACAAAGAAATGGGATGTCTGAAATGCTAGGTATCATTAAGCTCCTGGTACATAGCCACCATCTGCTTTAGTGCACAATGGATAGCTGATCAGGTCCTTCCTGTAGCAGGAGGTACCATGGAGTTACTGTGAGTGGATGATATCCATCCCAGTTCTCTACTAGTGTGAAAGGAAAACAGGGCTTAAAGAGGGTGAACGTGTATTGTATCCTTCATGGACTGCTGTGATCATGTATTGTTGTGCTATCTAAATGCAGTAATAAAAGCATGTGGCCTCTTAGCTCCTTCTTGACTCAACCAGATGTGAGGATGATACCTTCAGCCATCAGACAGTAAGGTCTTGTCTCCTCTAATGACAGCAGGTGATAGATTCCCCTGTTGCTAAGTGTTTAGTTCAGAAAAGGTAGTTTTCTAAAGTGCTGAACCTAACACCCTCATCTTTCTCTCTGTCTTCTTTTTTTGTTTTCCTGCAGAGCCAAGATGAGGAATGCAGGCAAGAACACTTTTTCCCCCCTCTGCTTTTCTAATCCTGTCTTCTTTGATGTCTGAAATCCAGTTTTGAGAGCAGATTCTTTTAGAAATTGTTATGGGGCAGTAGAGACTGGTCACAGCTTTAATGCTGAAAAAACTTTTAATTCAATTTGTGGCTAAAGGTCCTTGTTGTTCAAACACGTGTATCTAAAAGCATGCTGAAATGGGTTGTTCTTAGCGTGTGTTACACATCTACAGCTCCCATTTGCTTTGACTGGACCTGTACTTCAACTTTTGTTTATTTAGGAACAGGTTTTAACACTACAATCTTTTATGCCTGTCAGGCAGACACTGGCGTGGAGAAGAAAGCTTGTAACCATCAGATGAGATAAGTTCTTGTCCAAAAGGAGTAAGAGGACAAGATACCAAAGAGTTCTAGTATTGTGTTTATTAAAGGAATGACGTGCTTGAATCAAGGAGCTGGGTCTGCTGGCAGAGGGAAATACGAACTCATGGACATGTAATGTTTTAAATAGCAATGGTACAGAGGCAAAATTTAGCAAATCAGGTTATTGAAGGCTTGGGTGTTTGTGGGTATGGGTTCTTTAGCTTGCGGATTTACTTACAATTTTATAGCTGTAAGCCAAAAGCTGGGGAAACCATGGATGTTATGTTGACCCACTGGTTACTAGTATTATGTATAACATGTACTCAGACTGAAATCTTTTCCATTAAAAATGTGGAAATTAATGAGCACAGGAATGTGAGAAACAAGCATTGATTGATGACACTTTGTACTAGTTTCTATTTTCTATCTTATTTTTTTAGAATCTCCAGCCTCTTATTTATCTGCATACAGAATTACTTATGCACAAATCCATCTTCTAGGTTGCATCTGGGGAAAAAAATGGGGATTCACCTGGAGAACATCTGATGCAACACTTAGAAAGTTTTTTTTTTGTTGACTAATGTCAGGTAGTCAGCAATATTTAAGCTGAAAGCTCATAAGCTGACTTGCTGAATGGCTCTTTCTAGTTCTTTTCCCAGATTCCTGCTGGACTTTCAGAAGCCCATGTCCTTCTGCACTGAAGCTGTTTAATTCTGCGCTGACACCCAGTGTTCTTAGATTGTTTGAGGAAACTGGTAGCATTTTAGACTGTCAGTCCAGATGAGACTCATGAGGGATAAATGACTTTCTGAAGATCCACCCTCTCCTACCTGGATGAAATCATGAAGATTTCATCCTTTTCATCCAGACTTTGTGGACAGACTGAGTTGAATGCTGTAGTGAGAATGAGCTGATGGTTGTAACTGGGTGGTGGAGAAAAAGCAGATCTTCCCACTGTACGGCCATGGGACTACTGGTCTGGTGGCATATGTTTTAATGTTACTTTGAGCCTAAAGCCAGAAAATAGGAAAGAGTGCTAACTTTTTAAAAGCTGGTGATGGAGTGCTGCCTCTGCAGAGCTGCCCTGCTACACTTGTTGGTGCTAATTAGTTTGTGTCTGTTGAGCTTCCTTGTGGCTCAGGCTGTTCTAATTAACACTTCCCTGTAGATTGCTGCTGAAATCCAGAAATCTCATTCATGACACACATTTCACCATCCCAGGGAGACAAATATGTTTTGTTGACAAAGGTGATAACACTATCAGACTGTGGTTTAATGCGTGTGCCTCAGAGATGGAGAGAGGTGACAAGACAGCCTGAGCAGGAGAAGGGAGTTAAAAATAACACTAAGCATTGCAGCTGCAGGTTGCCTACCAGCATGAATTGTTTGAGCCCCAGACTGCAATACTCTATCTGGTACAGATAGAGTGCTGCCGTGTTTATCCCTTCTATCTCTGCCTCTTTATCCTATGTAGTAACACGAAAAGATACAGTTGTAGGAGACGCTTAGGAATTATGTATGTACACTGTGTATATATTTATATATAAACCCACTATATACAGATACACTCTCTATGTAGTCTATATATATATAGATCGCTTTAAAAAAAAAAACGTCAAGACCTACTCTAGTCATTAACTATAAGCTTTGCAAATAGAATATACCTGAAACAACCACAAAATTTGCATCAGAGGCTGCAGCACCCAGCAACCTTGCAACAAATAATAGAAATAATTTGCAACTGGGTATATGAGACCTTTTTCAAGGGGGCTGTGGCAGCTGTCAGTGAGGCTGTCTGCTGCAGCATAGAAAGGACTAATTGCAAAAGGCAGTCTGAATCCACAGGTACTGATGAAAGAGCATTGGGTGGGGAGACCTGTGATATTTCCATCCCAGAAAAGAATGCTTGAAATTCTGGAAAGTCTTCCCCTGCCACTATAACTTCTCCTACACCCTCTCCATAGACACAGTGCATTGTACAGGGAGACGGAAGCCTATCCAAAAGTGGGAAGTGCTGGCCCAAGAACCAGGGCATTTTGTTCCTTCCAGCAGGAGAAGGCACCAACTAAAAGGCACCATCCTTCTAGTTTAGATGATCTACTCTATGTAAAAGTCTATAACTTATAGTTGAAACCTTTGAAGTCACAAGTTTGTACCGATGTTAGTGTCCCTTTCATGAGATGGGCTTGTCCTTGATGTTCTTGGCCGTTCTTCTCTGCATCTTCTGTCATTCCCTTCTGTGTGGGCTTTGTGTTTTACAGCTGTTCTGTAGCACAACAAAAGCTTCCCTGGAAATGCAAAAGGTAACTTTTCTGCCTTAAAGGCTAACTCAGAATGACTTTGCTTTTGCCATTTGTCTTGCAATGTAACAAATGGCTCATCTCCTAGCACTGTTTCCTTTAGCCATTTCTGTACTGGCACTGCTATTATACTGCGGTGTGCCAGAAACTATGCTTTCTTTCCACATTGCTCATTTTCTCAGGTCCAGTTAGTAGTTATTCTAAGCATCACTTAAATCCCTAAGAAAGTTGAAGAGACTGGCCTAATATTGACAAGGACAAAATGATCCTTGAACACACTGATAGAACGTGTGGTGTATGGAATCTGCATGGAGTCGCTACATTTTGGTTATATTGGACTCCAGTTCTGGTTTTTATGGCCATGGGTTGCTTTTGCAGCATCATGTACAAAGAGCCTTGAATTCTATGTAGCAAGGATAACCTCTGTTGTTAAAACAACTTCCAAAAGTGACTTTGAGCACCCATTCAACCCTGGACTGCCTTTGGGAATCAGAGCTAAAGCTATCTCCATCACAGTAGAGAGATGTTAAGAGGATCTCAGCAGAATAAATCACAAACCGGAACAATCTGCTCACCTTACACAGACCAATACTGAGCTAATAGCTTAGCTTTGCCACAGGGGAGTAGTTGTCCATTGTCTTTCCATTTGCCCTTCTTCTGTCTCAGCTGGATTAGAAACGGCTCAAGTGGGGGCATATTGATATGGTTGGAAATGAACATTTTACTAATGCTTAGTCATTTTAAATGGGTTTTTTACAAAGAATAGGTTTAAACAGGAAGCTTCCTGTTTTGAAGAAACATTTTTCTGTTATCTTTGTGAGTTTTTTTTCTGTTCAGTTTAGCTTCACCCTTCCCCTGCTTAATCTGAAGGGAAAATGTTGAACTGTGGCAAATGGCGTGGGAAAGCCTACCAGCCCAAGGACATCTTCCTAGGTTGATGGAAAAAAAAAAAAAAAAAAAAAAGAGCAAGTGCTTTGCTTGATTTGACAGTCAAGTATTTACGCTATCTTTTATATATCAAAAAGCAATATTACAGCTTACAGACTCCATATAATGCTCATGTCACTTTTTCTGTCCCCAGCATAAGCTATGCTTTGCTTTAGTAGTAAGCTGTACACAAAAAAAAGGTATGAAATAATTGGAAACTCAAACGATAACATCTTTGCTGTTTGCAGTTGCTAGAACACAGACCTTCAGTGTTTCCTATGCCAGGACTCCTCGTGGAGGGATAGCCTCGCTTCAGAAATGCCACTCTGCTCCTATAGAGCTGATCAGCTTTCCCATAGTGGGCACAGAGGCCTGATTCCTATCACGCTGAGGTTGGAGCAGTGTAATTAAAATTAATCAGAATAGTTCCCAGTTTCCCTAGGTATACACAACAGGAGATTCTGGCTTCTATTTTCACTTTAACATTAGCATTTTTGGTAGAGATTGTTGCCATTGAGTAAAGCATCCATACTGGAGATCTGAGCAATATCTTCCAGTTCAAAGGTTCTGTTTCATTAATCCTTTTCCCACTACTGTGCATTGGACACACAAGGTGTTTCTCCAGCCACTTTGTGGTGCAAAGAGGAAGGGTATTACTCCATCCACTTTTCCTTTTTCCTGTTACTGGTCCATTGCTCTGTTCCATTATCTTAATTTCAGTGCACTTGTGAAGAAACAGAGGCATGTGGCATGAGGCTAGGGAAGCATGGGATGTGGTAACATACAGCCATTCATCACTGAAAGAGATGTTGAGGCATTCGTGCAGGTCTGACTCATGAAGTCCTCTCACAGTACAGATAAGCTGCGTCCTTTTGCTCTCCTCTCATGAAAGATGAAAGCATTTTGTATAAACTTAGGCAGTTTTTCTTTTCGCTTAATTTCTATTAAACCAAAGTAGTAATTAATTTTCAGAATGAAACAGCTTGGTAATCATGGCTCTCACTCTGTAAGCTTCAGCATGCTTGTGACAGACTCTCCTCCAAAACAGAACATGTGAAGTGGTCTGTTAATTGCTTATTGTATTGATTTAATGAGGCCATCTTCATTTATGATAATTGGGATTTAACAGCAATCTTTTCCATAAATCCTCATGCTTTCATTTTCGACTAGCATCTTCAGTGGACTTGCCTACATGCCTCATACTTTTGAAGGGTACCATTTGCACATTAATTAAAAAAAAAGAAAGAAGGTCAGCATTCAGAACAGGCAGTAATAAAACCCCAAGTAACAATACTTGGCTCTATGTTGTGCGCATGACTTGAGGCACTTCCGAGAGACAAATTTCATCCATTTGACAGATAAAGAAGTGGAGACTAGCGTTTTGCTAAATCTCTAGAGGTAACAGTGTCAGAAGACAGAGTACGATTTGAGAGTTTCTTGGCTAATTTCTCAGGCCGATAGCCTTTTTCTTACTCCTGTATGTTCTTGGTTATGTTGTTCAGTACTGTCCTTGAGGAGGAGAAGAGGGTTTTGCAGAAGGCAGAGCTAGTCTGTTGTCCTTCTCCAAAGTGAAGGACCCTACTCTGGTTGTGGCAGTGCTCTTGTAGCGAGGAGGTGAGAGGGTTGTCCAGAGCAACAGGCAGCCAAACGTTGAATGACGCCGCTTTTTGGAAAACAGCGGAGCACACAGGCAATACAGCCACAGCAAAGGTTTTCAGTACGTGCCACAGTGCAAGTCCCTCTGGCATGTGTGAACTGTCTTCCTTTTTGATGTTAATCGTGTATCAAAAGCAGCTCAGGTGTTGGGAAACCAATAGCTACTTCTAGTCTGTTCTATTAGAGAACTTTTGGTAGCTGTCTTCAGCCCATGCCTACATCATTTAGGCTTTGAAGCAACTTCTTCAATGTCCTGAGAGCACCCTAGTTAGTATGCCATAGTCAAACCTCGGGAGCGTGTGATTCATACCTAGGTATTATCCTATGGCGTGGGTGACCCCACTCCAAGAACATGTGTGGTACACAGATATACTCCACACAACGTTGGTGCAACTGTGCCAGGCCTCCTGTGTTTGCCCATAGAAGCACAGAGCATCTTGAGTTGGAAGGGACCCCAGTAGGGTCATCGAGTCCAACTCCCTGCTCCTCTCAGGGGAGCCATGGCGGGTTTGAGGTAGCGTGATATAATAGAATCCATCTGTCAGGCTTTCCCATATTTTGGGGTGTCTAGCCCCTCTTCTGTGAATTCTGGAAGACTGCTGTGTGGAAGCTCTGGATGGGCTGCTGGAGCATTTTCCCCTCCTAGACAGTTTCCAACACTCGCTGGGAGTCATCAGGCTGGAGGGAGAATAGATGGTGCACGGGGAGAAAAATTTCACAGTAAGCGTCTGTCTCTGGGTATGTACAGTGATTTCTCCAGGGGCTTGGCTTATGGCAGAAAGTATCTGATAATTATTTATGAAATCTGGGAATTGCTTATTAGTGAGGATGGCTCAGTGCCCTGACACGATATCCCTCTGGAGTCGCTGAACTCAATACCAACATCAACCGTCCTACCATCCCTTTCAGAGCCGCTGGTAGCGCCTTTTGGTCCTGTGGGCATTAACGTCTGTTGTTTCACCATAGGAAAGCAGCAAGGATCAGTGAGCTACTTTCTCAGCCTGATTTAAAGGTAGGATTTTACTGAGGAGTTATAATGTGGTGTTCCTTTCTTACCTAACAGACGGTTAGCTGACTGAAGCGCTTTGCTCTGACCTAGCTTTCTCTTTGATATATTTTCATTTCAGTAGTTGAGTAAAGTTTTAGCAATAAATGATCAGGCATTTCGTCCAAAAATAGTCAATACATCGGTTGGGAACTGAAAGCCCACAGGTTCATGCAGATAAAATGAAAGTCCTTGGAGAAGGCCATGTTTTTATTGTTAATTTTATTCTTGCCAGAAATATGGCTGACTCCTCAAATGCCCAGGCAATTTTTTCATGACTACATTGTTGTCAGTTTTTGAGTGTTGCTTGACCCACTTTGCACATAATTAACGAGCATTGTACAAGAACTTTCAGTGGGTGACCTGTCAGTATGGATGGGGTAGAAATCTGTAATGAGGGTCTGACCCATTTTAATTATTGGCCTGTGGACTCTTTTGATTTGTGTGGGTTGGGTTGTGAGGCTGTTCCTGTTAACAGGGCATCACTGAAGTGATTATCAGGCAGGGCAGGCTGAGGGAGATCACAGCTTTAGAAAAGCCCAAGAAAATAAATAAAAGAGAAAGGGAAAGTGTTTTACTTCAGTGCCCAATATTAAACATTCACACAGTTTTCAACTTTCTCTGCTCCCGCTGGTATCGCATGGTTCATAATAAAATTTCATATTCATTTTATCATCCAGTGCAGCTGGTGGAGTTTGTGCTGAGCAAAAAAACGAAAGATCAGATAAAATCACTTAAGTTTATCTGGGAACTTGTATTGTGGCATCTTTGTCAAAGTCCTGATGTTTTGTGTTGCAGGAAGTGCAACAGTACCTTTTAAAGTATCTAAAAAGTATCTTTTAAAGACCTGAGCAAGGTCTTAAATGCATTCATTTTTTCCTCACTAACTTAATTTGATCATTCTGAAATACTGAATTTTCCTGTTTGCTATAATACGGTATTTAAAGGCAAAAAACCCAACCAAACCCCACAGATTTATCTCTAAGTAAGTAGTTGATGAGTTAGATGCACAGAAAAAAGGCACATTCAAAATATTTTTATGCAGCTATGGTGATTCAAACTTCTGTGAGTGCTTCCCTGTCCCATGCCAAGAATTCCCCCTGAATTTGGGGAAAGGGTCTGTACTTAGGGGTGCAAACAGCTGAAGGACTCTTAGAGGTAGGGTGTAATATCTCCTATGTAATCCAAATGTCGCTGCTGCAAAAACATAAATGGTGGGGCGGAATCCAGCTTTGCTCCTCTTTGCAAATCCTGCTCCAGACCTTGTATTGGCTGAACTGGGGGCTCAGGCCATGCCAGAATCACTACTGCAGCTTTTCTTTTCTTTTCTTTTCTTTACTTTTCTTTTCTTTTTTTTTTTTTTTTAATTTTAATCAGTTATTTAAAAAATAATTAATACTTGCATGACAAAGTAGCAGTTAATGTTGCTGACCCTCTTTATGAGAGCTGGGCACTTTTTTCTCTGCTACTGAGTCTCTCTGGGCTTGGGAAAGCATCTTTTAAAACCTCAGCCATGACTTGTACGGCACCCCTTGGAGCACATACACAGCTCATCAGGATGACTGTCTCAAAGATGCTGCTGGCAGCCAGACATCAAATAGCAGAAGGAAGAAAGTCTGCCCTCCCCCAAAGCCGCAGAGACTGACCCGTTGTCCCCAGGGTCAAGAAGAGCCAAACATGTGCAGCATCTGGGAAAGAGGTGACGTAGGTCACTGCCACAAGCTCTCCTGGTCTCTTGGCTCTAACCTGCCTCACTGGATCATGAGCAGTTTCCCACGGCTGCAAGAAGCCGCCTGCTGCCATGCTCACTCAGCAAACGAAGGATTTGTTCCCGTCTTCCTAGCTGAGTTTCTGTTTTCAGCTGCCTCCCAGAGACTGAGCGGTCAGTGACAAAGGAAAGGCCACTTGTTATCGTGTCAGTGCAGGGTTTTCTTTTCCTTTTTTCTTCTTCCCTCCCCAGGGTCTGCGTTTCACATGTAGCGTAATAAAACGGGATATTGCGGGAGAAGTTAATGGGTGGGTCAGACCCTCTCAGCGAGATGGCTTTTTTTTGATCTCTCACCCAGGCGTACCCTTGCTGGCAACTCGATCAGCGCCTGGGAAAAGGGACTATAAAATGACAGAGATACAGCATACTGCAATTGATGTAGTGTCATGTATCTTACTGGAGTAGCTTATCTGCAGATAAGATGCGTAAGCATCCTGTGCGGTAACAAGGCGGAGACATCAGGAAGGTTACCTGCTGCTGGGCTGTAAACACTAGTGATCATGTTGGTCGGTCTGTCCTGAGGATGCCACGTAGGGCTCACAGTGTGGTCAAAGGCTTTGCTGCTTTCCTTCTTCAGTTGTTGCTCTTCTTACGTGGCAAACTTGCTTGAGGTTGTCGGCAAAGACCACGTGGCACAGACAAAGAGGATGTCTGGGTACATCACTTCTGTGTGGCTGCTTGGAAGTCACATAGGAACCCTGGGAGGGCTAATTGCAGGGAGAGGGGTGACTCCGCCTGTGTTATGTGCTGCATCTGTGTGGGACAGGTACTGGGTGGTGCTTCTGGGTTTCTACGGAGAGTTTTCATGGGCCAAACTTTAATGAAGAACAACTCCTCTGCTTTTGGCAGAACAGAACCTCAACAATTAGTCAAGTGGACTGGAAGCTTCTTAGCTGGCTTGTTCGTCCCCATTCAGAATAAAGCTGTTCCTTGCTGTGTAATTCCTTTTTTCTTCTTTCATTTTCTTTTCTGTTGTTTCGCCCCTTGTCCCTTTTCAAGTGTCTCAGTGGTTAGGGGTCCCTTTGTTCCTTTCCCCTCGAGTGCCTGTTTCAGGGCCTCTACTGCACGGACTTCCCTGCAGGCAAGCTTTTTGTTGCTGGGTGTTTTCGTTTTGTTAACATTTTTCAACTGTTTCCTTTTTCACTCTCAGTGAAAAGTGATTAAAAAGGCATAAATCAGTTTCTTACTTCCTTCAAATACCTTCTTTCTCAAATACAGAAAATATATTTGAGAATATATACATATATATTCCCTCCTGGAATCGTACTTTTGCTGCTCCTGTCTTTGCTTTGTGTCCATTAGCAAATAAATGCTTGTTAGAAATTTGTTTTTGCTTGTGTACTGTTTTCCAGTCTTAACCGGGGTGGGAGCTCGGTCGCTGTAAGGTACTAGGCGTGTGTGTAGTATCAGAACTATTTCTGCAGTTACCCAGTCTGGGGAGTTGGTGTGCATCACCTGGAGCTGACTAACACGCCTCCTGAACTAAAAGCGATGCTCTGACAGTTATCCTTAAAGAGCCCTGGGGTGGGGGGAAAGGAGAACACCTCTGCAGTTTGACAGTGATATACAGCCATAACCACCTGATTTTCTGCGCAAAGCACCCGGCAAATTACTGACCCAAAGCTGTTAATGTTTTACTGAGGCCCAAACTCTTACTTGCATGTTTGCGTAGAATCTTCTCATGTAACCTCCATTTTCTGACAGAGGCTGTGGAATACCAATATTTTATTGTTTTTTACAATGTTGTCATTCTCAAAGCATTATGCTTTTATTGCAGATGAAAGTATGGAGAAGTTATGGCCGTACTTTTCACAAGCAAGGTGTCAGGTTTAGCTTCCTTGTTCACACTTACCTGTGTTTAGTTTCTCAAAGAGATCTTCAGCTTCCTTTTGTTACCAGATAGAAAGGTGGGAACCTACCACCTTTGAATTTTATTTATTTATTTAGGACAATCTGGAAATACCTCAAAATTAAGAAAGGACCTGAACATCCTTTCTGAGCGCAAGCAAGTTGGTGGCAGGGCTGCAGATGCCAGGTCACCCGGTTGTCACTGGGGCACAAATCCTCTTGCCACAGTAGGTTTTGCTACCCCTGTGACACCTTGCCTTCCACCTCTGCCGAGCAGCATCCCTCCTTGCCCCTTCCCAGCTCCCCTGCCCCAAGGGGATATTAAACACTCTAGGAAGGAGTTTCTCTTGATCACCTCTTTGTGTCCTATCTAAAAGATAACTGTGTAACTCCCTCCTGGTTGCTTAGGGCTGAGCAGAAGGACATAAGTGTCACCTTCCAATTTATGACACTCCCCTTTGTGGCACCAGTTTCTCCTTGGCCAGCCCTCTCAAGATGAGACTGGGCTTGACGGTGCTCAGTTTGTCTTCACGGGATACTGCTGGGGTTGAGCTCTGCTGCGTGTCAGTGTGGTGCCCCAAGGTTCGTGGCTGAGATGGTCTGGGCAGGAGAGGTTATGGGGAGGAGATGTGGCAGGTGGATGTGCCCTAACACAGCACCCTAACAAAGTAATCTGCTTCTGACCGACCAGTGGGCTGTCTGCAGCTCCCACTGTTAAAACAACAGACTCCGGACAGCCAAAGCCTCCTGGAGCCACTGTTGGCTTTACTTACTAAGATGAACTGCCTGGGTTTCTTTCCCCCTCCTCTTCCTGGAGTTCTACTGCTTGACAAGAAGCTGTTGGAATCTAGAGAAAAGCAACTAATGATGGAGTTGGAGGTTTTGACTGACATAGTAATTACGTTGGAAAATGTAATTTTCCCTGCATATTAGAGATGGGATTACTTCAAGGAGATCTCATTAATGTGCTGTTCACCAACAAAGAGCCCAGTAACCTCTCTCTTAATAAGATTAGTGTGGAGGTCACAATCAGAAGGCTGCTGGAGTGATATATTCCAGTTTTTGTTCTAAAGAAATAAATTATCTTCTGCCGTCTGGTAAGGGCATACAGGAGTAGATTTCATTTAAAACGATGGAGGCCTGACATTTACTTGTTTCCTGATAGCTAGTAGATAAGCTGTGCCCATCTTCCTTTGTCCAGATGCTGTACATCAGCAGCAAGACCCCAGGATTTGTGAGGGAGCTTGGAGCAGCTGTCAGAGCAGCTGAGGATGGGCAGGCAGGTAGCTCCCAGGCATCCCTTCTTAGATCAGTGTTGTGTGTCCTGTGTGACTGTAAGCATGAGCCTCTACTGTCTGCTTCTCCTTGTCTGTCTGCAACATGTGGATAATAATTGCCCAGACCTCATCCAAGATTAATGGCTGTTTGTGCAGTGCTGCAGCTCCTTTGGAGCTTTGGAGCAAGGTCTGCACCCCTTGTCAGGGAACACAGGTGCTGCTATGGTGTATGACCTGTTGTGGTGGTGCATTTCCCCCCCACCCTGCTCCTGAACTGCTCTATGGCCTTAGGAATTCTCATTAAGCCTTGGCCTTTGAGCAATGGGTTTGGTGGTTAAGTGTCCCTTGATTGTACCAAGAGCTTTTGTGTAGCTAGAATGGGGGATGGTACTGACCGTACCAGAACTCGTTTACCTGGAATGAGAGCAGGAATAACCAGTCACCCCTGACAGCCCTGGAACATATTGTAACTCAGGTGGATCAGTACCTGTGATACTGGAAATTTGAGGATTGCGGTAATTACTGACCTAGATTGTGACCAGGACGGGTATTTACTGATGACTAAAGCCAGTCATCTTAACCCTGTAAACAGTGGTCCCATATGAAGCCCTTTGAGCTCTTCTCTCTCCTGGACCACAGTGGGCTGTGATCAGCATTGCCCTCTGAGTGGGAAGCCTCTCAGAGCTTGCAGACTCTCTAGTTTGTTAAGTTCAGAGGACCATCACCAAAGACTGACAGTGGTACCTGGGCTGAGATCCTCACTCCTTGAGGCTCAACTCTTGCCCATTGAGAAATGCAAAGGCATGCAATGTCGATATTTCACTGAACTCAAGGGGAATTTTTAACAGGTATATATGTTTATAAATACATCTCCGTATCTGTACATCTGTGTGTGTGTGTGCAATTTGATTTTAAAGACTTTGTTAAGCCTTTAGCTAAGTTGTTGTGTTAATTCATGGATAATTAAGTTATACTAGAAAATTATATCTAATCTTGTGATTTATCTTAATAGTGTTAATGAATTTTAAATCGCTGCTATTCCAAAGTTGTACAAAACACAAAATCATATGTTAAATCACCCCACTGAGATCCTTTTAGACATAAACTGTTGATTAAGTCCAGGACTAGGAGTGGATTCCACTGCACCTAGACACCTCTCTGGGAAGGAGTTCAGAAAGCAAAGGGGTTCACTCTGAACCTCGTGACTCAATGGGAAGGTCTCCCTCATCTTTCCCTAATCCCTATATAAATCACACCGACTCATTTCTGACTCAATTTCCTGGCCCCGTGCAAATCATTTTCCCCGAACCATATGCAAATCATTCTAACCCAATTCTAATTTGTTTTCCCTTTGTATGCTTTTTCCATGTTGAATAAGTGATGGAGTGAACCTTGTCATTTGCGACACCAGTTGTGCTCTGAAGGGGAGGGAAATGGTAATGCAGAGGAGTGGAAAGAGGTGCTGTCAGTTTGGTTGTAGTTTGACCAGGCCGTTCTGGGACACGGTGTAGGCCATGCAGATGCTTTGCTGGTTGTGCAAGCCTTCCTCCACTCCCTGCTGATGCCTGTGGGGTGGTTTTGGGGTAACCCAGAGAGTGACACTGCTCAAAACATTACCAGGCAGCTTTCCCCTTCCTGACTCTGCTCACATCTGTCTACCATCTGTTTTGATTTTGCCTCTGCTATGCTACTTGTAAACATCCTATTGAAACGTCCGGGGCACGGAAAGCTTGGGAGCTCCCCCCTTCCAGCACAGGGTGTGAGGGGCGATGTCCTGCTGCTGCATAAAACCTGACAGATACTGGCCAGTGCCAAAGAGGAAAACCAGCTGGTATTTATTACCGGCACCGCCGGTCTGTGGAGACACATCAGCTCTGGGTCAGGAATCCCTGTCATTGAGCTACATGTGCAAACAACACCACAGTCCTGTAGTGTCCTGTGCTAACCCTTCCATAGCAAGCTCTGCCGCTGTCTAGAAATATTTTTACAGTTAAAACCACAAGTCAACTCTACCCTAAAAAGGAAGATGTGCCAGATGGTAGAGTCTTGAGTGTCACTGTTGGTTTTTACCTGAAAGGCACTGATTTACTGTAATGGAATGCAGTGGTGTAAAACCCCTTCATAATTTACCAAGGGAATTCAGAACCAATCTTGCATACAAGCTGTGTATTTAACTGCTTTAGCATTAAAATAAATAAATAAAGCATTGTTTTTCCTCTCGGTTTCATGATATCTCATTTACCTTCCAGACATTATGCAGAAATAGGAGTAGGGAAACACTACTTCAAATTTAGGTAGGTCTGAAGGTTTTTTTCAGCACACTGGTAATGACCTGCAGTTAGGAAGTATATTTTGATGCAATTTGCTTATGAGATAGATAGTGCCAAGTTGCAACGTTTTGTTTATTATTCTTATGCTTCCATAGGTAGAAGTGGTGCAATAAATCGCAGTCATGACCATTTCACTTCTGCTGCCTATGCTAGTAAGGTGCTGAGGTATTTGTGCAAGATGCTGTGTGTTTAAATGTTATTAATTTATGCTTTGAACCAGGGGAAGGGTGCAATGCCTGAGGACGTTGCTTTGGTGGATTTTGTGAAAACTTAGAGCACAAGAATGTCCTTATGCCCAAGAAATGCTTTTTGAATGTTATCTTATATAACTTGAATATCTTACAGTCTGGACAGTTAAGTATATTAATGACAGGGCAAAAGAGCTCTGAGGTGAGCAGAGGAGGGCTTGCGTTCATCCCGTTCGTGCCACAGTTGCATTTTTTGGGGGAAAGGGAGAGTAAGATTTTGTCTTTTCCCCAAAAATACCGTTCTTAAAGGCCGTGATGAGTTACCAGTTCAGAGTGAAGTCACATAGCTGAAAAGTGTCTATTTTGGTTTTATGCTTTTAATATACTGGTGTCTCTCAGTTGAATCACAGAATGGTTTGGGTTGGAAGGGACCTTAAAGACCATCTAGTTCCAACCCCCCTGCCATGGCAGGGACACCCTCCACTAGACCAGGTTGCTCAAAGCCTCATCCAACCTGGCCTTGAACACTTCCAGGGATGGGGCATCCACAACTAAATTTGTTGAGTTATAAATAGGACTTTCATACTTCTGGAAAAGGAATTCACGTGAAGACCTCTTTTGGCCCTACAATATTTGATTACTTTTTTTTAACCTGTTGCAGATGTACTGGAATCACAATTATGCTGTCCTAGCTGTTCATCCTTTCTTTGTTGAAACAGCACTAAACAGACCAATAATCAGGAATTCCTTGTGGAGTGCGTAAGGAATTGATAACCAACATGGCTTCTCATCACTCCAAACCCTCAATTCCAGATTTAAGAGGTTCTCAGTTTTTTTCCCCCTAATGTATTGCTGTTATCGCTGATTTTTAAAAAAAAAGTCTCTCCTGCCAGAGAGTAAATAATGCAATTGCATCTTCAATTCAGACAAACCAGGTCAGAGCCTGTGTCAGCAGATACCATTCCACTGTAGTAAGTAAAAACATTGAACATGTTTCTTCAGTATGAAAGCTGTAAACATTGCTTCATCATCTGCTGGAAGATTGGAGTGTTATTTATGGCTTAACCTATGATTTCGATGCTAAGGGCAATTAACTCTGCTGCTATTTGTTAGGCAATGCTTCCGTAGAGTAAAGCGAGTGTAAAGGCTCTACTGGACTGCAGTCATAAGAAGTCAGTAAGGGGAATGGTGTGATTTCAGTGAGTTACCACACGTTAAGGTTAGAAGGAACTATCAGATCATCCCTCCTAGCAGCCTCAGAAGTCAAGGTTGGGAATTTCATCTGGTGCTGCTGCATTGAGCCCATAATGTGCTCAGCCAAAGCATAACTGTAGGGCAAGATCTCTGCGTGGGGCACGAGGGTTTGAGGTAACCGTTCAAACGTATTCTAGGCTAGTTGAGACCAGAAGCGGTTACGAGGGTGGGTGGTTGGTAATACAGGATGGGAGGTGGTGAACCGCCTGCCTTCTGCTGTCAGGGTCCTCTGTGTGTTAAACTGGCAGTCACACCACCCTGATCCCCATTGGGCTTAACCCTTTCTCTGGCTTTCACAGTAGCACATTTTTGCCTATCAAGCTCTTTGGAGACATTACTGGTTTTTTTAAGTCTGTCTCATGTATTGTTGATTGTTCTCTTACCGGTGTTTTACTGTCTGCTTGTACACAACAGTGCAGAGGGAAGGCCATTATGGGAAGGGTGCATGCTTAGCGCTGAAATATTTTTTTCCCCTGGCCAGTTTTTGCTGTCACAGTGAGGTAGATATGGGAGAATTTGTGCAAAATGTCTGCTCAGCCACTGTTGTAGTTGGGTTGTAATAAGGCTGTAGAAGATTCTTGTATTTGTAAGACAGAACTTTACAGCTGATTTGGCATCCAGCTTGAGGACCTGGCACGACTTCCAAATTGACTTTTTATTCTTTTTAAAAGTTTGGCAACTTTTTTGTATCAGTGTAACTCAGTTTACCTGCAATTTTAGTGTGATATGCTACCCTTGGTGCCAGCCTGTGGCCTGTCTATTTTTTTGTTGGCACTTAGGAAGGAACCTCTCTTGCCTGCACTTCATTTGCCTTGGTAGCGGAGCTGGACTCTGAAAGAAGGAAACCTATGTCCTGTAAATACAGTCTCCCTCCAAAGAATAAGAGTTTTAAGATTCCCCCTCTGTAACCAAAAGCCAGGCACCAGACGCAGACAACAGAAGAAATAAATCTTGGTATGGAAGCCCCGCAGTTTGGGCATAGCTGGGCACTCAGGTGGTTTCGTGGAAAGGTTGCCATCAGCCTCTGCTGAGGGGGAGCAGAAAGCCTAGCTCAGGTTCTTCCAGCTCACTAGGGTGTTCAGAAATGGAGCAGGGCAGCTTCATGGCTGTATTTGAAAACATGGTGTGATAACTGTGTGACCCATTATTTTCTCATATATGGGGTGTGGAATCCAGCAAAAAATCACAGAGCAGGATACCCTTCTTATGAATTCACAGTAATTTTGTATAATATTGAGCAGTAGCAGCCATTCCAAAGCTTCCAAGTGAATTTCTTGGTTGCTTTCTGGTTCCCTTTCCAGAAACACACAGCCGTGTATCTTTGGCCCTGATGCATAGCTTGGGAGTAGTGTGACACTTCTCCAAAAGCCATTGATGCTGAAGGAAAGCGAAAGGACAAAAGCAGAGCTGCTGAACGAGAGTCTCTGGTGTATTAGCACCCTGTAGCAAATATGAGAGGGGAATGTTTTCAACTTGGCTTCCTGAGTTCTTGTGAAATTGTTTGTAGATGGAGTCACATTTTAAAAGCAATTAGGAACAACTTCTTCCATGTCACCTATTTGCAAAAGCAGCTTAAAACATAAAGACCGCTAACTTTCATAGATGTTTAATGAGACCTGTACACAGAAATTGCTTTTGTGTATGAGAGCTCAAACCTATTTGTTCCTAGCATCTGAGTGTTTCATTTTTTTAATAAAATTTCCAAGGTCATAAATGCTTTCGCTGTCAAAGCATTCTCAGGAACGTCACCTTCGGACAGCACCAGCAAATGGTTCTTTGCTTTTCAAGGGCAAAGAATTGAGGAATTATATAGCTCTTTTTCAGTTTATAGGACAAGCTTCAAATGTAACTCCATCACCCTGCTGGGGCCTGTCTGTCTTCAAACTGGAGTTTTTCATCACAGGGAGGAGGTAAGGGACAACATCAGAGCAGTAGGAAAAAGAGCCGTTTTACTGTGGATCGTGGCTATCTCACAAACCCGAGGAGGCTCAGAGAGAGCTGACTTCATGTCAGCTGTGGGGAGGGCCACGAGCCTCCCAGTTTCTGTTGTGTGCTGAAGGCACTGAACCTAAACCAACACTGGTGGTACAGAACAATGCAACCACATGGTTTTCAGCGGCGCTCTATTCGCTTACCTCAGCAATTCCCTAAGTTGTTGTGATGAACAGCTAGCTACCTGAGATGCTTTTAATCTTTGATCATAGGGATGAGGCAAAAGGGAATTGCCAAATGCCAACAGAACCTCTGGTGGTGGTGTGATTGGAGCTATTGCTGAAAGCTTTGCCACCGTGTACCAGTCCTTCTGTTCTGGAGGGCTGTCACAGCCGGCACTGCCCTCGGCATGAGTGCCAGCCCGTTGGCATGGACATAAAGGCCATGCAGGTAGGGGACAGTTCTTCCTAGGCTTTCTTTTGTTGTTTCTTGGTGGAAAACCTAAAAAGGCGAGACTGTGTCTGGCCTGTCCGAGTGTCCGTGAAAGCCACGTGCTCCTCCCACATGGGAAGAGAGAAAGAGGAGATGGGAAGATGCAGAAATTGTTTATCTTCCCTGCCTTTTGTTCTGGAGGCTATTGTGTGCTGCCGAAATGGAGTGGGTTTTGGTAACAGAGTTTAAGAGTTTCAGGGTGTCAAGAGGAGACTTCCCCAGATATGGCATTTGCAGGAGAGGTTTTGGATTCCCAGGGAATGTTTCTGACCGTACTAGTCTGTACCTGCACGCTCACTTGTTTTTTTGGTGCTTAGGTGAGCTATGTAGTAACTAGTGCTTTGCTTTGGTGAGCTGACTTTGCTCTTTGCTGGCTGATTTGATGTAGCAGTGGTAATGAAACCTGTGTGCCTCAGACGTCTTCCAGATCTAATCCTGGCTGTAGATAAACAAATCAGCAAAAGAGATTTGGGTTCAGTCACAGGCACTTGTTCCAATCCCTAACCTTTCTGAAACTGTGTAAAATTTTCAGAGGTCTGAAAATTAGATTGGGTAAGGCAGTAGCAAGTATCCTACAGGGAACACTTTCGCACTGGAAAGTGGTCTAGGTGGCTCAGATTCAGAGATGGAAAAAGATCCATTACAGAGCAACAGTAATTTTGCAGCTGAGGTGCTAAAACCCACATGCACTTGTATTTCTCTTCTGATCCTTTGGAGCTGCAGCTTGCCAGTACCTGAGCTCCTCTTAAATTTATGTGATGCACCCATTTCCTTATTATCACTTTTATAGACAAGGGATCCAGCAACACCGTACTTATTAAGTGTCTTGCCACTATGAATGCGTTTGCTGTGCATTGGAATAGCGCCAATCGTGATGAATTCATTTTGCATTCATGTAGGTGTCATGACCATTTAGGATTTTTTTTCCTAATTTAAATCGGTGAATGGACACTTAACAGCATTATCCGTACATCCGTTGCTCTGCCAAGGGAGCAAGGGAAAAGCGTGCCTGTAGATTCAGGCTTGCGTAATCCCCTGTGTGGTGGGGAAGCTTCCTCCTGGCTAGAAATTAGCAACCAGCCCTTCTGGGTTGATTGACTGTTCCCTGTGACAGCGTGGACCTTAATCAATTTGTTGCATACACAACGGGCACATCTGTTCATGCTGTAGGCGTTCCGCTGTCATTTAGCGGCTGGCTCAATTTAGCGGACTGCTTACTGTATCAGATACCTGCTTTGAGGGGTTTTTTTGAGCCGGGAAAGGGAAGGAGCTCTCTGCATTCATCAAAGGAACCATCCCCTTTCTTTTTTTCTGCAGAGTGCTTTGGGTGCTTCCCCTCACATAAGCACACTTTAGCTGCGAAAGGTTGGCGCTGCCGTGATAAGCCTGTTGTCGGTGGATAAACTCTCTAGTTCAGTGATGCAGAATCTCTGCTCAGTGAACCGGGAGAGAGAAATAATTTGGTGGCAGATGTTTGGAGCTCAAACAGCACTGAACTTCCGAGTGCTGATGTGAATTGTAGAGTATGTGGGGAGGGCACAGAAGGGGAGAAGCGCGGGGGGACCAGAGGGCTTGTGCAGACATGAGTGCAGAGTGCCGAAGGGAGGCACTTAAACGCCTCCGCAGATCTCCCACTTGACCCAAGCTCTACTGGGTCTGTCACACCACTGAACAAAAACATGCAATCTTTTATGTACTGTGCACTCGCTTGATGCTTTCCAAGTCTTTTGAAGACCTGAGTGCTCCTGGTGGCTCTGGAAAGCCAGCAGAGCTACTTTGTGTGTCGCTAAGCTGGTAAGGTTCTCAAGTTCCCTAACGCTCTTGTGAGTCATCAGAGAAAAGAGTGGCACTGAGGTGCTACGTGATCAGCTGGGGGTCATCAGTGATGTAAGCTGCAGGAAGGACTGGCATGTGGAAGCCCCAGATTTCTTAGCCCTTTTCCATCTCTTCTGCTCTTGCCCTGTGTCTTGGTAGCTAAGTTTGAAGACAGGAGTCCTTGGTGCCATTTTACCATATCAGATCCAGCTGGCCTCAAAATATGTGTGATTTCACACCATGCCTGTATGGTTCAGGTCAGTGTCCTGAGCACTGAGTCACCAAATGAGCATTCAGGTCTCAAACTGGTGGGCTTCATCTTCAGAGATTGGAAAAGGCCGAAAAGCTGAAAGAGCAAAGCACAGGAGAACCAGGTTGAACCAGAGCAGCAAAATTAGGGAATGTTGAATTGAGACCCCTAGGCTTTTTTGATAATACAGTCACGATCTCATCATGAATAAAACAATGCGTTTCACTTGACCACTCCATCTAACAAGGACTCACCTCCACTGGATTCAATCATTTTCAAAGTAATGAAATCTCTGCATCACCTTGAAAGAGATAATTTGACCCCTGTGTTTATATGCATGTGTATGACAGCAATTTCTAGGGAGCACCCAGCATGTCCGTTGCTACTTACACTTTCAGTGCAGCAGAAGGGCTCATCCTCAGGTTTATTGGTTCAGGCAGCTTGCTGCGAATCACAGTTTTGAAATGACTCTTCTGCTCCCACCACGTTTGAGGCACTTTTTCCACACCGAAAAGGCTGTCATGTGGTTTAGGCATAATCACTTCAGACGCTAAACTGCAAAGAGGAATCCTTAATGTGAAAGGGGAGTCTGCAGATGGGGAGTGAAAGCAAAATCGCTGTTGTGCTACAGATACAGATTCTTATTTGATTTTGAAATAGTTTTGAAGTATTCCCATATGGATAAGCTGTTAGAGGTACTATTACCCTTTATTGCCTTATTTAGGTGTAAATTTATAATGGTTAATATCTGCTGCTTCATGCTAGAAGAGGTTAGGGGGGGCAATAAACTGCCCAGCTGCCATGGCCGCTTCTTTATGTAGTCTTAACTTATTAAGCCAAATCAATTCCTGGTGCAAGGATCTCCATGCACCTTATTTCACAGATGAATCTGAGACTTGTGATTTTGGGGCACTTTTCTCTTTGGTTTAGTAGAAATGAAGGGAACAGATTTAGTCTGGTCCTCTTGGCATGACCCCCACACATCTTTCCCCTTATAATAGTGTTTTGTAAAGTGGCAGAGCTGCAGGGCTTGATCATAGAAACTGCTGTAGCTTTCAGTTCTGGCTCATTTTTGAACTATTCCTGAAAAATGCCAAATATTTCTGGCACTGAAGGTCTATCATCCTTCCTATCTCATGTTTCAGTAATTACTTGAATACTTACAGATGAAGTTCAGGTAAATTACACGACCAGATGGAGATTGTATAAACCTCAGTGATTTTTTTTCATGAATAGTTTTTATGGGTTCTTTGGAAGTGTCCAAGGATCAACTCCAAATTAAATTTAGGAGCAGAGGCAGGCAGAGCAAATATATGTGAAGTTAGAATGGGAAGCAGTTTGTTGTGAAAGGATACTTTTGGATTTTCCACCTTCCAGGCAGCTGTGTAGCAGCAGTGGCACACTGAACCTCAGGAGATCACTGTGAGTGAGCCTTTGGTGCTCTTTGCTGGTGACTCACTTGCGGTGCGGAGCTCCTTTTGCGTGCAGTGCTACCCTGCAAGACAAAACCCAAAAAATTATATAAAGGGATACAATATGCAGGCCATTATCTCTTAATTTAAATTATCCTTTGGTGTCAGCACTTACAGACATGGCATCCAAGTGCCAGTCAGAAATGCTTCTGGAGATTACAGATGGGAAATGACTTCCTCTCTTAAGACAAGGCCAATGCTGCGTGGATGAAGGACAGTTTCTTCAGTGCAGTGACAGCAGTGTAAGAATTGGTGCTGCTTCTGCCAAGAACCACGTGTTGTCTTAGAGTCAAAACTGTTAATGGTGCGCAAGCATTGCAAACGGCCTCGGTGACCTGGTGTCACCAGACTGGGAAGTCTGTTTAGAAAACGTTTACAGTAATTCGTCCACTCTGTCCCCAGGCCACTGAAGTGGTGGATTGTATAGGGAATGCAAAACAAGAACTAAACTCTTATCTTGGATTGTAGTCCTGCTTTAGTCACTTTGCAGGTTTTCTAAAGTAGGGTAAGGAAACTGCACTGCAAGAGGCCTGGCGACTTGATGCTTCACCGCTGGAGGTGGGGACGGTTTGATTGACAGTCCCACAAGAGGAGCAGGATATGGGAATCCTGAGCTGGCCAGTCTACCCTGAAGATGAGAAGCAAACAATGAAGGTGGGATTACCCTGAAATACCCTACATAGTTTCAAGTGCAGTGTTTTTCTAAACAATTTCTAAATGATTCTCACTTTTTAAGAAATTCGTATTTTACAAAAATGTGTAGTGTTCACTCTGCATGCAAAAAATGTAAATCACCCTCTATAGTGAAATGATGCACGTTTGTTATAGGAGAGAATATTTTCCATTTTAAAGCTACATTTACCCCTTACTTTATTTGGTATAAAACCCTAGCATTAGCTGGTACAGTGGCTCACTAAGGACATTCTCCGGCTTGAGTGTGTGTGGGTCTGTTAGGCAGGGAAGTGTGTGTGCCACTGTCAGCACTGAAGAATGCTGTTTGCTCTGGCTTCTTGGAAGCAGCAGTTCCTGCTCCAGCCCTCTCTGCCCAGAGCAGGCCTAGAAAAACCTTTGTGCTTCAGAGGAAGGTCACCAGGCTGCTTTGTTTCCGCGCCAGGGCTGTGCTGAGCAGTTAGGGCATATTATCAGGGAAGGGGGTTTATGTGCCCTGTGGGAATACAGAAAGGTCTTAAAGCATTTGGATGCTCAGTTCCCATTAAAAACGTAGAGTAATGGGCATTTGTATTGCCCAGGACACTTCCAAAACATCAGTCTTAGTGGTAGTATTAATTCTAATTCGTTAGTATTAATTAAAGTGCTTCCAGAAATGAGCCAGAGGTCTAAGAGGAGAACAGTCACTGTCTCAAAGACTTCGGTTAGCCATGTTCGTACAAGAGGCCCCTTGACTGCAGTGGGAATTTTGGTTTGCTTTTTTTTGTTTGTTCTGATAAATTGTTAGGAAGTAGCTAGGGTAATAGTAGTCTCTTGCCAGAGCTTCTCTGTCAGCTGCTTTTTCCGGCTACATTGGGGTGCACAGGCCTTTCGAGCAGCGTAGGTGTTCCATGCGAGCCGTCATGCTAACCGACTGTCTCCTGGAGCACCCCGGCACAGGACTCTGGTGGACACATGGGCTACACTCTGGTGAAGGCACATCTGGTGGTTCAGGCATTGGCTAACGCTGTATCTCTTCTTTGTGCCAGCAAACATGTTGGTACTCCATGCCATTTGTTGTTGTAGTAGCCCGTTGCTCTTTTTGGCTGACCTGCAGGCAGGCACTACCAATTCTGCCCTAGCTACCGTCACGTACACCTACAGCTCAATTTTGATAAATAATTATTTTAAATGAAGATGCAAATCGTAGGCTATTTTAGTCAGATACCTTTTTTCCGTTCTGGCATCTAATGGCTCTGGGGTAGGTAATTTTGTTTTCTGGTCAGGAAATGGAAAATTTTTGCAGTACTGCTTTTTTTATTTATGGTCCCAGATGGAAAGCACTCAAGTACTGAAAACCCTCCAGATGTCTCTGTGGCACATTTTCCCTACTCTTCTGAGGGCATTCAAAAGAGGTAACTCTATATCCTGCATTTAGATATAAATGCTACCCACTTTCCTCATTCCTTAAATACATTTCTTGGATACTTAATAGTGGAAAAAAGTACCGTTCAATTTTTATGCCCTGCTTACTGTATGACGTGAGTTGTCAGAAGAGACATTTGCTGTTGCAAAATAACTTCCACGGAATTCACTGCTCCAGAGAAGACTGGAGAAGGCCGGGAGCCTAGGGCACCACGGGGTGTGAAACAGTTTAACTCTGACCATGGAGCTGTTGCCCATTAGAAGCTATGAAGAGCTGCCAGAGCTCAGGTTTGTGCGAAAGCACCCAGTAGGCAACAGCCACCGGGTTTGGCCAAGCTCCCTGCTTGAATGGAGGCCTCACTACTCCAGTGCAGTGGAGCGTCAGAAGCCCGCCAAGGACAAGGGATTTGCTTTGACATAAATACCTCTTTGCCCATTTTGTCCAGTGTATCTGGAAGGGAAATTGCTAGTGAGTCATGGTAATGGGTGAGAGCTCCCAAACATTTAAGCAGAGCTAATGAGAAAGCAATAACTGTAACCTTTCGTCTTCCTTTTTTCCCATCTCTTCCAATGTGTATTTAGTAGTAAAAAAATGTTTGTGGGTTTTGTCATCTGGTTATTGTTCATTTTGTGGGATCCCTGGAAGGCATCCCTGTCTTTACTGTGAGCCAATGTTCTACTTACTTAGTAGATAATCGTGGAGCTCACCCTTGGCCATGGAGAGAAAGTGGGAGTTAATTACAAAGATAATCAACTGTTCAACTTCTAAGACCGAAACAAACTCAGAATGTGATACTTAATAAGGAGTGAAGCAACATGAATGAGTTTTGTTCTGGGAGTTTCCCCTGTTCCTCCCAATCTTTGGGACAATTAAGTTGGAAAAGTCTTATTCAGGATAGATGTTAAAACTTTGGTGAGCATGATCATTGAAGAATCTCAGCCTTAACATTTCTCTTATCCCAGAGGGTGATTCCCACTTTTGACATTAAAAACTTCTAAAACGCAGAAATAAAATTTTTTGGCCCTGGGTCTAAATTAATGGAGTAGCTTAAGTAAGCACAAAAGTTTAAAAATAAGAGGGAAATATCCTGTGGCTCCCTAGAGAGATAGTAAGAACTGTCAAAAACTAGCTTGAGCTAGACTCAAAGCAAAGGGAAGTAAAGCAAATAGAAAAAAAGTCTTGCAATCAAATAATTACAAAGTGAGGAATCCGTGAAGGGATGGGGAGAGATGCACTATGCAGTAAGGATGGGTTACAATTAACTGTAACGTAAGTCAAGTCCCTGAACTAAGAAACTGGTTTGCATTTCTGTTCAGGAAAGATGGTTTGGTTGGACCTGATCAATCCAATACCTTCCCACTCTTGTTCTGTATCTGGGGTGAACAGAGGGAAGGTGACTAGTAGCTCTAAGGTATGAAGGAGAGGCAACTACCACATTCAAGGTGGATGCAAAACTTTGAGAGTTTCATGGATACGCCTGGTGTGGAAATAAGGATTTTTTGGTTTTGTTTTGTTTTTTTTTTTAATGCAAAGTCTGAGTTTACCCCATTTTGACTAAAGAACAGGAAATTTCAGGGTCAGGCAGACATGCTAACGTAACTTCAGTATGTATGCAGGACTACAGACCAATTTGGAAAGCGGAGAATGAGCAAGAACAAATGCAAAGTAGGAAAAAATGCAACATAGGATTTTCAGAGATGGTGCCAAATTTATGTGGTACCTTTAGGTAACGGAATAACTGATCTCCTTGGCAAAGAAGTGCAAGAAATAGAAATTATTTGATGCCATGACTCAAGTTTGATAAACTGGAAAAGACAGGGATTAGAAAATAGTACAAGCAGGTGGATAATGGGGAGATGGCAGAAAAGGTTACTGTAAAGGGAAGAAAGGTTGGAGGGAGGTTATTAAGACTTTATCAAGGAGTAGTCTGGGGACCAATCTTGCTTAATATTTTTATTAGTGACTTTGGCTCAGAAAGTGGAGGGAGTTAATGAAATAGCTTTCTGTTACTGAAACAAAGTTATGAGACACATCAATAAAAAGGAGATCAAGATATTGTGCAAGAAGAATTGGATGTCCTTGAATATTAAGCGGTAGAAATTTTATAAAATGGAATAGTACTAAGTACAAGGTTATTCACCTAAGGATTAAACATAATCCACTTTGCTGTAAATGGGGCTCATAACGTAGAGAGGAGTGAGGCAGAGAAAGATGCTAGTGGCTTGGTCCAGATAAGATTTGCTGCATTTGCTTTGTCTACAGATTCAGTTATTTTATTGCAGAAAAGGATGGGGCTAATCTTGTGCAATATGTTTTTTTGAAAACCTCTACTGTATTTTGGAGCATGAGATGCTAACGTGATGTAGCTGGAGAAAAGGCAAATGCAATCCTATCTATAGAGTCGATAGAGAGGGGCATGAAAGCTGTTGTGTATTTGGAATCAAGAGTGCAGTTCTGGTCACTCATGTTCAAGAAGGATGAACTTGGAAATATGTTCAGTGACGGTTTGCTTTATGAAAAGGGACAAGATGATTTGTGTCGCATAGTAAAATGATGGCAAGGAGGCAATATGATTGCAGTCTGTAAAACCAACAGGGGGTTGCCCTGTGTGTTGGAAGGAATAATTTAAAGCTAACAGACAGCCTTGGCACAAGAACAGCAGGGCATAGACTGGTAATGAATACATTTAAGGTAAGCAATTAGAAGAAACTTAACTGTAGGAAAAGTGAGGCTCTGAAGCAGGATTCTACTTATAGAATTTGGAACAGTACAATTTCCTGTTAAAAAACAGAGGCAAACATATGACTGGTTCAAGATGGAGCCTAGTCTGGACAGGATGTATGTACCTGTGGTAGAAGGAAACAGGGCTTGGGTGGTTCAGGGGGAGTCTTTGAATCCTGGGAGTCTTTGAATCTATATTTTGTCCCTGAACAAGTGAGGAGTGAATGAAGTTGCCCTGTGCCTCTGGAGGTCTCAGTTTCACATATATAAAGGAGGAATCATTCCACATTTGTGCTAAGGAGTGTGATTTGACCAAACTTGGTGCTGCACTCTGAGAGCTTGAGGGGAAAGGACACCAAACGTCTGGGGAGATGTTTGGTGAAGCAGGGGGGAGGACTGTGCCAGCAGGTAGGAATCTAACTGGCAGCAATGAAACAACAGTATTTCCAGCAGTCTTTCTGGTGACAGCATCCGCTGAGACCCCATGGAAGCACATGAATGCGTGATAAATCACAACTTGGTTCTCTCTAGAGAAATGGAGCTGTGAGGAACCAGTGCATCAGGGTGCATGGTGTGTTCTGGGGAGGGATGGCTAGGTGTGCTAGAGGGCTTCACCTCACTGTCTTAATTATGTGGGGTTTTTTAAATCTCCCTTGTCACTCTTTCTGTAGTTTCTTAGTTTTCAAATTGCATCATGAAATTTGACAGTACCCCATTTGTTAACAGGTATATTTATAATTGCTAGACTGCAATTTATAGGTGTTCATTATTGTAAATGGAGGCACTTGAGCATGAGCCAAGGGCAGCCTAAGGACTTTTCTGACCTGAGGAAGTCAGGCCACCTTGTGTGCTGGGATAGGGTCCAGTTCTTTCCATGTCCCAGTCAACAGCTCTCAGGCAGGGAGGTATCCATGGCCTTTTGCTGTGGACCAGGGCCTGGGTTCTTAGGTCCTGGCTCTGAAGAGTTGCTCGTCATGACATTGGGTGATCCAGCAGTGCTAGAAGTGTACTGAAACTATGCAAGTCAGAGCTGACTTAACAGGTTAATTAAAACAAACATTCAGCTTACTGCTTTCTGGCTGTGTATCAATCAAACTATAGAACTCAGCTTTTCTGCCCAAGCCCCATTTTGGAAGGTGTATATTCAGTACACTGGCTTTCATATTTGAGTTGCATTATAAGCAGCAAAATAGGTTACAAATTGTTGCCTGTAGATGTCTGTGAGAGTTTTTTTCCTGTAAGTAGTTTGAATGTAACTTCTTAGTAGCACTTCTGTCCTTTTTCTGAGCAAAATGATTTTGTCTCTCATTTAGTCTATTGCCATGTGCTTCATATTCCTGCTGCTTGCTGTGATGAAGCACCACTCGGGTATGTTTTCAATGCTGACTCCACCAGGAGACCAGAAATATTATTCAAGAATTGCAAAGACTTTGTGAGGCCAAATGTCTCTTGTAAGTCCATTAGTGTCCATATATAATTTACTCTTTATGTTTCTCTTTTGGAGCTTTCAGATATCTTTGATGGTATCCTCCTTTCTTTAAAAACTTAGACATGCTCCTATATAACTACTTATTCTTAGAATGCTGAAGCCGTTTACTCTCTCATGAATTTATAAAATGTTTTTAATTATAAATCAATTGATGAGTAAGTTCTTTTCCTTAGCAATCCAGCAGAAGAATCAGTCAATTGACCTCATGTGCCTGGCGAAGCAGCATCTGAAGTGGAAGCAGTATCCTCGGTTTAGACAGCACCACTGAGCATGCATGCTGGTTGCATGTCTACCTAAACACAAGCCCTTCAGTCAAGGGTCTAATTGAATTTCAGAAGTCATAGTGTCACAAAGGTATTGATCACTATACTTTGCTTTTCAGTCTAAAACTTCCTTCAACAGAAATGTTTCATGTGGTAGCAGCAGTGACAGTTTTGGTACAGAACAGCTACTGCCCTTGAAGGTTGTATGGGCCAACCTGCCAAACTGAGGTCTTAACAACCCTAGTTTCCTCTTTGTCTTTCTTCACTGGGAAGCTCCTCCTACTTAGCAGCACATGAAAGAAAGAACAAACCCACAAACCCACACACAAGTAAGCAATCAGTCTACTGCAAACAGTGCAAGCAGTTAACCAGACCCTAAAGAAATGGGACTTTATAGATCTTTGTAAACCTTAGGACAAGGACCAACAGTTTGGTAGCATAAGACAATGTCAGCTTAAAATGAGATGGTTGTTCCTTCTGGGAGACAGCCTGGTAGCTCTGACTTTGATGTGGTTTGTATAGCAGGAATCTGTTGCGTCCTTCTGGCTGCCAGTGAGGTGAGAATCTAGATACTAAGAAGAAAGCAATTCTAGCCAGTATGGCACGAGGCAAGGGGTAGATGCTCTGTGTCCCAGGAAAAATTCCTCCTGGCCAAGTTGGAGGTGCATTATAGGGGGAATGCAAGCATGAACCTGTGAAATGAATCCTTTGGAAACCTTGCCCTGTTTCCTCCTGTCCTTACTCATTGTCCAGTCCTAATTCATTTCATGGTGTCTGCATGCACATCATAGTCTGCTCCCAAGAACTTGCTGTCCAGCTGTGGAGAGCCTCTAACACAGTCTGTCTCTGTGGGGAGATAGTGTGGTTGTACGTGTGCTCAAATGAGTGCTATCGCATACCGTGTTTGTGCTCCGGCAGCTTATAGTGAGGTAGACCTTAGCCATCCATCTGTCTTTCATAGAGGATCTTGCGTATCTATTCTCCTCTTTTCCAAAAGAAACCGCAGGCAATTAAAATCATCCCAATGTCTCCCTGGCTTCCTGCTTCTAATCTGCATTCTCAAGGATGAATCAAAACCGTGAGAGGAAATTGTGTCTGGTCCTACACTTTTTAGAGGCCTGGAGCAGAAGAGCAGGGAAGAAAATAAATTAGATATATTTATAAACCTAAAACGCAAAGTACATCCATCTAACAATTCAAGGTCTTCCTTGAGCAGACACACTGATGCAAAGAATAGGCATGTGTGCCTCGTGTCCCTTATTCCTCAGTAAGAGGCTACAATTCTGTAGCTGTTGTTCCAAGTGACTTTAATATGTTTTTCCTATTTTATCTTTTTCTGCAGTGTTTTGTAAGCAGTTGGTGTTGAAGCACAGGTTTTTGTAGTTCCTTTCTGGATTAAAAGAGGGAAAAATGTGATGAAATAAGTTGCTAGTTTAGGCTATTGCAGGGGGATTGGCAGGCACTCCACCGTATCTGCTGCAGTTGCTGTGCAGCCTCTTACCTCTGAAGCAAGTGAGCGTTAACAAAGCCTGGCATGGCACTGTCCACTGCTTGAGATTGTCCCTCTAAATGAAAAGAAGCTCTGGAAGTCAGGTTGCCTATGGTCATTTGCACTGCAGAACAGCCAGCGACAGCAGGAAATGCTAAGGAGAAACATTCAGTGATGGGGTCTTTGGCCTAGAAGACCTCTCTCCGGACCCCAATTAACAATTGCAGTCTGATTTAGCTGCGGAGGCTGAAATGCTGCTGCCTTAGCCCTCCTCCTGCCAGAGCGTCATGCTAAAACAACTGCTGAACGGGGCACATTTCTAGTCCACAGCCCTCTGTTTCAACACAGACAGAAAGAAAACTGTAGAAGCCAAAAATAAGCTGCAGCAGCCGAGGAGCACATATACATCCCTCTCAGCCATCCCTGCTCTGCTGGCAGCAAAGCCTCAGAGAATGCAAGATGGACAGCTGAAATTAAAACCACTGTAAGCCAAAAGGCAACTTTGCCTTTGGCCACAAATGCTGTGAAATGGAAACATCCCTTTTGCTTATTCCCCTGTCAAGCTTCTTCTCTGGGCTGTTTGCTAGGGGTCAGCTCTCTGAGCGAGGGACAGTGCTTTAATACAGCAGAGCCCTGATCTCCATAAGGGCCCTTCAGCGCAACTGTTGAACCAGCTGTCCTTTTTAAAAATACTTGCAGCAGGCACCTGGGTGAAAAAATAGCATTTCTGTACTTTTATATAAAGTCACCGTTCGTTTCCAGGGAGCATGCTCATGTGTGCGTTACACATTTTTACACAAAGGTGTGTAAGTGTTGCATGAAGCCAAGATTGCATTTTGTCTACTTAGAAACTTAGCTAGCTTTTTGTGGGTTTTGGTGGGCTTTTTTTTCCTGATTGGACACCAAAGTGGGAAGGAATACAGAAGAAAATCAGCTGGCTTCCTTGGTAAACCATGCCTGATGTGATCAGGGAAGGTGATAGAATCTGAATTTTCCCAAGGAAGTGTGAAACTTATGGCAAAAGAGGCAGATAGCAGTAACAATTCTGGGAGCAGAAGAGTGATTTTATTATTGGCTTGTCCTTGAAGATACCTCTCCTAGCGACAGCCTGAAGAGTGGCACATGGGTTATCATTTCAGCCACTTTCCCACTTGTGTGCAAGGTGTAGGATGGCTTTGAGAGCCCCTTGAAGTATGAACATACTGCTTGAACTGCTCCTCTCCTGCTTTCAGGCATCTGTGTTTTTGCTGCCTCCAACAGGATCACACTGAATATGTCCCAGATTATTTAATAGAAACAGGGAACTACTGAACCTCAGACTTCTCTTTCCTACAGGGCCATCGATGCTGCTTGGGTTTTCTGCACGATAAATAATATATTCTCTTCTTTGAATATTTTACATCTTCTTTTAGCCCTTTTTTTGGTCTGCAGTCATACTGTGCCAATAATCATGGTGTTCAAACCAAAGCTAGGAAATTGTGCTCAGCTGTGCTACATAAGGCTGAGAGAGTTGGGCTTGTTCAGCCTGGAGAAGAGAAGGCTCCGGGGAGATCTTACAGCACCTTCCAGTACCTGAAGGGGCCAACAAGAAAGCTGGGGGGAAGGGACACATGACACTGTTTACAAGGGCCTGTAGTGACAGGACAAGGGGTAACAGGTTTAAACTGAAAGAGGGTAGATTTAGATTTGATATCAGGAAGAAATTCTTCACAGAGAGGGTGGTGAGGCACTGGAACAGGTTGCCCAGAGAAGCTGTGGATGCCCCACCCCTGGCAGTGTTCAAGGCCAGGCTGGATGAGGCTTTGAGCAACCTGGTCTAGTGGAGGGTGTCCCTGCCCATGGCAGGGGGGTTGGAACTAGATGATCTTTAAGGTCCCTTCCAACCCAAACCATGCTGTGATTCATTCTATGCTAAGTGTAAAACTGAACCAACACATGGGACACATTTCTTTTAGCCCTAATGTCTCCAGTCAAAGGCTTTTATGTGAATGGGTGAGGGGGAGACCAGTTGATCTTTTCTTGGACTGCCAGATGGAAAGCAAAAGTTTGTACTGTTGGAAGAAATTGCTCAAGCTTCTTCCTTGCCCCTGTGCACACATCCATCTGAGAAAGGGCAGTGTGTCTGACAGAAGCGAAGAGATTAGTGCTGGATGAGTTGTAGCACAAATCAGCTGGGTAGATTTATTGGGCATAATGTCCCATGTGAAACCGTCATGCGAGCTTTGGAAGTCCGCGGCTGGTGCGGGAGATTTTGGTGCTGTGTCTGTTACTCCCGCTGCAGGTTGCCCATCAATTAAGACTGCACACAAGCTGGTTGAAATAAGGCTTGCCACTAAGCAAAGGGGGGGAATTTCCACCCCAGCTGCCTTGGAGGTGATGGCCCCTGAGATGCTTTTCTCAGACCCAAGCTTGTAAGACAAAGGCTTCATTCACAAGTGACCAAGCTGCTCTGCTTCTCCCCAGCCATTTTCCCCATCAGCACTGCCCTATTCCCTTCTCCCTTCATCCCTTACCCCTGCCTACCACGGAAGTTCCCTGCAGCCCTGTTGCCACATCCCCTGCCCTCACCACCTTGTACATAACACAGAAAATGTGTCTTGGGTGGTTTTTTTCCCTCTCACCACCCTCCCTTGCCTCTCAGATGATGGATGGGCTGCAAAACAGACACTGTGGAAGATAAATACGCGAGGGAAATTTCAGTATGTCCCACAAAGTGGAGATAACTTACTGAGCTTCCTCCGCAGAGCAGTGAGCTGCTCTGCTGCCATTGACCACCACTGCTCGGGATGGGCCTTGAGCTTCCCTCGTGACTGCCGTGTCCCCCCTTCAGCTCACGTGCTGTCGTGACACACATTACTACTGCAGTAACCTTTTCTAAACATGAATTTGCTTCGTGTTGAATGTACCTTCTACAGCAGCAGGGACTACAACTGATGAATGGAAAAGCAATTAGCACCCTTTTTGTGCACACATTTAATAGATATGCAATGGTATTGAATACAACAGGCATTTTTTTTTGCAGCAGAAACATGCTACACAGAGATACTGGTCTGACCAGACGTACATGCGATCAATATTTTCTGTGCACCGTATGACCGTCCCTTACTCAGGACAGTGTGGCGTAGCCCCACATGTTCACTCACAGTGGACTAAGACATCTCTTGGGTCTTGAGCTCTTCTGGGCTCTGTGGCTTACTGAGGAGGGGTGAACTGCTCGCCAGGACAGCAGAGCCTGAGGTGTGCCACTGGTGCGGTGTATGTGGCCTCAGGAGTTTGGTCGATCTCCTGCCACTTTGGTCCCTTTTGCTGCATCGTGGAAAAGGGGCTGTAGTTCTGTGGTAGAACTTTGCTAACGTGATTGCAAATCTTCTGCTGAAAGGCCTATCAAAACTGGAAAGGTAAAACTGTCTGGCTTCCATGCCCAGAGTCCTGTGTCCCCAGACACCCTGGGGACAAAGCGGACAGGTTTTGGAAATTTGGAGGGCAGGGTAGCTGAATGCCTCAGTATCTCACCCGCTGTTGTTTCTGTTGTTTGTAGAGGTCTGAACAAGCTTTCTTGGCAAGACCAGTGTGCTAAGAGAAACTGCTTTGAAGGGTTTCATCATCGCACAGGAACCTAGCTTGTTTTACCCATAGCTTGCATGATTGGAAGGGACTGAAAGATGAACAGCATAAGGTCTGTTTTGCATAACTTGTGATTTTTATCATCAAAGTCCCAGGCGGGTTGTTAGGCACGTAGCCCTTGTACCAGCACTCTGGGTGATTTTCATCAGCTCTTGGCACCTGGCCCAGGAGAGACGAAGGACTGAAAGGTCCTGGACACCCAACCCAGCTCTCACTGACAGGACTTTCTGCAGGGTGGGAGATGGTGCCTGTTTTGAGGCTTAATGGGGCATCCGCTTCCAGGGCTGCATCAGAGGCATATTTTAATGACTCTGACGTCATGCATCAAAAGAAGCAAATTCATTTGTCGTCGCAAATTAGAAATTTCAAGGGTACAAACTGCAACTAGACTTGTAGCATGAAAAGTATGGGCCAGCTCTCTCTGTCCTTACTGGCACCTTTCTTGCTTCTGCTAGTTTCCGTTTTCTTTGCCCTGCATATCTTAATTAGGCATGTAGATGCATGTAGATGTGCATGTGTGTTTGCAGCCGAACAGGAGCCAGGCTGGTACACCATGTGTTCATGCAGGCTGCTGAAGCCAGGACACGCACTCCAGGAGGTTCTTATTGATGCTCAGCATGTCTGCGTGTGCCTGCTTTTCTCCATTTTTTTTTTTTTTACTGCTGAATTTGTCCTAGCGGTAATGCAGTATTATTTATTATCAGCCCATCACCCCTTGTATTGCTAGTCCTGCTTGCTTATGAAAACAGATTTCTCCGTCTAATCTCCTCCTTACTGCGAAGGTTGTTCCTTATTTCAGCGTACAGCGTGCTACTGACTTCAGTGGTTTGGTAGTCCCTGTTCAACGCACCAGTCTTAAAGATGTTTTCAAGAAAGAGGGGAGAGAAGGGGGAAACTAAACTCTCATCTTACCTGTCTGTTGGAGAAATCACTGGACAGCCGAGGCTATGCCTTTGACAGCAAAGGGGCTGCTCAGGTTATGAAATTCTCAAACATCAGCTCAGTATGGTTGAGCCAGGGCATAAGGAGATGTGTGAATTAATCATTGCTGGGCAGCTGCCAGCTCCCTGACTTTAAATGGGGCCTTCTGATGTTTACGTTGTTCAGGGTGCTTTTTTGGTACTGCTGATAAAGGATTTCATTCCTCTCTAGTGAGGCCGCACAGAGACAGCAGAGGTGTCGGTTTAATTCAGGGTTGCTGAATGACTTGCAGCTACTGGGGGAAATTATGTTACTCAGCATTGTTTTCCTTTCTGAAATTGCTGTCTTGGCAGCATCTCGAGGAGTTTTGCATATTTGTCTCTTTAAATTTCCTGTTCCTCAGACTGCTCTGTCTTTACAGTTTCCAGTCACTGCTTTTTTATTAAAGATCTCCATGGAAGTAAACAGTCTCAGAGGGTGCATCCTTCCAATATCCCTGTCTTGAGAGGAAGAAGTAGGAGTGGAAACATTTCTGAATAAGGGGAGGAGGGGGAGATTGGAAAGTATGCCATTGCCAGTGTAATAGGTTGAAAAATCATTCATCTGAACTAAGATTACATCCCAAATGATAGACTTTAAAAGATTATTATGCTTAAAAGAGCTCCTTTCACTCACCATGATGTGTCTGTCTAGGGACACGCTTTGGTGCTCACTTGCAAACAAGCCACACACAGAATTGCGAATTTTCACGCCCCCAGTTGCCTTTTACCCCTTCCCAGCTGTCACTCACTGCCTCCTTCCCAGCAGGAAAAACAGGGATGTTTGTAGGAGGAGAAGGAGCAAAACAGGCTCATCCCCCAGTACTTTCAAGGTTACAGTGGCCTACTTAAGCTCTTCCTTCTCATGGGGTGGCAGGGGAACTGGATTTTCCAGAGGGTCCTTTCTTCCAGCTTCATCCAGCTGCACAACTGTAAATGCAATGAAAAGAAATTTTCTGGAAACTGCTTTCTCCTTGTGCATTTGAAGTGTTGCGAACTCCGTTACCAAGCATGTGCAAGGCAGTGGAGCTGAATCTGGGCATTGATGCCGTTGTATTTGCTTTGATGTATGTGTCATTGATCATCTATTTATAATAGAGTTAATGTGAGGGTAATCTACACACACGCACACACCCCCAACACGGCTTGATGCTGCATTGCTTTTGCATCCAGTTGCTCTACCCCTGCAGCGTGTAACTCTTTGTCTACACCAAATATCCTTTGTAGGTCAGCTGCCATGCAGGGAGCCTACATGCGTGCAGTGCTTAATTGGTCTCTCAGCTCTTTCCCATTCTCTACTTTGTTTTGCTTACAGAGCTCATCCTTTCCTTCCCATTTCTCCTTCCCAGGAGAAAGTTAAGACGATGATGATGATGCATCCTCTGCTAATAGACCCTGCTGAGGCGGTGATTTTGGCTGCAAGGAACACTTTACAGGTATCTTGCACTTCACTTACCGACCTTCCTCTGTGAAAAATGTGAAAGAAGGATCACACGCTTCCAGTGATTTGACCTTTTACCTGAGACTTTTGCTGAAGCTCTTCCCGCCCTGGCAATATCTGTAAATCAGCCTGGGCTTGGTTTTTACCCTGCATCCCCGCAGCATCTCCCACAATGCGTATGGCAGTGTGATCAGTCTATGTTGACTTCTTAGGGTTTCAGACAGCGCTTAGCTGGGGGTTTTGTAAGGTGTTTCATTAGCTGGTTTTCCAAACCCTCCTGACTGGAAGGGATTTTTGGAAGGAGTTTAATTCCTCCTAAAAATTTCATCCTTACTGAATATACGCTCGTTAGCAAACAACACTATGGACTTGATACGACTTTGTGTGATGAATAAGAAGGGGCTTATTATTAGAGTCTATGGATAATCTCCTCAGCCTGTTTAAGCACCTTACCCCCTCTTACTTTCTGTGGTACTCTTCTTGCCATAATAATGCTAATAGATTTTTAAAATGATAATAAAGTTGATTCATATCCTGGGAAAAGTGCAGCTCAGACCTAGTTGATTAGTCAGGTATTTTACAATCTGTTTGGATTTCAGTAGTAAAAGGAAAGGCAAACAATAAGGTCTCACTTTAGGTTTAATAACAGTGGAGACTGTGGATGCAGTTCAAACTCTGCAAGGTTTCTAGTGGGAACCTTTCACAAAAGACACTTTGTCTCTTTTGGAACAAATGCCACCAAATAGTGGAATTTATTTCTTAATTATTTTTCCAGGGCCCCTCTGTTTCCAGTATGCTCACAAACACTTCACCTAGAGATTTGCTTCTTTGGAATGGCATTAGGGAGGACCAGCAGTGGGGATTTGCTTTCTATGCATGGCATGGTTTGCCTCATCTGCATGAGCTTTCTCTTGTTCCTAGGATACACTTGCTTGACTTAATTTATTGCCTTGCTTTATTATTTTTTCCCGTTGGCTGAGATCTGGTTTGACTTTCCCTCTAAGCTCCTTTCTGAGCAGGGGCAAAACCAACAACACTGAATTTATTTAAGTGGAATTAAAGGGCAGTCCTTGTGCTGAGGCTAGGGCTGGGCTGCTAAGGCATGCTCGGCCTCCTGAGGTGCTAAAGAACCTCATGTTTCATTCAAAAGCCAACTGGCTGAATAGCAGAAAGCCACTTCTAAGGACTGCAGTGAGGCTCTTAACACCAGCAGCACAGAATGAAAGACGGGGCTTTATGAGGCAATGGGATATAAATTAAAAAGGGAAAAGACTTGAGCAACCACAGTATGTTAAGGGTCCAGTTAGTTTAGTTGCTCCAGAAGTAAGGTCTGGAAGATGATGTAGTCCCTCTGATCCTATGGTGCAATAGTGATTATTAGAATGGGTGGGGTAGTTATTGCATATATAAACATTAAGAGCCATTTTCATTAATAAAAATGCAATTCATGATGCTACTGAAGAAGGTGAATTTCAAAGAGGGATCTTTCTGTATTGAATCATCACCTGATGGGCCTTTGAAAATTCATCAGAACTACATAGAAATGTAGAGACTGGACAATATAAATAAAAACAACACATAAAAAAGTGTGGGTTTTGCGAGCATACCAAGGGTACCACGCAAATAAGAGGCACAACTACCCCAGAAAAAGATGTTTCTGATAGTGTTCAGAGCAGCACTGGTAGCTGGTTCCTCAGTGCGACCCTGATGCTAACCCTCATGCAATAGATTGAAAGCAACTAGCTGGAGGCCAGTCTTCCAGTGTATTGCCCATTGATGGATGGAGGGAACTCTCCCTGTATGTGGGACAAGGTCTGTTTCTTTTCTCCTTTCTTGTTTTTTCCCCTAGAAGAGAGGAGCCAGAGATAGAGTTCAAGAATTAACCATTTTCCCTCTTAACTGGTAGGCTAGAATTAGCCTGGGAAACACTTCAAAGAAACATGATTGTGTCTTTTTTTTCAAAATTCAGACTGTCTGCCTGATGCTAAATAAACAAGACAACAGTTGAGTTAATGAATCTTCCAGCCCTACCCTTGGAGGGCACAAATGGCTGTGGAGGTCCAGTAACTCCAGAGAGACAAAGGTTTAAGATCCCTTCTCATGCCTGCAGGAGGTGGCTGCTAGATCACAAGTGAAGCTGGTTGACTGGGGGTGGCACAGGAGAAAGTTGTATTTCCCATCTTGTACTACTCCTGCTCTGCCGATTGCAGTAGTGCTTCAGCCTTCCGGGTGGCTCCTCCTGTGTTTCCAGCTAACACTAGGTTAGCCTGAAAAACTAACAGGACCTTTATATAAATCATGCCCGGAGTATCCTTCTGGTGCTACAAGTCCCAGAAAACTACTTTTCATCGCGCCTTTAAGTACAACTGCATCTAGTGTGGGTTAAAAGTTTTCGACCCTGTCAGATGTTGGCTGTGTGCAGCTGGGCTTGTGTTTGTCTCTTCTTATTAAAAAGGTTAGAAGGGGAATGAGAGGTACAATGTACTACGTTATTTGTCTTGTAAGAAAGAAATCTAGCATGGTCTCTAGAGTCTTCCCTGCATTTTCTACTTTATCTCTATTTGCTGAAGCCATTGTTGGTCCCAGGATTTTTACAAGTAGTGAAATTGAAAGCACACAAATAAGAAAGAAACAAGACTGAAAAAGAATGACTCTTGTTGTACTAGGTGGAGGTGAATTTAAAAAGATTATGGCTGGATGCATCCTGCTCCCTGAGGAAGAAAGCCCATTACGGTGTTTGATTTTAGGGTTCTGAGGATGTAGTGCTGGGTATTTTACTGTCTCCTCACATGTGCTCCAACTTGAATGCTGGGAATAAGACCATCAGCTGACAGGAACTACATTAGAGAACATAAAGCCAGCTTTTCTGCAAGGCAGCATCCATACCATGTGGTGTCACAGCTGGTATGCAGGTGTGACAACGCAACAGGGCAGAGCAGTGACTTAGACGCAGGCAGCTGGCCTGGGTAGCACAATAAAAATGTAGCATGAGAGGCATCAGCATGGGCCAACAACAAAGGTACGGATGTCGGTTTCCACATACCAGTGTTTTGCTGTACCCTTCATCGGTGTGTGCCATCTTTTTAAGTGTCTCTTCTGGTTAGAGAAAAGCTGACACAGCTGACAACCCCATGTCAGAACCATCCCTTTGCTTTCCAAAAGAGACCTTTCTAGTTCCCTGACCAGCTCACCGGTCAGTGGGGTGCTCAGAAACAGGTTGGGGTGCTCAGAAATGGGTTGGGCCACACAGATAACACTTTTATCTTTCCTGAGATAGTTGTCATTCCTGTGTACTGGTGTGGAGGGATCTGTATGGTGGACCTTCACCAGCTAGACCATTGCCAGACCTTGAGAATGAGATTTCCGTGACAAAGCATCTGCTCGTTGAATCAGGAAAGGTGATGGCAGTCAGAGGAGCGAAGTAGTTCATTGTTAGGAGCCATCGGCCAGATGAGGTTTATTTTGGGATGGGGTTGTTGTTTGGGCGTCTTTTGTGGTTTTGATTAGAAGCGATCTTGATTTCTTCACTTAGGAACTTTAGCTGGGGAGCACTTGTTATCCTTTTAGTGCACCAACTTATTCTTTCTTACAAAAGATTTGTTTTTCCTTCACAGAAAAATTTCTACTCGGTGTCCTTCTGGTAATGAACACCAGAAAAATGTTTTGAGCGATGCACACCTGCAGCAGGAGAAGTGGCTGATGTTTCCTCCTGTTACTTTACTTTGACATGCCTTTGGCTTGCCTAGATAATGTAATTTTTTTCCACATACTTCTCCTTCAAGAATTCACTGCTTGTCACACCTAATGATTTATTCACTCGTCAACCTTTTTTCAGGTTGACGAATATCTTGCAAAGATAACGCATTGGCCTTTGAAAATATGGTTCCAGTAATTAAAATGAAGAATGCATTACGGTAAGGAGCAGAAATATGGGTCTAAAAGCCATACTGGTATTTTTAGTGATGGAAGTAATTGAGGATTTCAGTTTAATAATTCAGTGGAGCTAAGATTAATAATGGTATGAGTTAGAAATGGTCTTTCAAGAAGAAGGATTTCAGGGGTATAGTTAACAATTTAATTTAATATATCCTTAAAGGTGCTGCTGGAATTACTGTGCAATAACTCAGCAGAGTCCTACAATTTCTGAGCCTGTTTTGTAAGAGGAACACACATCCTGAGTGAGGATTATGCAAAGTGGGGCGACCCCTCTGAGAAGAAGTAAAAAATCCTGGCAGTCCCAGCCCTTGCACTTGTTCCTGCCATAGCCTGCAGCGGGTCACTTCGTACAGGCACAGCAGGCTGCAGGGACGATGGACAACTTGCTTGAGCACATTTCCACAATGAAGGTCCTGTTCATGACACGAGCCTTCCCAAGTGGGCCAGAAGGAAATCCTGCCCTTGTTTCTCAAAGGTAAGTCAGCACAGAGGGCAGGTGAGGAAATTGTGGACGTTTGGGTGAAATACGGCAGGCTAGGGAGCAGTCCCACCTGCTGTCTCCCACAGCAGAGGGTTGCTGGAGGGAGCTGTCCCCAGGTTCAAGGCTCTGGGTAGGTGCAGTGGTCATTATCACTTTTATCTGCCTGGCTTCATCTCCCAAAAGCCTCAGGAGGTTCTGGGCCAGCTTTGGTGTTGCTCTCTGAAAATGGAAAAGATGCTACTACCCTGGTCCTCTGTAAGGATGTGCTTATTCAGAGCTACAAAGCAAACTAGAAATCCAAAGAGCTCGCTAAGGGACAAGGACTTGGGAAATTTCCGTCTACTGTTCTTTTTCCATGGCCTCCAGGAATGTGGTGTGTCATGCTATCAGATGTAAGGCCTGCGGCATTCACTTAGTATCCTTGTGTACAGAGATTTGTCCCCGCGTATGTGAGACTGGGCTGTGGTTTCTGGCTCCTTTTGACTGTTTAGCTGCCCATACAGTCTGAGCTGCCTCCCTCTTCATGGCCAAAATGTGTCAGCAAGTCTCCTCGGGCACAAGCCTGAGGGTTCTTGTGTTTCTACCCTCTGGGCTCAGTTTTTTGCTATTTCTAACTAGAATAGCCCCCCCAGAAAAGCTGCACGTGGTCTGCAGCAGCAGGATGGAGTGGCCCAGGCAGGTCCTCCATGCCCCAGGCTGGCTGCAGGTCAGGAGTCTGCTCGCAGCTCTGTGTGTGTGGATGCTGAGATACTCCCTTCTTCCACGCTTGTGTCTTCCCCTCAAGAGCTGCCTTCCTTGGTAACAATGAGGCTGTCATCCTGTGGGAAGAGACTCTGAAGATAATAACCAAGATCAGAACCTGGCCCTGGACCAGCCCTTTTACCTTTTAGGTAAAAACCTCCCTCAGCTAGCTTCAGTTCAGATCCTGATTCAGCAAGATGCCTTAAGCATGTGAGCAGCCCTCTGGGCTGCTTCCTGCTCTGGTACTGGTGTCAGTAGGGTTAAACTCAGCCGCTTTATCTTGTTACACTCAGACACTGGAAAAACCTTATTTCCTGTCTGTATGTCAGGTGGGTAAGTTACACTGCAGCGGTATGTTACAGCTGGAATGCATATGTTGTCTGAAATGTACTGCCCCAGCTTTGCAGTGATGATTACACATATGGAAATTATTCGGGCTTTCTCCCATTTGCTTTGCAAGGTTCATTGTGTACCTTGCTTATACCCCTAACTTCCTGTTGACAGTGATGGATGAGCGGAGCCAAGCTCTCTGGCTCCTCTTTGAAGTCATGGAGTGATCCTACATGAGTGGTCAATTGGTTTGCATATAATGTACAATTTAACAACTTTCTATACTTCTGTTTCTCATTTCAGTTTCTAGGATAACCTGAAATTATATGGGAAGGTTGAGGGTAGACAGCTATAGCCACTCAGACAGTAAGATCAATGATGAGCAGGAGGGAGGAAAACTGGGTCCTGAATCTTTTAGGGAGAATGTTCCCTTTCTCCTTGCAGTGACAGATTCAGTCACAGGCTGTTTGGGTGTACTGTAGCATTTGATGGGTTTAGGGTTTTTTTAATCATCTGACTGATCATGATTTTTTTTGTATTCCTCATTAGCTTTAGCTTTGTGATATCGTGATAATTTTCAAAAAAAATAATGTGTTCAATCCGGGATCAAACACCTCAGTTTCCTCTAAAATTTTTCTAACACTAAAGACTGTAACCTAGAAACTCTCTGTAAAAATCAGTAATCAGTACAGAGGCACCACAGTATTCTTAGGGGGACTTTCCAATCTTTTTTACAGTTTAATACCGTCTAGGACACCTGATAAACTGGAAGCAACAAGTACATTAAATACAGTGCAGTGGTTTATACAGAACAGGCCAGTGTTTCTGGCTTACTAATTGTATCAGTTTAAATCCCATGCTATTTTCTCTGATTGCAGGTACCCATAGACTGTACAGTGCCATCTTAGCCCTTGAGCATGAAGATCATACTGTTCCTATTTAATTCCTAGACCGTACTGCTTAGGTGCTGGTGCATTATTCAGATTTGAACTGAGTGATGTTTTGATTTGACCTGGCCTGCATTGCACTGCTTGCCGAAATACTCAATAAGCCTTTAGCAAGGAGGCAGGTAACAGCCTCAAGTGGCCCGCACTCCTGTTCTCGGGATCAATAACCAAGTTTTATCATTAAGGTTATTGCTATTATCCTAGGAGCATGGAAACCTGCCTAGTAACCCCAACTTCTTTGTGCTGGAACTGTGCAAGCATGGGACAGAGCTGACCCCTGACTCAGCCTGAGATTAATGTAACGGAGCCCTCTCAGCAGAGCACCCACTGAACTCCTCTCCGGGCTTCTTTGCTGCTGTGTTACGGTCACAGTATAGACAGTACCAGAGAGGAGAGTCAGAGAAAAACAGTGATCTCACTTTTTAAACAAAACTATACCCTCTGATTCACACTTGGCAATAGTGAGCTTGGCCACGGTCCGCGTACAGTACTTCTGGCCCACGGGTAGTACCGTACAACTTTGTTTAGGCATACAGATCTTAGCCATCCCATTATACCATTGCAGCCTTCCACATAGGTACATATATTTTTGTCTCTCTGCCAAAAAAAGCATTTCCCTTAAATACTGCCACTGAAAAAACCCCCACCTTAAACTTACAAACACGGATGGAACAGAAAGCTGCAATGGAGATTTTCACCACCCTTGTGCATACGTTATGAGCCTCTCTGCTCATTTAGCTTCTGAGACTGTTGATTTGAACTCAAATTAATTTCTGTAAAGACCACAAATCAAGTGCTGCCATAACTAGAGAGCATGGTGCGAAATCATTATTGCTTACCTCTGAATGAACCTGAAAAGCAAGGTGATCAATCCTGACATAATTGCCAATGTCACCAATTAATTGTTCGTGAGCAACTAAGCCTCTTCCCCTGGCAGCCTGTCTGTCTCAGAAAGAGCAATGCAATGTGGCAGCCCTCAGGTGGGATAAAACCACCCTTCTGAGCAAATGTCAATTATTAGCAGTAGGCTGTTCTTCCAGTGTTTTGCTGTATATCTCTTAATTTCACCATGACCTGTGCAAACTGTGCCTTCTTGGATATGGCCAGGTTCAACCCGTCTCGGATAAGCCCTACTTCAGCCGTATGCTTAAGCAGGTACTTAGAGTAAAGCATGAGCTTAAGTTCCACTGAATTCAAAATTAGCAAGATACTTAAGGGCTTTATTTAAAAATTGCGCCAATAAAACCCATCCTTCCTCAGCTCTTAATCACAGAAGTTGCACGGGAAGGCAGTCACATCAAAGCAGCATCTGCGCTGCTACAAAATTAACACATGAAGAACACGGTATAGTAGTTGTAGATGGTTTTAAAATATTTTTGCCCCTTTTAGAATGAGGGCTGGCCTTAGTAACCATGAAGTTAATTCCAGCTAATCGAAGTTAATTCCAGCAGTGATCTTTGTGAGCCCCCGTGTCTCCATCTGTACAATGGAGCCAAGAGCATAAGGAAAGTGGTTTCACAGTAACCCATGTTACTCTCTAAGCTTTTGGGTTGATTTCCTATTTAACCTTTTTCCATCCTTTCATCTGTTGAACACAAATCATTCCTGCCCAAGGCTTACAGAGTGAAGGTCGCTTTTTCATAACACGACTGTTTAAAAAAACCCCTTCAGATTATGTCATGTGGCTTCAGTTTCAATGTAGTTCCCAGATAATTAGTCTGGTAAAATACCTTTATTTGCAAACAAAGAATAACTATAATATTATCCCAGTGGAGATCAGCAAAGGAATTTGGGGAATGCAAATGTTGATAATTATAGCTCCCGTGCTATAGTTAGCTGCAGCAGACAGACGGCTGCCCCAAAGCAGACCTCTCTTGGTGCCATAGTGTTACATATGGACAAAAGGCAGTAGATCTGGTTGCAGAATGAAAGGCCAGATTCTGATGTTCCACCTCATTTTATTGAGTCTGAGCAGGGGCTGTAAATCTCCTTTCTTTTTACATTTATTTCTTTTTTTTTTTTTAATCTTTGCCCAAGTTGCTAAATAACCAATATCGGTAAGACAATTCTGCCTGACTGTGCAGGTATTCCTGTGTATGCATTTAGGTGCTTTCGATATCTTGAAGAACTATGTGTTTTTAACACTTGCCATTCCTCTGGCTTGAAAAGGAAAGATAACGTTGTTTCTCTTTAAAAACAACCCCCCCACACACACCGCCTCAGCCTTGACCATAGCTACCACTTTGTTTGCCTTGAGTTTTTACTTCATAACAGAGATTTTAGAAAGCATAGGATGATCTGCATGTCCCAGATGATGAACAGTACTGTTCAGTACTGTACTAACAGCCCCTTCAGTTAGACTGTGTTTTCAGAAGGATGTAAATGGCCCATCAGACTGAAGCATTAGCAACATCAGCATTATTTTTAGTAGACAGACTCTTGAGGGTAAGCCAAGCTTTTTCAGAGAAATTACTTCTAAAATCTGTGCATCCTGGTTTGTTTTTTTTTGTGTTTTCTGGCTCTCCATTCAGAACCTGCACGCTACTGGTGGCTGTAGGCTGGTCATTCAGAGGCGCCAGCTTTCAGCTTACTTTCCTTTCTGAACTCACCAGGCATTTTGTCTGACACTACTGCAAAGTCAAAGACTCATCTGTACAAGGAGGTAATGAATGAAGCATGTGAGCAGTGGGCTGATTTTGGCTGGGATGGAGTTAGTTTTCTTCACAGCAGCTGGTATGAGGCTGCGTTTGGGATTTATGCTGGAAACAGTGTTGATAGCACAGGGAGGTTTTAGTTACTGCTGAGCAGTGCTTACACAGAGCCAAGGCCTTTTCTGCCCCTCATACCACCCCACCAGCGAGTAGGCTAAAAAATTGGGAGGGGACAGAGCTGGAACAGCTGACCCCAACTGACCAAAGGGATATTCCATACCATATGATGTCATGCTCGGCATATAAAGCTGAGGAAAAAAGTATGGGGGCACATTTGGCATGTGGTGTTTGTCTTCCCGAGTAACCGTTATGTGTGATGGAGCCCTGCTTTCCTGGGGATGGCTGAGCAACAGCCTCATGATGAGAAGTAGTGAATGAATTCCTTGTTTTGCTTTTCTTGCATGTGTGGCTTTTGCTTTACCTGTTAAACTGTCTTTATCTCAACCTGTGAGTTTTCTCACTTTTAGTCTTCCAGTTCTCTCCCCCATCCTGCTGTGGGGGGAGTGAGCGAGCGGCTGTGTGGTGCTTAGTTGCCAGCTGAGGTTAAACCACAAGAAGCAGTCAGTCTTAATGGCAACGGTAGAAATGGAGACAAATACTGCTTGAATATACCCAGTAGCAAGCTTTCCATGTGCCTTAAGTGCTGCTATCCCCATCACAGCCAGTCTCACTTGGCTTTTGCTCTTTCAGTCTGAGCATAGACATGGACCTCTGCAAGAGCAAGAGGTTCATCGCTACCCAGTGCCTGTTAATCATCTATTTTATCTGAATGTAAAAAAAAGAGCATGTACATTGACTTTATACTGTCTTCCCTGTAGCAGAGGAAGAGTTTGCACCCCAGTGCAGGTGAAGTGACCCCACTGGTGTTGATAGCATGTGAGGAGATCGCTGTGAGCTCAGTGCCCTCGGGTGAAGCTCTGGATCTGAACTTGTAGCGCTGCAGCGCTCACACGAGCCTGTTTTTGTGCTTCTAGGTGCTTGTCTGCCTCCCATCCTTTCCCTTCTCTCCTCACCAGGATTCAGGTATAACTGCAATAGGAACTGACACTCTCCTGATGGCCACATCAAATTTCTTTAAGGCTGGAAGCTTCGCTGGAAGCTGAATGCTGGCTGAGAGGGCTCCCCTGGCTTGACAGCCTTCACCACCTTCTTTCACTAATCCTTAAATAATGAAATCTTCTAGCAAAACAGAGCTGTTTAAGAATGTAGAGCATTCCCTATTTCCTCTTTCCTTAGAAGGCATTTCGTCAGCCAACTTTCTGGGGAAGTGGATTTAATTATACAAATGTAAAATGCTACTTATCACTTGATACCTGTCTAGTCTTTATGTATAAAGTCAGGCTCAAAGCAGGGAAATAATTGGAGCAGCCGTGGGCATGTGTATTATCCCATTTGCCTCTGCTAGTTGTGCAGTATGGTGATGCTTCACACCCCAGTTCCTGCAGACCGAGCTGGCAGGAGGGTGGCACAGATAAAGGCTGTTGTTGCTCTTTGCATTGTTGTGATATCTGTTGACTTTCTACACATTTGCAGTGGACATGAAGACAGTTGGGTTTCTCAGATTGTGAAACACTTTGCACTGAGAGCAGTGAACATGGGCTGGTGAGGAAACGTAGTACTGTGAAAAGATGCCAAAAGCAACCAAGACAACTCTTCGCACAAAAGCAGGGGCATGGCCGAACCCTGTTTGCACCCTTGCATGCCGGGGGGGAAGAGGAGATGGAACATAAGGCTCAGGCAGCAGCTCAGCAGACATCATCATCCCATGGTGCCCAGTCTGCCACAGAGAGCAGGGGAGACCACAGGCTGGGGACGCATCTTCCCCTGACATCAACCCACAGGGCATAGCAGAGGGCAAGGACGGTTTTGCTTCCCAGCTCATCACAGCCCAACAACTTCTCTCGGGAGTGGACCAGCAGGGTAGCTGGGGCAGCATCGTGCTGGCAGGACCTGCAGCCCCATCTGCTTTGAAGATGGAGCTTCCTCAAGGAGACATTTTTCTCGCCTCTGGCTTGCGGTCAGCTTGAAGCTCTGAAGCCTGAGAGCTCATGAACACTGTAATTTTATCTCAGCTGGCAGAGCTGCAGATACTGTTCTGAATCACCTCAGTGCTGCATCTTTGTTTAAAACTTGCCCACATACTTTACCTCCCTAATAGCCAATGGCTCTCACAGGTCACAGAAATCATCTGCTACAGCGACACCCACCCTCTGGTGCGTCTCATGCAGCCTGGCAGTAGCTCTCCTCACATGTGCTGTTTGCAAGGCAGGCAGAGAGCTGATCACAGGAGGCTGCAGGGGATAACAAGGCCAGGGAGAGGAGTCACGCTTGCCTCCGCTTCTGTTACAGCTAAGAAGGGAGAGAAACATGCTCCTTCCCCTCAGGCAGCTGGAGAAAAAAGCAACCACAGAGGACCACAAAACCATCAGAGGACAACATCTGCACTGCCTCTAGTGGGCCAGGACACAGGCACGTGAAGATAACTCTGTGTGGCAACTTTGCATCAGTTATTCTGTGGTTTGCTTTCACATGAGAGGAATTAAATGGAAGCTGACACAAGATCAGAGCCAACAGAATTATGTTTTCAAAAGCAAAAAAAACCCCCACAGAACATCTCACAGACATGTCTGTTTTCACACAGCTCCCATCCCACATAGTGCTCTCCCTCCATCAGGCAAGCAAGAGTGCCTGAAAGCAACCTTTATGCAACTGTGGCAGCTAGTTCCAGTAGACAAAGCTTTCTTAAAGAGCGAGTGAGAGCCCAGCTGGGGAAAGCTTTTTTTACCCTATGATTCTGCAGGTCCTTTATTTCTCTTTAAAGTCTTATTAAAAAAAAAAACCAAACACCAGGGTTTTTACTTCTCTTTAGAGCCTTTAAAATAAGCTTTCAGCCTGATACTATCAAGGAGCAGGCCAGACCAGTAGCTGATGAAGAAAACCAGAGCAACATACTTTCCCAGCCTATAGTCTCTTGGAGACGTCTGTAAATCAAACCCTGAACAAGGTTTTCTAAGGGTTGGTGGAACATGTATTTGTACGGCTTGCAAAACTGGTAAAGATAAAAGTGGGGATTATCCATTGCTCTGAAGGAAAAATACAGAAGTAGGATAAACAAATACACCTTCTCAGAAGAAAATTTGCCTTTCTGTAGCCTTAACTGCCCATCAGGGAAAGAAGGAAAAAGTAATACAGAAAGCTGACCATTTCTCTCCTAGCAGGAGAACCAACAGCAAGAAAACTACTATAAACACTTGCCTTTAATAGCTGGCTCACAACTACCTTAATGAGTCCACCATGTGCTCCTCTGCCCGAGTTCATAGCCCAGGGAAGGGGATGCACCTCTTCACCTGTCGGTTCGGTGCCCAGTCACATTATGCATCAGCATTTCTGTACTACCGGTGTTTATTTTTTAATATAACACTCTTATGCATCTGTAGCATCGTGCCTGTGTTAGAGCAGCTTCTCATCACAGCTGAATGTGCTCTGCTTTCAAATCCTTTATTAAATATAACTTTACCTGCTGTTAGTGGGGTTCATTTGTAATACAGTCTAGTGACTGTACAACCGGCAGTGGAGAAAAGAGGCAGAGCCTGACTGGGGTCCTGCTTTTGCTTGGTGTCTGCTTTGCAGGCCACATTCAAACCGCACCCAAAGGATGCCAGGCCCTCTGGAAGCTTTCCTAAAGGAGGTGGCAGCCTGCATCGCAACTGTAATTCAGCAAAAGCCAGGGTGCACAGCGTGCGAGTCTCCCTGGTGAATGAATTCACAGTGTTTCAGCTTTTCCCAAGACTAAACAAAAGTTCAATAACTGCTTCTGCAAAGGTAAGAAAGAGGGGAGCGGGTTAAGGCAATGTTAAATAGCAGGTCCTACTCTTGGAAGGCTGGAATGAGATTTGGAGCCACAATAAAAAAGATGTGGTGATGCCGGAGATGTCTGAAGGAAAACCTTTGGTCTTTAACATCACCACTCAGAGACTGCTCTGTGCCTGGGTTAGCTAACGTAGGCTTTTATGTTTCAGCTGGAAGGCTTTATAAGCAGGTAGTTGTTTGCAGACGGATGTACCAAAACCAGTATCCTGAGCTCCCATAAGCTGAGCTCTCACGTGAGCCCCATGGTGCATGCGTAGGTCTGCCAGAGCTGCAGTGCCAATGTACATGGTGGGGCTGTCTGCAAACAGAGGAGCATGTGCTGGTGGTGCCACTTCTCCTTCCTGTCTAACGCTTCTGTCATAGTTCCTTTCCTGGGGCAGGACTGTATTGAGAAGAGCTTCCTCCACCGCTTCAGAGGGTCTGACCTGCCCACCTGTAAGACAAATGCTGCAAGCAGCAAACTGTGGGACATTTCAGTGCAGTTGCTGAAGTTTTGTGCTCCACGTTGTGCTCTGTTTTGGGTCAGACTCTGGAAGCTCTGGAGGTACCAAGAGCTGCTACCCTTATCCTTTTTGTTGTTGTAGTCCAAAACGTGGTTTGGCGGTTTGTTGTGCTTCTTTGTTTGTTTCCTCTCTATGAAGCTGTCTACCCATAATAGTTATCTCCAATGAACCCACTGAGGAGACCCTGGTTTCAGGGAGGCAGCCCAGGTGGATGGGCCAATGAGTTTCAGCTCCAGGACAGGAATTCAGGGTCTTAACAGCTGGTCAAGTGCCTAAACCAGGCTAAAAAATTGCCTGCTGAGGCTGGGTTAGCAGGGTTGGGAACCCGCTTGGAATCGCATGCCCAGCTCCTGCTTTTTCCAGAGTTGCTAAGTATTAATCCTCCAGGGGCTGAGACTTGAAAAGATTGTTTGACCTCCTCTGCATGGGAAATGCTCCTGATGGAGTACAATGGAAACAAAATCAAGTCCAAAGAAGCACAGGAATGTGGCTTGCTGGACTTGGGATTAGACTGCATGGATTTATAAGGATGTATCCCACCCTGCTATTTGATCATTACTAGGTTGCAATGAGTGGTGAAAAGTGCCTGGCTGTGGTCACCTTTTCTTTCTGCAGCACTGGGGGGACTCTCAGCAGTGTGTCAGGAGGCTCTACAGACCACAGCAAAGGAGATCTCAGCCTTTTCAGCCTGGATCCAGCAGGATTTAAATGCAAATATTGCTGCTGCAGAACTTTAAGTTCCCTTATTCTTTGGGAAAGTCCGACTTTGAATGTTGTTCTTCAAGCCCGTGATGGCGTTCCAGTGATCTGAGAGAGCTTCAGCAACAACAAAATCAGGTTTAAAAGAGCAGCAGTGCTGAGCAGACCTTGTACACAGTGGTTGACTTCATCTTTTCTGTACAGCCAAATGTCAGAACTGCAGGCAAAAATATTTATCTCTGTTCAGAACATAAAAAGGCCATGAGGAGTCATGGCTTCTCCTTGCTGCTTCTCTGTTCAGCAGTTCTGGGGAGGGTAAGCTCCCTCCACGTGCAGATGCCCTAGCTCAGGCCACTGAGAGAGTCTCCCCTCAGAATATTCTCTCCCTGCTGCAAAATTGCATTGTTAACTAATACCAGCTGAGATCTTTCCATAGGGAAGTAAATAAATAAGGGCTTTTCCCCCCTCCCCTGACTTGCTGCAGAAAAACCACCCACGATGTGTTTGAGGGGGAAAAAAGAGAAATAAGCTCCCTGATGTGCAGATCCAAAGAAAGTGGATATGATGAATTCCTCCCTGTTGAAGCACACTGCAAACCAGGGCTTTGTCTTCCAGCTTTAGAAAAGGCAGTGTCTTTCCCAAGAGCAGGTCTGTCTCCTCGCGGCAGAGGGGTTATGGCAGGGAACAAGGGGGTGAAGGCGAAGTAGCCTGGCTGTGGGGAGCCCCCCCCGGCCTGTCCCCCTCTGCAGCGGAGGGGGAGGTGGGGGATGCTGCCGTGGTTCAGGCAGGACTGGGGGGCTGCCAGAGCTGCCTGCTCGCGCGCCTAAGGAGTGCTGTGGCTGGGGTGTGTGGGCGAATGGCCAGGGCCACCGCAGCAATGTCCACCACACGCAGTCTCGCCCCGGTGCTAATGTGAGTTTGCAGTCTGACCCACTCCAAAGCCCTGTTTGATATTGGCAGCTGGGTGCTGCAAGGCACGGCTGTGGGTAGCCCTGGAGAGCCGCACCAGCAGATGGTTCCCGTCCCCGATAGCTGTGCCGCAAAACAACCCAGAGGAGGGAAAAATCTCCTCTGTATTTCTAAAGGGGGAAGCTCAGGCATGGAGCAGCAGCCGCTGCAAAAATGTCAGAAGTTGCCTCCGTCGGCAAGGAGATGCGGAGTGCAGCCATGTGTGGGGAAGCGGCAGCACCCTGTGCCCGTGTCTTGCTGCAGCCAGTTTGGGTACGCAACAGCTGGGAAGTGTTTGGGTTTAGTCCTCGTGCCTCAGGCCTGGACGTAGCCCCAGTGGTTTCCCTGAGTCCACTGAGACCTCTTTTCAAGTGACTGTGGTGAGTCTGGGTCCCTACTATTGGCAGGGAGGTGGTGAGGGAGCCGAGACCTGCTGCCTGAGATTCAAGAGCCCACACCATGAGTGACCACAAAGGACATTATTCCCCATGTTGCTCCCTGCCATCATGCGGGCGTCTCTCCTCCATCAGTCTGGCTAGCAAGACCCTGAGAAAAGGGCAAGGCAGAAAGTGTAGCTGAGCACTTACCCTTCTCCAATAAAAATCCAAACAATCCTTTGGACCACTCCAGGGCTGAAGAAACAACTGGTGTGTGAGGAGTGCTAACGCATCCTGATGAATTTTTAGCGTGAGGCAGGAAACAAGGGCCTTGCCGGCGAGGAGAGCTGGCTGCCTGCTTGGCTGAAAGCAGGGAAATGAAGTGACGGTTGCTGCTGTTCCTGCTGAGGGACGTTTGGCCATGCAGGAGTGCTTAAAGCACTGGGAGGGCTAGGAGGTGGAACTGTCAGGGACAGGCGAAGGTAGCTGTACCGACACTTGAAGGGTGCTGTTCTGACGGATACCAGCTCCCTCTGGTCAGTGGGACTCCTTTCATTTCTAAAGTTGCAGTCATTAGTCACCATACCCAAGGGCATCTCATCTCCAGCACTGCTTTCCTGCCCTGGCCACTGACCCACACCATAATCACGTTCCTTTTTCCCCGGACCAGGCAAGGAGCAGACTGTAAACGAGTCAAGAGCCAGGGTCAGATGGGGAAGAACATTTCTCAATTAATGAAGTGTGAACCAAAATGGCAGGGAGGGGCTGAGGACCAACAAGTCACTGATCAGTATTCATTAAACCTCCAAGTACTCTGAAATATAACGAGGGCCCCAGCTGTCCTGGCTGGGAGCCATGGTGTGGGGCAAAGGGGCCAGCCTTGTGCAGTGAGATAATCAGAGGCACTGGGGTCATGTGTCTGCCCGTTCCTTGTGCTCCAGTGCTCCTGTTAATTCCTCTCCCACTTGAAGAAGAAGTGAGGTTGGAGAAAAGGTGGCTCAGATGCTTTATCCTGGCAGGAATTGCAGTGCCACGCTAGTTTGTCATACATAGTGTCAAGGGGCTGGGGGAATGAAATCCCAAAGCCATGAAACCCTCGGGTGGGCGGCTGAGCACATGGGGAAGATTGGAGCTGTCAGGAAGCTCCTGCTCAGTGTCTGTTTGGTCCAAGGTGCCTTTTGCGGCTGCCCTGGCAGGTATCTGACAGCTGCATTTATTACATGCCAGGGTGTAAAAGAAAAATGTGCTACTCGTTTTGTGGTCAGGGGTAGCCTGTTGGTCGGCACTGCACTCTGTAAATATTGTGTCCCCTCTTCTAACATGGAAAAACAGCAGGAACTGGTCTCTAAGTCTTTTTGGGGATAGAGTAAATTGTAAGATTAATTTCCTTCCTTGTTTTTTTTGGTTTTGGATAACCTTGTCAGCAGTAAACTATATTAAATCCAATGTAAGTAACAGCCCTCATGCTACCCAAGAAAATATATTCATTTAGGTTGCTGCTTTGTGCCAGCAGGTTTACAGTATCTGTGCTTACTATTGGCTGGTTCTTCATAGACATAGAGACAGGTCACGGCCACTGGCAAATCACTTGAGCTCCACGGAAAAGCTTTTTCATAAATAAAGACCATTTTCAGATAACTGAAGTCAGTGGGAATTTACCATTCTCCTCCCTGAAATGTGAAGGATGCTGGGTGTGAACCCAGGAACATTGCTGGAGCGGCAGCAGGGACCCAGAGCACCCCATACAACCTGGGACACCTCACTCAAAGCTCCTGTCAGGGCACCCAGGCCAACCTGAAAACCTGTTCACCCCTTCGGTGTAAAAACACATCCTGGGGTTTGCCTGGCCTGTGTCAGTGTAAGCCCTCCACCACCGCTGCAGTTCCAGAGTGAGCAGTGTCTGGGGAGGAGGGTGTAACTGGCACCTTTGCAAGCTCAACTCTGTCAGGATCTGACCCCTAAAAATCAAAGCTCCTCAAACTGGTAACAAGCTTTGTTGATGCAGTGGTTGTACTCGGCGTAGAGTGACATTCCGGATAGGATTTTAAACACACACCTGGGGGAGCGTTTGCAGAAGGCGATGAACAAGGCTGAGGAGAGGACTCGGAGAGCTGTTTCTTCGGGCTGCGTATTTTAATGTGGCTCAGCCCACAGGGAGCAGGGGACCAAGGCCTAACAGTCACTTTTTGCTGTGTCCTGAGAAACAGGCAGCGATTCTTTCTGAATCTCCAGGGTGGACTTGGGTGATGATTTTATTGTTGTCCCAAGTGTCACCTTGGGTTAGACCCATGCCTGCATTTGGACTTCTGCATCTGTGGTTCTGCGAGACCAGGGTGAGCACAGGGGAGTTATGAGGATACCAAGGAGCTATCAGGGCATATGTAAAACAAAAAAACCACAACCCTGCTGGGTGGGAATGAAGCAGGAGTGAAAAGAGGGTCCTGCCAAGTTGAACTGTGCCTCTGCGGGCAGAAGGGCTGTGCGGTACAACCCATCGTATGGGCAGCTGTCAGCTTATGAGAGGGCAGAAGTCATCAGCAACTCTAAAAGATGCAGCATAAAGCCATGCCTCTCTGTTCTGGGTCTCGTGGGATTATCAGCAGAGACAGAAATAATACCCAAGGCAACTGACAGCTCCCACAGAAAGACAATAAATAAATTTCCAAGTAGAAAGTATATTTCCATGGCTTTTTCCCCATGTGCATAACAGACAAGACAAATACTGCCTAGTTTTCACAGGTGCTGAGCATCCATGAATCCCACTAGCTTTAGCAGGTGCTGCAGATGCTCGGTTCCTCTGGAAAACAGAAACAAGGTCATAAATCTTTCTCCCTCTACCTGTGCCATCTTCAAACTTTTTAATTAAAACTATCTTCTATTGTTTCTGAGGTCTGGAAATTAATTGTCATTAATACAGTTTAAGGGTCTGTTGCTCAGACCCTTTTGTCCTTCAGGTGTGTGGTGTGATCAGAAATCTGGAGCAGACCATATCCCTGCTGCCTTAAGGGGAAAAAAAGGATCCATTTTTGGAATTCACTTTGCAAGAGTTGTAAGCCTCGTTAAGCTCAGCAATGCTGCAGCTCCCCTATGGTAGCTAGTGGTATTTCTGGCAAGATGGCCATGTTACTGTATTAGATCCACACTACTACTGCTGCTAAAAGCACAGTCCTGTGAATAAATGAGAAGAGGGCAAGTGAAATCAGATCAGTTTTCAGCTTGTGAACCCGGACAGATATTTTCCCAACATTTTATACCCATATTCATCTCTTTATTTTTCTTTTTCCTCATTCTTTCTATATACACATGTATGTAATCAACAGCTCTTTCTGCATTGCTTGGCTCCTTCATCTTTCCCTTTGCCTGTCAACACTTCCCAGACAGAGGACTCTCCCCTGACTTCTTTCTCTCCACTGCTAAGTAACCATGGCCATGGCTTGCTGTCTGCCCAGCGCACTGTTCCCTGAGCCGTGTGTGGTCTGTTTGGTATGTAGCCCTTATAGTCTCCTGCATTTGCTCAAAAGCAGCTGGGGAGCAAAAAGCACAACAGCACACTCTGGGCCACTGTGGCTGCATCTCAGTTTCTTGCCTGCTTTTCTGTGTATCACGGGAGGATTTCTTATTTGCATGTTCTCTACTTCCAGGCATGCTACGTGTGCACACACGCATTCAAATGAAAGAAAGTCGTGTTTAATGCATTTTCTGCATCTTCATCTGAAATCCAGCAAAAAAAATAATCTCAAGAGTAAATGCTCCCTTGGTGTATATTGCAGCTTGTCCAGATACAGCTTTTCTTCACCAGCATTTCCCTGTTGCTTTGCACTGCCATCTTTTATCACTACACACTGTTCTATCCCCTCAGAAAAGGGCACCGTGTTAGGGATGGAGCTACTGTTACTCATTAACATCTAATCCCTTTTGACATTGGTAACATCTGCAGGGTGGCAGGGAAAAATGCGCAAGACTTCAGTATGGAAAGGAAAAGAAGAATGTCACCATAACCTTTCTGGCCTGCTTCACTGCCTGGGAAACAGAAAAGAGCAGGCAAGGCTGCTTCTTCAGTCACAGGCTGAACCACACAAATGCTGGATGCTCCCGATTTACAGAGGATGCGTTAGCATTTTCACCACCTTCCAGGATTAAGTCTGAATCACACTAAACCGCATGGGCTCATGCATGGTGGTCCAATATGCACAATCACACCCTTCTTTCAGTCTGTCTGCCAAACACCGCCCTGCCCATGTCCATGTGGACAGCATTGCTCGCACCACCTATGTGTCCCCCCGCCAGGAACAGGCTCTCATGGGTAGCAAGGGCAAAAGTGGAACTAAAGCTACATAGCTCTTCTAGTTTCTGTTTGACATTGAAGCCGTTGAAGAAAAGTGCCCAGATTTGAGCAATAGCTTCATGTATCATCTATTCATTCATCATTCTAAAACGCTTACAGGTAAACAAGCACTTTACCCCGTGGTTTATAGGTAACAGTCCATAATCCCCAAGAGAAAACACTGTCACTTGAAAGTTACACGTTCGGTAAGTTTACATGGGAAGTGTATGATGCAAGATTATAAAATAGGCTTGTTTGTAGTTGCAGGAAACTGGCCTTGGTGGTCCATCAAGTCCCTTCTTTATACCCCTAGTAATCTTCAAGACACTTCCCTTGTAGCCAGTAAATGTCCCAGCAGTTTGTGAAAGATGGAGAAGCAGAACGTTAGGGTTGCTTGTGCCTCTACCCAGCGGATGGGTGGCTTTTGTGGGCACTTAGCAGTAAGGCTCTGGGCTATGTTTTCCTGTTAGGCGTTACAGAATTAACAGTTTACAATTAAATAGCTACATACACAGAAACCATTAAAAATATCTCTAAAGCAGACTACTTTTTTTCCCTCCCCCTTAATAACTAAAATGACTGAAAATGAGCAAAATGCAATCCTTAAGTTAGGGATACAACTCAACTCCAATCAGCCAAGTCCTGAATTGGCAACAGTATGAAATGAAGTCAACAGCTGATCAGATCATCAAACAAGCACATACAAGACTTGACTTGAGTAATTAAGCCACACAGCATATGGTGAATTTTATGAAACAATGAGCACTGCTTTCCTTACTCCAGTTACACTTGTCACTTGCCCACACATATTTTCTTTCTCTTCACCTTCCTTAAAATGTTTGTTGTTTTCCCTAGGCAGTAACTGGAGGAGCAAAGGTAACGTTGTTTATTCCAGTCCAGTAAAGATCACCTGTGGGTGGTAGATCTGTTTGGTGTGAAGCCAGCTGAGGAAATACTAAGAACTTGCAAAATGAGAATGGTTGGAGTTTGTTCTTGTTATTATATACAACATGATGGCTTTATTAGAAAAGCCTATTTCACATGACACAGGGTCAGAGTTTGGAGAAGCAGGAGAGGAAATCTAGGGACACCCTCTGTCTCCTTTTCTTGAGAGCTTAGAGACAGTCCCAACCACAACCAACTTCTGTGCCTTGGCTGAGCCGCAGCCCCTGAGCTGCTCTGATGCAGCAGGGCTACGCGTGCTGAGTTAAGCGTTGAAGGCAAAGCAGCGCAAGTCAAGCTGAATCCCAAAAAAGAGCGTAGAAAAGGGGGCTGAAGCCCTGAAAACTGGATTGCCATAGATAATGCTGTTTGACTTGAGGTGTTCGGTGTGGGGAAACATCTCATAGTTATGATGCTAAAGTAGGGGTGTGTCTAGAGGCAGAGGAGAGCTGGATGTATACAACATTTATTCAGTATGTCCTCAGTCAATTTCCGATTCTTACTGTCCTGAACAGCAGCTTGCTATCATAGCATCTACTTTCTCCGGTGAAAATTCTTAGCTGTCTATGCATAATGTTTCTTCTCTCGTTCAGATGAGCAGAACTGCCCTCTGTGCGTGTGTGAGAGAGAAAGGTCGATGATTTTACATTCGTGGGGAAATTCAGAAACATGGCATTTTAGATGCTGTATATCCGCCATTGTACTACCCGTGTGGTTTGCAAGCTCTTGCTGTCACAATGAAGAACAGCCTCGCAAAGGCCCCTCAGCAGTCCTCCTGCTACAGAGGTTCCTTACTCCTTCCGATTTGCATGTCCTATTTGCTTAAGGTGACGTATTTATTACTAGTTTCAGTCCTGCATGGTGAACCTACCTTACAGACTGTGCAGTGCAAAGCAGGAAAAACACCTTAATGGAGGCAAGTCAAATGGCACAGGATATTCCTCCAGGCTTGCTCTGGGGTGAGAGAGAGACGCTGGGTGCAATTTTGCATTCTCTGCAGATAGGCCAACAACACACCTGCCAGTTCTGCTTGCTGAAGAGCTGGGGCTGACAGCACTTCACCAAACCAGGCTGCTGATATTTATAGTAGGAGAAGATTGCCCAGATACTGAGACTTTATCAGCTTCAAGTGCCTCGTTCAGTAACAAGATGAAGGAAAGAAAGTCAGCTGGGAAGACAGCTCATGGGGAGCTTCCTGGGGAAGCAGCATGGCTGCATTGAGCCAAACCAAGACCAGCATCAGTGAAAGCTCTTGCTGTCAGCTCACTGCTCCACTGGCAGCATGCAGTGAGCTCATGGCTCTGGATTCCTTACGGTGACCATATGTCACTGCAGAAAGCATTTCACCACTGTGCTTGCTGTTAATTAGCTTCACTGATGCAAAGAAGCGACAAAGTGGCAGCAGAGCCTTCAGCCTGCAGACACCAGCACGACCCAGGCCAGTTGGCCACCTTCTTTGAGGCTGCTTTCTCCCAGACTCCTAATGCTGTTTCCTGAGGTGACCCTGGCAGATCTTTCTGCTGTCCAAGGAGTTCAAGATAACTAACATGAAGCTGCAGTTTGCTTCCTAGTTGTACAAACAAGAATTTTCCTTCCCAGAAAACCTTGCTTTCTGTTGTCTGATTCAAAGGAGGTTTGATTCCTTTCCAACAGGTACAAGATTCCTCAGTGTGTATGTTGACACTTACTGGGCATACTGGGGAGGTGGAGCTTCAGGATGGAAAGAGAAGCATCTTTCCAAAAAAGCCTGTAGCAGCAATATGGTGGAGAAAATTTTGGTCCAGAAGCAGAAATTAAAATGTCTCTAGTGGAAATGTGTCCTAGGAACTTTACTGAGCAGTGGTGGTCCTCTGTTTTACACCTCACCCAGGAAACAGCTGCTCTCATGGCAAATAGTCACCCCATGGTTAAGCAGGAGAAAGGCATTGCTTCCTCAGTCTGCAGCTTTGGCAAGGGAGGCTCTGGAAACAATTCCAGAAAGTGGAGGAAAGGGGGAAGGAGAAGGTAGTCCATACCTGTGTGTATGTGCATGCACACCTGTGCTGATTTTAGTTGGGATAGAGTTAATTTTCCTCATGGTAGGCAGTATGAGGCTGTGTTCTGGGTTTGTGCTGAGAAGATATTGCTAACACACTGGTTTTAGTTGTTGCTACGGGCTGCTTGTACCAAGTCAAGGACTTTTCCAGTTTCTGGGGTTAAACCACAACACCACCATTCAGCCCCTGAGGTTGCGTGACATCATGGTCCTGCACATGGGCCGGCACAATCTCAAGCACAAATGCAGGCTGGACAGAGAATAGATTTAAGCTGAAAGCGGGTAGATTTAGATTGGATATCAGGAAGAAACTCTTCACAGAGAGGGTGGGGAGGCACTGGAACAGGTTGCCCAGAGAAGCTGTGGATGCTCATCCCTGGATGTGTTCAAGGCCAGGCTGGATGAGGCTTTGAGCAACCTGGTCTAGTGGAGGGTGTCCCTGCCCATGGCAGGGGGGTTGGAACTAGGTGGTCTTTAAGGTTCCTTCCAACCCAAGCCGTTCTGTGATTCTATGATCTTGGCTCCTTAATATTCAGTCCATTTAGATCTATTCTGGAACAGCTTCTCAGAATCACTCTTATTTGTAAGCATGAGCTGACCTTATTCCCCTTTATTTTGCTGCTGCCTGAATGAGAACATCAGTGAAGAAAGCACAGCAGCACAGCGGGATGGAAAGTAAACTGCGTACAACGCACAAGTTCCCATCCTCAGCTGCCAGGCTGTTCTGCTTTGGCTGCACTCTGGCCAGCGGGTTGTGAGACACTTGCACGCCAAGCTGCATCCTACTACCTCACACCAGCCAGCTCCCCAGGAAGCCACCGACAAAGGAAATCCTGGTGTCAGCACATCCGCAATCCTCTGGAAGTGAGAAAAACGTGAGATCCCTGGGCAGGTCCCTTCCCAATTGCCACAGCCCCAACAAGCTCATTAGTGACCAAGGGGTCTTGATGGGGTGAGACAGGAAGTCTCCCAGCCTAAGTGTTGCCAATAGAGTACAGCTGCACGCTCCAATGTTTTAGGCAACTGGGACACGGGATCAACCAGCACTCAAGACGAAAAGATGTTTTGATGGGGAGCCTGTCAGCGCAACAGACAACCAGGGTGAGCAAACCTCCTCCCTGTCCCAGCTGTGTGGCTCTGGACCCTTGCTGTTGCACTGTACGTGGTCTGGGCTGCCATGGGGCATCTCAAAACCCACCTCTGTGGATGTGCATGTGTATGTGTGTGTAAAGTCCTGGGAACACAGGCGCTTCAGCTGCAGAAAGACAGCTTCACCAGGAGCAGGCAGAAAGGATTTAGTGTGTAAGCACAGAGCTTCTCGAGTCTGGCATGAATGGCGTGGCTTTTATGGAGAGAACCTTGCCTCTGCCTCCCTGCTGCTGCTTTTTGGCAATACTGGTTTTGCTAACAGTGCAGGGCACAGCAGGCCAAACATACAACCAGTCATGTGCTCCTTTGCTGAGTGTCACTCTACGTCACCCTTGTGCCCCACGGTGCTGCCAAGTGCTGCCCTGGCTGCCAGCACTCTCCTGGGGCTCTCTCAAGTTCAGGCTCTGGGCAGTGAAAGGGTGCGTCGATCCATCATTTATTTCCAGTGTTTGTCATCCCTGAGTCACTGTGCTGTGAAAACATGAAAAAGCCAGGTCCCTGCTGACCGTAGGGCAGCAAACTCTAGGGTCAAAGGCAACAACAAAACTAAATAAAACAAACAAAGGAAGGTAATACTGCACCAGAGGCAATGCAATAAGACATTTTCAGGAAATCGCTGTTTTGAAGGAGTTTGCTCCTTCATGCTTAGGTCCCTGTCTCAAAGACAACTGAAAACTAGTGGTGATCCAAAGTAATTCTTTGTTATAGACAATAAATCGGTTATAACCTTGATTCTCATTGTTTGGGTCCCCCTTGCCACCGATTGTGCCCAGGTTGAGAACAGTGACTTTTCATCTCATAGGGTGAGTGCTGCCATCTCCCCCACCGTGGCTGCTTGGGGGCATGGCTGAGGCTTTCCATGGGTAAACAGTTGCTTTTGGGGGCCCTGTGTCCCTAGGTGTACCACATCAATGGTGCTCAGTCACTTTAAATATAGTTCTGGGTGTTTGGCGCCTCTCAAAATTAACACCTGAAGGAGATTTAAACCAAGGCCGTGCTGAAATCTGCAGGGCTCATATGGGGTGGCTCACAACTCCATGTGGCCACCAAGACTCACAGAAGACAGGGACATAAGAGTACAGGCTAACAAACCAGCACAGTGTGTCATTTAGCCTTGCCTCATCTGGATTCTCATCTCCGGTGACATGGTAGCAGTTCCCTTTTCCTTAGAGGAGTCCCTCGGTGTTTCCATCCGTATCACTAAAATCACAATCTGGGTCTAGGTTTTTATTTGGTTTTGACACTTCTTCATCTAAGTGAGAGGACCAGAGATTTTGCCTCACCATTTTTGCAGGGAGCACATAACCAGAACATCACAGCCTTTGGAGGTAATCCAGTTAAAAAGAAGAGTGAGGTGGTAGTGTGTTAGAAAAGATCCCCAGGGAAACCTTTGTCGCTATCAGCATTTGGAAGATGATCAGCTGTTAAATCTATCTCCCATAAAACATCACTTAGTCTGCTTAGACCCAAGTGAGTTGGTCAAAGGTGGTCGTAAGGATTTGCACAATGTCCCTTCAGGTTTACAGGCTAACCAGTCAAGAGTAAGAGATAGAAAGTAAGCAGAGTGGAGATTAAAAAAGTTGTGCTGGCCCAGAAAGTGCAGCCACATCAGTGTGACCACCCAGCATTTGCTGAGGATGCACAACGCACCAAGGGATCAGCATGTCCCCAGCTGCTCCTGCCCTCGGTGTCTGCATGCCCCCTGCGTGTCGCATCCTTGGGGCAGGGGCAGTGGTGCTAGGAGAAACTGTCAGGAGACAAGGAACACATCCAACCAAGGGAACTTCAAAAATAATTTAAAGATTTAGTTTAGGTGCATCTTGCATCCCTGCTCGATTGCCACCCCCTGCCCAACTTCCTGGAGTAATGCCATTTTCCTCAGTGTCTCTTTACACCTGAAAAAGAGGCTCTGCTTGTGGGGACAAAATATGTAAATGTGATTTAAGTAATTAGTATGGCTGAGGAATCATGCTTAGATCAGAGAGGGAATGTCATGGTTTAACCCCAGCTGGCAACTAAGCACCACACAGCCGCTCGCTGACTCCCCCCACAGCAGGATGGGGGAGAGAACTGGAAGACTAAAAGTGAGAAAACTCGTGGGTTGAGATAAAGACAGTTTAACAGGTAAAGCAAAAGCCACACACGCAAGCAAAGCAAAGTAAGGCATTCACGGCTTCCCATCAGTAGGCAGGCGTTCAGCCATCCCCAGGAAAGCAGGGCTCCATCACACATAACGGTTACTTGGGAGGAGAAATGCTGTAACTCAAAGTGTTCCCCCCATTCCTTGTTCTTCACTCAGTTTATATGCTAAGCGTGATGTCATATGGTATGGAATATCCCTTTGGTCAGTTGGGGTCAGCTGTTCCAGCTCTGTCCCCTCCCAATTTTTTGTGCACCCCCAGCCTACTTGCTAGTGGGGTGGTGTGAGGGGCAGAAAAGGCCTTGGCTCTGTGTAAGCACTGCTCAGCAATAACAAAAACATCCCTGTGTTATCAACACTGTTTCTAGCACAAATCCAAAACACAGTCCCGTACCAGCTACTGTGAATAAAACTAACTCTGTCCCAGCCAAAACCAGCACAGGGAACAAGAAGGGGAAGAAAAAACCTTCAAGCACTGCTGCATGTAATCAGTCACCAGGGCTAATGCAGTATCTTTCTCTACCCATTTATGATCATTGCATTTAAATTTTTGCCTGAAGATGCCACTGATTTCAGGACACATTCATAAGCTGAGGACGCCTGCCTGTCTGAGGTGGGCACAGGGCATTTCCTCTGCTGTGAAAAGGCAGTCAGTGTATATCAGCAGCATGTACACTGCCTGCTGGGCAGGAGCTTAGCAGGGGCAGGTACCGAGCGAATGGAGGGGTGAGGAAGGTCGTCAGCAGGATGGGCAGGTGGCCGGCACCAGGAGGGTTAATCCTCTCATCTTTCTGGGGGTTATTTCCAACACGTATCTAAAGCACTATTAAAGGCACTGTTGCATTACTGAGTACAACATACTCTCAACTCCTTCGAACTGTGGGTGAAACCCACTGCGCTGGCCTCTCTGGGCAAGCGCTGCTGCTGTGCCTGTGGTGGAGGAAGAAAACAGCTGGAGCAGCCACCTGCCTGGGGTAGATTTGAGCAGAATAACCTTTCCGAAAGAACAACCCACGAACAGCTGGAATTCCTGCCAATGGAAAAGCCATAGTCAATAGGTGACATCCTCATTTGGGTCTTTGAAATTGGACTCTTAGAGGGTTTCCATGTTGTGTTAACCTTTTGCTAGGCTGCCAGACAGACGTGAATTTTTATTTGGTATGAAAACAAACAAAAAATTCATCTGACTTCAAAGGATTCATTGTTAAAATGCTTTCCATCTGTGTGGTATTCTGTTTGTTATTTGCTTTTGTCTTCTGTTCCCGAGGGGTTAATTAAGACATGTATCCTTCCTGGGTTATTTCTTTACTGTAGAGAGGCTGAAAACGCAGATTTGTTTTTATCTCTGACAACGTAGTCATATGTCCTGAATCGCCACTGGCAGAGCTGGAAGCAGCCAATATATCTCTGTCCTGATGCAAAGTTCCTTCTTGAAGGACTGTCCTTGTGTTTTAATCAATGTGATATATAGGAACTTCAACTACCCTTGCTACTGCCTGTTTCTCTGTTATTCACAAATCCTGGAATTATCTGGAAACCCTGCAGATTTTGACTGTGTCTATAGTTTTGGCAGTCCAAGGAGGTCTAATTCTAGTTGCAATTAACATGTGTTAAGACATATACATACAGATTTGTTTCACTGTTTTCTTTTTTAGACCCTGCACAGTCTGGGCTGCTCTGCCAGAGCATGGCTGCCAATGAATGAGGGATTATATCCTTTGAGTTTTATCTCAAACAGTGAAGGTCAACATTTCCTGATTCCATAGAAGCCAGTAAGTTATCTTGCAGCTTATGGAGATGCTGGGTGAGCGTCTAAATATCCCTGTCTCAAGGCCCTGGTTAGGTCAAGGACTTGTGCAATGTGTTGTATTCACTTAGAGCCTCTCTCTTTAAAGAAACAGAAGTAAGAACAACAAAAATAGAGGTAAGGGGAGGAAAAAGGGAGAAATTAAAAATCTCCAGAAAGGCCTGTGGGTCCGAAAGAGTTGGAGGTGGGTGAACTTATAGGCCTGGTCCAGAGGACTGGAAAATTCGGTGGGCTTTGGCTCAAGCTCTGCACTTAGGGTAAGCTGTATGGCCTGGAGAAAACAAGGCTTTGTTTCCAGGCTAATTGGGCTGCCAGCATCTGCAACACAAATACGAATTTTCTGACAGCAAGCCCAAACTGTGATTTGCTGATCACCTGCCAAGTTCTGCTGCATACAACACCATGGAAGAGACCAGAGCCATACCTGTTGACAGCCAGCTCCAGGTCTGGACATCTTCCAGTGGGGTGCCGTGGGTGGCAGGTTGTTACAGTCCTACTTGCCGATGGCCACTTCCTTTGTGGGCCAGGAGAGATTTCTTATTTCAAGCAATGGGGCTGTATCAGGACTACATGTGGGTATGTTTCTTTAAAAAGGGCAAAAGTGGGCTGTCCTCAAAGAGAGCTCAGTCCATACTGAAATCTTAAAAAGACCCAGTGGAAAGACAATGTCGGTGTAAGGATTTCTGCAGCTCGATATACAGACTATAAAGACCATAGGCCCTACTTTCTGGCTCAAGCAGAAACATGGAAGATAAGGGCGTTATATCCCCATTGAAAAGATTAATGTCAAGCGTGAGGATTAGTTCTCTGCAGCACGAGAGATTAAATTTGGATTTTGCAAGCTTTCCCATTATCATCTTTCTCCCTAGACAATCCCCACAGGCCTGTGCCACCCTCCCTGGCCAACACTGAATCTCAGGGAGTGTCTCTCCTTCAACTGTATCTCCTTTTGCTCCAACTCGATGTTAAAACAACTATTGCCCTGAGACTGTACTTCAGCGTGCAGATTATCTGGGCCTCTCTCACACACTTCCAGGCACAAAACCTACCTTCTCTATTAGAAAGGGGAAAGAAGGAAGTTTTCTTCTGCCAGGCAAAGGGCCATGGCAGCAAGTCCTATCCCGGATCCAGTTGTGCCAGCCAGAGGTAGTACCTCCTCCTCCAGCTGTAGGCACCACAGGTCATCAGCTCTTGTGGCAAACTGGTTCATGTGAGCCCTCCTGGTCCTGGTTCAGGCAAACCCAACCAGAATAACTCGCAGCATCTATTTACATTGTTTAAGCCAGGTCATTTTGCCTGGAGTGGATTACGGGGTGCTCTGACTGGGAAGTCAGGGGAGAAATCAATTTGTCATCCTCTCTGAACCCGCTGAGGGGAAGGCTTCTTCTGTATTCAGGCATCTGTGCTGCCAAGAGCCAGGAGCAAGACACAGGTGTATGCCAGATGGAGAACTGGGGGGATGTGACAGCGAAGGATGTGCTGACAGCCTTGAAATGCAAAGTGCCGATGACCTGACTTCACCCAGGAGCGTATGGTCCAGCAGCTGCGGCTGTTTCAAACAAGCCTGCGTTCAGGAGGTTCCTCAATTCTTCTGCTCTTGAGATAATTTCCAGTGGTGTTTTTTGCCTCACCAGTTTAATAGCACCCACTATAGGCAAAGCTGAGATCAAACCTGCCACTGACTGCCCAGGGCATAGGGTGCAAAACCCACACTGTCAGTATCGCCAAGCATTGTGCTTTGTCTGGCTCCGTTTTTTGCCCTACTCCACTCGCCGAGCAAAGTGCATACGGGAATACTTCTTCCAATTTGTGTTAAATGCTTTCATTGCATGAGGCAGAGACCCTGAATTGGAGGATCTCTATCTGTTGGAAAATCTGCCCTTGAAGGAAAAGCAGGGCTTTGTTTGGGAATCTCAGAGTTGCTTTGATTGTTTGCCTCGTAAGGCTTCATAGCATAATACGACCAAATACACTTTACAGGAAGTAAAACTGAGTCACAGAAGAGAAACAGATGTCTGACTTTACACAGGAACACATGCCAAGCCAGAGAACATGAATCTCAGTGTAGAAAAGGTCAGGCTCCCAGAATAATAAACCAATTTAATTATCTGACACCTTTTCACTAATTATATATTTCTGTGCAAACTTGGGACCGTTTTTACTCTCCTTTAAATTAACATTTTGGCGAAAGGGAAGTATTTCATGACGTAAGGTGGGTGGCCAGCTCTGATTCTTGTGTCTCTGTTTCATCCATGTAAGAAGTAGGAAGGGGGGAGCACAGCTCCAACCACTGCCAGGAGGCAAGTTGTGAGAGGGGCATCGCCATACCGGGTCTCTCCTGCCACACTCACCCCACTGTCTTCAGCAAAGCCCTGTGGCTCCTCAAAGGATTTCCCCCTAAAAACTGAAGGGAGAGTAAGGAGGAGAGTTTGTGTCTTTATGTACCACACAGGCTTTAAATCACTGAGGCTGTTTTTAATCTTTGTATTCCCAATATTGCTATTTCCCATGGCAGCTCTACATCAAGTCCCAGCAGCCAGGCTGATGCCAAGCAGCTGGGGACATTAGCACGTGCTGACCTGTACCTCTTTTCCAATTACGTCACTCTCTTTGCGTACTTCTGTAGGACCCCACAGACTTGTAACCTGACCTGGAGCCACACTGAGACCATAGAGTTTATGCTCTGTCCCCACTGAGCTGGTGATGAAGCAATGAAATCTGAGAGCTGTGAAAAATGCATTTCAAGTTGACTAATCAAGAAAGTGTTGAAGGAAAGGTCCTGTTTTATTATGACCTATAAAATACTAGGAAAAAGCTCCATTCATTTTCCATCATTTTATTTTACTAGATTACCTAATAGGTTGCTGCTGACTAAATATATGTGTGTATGAAAAGAGTTTAAAAATGATTGTGCCCACACTAATGCCCCCCTCCCCCCAGTATTAAATAACAATATGTGAAAATGCAAATACCTTTATATCTTTCTTGTCAGTTTTAATTTTATTTTGCACCTTGCAGGAGCCCCGTTTAATCTCTAGCAATAACTAATTTCCCCATGGTTCTTAGCCTTGCCGTTCCTACCTCTAATACCAGGTTGGCAACCCAGTCGCAAATAGTTAAAAGCAAGATGTAGGGTGAATATAATCATAGCCAGTAACTGGGCAACTGCCTGCTAAATCTGATTGTCGGCCTGTGACTCACTGTTAACCTTGTTTTGACCAGCTTCCTGACACTTGTGGCACAAATGAAGTGCGACGTGATTAAATGAGACTGATCAGTTTTGCTCACCAGGACAATACCCAGCAGCTGCTGTCCTCAGGATTTACAGCACAGTGAAAGCTTTGAAGTCCCATAATTTAGCTGTTAGGATTGCTTTCCTCTGGCTGGAGGGATGACTGTCCTCTCCAAGCACATGTAGTTTGGTGTGGACACGATGATTTTCTGTGCTGGTTCCCTGTAGATCTCTGCAGGGCTCCAGCTTGTCTCCCAGAAGTACGTCCGCAGAGCAGGGCTGGCTTTGATACACACCTGATGCACCCAGGAGACGATAAACTTATCACGTGAGAGAAAAGCAGGACAGTGCAATGAGAGAGTGAAAAAGCATGCACAGCTCTGTAAATGTATTTGGTATTCTAACTACATTTTAACTTTCGTTTTTTAGGGGGTAGTTTTTGTCCAGATTTTTTAAAAGTGGAAGTATTAGACACGTAATAATTCAAGTGCCCTGTGTTAGGTTGCTTTCTAATGGCATGAGCTGCGTTAGGTGATGCTCCCTACTATGGGCATTTATTTTTACTAGTAGAGGGATAAGGAGACATCGTTCTCCTAAGGTAGTCACAACAAATGTAAAATCCTCAGTTCGACACTGCAAAGGACTGATGCTTGTGCAGGAGGCTGAGCTCGGGCCATCCAGATCGCTATTGCCCTGTCTTCTCATGTGTGACTTTGCACGTTTCAGTCCACATAAACGAATCCTAAATTCCCACTCAAGGATGAGGCCTGGTCAAATAAACATGCATCTGTGAGTCAAAGCAAAATGCGTGCAGAACAAAAATGTCTGAAATTAGCAGTATAATTTAAGTTCTCATGGTCTAGATTAATTACTAGAGCTTTAGGAGCTATACCAAAGGCTGCATGTGTGTGCCAGCACAGGATGGCATGGGAGAGGACCAAGACACAGAGCTTGGTGGTGGCAGGTCGGGGGAAACACTCTCTGGGAAGACAGTAACTCAGCCTCCAGCTTCAGGTAATTTTGGGAAAGATTTCATGGCCAAACACTCACAAGTTCAGGATTACCTAGTAGAAAATTATATGACTTTCAGCAACCTAAACAGTTTTGAATGAAGATGAATGTAGGCTGAGTCAGAGAACTACTGTCAACTAATCACTTGTCTGACCTTAACTGCTCTCTAATTACAGTGTCTAGCTCCTGGGTGTCTTAGATAAATGTTTATAATAATATAATGCCTGTTACAGGAAGACCAGCAGTGCTTTGTATGTAGACACGTCAAGCTGAGAAGGGTATTAAGTTCTGTGAGACGAAGTGCAGGCAGGTCTGGAGCCTGCCACCGGCTTTTGCTCCCTGCCCGCTGCCTGGGTTGATGCTGCCATGGGCCCAGCAGCACTTGGGAGCCACCCTGGTCCCTGGTTCCCCTCCATCTGCCCTTCCCCTCTCCCCAGGGTACACCACCTTGGAAGATAAAGTCTCAGATAGCCCAGTCATGGATGGGAGCACTTCATTGCTCCCATGACAGGTACTGCCAGTGCTGGGGGCAGGCAGCCAGCAATGAGGCTGTTTTGCTTGGAAGTGGTCACGCCATGTTATGGCATTTTTAATGTGTAAGCACAGTACTGCACGCAGCTAACCTGTGCCAGGCTGCTCGGCACTGCCAACCACAGTGTGGATGGAGCAGCCTGGGGGACTGGGGTGGAGCTTCTCCTCTGTGAAATTCAGGGCAAAGCAGGACAAGTCCAATCTCATGGCCCCCCAGTGTGACGTGAAGTCCCAGCAAGCTATTGCCAGGCACCAGCCCAGGCTTCTCTGCTGGAAACCCTATGGTTGTCCAGCTCTAGGGATGGAAACCCTGAATGGGTGCCAGAGGCAGGGACTTAGCTCAAGCTAGCAAAACTGGACCCTGGGGGCTTCCCAGAGCCTGTGCCTGGTGGTCTCTTTCCTTCCCTGAAGAGGGACCAGTCTCTGGCGTGTTTGTAGGCTTTGGCCACTGGAGACCTCACACTGGCATCACCTGGCATCAGCTGGCCGGGAAGGTAGCTGTCTGCCTTCCTGAAAGCAGAGAGGCTGCCTGTCTCATCACCCGAGGCCCATAGCCAGACACGGCACTGCCCCCGCAAACACATGGGTTATAGCAGCGTTGCACAGAGCTCACAGTCATGGGTGAGGTCTTCCTCAGGCTCAGCACAGGGCTAGGACATGGGGAAAATGTCATTCAAACAGGTGAGAAACAGAAGGAAACAATTGCAAAGAAACACTAGTTGGCTCACAAAAGGGAAAATTAATGGATTAGGATATCCTCTTGGTCAGATGATGTAACTCACACTGGGGATGGATGTTAGCACACCTAGTCCTACAGTGTGAAACGATTTTCCTATTCCTGATGTAAGTTCCCATTCTCTCTTCTGGATGCAGGTAAAATCAAATATATATTCTCTATATTTAATATCCACTTTTTTTTTTTTTTTTCCCAGGTACCTGCTTTTGCATTTCTCTGAAGTTTCCTGTAGCTATAGTCCTCAGTGATTCCCTACGATGACCCTCATGGAGACAGACTGTTAAATATGAATCACAGATGCCATGGGGAATGCCCTGATGTGACTACCAAAAGGGAGGTGGAGGAGGTAAGAGTTAAGGGCAAAAGCAGTGTCATAGCAGAAGAAGTTTGTCTAATCCCTCATGCTGCAGGAAAGAGGGATTTTGTTAATGTAATGTTGCAATCTGTTGGAACTATCTCTTTCCTGGAAGTGTTTCTTGGGAGCTCCTAAGTGCCTTTGGTAAGCCTTTGCATTTAGGTCGTACATCTCTGCGACGAATGATTTGGAAACATAAGCTCCTGCTTCAGAACAATAGGGCAGCCCCCAAGCATTGCTTTATCTTCTATTTGAGACAGGATTGATGCAAAATGACAGTCTGTAGTAACATACCAGACAGAAATTGTCTTGACATGGAGATTTTAGACTGCCTCATGTTAATAGCTGCTTCTTAGCATTCCTGTTGCCTAGCTTCCTGTTTACTTACCATTTGCTCTTAAGTATCTTAACAGACCTGATGTGGTATCAATTCATTAACTCCGTCTTGCTCTGTACAGAACAGAAAAGAATTGTGTCCTCCTGCCTTAGTGATGAAGACAGGAAATTTGACATGATGGACTAATGCTATTACTAGGATCACTCTCACTCTTAAAAAAAATATATTTTTACAACTTGTTTAGCTCTTCTAGAATCTACAACTCTGCTTGGCATAGGATTCTCCTGATTTAATTTTTCTTTACTTATGCATTTTCTATGCTTTGCAATTTTGACTGCAAGCCTGGACAGAAACTTATACTCAAATGTGTTCCTAAACTGGAGCTTTTCTCTGTGGAGTCAGCTGGTTTCAGGCCAGCTTAATCTGACTTGCTGCATCTCAGTGATAGTTGCAATTTAGCCATTAGTAAGCTCAAACTTGGAAAGAATTTACTGACTCAAAAATCAAGCTTTGGAAAGAGGGTTAATAAAGATAAATCCCATTTTCATGCCATCCCAGCAAGTCCAGCTGCCAGCATTTCAAACAGCTCCTCTATGGCCTGACTTCTGATAACATCTGCAAGCTCAGGGGAGCACTGCCTGTTTATATCACTGAATTTTTACAAGCTAACCCAAAGGAATGCCTATACAGGGTTCTAGTCAACTTTAAGAGGCTTTTAAAAATACAATTCATAAATAAACACTCAGCTGTTACCAAATAACCCAAATCAATCAACCTGGTGTCTGTGTAAGTGCAGGACAAGCCCATGCTAAGTATCTGTGCAATACCTCATGCAAAACTGTAAGTGTAATGCAAAGTGTAATTGTCGTGGTTTAACCCCAGCCGGCAACTAAGCACCACACAGCCGCTCGCTGACTCCCCCCACAGCAGGATGGGGGAGAGAACTGGAAGACTAAAAGTGAGAAAACTCGTGGGTTGAGATAAAGACAGTTTAACAGGTAAAGCAAAAGCCACACACGCATCAAAGCAAAATAAAGCATTCACTGCTTCTCAGTGGCAGGCAGGTGTTCAGCCATCCCCAGGAAAGCAGAGCTCCATCACACATAATGGTTACTTGGGAAGACAAACACCATCACTCCAAATGTTCCCCACTTCCTTCTTCCCCAGGTTTATATGCTGAGCATGATGTCATATGGTATGGAACATCCTTTTGGTCATTTGGGGTCAGCTGTCCCATCTGTGTCCCCTCCCAAATTCTTGTGCACCCCCAGCCTACTCGCTGGCAGGGCAGTATGAGAAGCAGAAAAGGCCTTGACTTCGTGTAAGCACTGCTCAGCAGTAATGAAAACATTCCTGTGTTATCAGCACCGTTTTCCACACAAATCCAAAACACAGCCCCACGCTAGATACTAAGAAGAAAATTAACTCTATCCCAGCGAAACCATCACGGTAATGGAGCTATTTCATGGGCGTTAGCACCAGCTTCTAAAAAATGAAGCTATTGGACTTTGGGGACATTTTGTTTTCAGATGTAAATTTCCACTGGTTTCATACAAAAATCCAAGCCAGTGAAAACTACCTTTTGTTTTCAGTTCAACTCTGACTCATACCTGTGATTCACCTGTGTCACTAGAGCTGATTCAGATACACCTGAGTTCAAGTAGGGCAGTTGTCATTATTTAACCCCAGCTAAGCACCACACAGCCCCTCACTCACTTCCTCCCAGCAGGATGGGGGAGAGAATCAGAGAGTAAAAGTGAGAAAATTCATGGGTTGAAATAAGAACAGTTTAATAATCGACATAATAAAATACAATATTATAATTACAACAACAACAATAATAATAGATTGTAATGAAAAGGAAAATAACATAAAGAGAAAGAAATAAAACCCAAGAAAGAAAGGTGATGCAAATTAACAAACACAAAGGTTCACCACTAGCTGGCCGATGCCCAGCCTGTCCCTGAGCAGTGCCCCCCCAGGCAGCTTTCTCCCTTGTTTATATGCTGAACATGATGTCATATGGTACGGAATATTCCTTTGGCCAGTTTGGGTCAGCTGTCCTGGCTGTGTCCCCTCCCAGCTTCTCGTGCATCCCCAGCCTCCTCACTGGCTGGGCAGTATGAGAAGCTGGAAAGTCCTTGACTTAGTATAAGCACTGCTCAGCAAAAACTAAAACATCAGTGAGTTATCAACATTATTCTTATCTTAAATCCAAAACACAGCAGTTTACCAGCTACGAGGAAGAAAATTAACTCTATCCCAGACAAAACCAGGACAGCAATTTTCAGGGATCTAAGTACGCACTACTGAGTGGGAAAACCCAAACCTTCCTTCATGCAGGAAGGTTCCTGCCAAACCCCTGTTTTTATGCAGCCATATGCAAAGAAACAGGGTTCACTGCTGCTTTCTACCATATCTGCTCCTGCACCTACTGTTAAACTGGTACCTTTTATCCACACTTAGCTTGTGCTGAGGTTTGATTGTAAGCCTACATGATAGAAACAGCTTTTCTAGTAGTGATTCTGTGGTGTTTCCCTACATCCTTGAAAGCTGTACTTTGTCTCTTGAAGTCAGTTGGAGAGTCCTTTACCTGACACTTTGCCATTCCTTTTGTAACATGAGCTTCATCTTGGTGTCCCATTATGTGTGGATGTGTGGCTTTGCACAGTCCTCCGTGAACTGGGGCTGGAGTAGGAGCAAAGATGGCTTCTCTCCTAGTCAGTGAGACAGAAAAAAATGTTTCACAAACATAAGCTGTCCTATACTGTAACTCAAACCTGCTCCTTTTGTTGGACAGAGAAAGAGAAGGAGAATTTTTTGCTGAGGGAGACATGCTGGCCAGTGCTGAGCTAGAGGGATCTGCAGGCTGGAGAATTTCCAGTGCAACTGGAGCTACTGGGGTTCAAATTCCTATTCTGGTTTGTGGCAGAATCAGAGTCACAGAATTGTAGGGGTTGGAAGGGATCTTTGGAGATCATATAGTCCAACTCCCTTGCCATGGGCAGGGACACCCTCCACTAGACCAGGTTGCTCAGAGCCTCATCCAGCCTGGCCTTGAACATTTCCAGGGATGGGGCATCCACAGCTTCTCTGGGCAACCTGTTCCAGTGACTCCCCACCCTCTCTGTGAAGAATTTCTTCCTGATATCTAATCTAAATCTCCCCACTTTCAATTTAAACCTGTTACCCCTTCTATCACTACAGGCCCCCTTCTTCATAAGAGAGGTGCTCCATTCCCTTGATCATCTTCATAGCATCTGCTGGACTCTCTCCAGTAGTTCCCTATCTTTCTTGTACTGGGAGGGCCTGGAACTGGACACAGGACTTCAGATGTGGCCTCACTGGGACAGAGGGTGTTCAGCAACTGCACCTTCTCTTCATCCTCCATCACTAGGGAACCTATCTCATTCAGTAGTGGGCCCACATTTTCCCTAGTTTTCCTTCTGCTACTGATGTACTTGAAGAAGCCTTTCTTATTGTCCTTGACACCCCTTGCCTGGTTTAATTCTAAGTGGGTCTTAGCCCTCCTCATTTCACCCCTGCATACTCTGACAACATTCCTATATTCCTCCCAAGTGGCCAATCCCTTTTGCTACATTCTGTAAACTTCCTTCTTCCATTTAAAATTTTCCAGAAGCTCCTTGCTCATCCATGCAGATCTTCTGCCTCCTTTGCCTGATTTCCTACTCACAGGGATGCAGTGATCTTAAGTTTGGAGGAAGTGGTGTTTGAATATTAACCAGCTCTCTTGCACCCTCCTTCCTTCTAGAGCCTTAGCCCAGGAGATTCCTCCAGGTAGGTCTTTGATGAGGCCAAAGCCAGCTCTCCTGAAGTCCAGGGTTGCAATTCTACTTTTTACCCTGTTACTTCCACGTGGGATCCTAAACTCCACCATGTCACGCTCATTGCAGCCAAGGCTACCCCCAACCTTCACCTCCCCAACTAGTCCTTCTTTCTTTGTCAGCACAAGGTCCAGCAGAGCACCTCTCCTCATTGGTTCCTCCACCACGTGTGTCTAAATTGATCATCAATGCTCTGCAGAAACCTCCTGGCCTGTGTGTGCCTGGCTGTGTTGCCTTTCCAGTGGTTGAAGTCCCCCATGAGAACCAGGGCCTGCAATCGTGAGGCCACATCCGGCTGTCTGTAGAGGCCTCATCAACTTCCTCATCCTCATCAGGAGGCCTGTATTAAACACCCACAGCAGTGTCTCATGTATTTGCCTGCCCCTTAATGCTTACCCGTGAGCCCTGAACTCGTTCTTCATCCACCCCTAGGCAGAGACTGATACATTACAGTTGCTCTGTCACATAAAAAGCAGCTCCATCACATCACCCACTCTCCTGTCTTTCCTACAGTGTACATAGCCATCCATGAGAGCATTCCAATCATGCGAGCTCTCCCACCATATCTCTGTAATTGCAATGAGATCATGGCCCTCCGACCGCACACAGATCTCTAGTTCTTCCTGCTTATTCCCCATGCTGCCTGCATTGGCGTACAGGCATTTCAGAAAGGTAGTGGAGCATGCAGGTTTCCCTGGAAGGATGCAAGGGGATCCGCCACAGCTATACACACCCTGGAGGTGGTTGGCCTTCAGATCTCATCTTGGGAGTCAGCTAAGGAGCATTTGTCGCTGCTCTGGTTGGCCTGGCTTATTCCCCAGTTGGATACAATGGCGTGAGCATTGCCACCTTGGACCATGCCCCCCAAGTCCTTCAGTTTAAAGCCCACCTCACTAAGTTTGGCCACCAGCCTGTTGGCCAACTCTTGGCACAGTCATTCATTTTGCTGCTGGCCCTGCTGATGCTCCCAGCAGCCTCTGGACCTGGAAAGCCCTCTGTGCTTCTGGCAGGTGAAACAAATACCAGTGCATGTGTAAGAGAGGTCACTTTGGATTTCCATACAGAGAGGTTTTCCTTGCCTTTTTTTTTTTTTAATGAGATTTCAGTAGCAGGTGAGAGAAGGTGGCTGATAAAACATTATTATGGAGCTTGTAATTGCTTATACAGCTTTCTAACCTACCTGTATTAACAAAAGCATGACGGAAGAAAGGCAAGGGGCTGGCTGCTCTCTGGAGCGTGGTAAGGAAGGACAGGGATGCACGCAGGGGTGGAGGGCTCTTCTGACATTGCATGCATAATCTAATCTAGGCCATAATAATTTCCTACTGGCTCAGCATCAGTCATATCATTAGCCTAACACTGAAATTAGATCTTGCTTGTCAGGGACGTTTGCTTTCCTATCTGGACCATCTCTCTACTGCAGTACTTCCTGGCTGAATTCATGTGGGACCAACAATCCCAGTTATGTTGATCCAGACATAGCAGAAAGCTTTTACTGAGCACTCCCTGCAGACCAGGGAAACCATCAGAGTGAGTGTTTCAATATGCCATTGCTCTCTTGTGTAAAATAAGAACAACGCTGTGTTACAACTTGGGGTCTTATTCCCTTCCAACTCCCTGCATTGATCACAGACAAACAGGAAACGCTAAAAAGATATGTGATGCATACCCCTTACCTAAACCCATGCTAGGGCTATGTCTATGCTGTGTGCAGTCCGGCTGAGACAACTGAGCTGGTGGGCCAGATTCCTTCAGCTGTCGCTCCTTTTCCTCTGCTAGTCACTAGGAAATAGAGATGCAGTATTTCTGGCCCCCGTATCATACAAGCTCGTGCTGTGATCTTATGTATTAAACATGGTTTAGCCAGCACATTTCTCAGCTAGGAAGCCTCAAAGTGCTCAGAAGTTGTGGCAAGGAGATGTGCTTTCCTCAAATCAGGGCTGCCAGAGCCACCCCACTAACAGTGCTGCAAACACTGAAGTTTTCCCTTTTCCCCATGCACTCAAAATGAGATGGTAACCAGCAAGTTCTTCACACTTCTGAAAACTAGAGAAACGTGGGCAAGTTCCTGTGTGGGTCATAAATTTCTACTGAGCCTCTTGTGCTTCCCGGGGTGCAAATTTACTCGTTGTACTCACTACTGATGGTTGCACCTCAGGGGCGGGAGAAGTGATCTGAGCCACAGTCTGAGTACCCCATCCTGCCCCGGGAGAGCTGCAGCTCACCAAGTGCTGGCTCTGGATCTCTAAAGAGAAGATGCTTCACTTCAAGCACAGCCAGTCTGATGTCTGATTGTAAATGTATGAGCTGTGACACTGCAGGGAGCGTTCATCTCCTCTTAGCTCCAGACATTTCCAGTGCAGTTGTTTCCAACAGAGCCAGACACTGTGGGCTTCTTTCGCATTCGATGGAGAGAAATAGGCATTTCTGAGGATTTAGCCCATGCTGAAGCTGACGTCTGAAAGATCAGATGAACCCTACAAGTGCTTTCTAGGAGGACTCTATCCTTGAACAGCTTGAGGAACATTAGTCATTGAAAACACTGAATTTTGGACAAGCTCCAAATTCCAGATTACCATTTAAAAATATAACATTTTAAACAAACATTTTAATGTAAGCAAACACTCGATTTACCCTTGTTAGCAAACACAAAATGACTTGATTCACAGTTTATCCAATACTAGCTGGGCTCTCGGTTAAGAACTGCAAACACTATGTAGACTATCTTCTCCTGACATCTTGTTGCCTTGAATTTCAGGAGGGCTTAGAAGATGGGTTCCTTTCTTCACCTCTTACCAAATGACAAAGTCATTTTGTGGTCAAGACCATTTTTAAAAGTGTCACATTAAGGACGTCAGGGTTCAATTACAAAAGAATTTATTTAAAATCTGGCACTCAGAAAATTCAGTTTTAGCTTAGGTCTTATTTTTCTACAAAGGTTTTAGGATCCTGGCTACTCCATTCCCTCCCACTCTGTATTTCTAACGACTTGCCTCCTTCTTGTTACATTTCCTCTACCCTGTACACAAAAGTATGAGTGTAAGATATCACCAAATATTTTGTGAAAATAGGAAAAAAATGTCCCACATATGCACATAAAAAAAAGGCTTTAAGTATATGGGTTTTTTTCATGAACTGAAGCAAAAGAGAGGCACTGTATTGTTAAAATAGCTGTTAAACCAGAGGTGTGAGTTAAACTCTCAAACCTTCAGGTGGAATAGACACCACAGATGGTGTAACATTTTACTGTAGCTGGGGATTAACATGCATAATGAGTTTTATGGCATTTTCCTGCAAATTACAGCAAATTTTCATCATCAAGACATATTAATTCAACTTTTGTTACTTATTTGTTAGAACCTCTTTAAAGGACAGCTGGAGCTAAACTGCTGTGGTCCTGCTAGAGAATATGTACAGATCTTGGCATTCATTTATTGATTATCTGCTTTACTGCCAAATAATCCTCTCTGTTTGCTGGCCTTCATCTTATTTAGATTCTGGAAGCAGCATGGAAATTTCACACACTGCCCATTACATTAATGGAAAGTATTGATATGCTAATTGTCCAGGAGGTGATCAGAAGGTCTGGGGACAACATAATCATTTTGCTGGTTTACATGCTGTCTATGATTACTTATTTTGAAATCATTAGCTGAAAATATTGACATGTTAGGTAATGAATAAAACTCATATCAAAGAAACAAAATTACTTTTTGAATTAAAAAAAAACAAAACCAAACAACTGCAAATTGAATGGATTTCTGAGTCCCTCCAGTACTCAGAAGGCCAACAGTGACCTGAGTGGGTGAGAGTGCAGGGTGAGGAGCTTGCAAGCCAGAACTCTGTCTGTCTTTGTAGCTAGAGAACTGTAACTACAGAGCTGACTAATTTATATGTACATTTATAAATATGTGAAATGGAAATGATTTTTTTTTTAAGTGCTTTTATTTTGCAATTGAACCTGCTAGTATAGCCCCCTGCTGCTCCACCGAGTAGGATTAAAAGGTATGTGCATGAGACCTTTCCACCAGCATTTCTGATTTCAAACTTTGTCCTTTTTATCAGAGTAGCTGGAACTGGGAATCTGCTTGGCCTGAACAAGGAATGTGGGGATGTGGAATTGTCTTGACAGAGTGAGACAACCACATACACTGAGGAGGGTGGGCTGGGAGTGGGAAAATGCTCTAGCTGAAATTTAACATAGCTCAGAGTAAAATGGGGAGAAGGAAAAACAGCTGTGTGCCAGCTAAGCGATACAACTCAGGGGTGGGATCCTACACCTGTTGTGTTATCACGGAAAACATAGATGTCACTTGGTAATCCTTGCAAGTTGCCACCGTGGTGAGTAGTGATGAGCTAAGCCCCTTGCCCTGCTGTCAGGCTATACCACAGGGCATGCTGCTGCTGCCATGGTATTACAGCCTCCTACCAGGGCTTTGGCTGTAGGGGAGAGCTCAAAACCAAGTGCATCCCGTTGCGCTAACAGCAGAGCAATCATGCACCACCACTGATGCAATTTGTGCTGAGGAAGGGCAGGACAGGACTGAAACTGTGAAGCCCAAGGTTATGCCTGTGGCACAAAAAACAGGAAGAGAAGGATTTTTGCCCCCTACTCTTCCCTGGTCCCAAAATCACAAAGGGTAGACAGGAGTTGGATGGAAGAAGTGAAGCAGTAGCGAGCCAGAGTGGACAAGGGTCTAAACACAGTCTCAGAGTGTGGGGTGACCTGGAGCACAGCATGGCAGCCCCTTCACTGCAGGTCAGTAAGAGGGACCTAGGCAGGGGATGTAAAGATTTACTGTGCCACGGAAAACAGTCCCGTGTTGCCCAGCGTATGGACAAATTGACCTTGCAAGCCTTTTCGAACTCTGGTTTCTGAGTCCCGTGGAGAAAGCTGCTACAGCTCCAGCTCACGCCAAATGGGAGCTGCACAGCAGGGTCCTCGTTGCAGTATGGGCAAAGAAAAAAATGAAAATGAATGGGCCAGCGGCTATTGTAGAGCAAGGCATTTCTGTGCATTTTCTAACATGCTGAGCCCACAGCCTGGCAGGCGAGGAGGAATAGGATTTAACACTTAAACTAGCTTAATTTGTACTAGCAGAACATCCCAGATTAGGTCTGTCATAACATACTCTTTCTGGATGCTCATTAAAACCCTTTTTGCACACAGAATATAGAGTAGCTCGAATCTGCAGAGACCAGTCCTAGTATTAACTGTTGGCATGCCTCAGGCAGCTGTGAGGAGTGAGCCCATGGGAGTACAGACGCAGGCCACAGATGCCTGAATCCAAGCCTGGCACTTCTAGTTCTCAAGGAAAGGTGCCTTAGTTTGTCCAGGTGCTTCCTGTCTCTCTGGCCTCTGGAGCCCATGGTATGCAGGGGAGAGGAGAGGCTTGTCACTCTCTTTGAGCTCCATCGTAGTTCAATTTGGTTTTTTGAGAAGGCTGCCAATGTAATCGTACACGTCTGAGAACTGTTGCTTACTTTTGATTTGATCCTTATGTTTTCAACTGGTATAGTGATGAAGACCACATCAATGCATACAGTTAATAACCCTTTACATGTAAGATGTCATGAGAGGAGCATACAAGTGACATGAGGGAATCTGAATGCCTGTTATGACTCCTCCTTTGAAAACTGTTCTCCAGCTCTGTTTTCTAAATGGAATAATGTTGCAACAGTCAGGAGAGCTTCAAAATTGATGAGAAGCTAAAGATCAAAACTGCAAAGCCATAATTGAAATTAATTCTAATGGATAGATGGATATAGGCTGATATGCTAATACACCTGTTTAACTTGATAGATGTTAATGATGATGAAAAATGTATAAATGTATTTGGATCTACATTTATCATTTTGCTGCAATATATTAAAAGTTGGATTATTATTATTATTTTGAATCCATCAAAAAGCTGTTGCTAAGCACAACTCCAAACTCACTGGCTTGCTAAGTGGCAGTTCAGTCATATACAAAATATTGCAATACATTATTACAAGTTTTTATCCTTAATTAACAGTCCTGACTTTCCATCATCATCAATCCTGTCACTGGGCATGACACATATAAATGACTAGAATAATTTTTTTTTTTTTCAGAGCACTATTTCCAGATTGAAGCCAGCAAATTTAGATTGCATCTAGAGACTTTATTGCATTTTGCTCCTTTGCCTCAAGCCAATGTGAACTCCCTAAAAAATCAACTTCTATCTTATAAGAATGATTGTGAAATTAAACATGAGTTGTATACTGAGATGGTTAGAAAGGAGAAATGAAAAATCTGAGCTTCATCTTACAACATGCTGAGCGCTGGTCAGTACTACAGAGATCAGGTTCTCTTGGAGATCCAGATCCTCTGCAATGTACTTATGAATAACCCTTACTCCCCCAGAGTAAGAACCAGCAGGTCTGTCAATATGAGTTGAAGATACTCTGTCATCTTCTGTAACCTAAAAAGAGCACTCTGTGGATTAATAATTGTCAGAGACTAGTTTTAATAAACATCTGGTTAATTTTTTTTCGTATGAAGTCCTTTATGGTTTTGCTTATCTTTCATCTGGGCAACTCAAAAGAGTATGTAACCAAAAAGGGGTTAAATCCCACAATCCTGGTGGCAGGTTGGCATTACAAAGATTGAATGCCTGCCCCTTGGCAGCACAGTAAGAGGGAGAGAGAACTTTATGCCAAAGCCAGATATCTGTCATCAGACACTGAAACTTCAACACACAGTTTGCTGAAAGAGCACCTGATTTATTCACAAAGAAATTCCTGAGCAGGACAGAATGCAGCTATGATGTGGATGAGACAAGCCTTGTGTACCTCTTACACCTAATCTGGCACCCACACAAGACCATACCCATGCAGGGCATCCCCAGCCTCCTTTGTACTTCCATTACATCTGTCCCTACTTCAGCTTCCCTTAAGCCACCTGCAACCTTCATGTGGAAGAGTGCAACTACATGAGCCACATGAACACCCCCGTCACGTGCAGCTTTATTAAATGCTGCTTGATGTCAGGAGATTGGGACATTTATAAATCAGAGGATTGATGATTTCATTTCAAGCTAGGGCAGAAGATGCATTCATTTCAAGCTAGGGCATTTGGAAATTAAAATCCAGCAGCAAAATCCCACAACTTTTAGAGCAGTGAAGGAAGAACCAGAAACTTTGGATAGTAGATTTGGGCTAATATAAATGAGCCTTCTCTGACAAGCTTGGCTCTGGAGAAAATTTCCCTTTCTAGCCCTTAGCCATAGTGCACAAAGCTACAGTAAGCGGCTTTCCTGTAATGGATCCTGCCAAGACCACGGGCCAAGCACAGCTCTTCAATACTCCAGCTTAATTTACTGTGAAGCTAATAGAAGCAAGAAAATAATCTTTTTTTCAGGGTATATTCCTTGTTTCTTCTGATCATCAGCTGGCACCCTGCATTACTGGTAGCTATTCAGAATCTAGCCACATTATGAGCAACCTGAAATTATGTATTTATCCTTGCAATGTCTTTAAGCTGTAGATAGACCGTAGTTTCATCAAGAGTTCAACCATGGGTTGACAAGAGTGACTTGCTCAAGACCACACACTCCGCAACAGAGCTAGGATTACATCCTCTTTCCAGGTACAAAACCAGAAATCCACCCTGGTGGTATGAAAGTAGTAAAAAGGAGGGTAAAGTGAATCAGAGTGCATACTGGGTCTGTGGTCCCACTCAGTTACAGGTACTCAGACCTCTTGTTTGCTGGCCAATCTAGTTTGAAGTTTGCTAGTGTTCACACATACCCACTCAGAATTGACAGTGCACCTACACGTAAGGTAGCTAGAAACAGGATTTGGTTAGAATATAGGATAGGCTGTGGTGATCAAACGCAGGGCTCAGCCACACTTGGCCAGCCCCTTGCATCCCTTTTTCGCTTTATTTTCCCATGTTTTTTCGTCCTTGATGCACCTCAAACCTTCCCTCTGCCTTCCTTTGGTCTTTACTCAAAACATTGCATATGAAGTCTTGTAGGTTCCCAAAACACCATTTCCATTGCATCCCTTAAAGGGTCCTATACCATAGGCAATAGCCACCTTCAGTTTGCAAAGCATCTGGGAGATAGTTTCTTGCTTGGTTTCTTTTGGCAGGCTTCACACCAGATAACAAGGTCTCACCAGTCTTCTCTGATGTGCTTGGGAGCAGCCCATGTTGTGTGCTTTGTTTTCCCTGATGAGGTTACTGAGGTTTCTCTGTCTGTCTTTGTTCTCCCTGCATCTTTGTGTTTACAGGGATTACACCTTTAATCACCCACAAGGTAAGAAGGAATCACACTGGACCCTTTATCCTCTGCTGACTAAGAAACTGAGGTGAATAAAATGCTTTTACAGCCTGAGAGCTTCCCACGTAATCCCTTAGCGATCTAGAAGGTCTTGCTTTTTGGTAACTGCCAAGGAGGGACTCATCCACCTGGCTTTGCCTCTTAACCCCTATTGCTGCATGCAGTCGAAGTGAGTTGGCGGGAGCCCGCTGAGTGGTGAGATGGGTCATGCTGGGAGCCCAGGCAGGAAGGGCAGCACGTTGGGATCAGTGTCCTGGCAGGCGGAGGAAACTCACACAGCCACATCCCTGAGGGGTGAGAAATCACTCCACTGTCTCAAACCTCCGTCTGGAAACTGGTTCCCAAGCTGACTTCTGCGTGGGAATTAGCTAGCAGGGGTTAAAATACCATCAAAGAACTAACAGAAGCTAAATCTAGATATTCAAATTCAAGCCTTATTTTAAATAAAATATTATATTCATCCTTCCAAATGATGTGAAATCCTTATCAATAAATCTCAAGCTTCTCTGACTGTGTTAAGCATGTACTGTAAGAATTCTACTTGAAACAGTATTTTTGTGCAGATTAGCTGAGCACGGTTTTAGAAATCATTTGGCAGCTTTTTACTGTTATACACTGGCTTTAATTCTTAGCTAAAATACTTTCTGCACTAAGCCTTCCTCTTTGGCTATTAAATACGTGCTGCAAGCTTTTTAGAGTATCAAACTTTATTCTATACACGTGCAGATCTCCTTACGTACTTGACACACACGCAGGGGAATACTTGACAACCAAAGGGTACCACTTAATGAACAGGCAGCGATTTTCCCATATCAGCAGAATGGCTCACGCGTTAATGTGGGTTTCTTCACTCCCGGCCATTATACACTGAGAAATAATTTTCCTAAAAAACAAGGCCCGCCCCGCCTCCTGTTGAAGCCGAGTGACATCAGGGTCGGGACCCTAGACTGAAAAAAATGTTTAAGGTTCCTAACTGCTGGGTTTCAGTGCTTTATAAGGGTATTGAATCCTACAGGATACCTGATTGACTTGCTCCCATGGAACGTCTCTCGTATTTCGGTTAGGGAATGAGAGCAGCATATGGCAGAAGGTGGAAAGGGAGGCTTTTGGAGAGCAGTGTACCCCTTATTGCCAAAGGGGCAGAGGCAGAATTTATGCGCCTCACGGCCTGTTTGCAGGGTGCAGCTCTGACCTGAACTCTCCCAGGTATCACCAAGGGTCTCCCGCCTGCTGCTACCTGGCAAGCGGAGGGGTTGGTTTATGACACGCTAATGTCACCGCAACCCTCCTCGGCCCTCAGGACTGGCTGTAGGTGTCTGACGGGCAACAGATTTGAGAAAGATGAGGCATTGCTCAGGGTTAGGCGTGCTGGCGCGATGCGCTGCGGGCAACGCGGTAGCGTTGGCCATGAACAAACCCTCGGTGCCGTCGGCCAGGCTGGGATGGAGCCCTGCCACCCGCCAGCGCGGCAGAGAGCCGAGGAGCAAAAGGCCGGGTCACCGGTACGGCCTGCAGGGCTGTCCTGCTCGGCGGCAACCGAGCCACGCTGCCCGCTCGCCCAAACAGGAGCCCGGCTTGACCTAGGAGGAGGAGGGCTGCGGGCAACGCCCGATTCACCGCGGGTGCCAGCTGGGCTTTCCCGGGTGCGAGGGCGGGCAGCGGCGCCCGCGGGTCCGCAGCCCCCTCCGCCGGACTTCCCGGCTAGCTCCCGGGCGTGACCGGCGCCGGTCCCTCGGCGGCGCCCCGAGCCCAGGCCCTTAGCTGGGCGGGGGTGAGGCGAGCCGGGGCGGCGGATGGTCAGGACCGTCCGGCGGGGCGGGGCGGCGGCGGGCACCGCCCTCGAACCCTCCCCTCGCCCTCCCTCCGCCCCCGGCCGCCCCCGGCCGCAGGCTCCGTCGGGGCCGGTGTGGCGGAGCAGCCCTGAAGTTTGAGGAGCGGCCGGCGCCGGGGCCATGTGGCCGCTGTGGCTGCTGCTGGGCTTGGCGGGTGAGTGCGGGCCCGTGGCGGCGTCCCGGGAGCGAGGGGGCGTGATTCGCTCGGCGGAGGAGAGCGCCGGGGCCTCCCTGCCTCCCCCCGCCTCCCTCGGCGGCGCGTTGCGGGCCGGGCCGGGGGCGCCGCCGGCCTCCCCTCCCCTCCCCCGGGCGGGCCGGGCGCGGGGCACCGCCTGCCGAGCCGAGCCGAGCCGGGCCGGGCCGGGCGGGGATGCCCGCGGCGTGCGCGCGTCTCCGTGCCCTCCCCTCTCCTTAGAGCGTGCTCGGGGTGGTCCCGGTGCCCCTTCCTTCAGCCGGGGGAAGCGTGGGGCCGGCGTGAGACCAAGGCGCCCGGAGGGGTTAGCGAGGCTGGGGCGGGCGGTGAGGTTCCGTGGCGGCCGTTGGGGTCGGGCGTCGAAGCCGAAGTGGCCGCTGCGCCCCTGGTACAGCCTGGGCCGGGCCGCTCCGGTCCCCCTTCCGCGGCCTTCCCGCGGCGGTGGGCGGGCAGGGCTGGCGGGGCCGCGGCCGGCTCTGGTTAGCGCAGCGCCGGGGGCCGCGCACACAGGTGAAGCGCTCGGGTCCTGCCGGGCTGCATTTGGGGTGCTGGGGGGGGGGGGGTGTGTGTTTCCTACTTGCTATTCGTCTCTGTAGACACCCTTTCCCCCCGCACGGCCGGCATATGTCTGTCAAAGTCGGCGAGTTGATGATGGTTCGTGCAGCTTTGCTGCAGGTGTGAATTATTTCTGCAACATGATCTTAGCGGGCGCTTTTCCAGACAGTGTCAGTAGCCTGGCTGTTTCCGAATCGCTCCTTGGCGATGAAGTGATGACACACAGTGGGTAAAACTCAGATTATCAACTTTTTTTTTTTCTTTAAGACTATTTATTGTGATGGAGACCTCGTGAGTTTCACAGCTTCCACGGTAAAAGTTTGTTTCCAGTTTGGTGTAGATGGGTGGGAAGGAGGAGAAGCACAGTAGGACTCCACTGTTTTGAAATTACGTAACCGCAAACTTCAACTGTGACATTAATAAGTCTTGTGTAGATTTGGGTGTCTTTCCAAAGAGGAACTGCTGAAATAGTTTTGAAAAGCTTCAGGCAAAGCTCAAGTTTGTTTATCTGGATTGTTTTGCCTTCTTCCTTATTAATTTCCTTTTTAACGTTGCCAAAACTTCACCTATTTATCATAGCAAGGTGTATGTTTCCATGTGTTGAATGTTTGCTTATAGTATCACTCTTGGGTGACTACGGAGGGCTCAGTGCTGCAAGACATGAGTCTTTACATCTGAAGGTCTCCCAGGGACCCTCACCCCATGTTCCTGTTCCACCGTGGCCTGGGGGCAGTGATCAAGACATGAGGAAGTTCAGCCTTTTGACTGCAAACTGCCATTCTTGCACAAGTTACCTGGGGGTTATTTTAAGGAGAGGCTCTGGCTTACTTTGGGGCAAGTTCAAAGAGCTTTCTGAAACTTTCCTTTCTAATGTGTTTTGTTCTTCTTTTGAAGAATAAAGTATGGGGGCTTTGGGGATTTGTTTTTTAAATGTTGCTTCCGCTGTATATTTTGGCACCCCTGCAAGCTTCCCACAGGGAGAATTAGTTTGTCTCTGCCCGGCTTCCACTCTGTTTTGAATTTTAGTTTCTCTTCCTGTTGAATCTTTTTTAGGTAGGGATGGGAACCCTTGAAACCCTGGGGATCAATTGCAGTTAACAGAAAATAAACACTCTCTCTGTCTAAACAGTTGTTCTGTTAGCGTGCAGAAGTAACTGTTGACTTGGGTTGTGTCACTGAAGATTTGCAAGGCAAAGTTTGATCTTTTATTTACATCTTCGTTCTTAATATTATAGTTGGATCAAATAATGCTTTTGATCCTGAAAGACCTTATCTGCATGGGAAAGGTTTTATCTTGTTATAATATATAGTAAGAACTTACACTAGGCTGGTTTAATTTCAGTTTGTATTTGCAATGGATAACTGATCAGAAAGAGACTACTGATGTGAAACTTTAACCTTGGTTCCCCACACAGGAGCTCCCCAATTCCCTTGCTTTCCTTTTCCAGTCCCTGCCTCGTTTCAAGTCTCATCAAGCTCTGGGGTGCGTGCACACGCACGCACACCCAATCTCTTTCGTCTCTCCATGCTCTTGCCAGTATCGGCAGGTTGTGTTCAGCTCTGATCCCCTCCCGCTGCCCTGCGCGTGCCATGGTCTGACCCAGTTCCCAGCACTTTACTTTGGCTTAATGTCAGCCCAGGAGTTCCTGGATGTAGGTTTGGTCCTGCAAGGATTCCGGCTACCAGTTTAGACTGTAACTTAACCCAATAATGTCGTTAATGTAGAGAAAGGTTTGTTAGAAAACAGACAACTATGTTTATCTTCTTCCACAGTTTGTATCCCTTGAGAAATACAAGCTGAGCTACACATGGTTACAGTGAGTTTAGGAAGGGATTGCTCCAGAGAGTTGCAAGGACATTATAGCTGCATAAACCAATAAAATGTAAACAGTCCCTCAAAGAAAAATGAACTTTGTAATCCTGACTACCACCACCCTGTCTCTTCAAGATTTTTTTTTTTAATTCAGAGAAACCTACATCTTCTGAATATGTTTTGAACAGAGACTTATGTAATTTTTTTCTTCAACCTGTGCATCGTCTGTTAAGGAGAGAAACGATGGCAGGAGGTCACAAGTATTTAGCCAGATGAACTGCTTGTAAAGCATTTGATTACCAAGTGGGCAGAAAAGGAAGATTACTTCTTTCCTGACAGCTAAACCAGGAAGGTTTTCGTTGTGAAGTAGGTTTTTAAAATGTCAGACTTCGACTGGCTGGAGAGTCAGAATGCAGCGCGCATCTGGAATTCCCGAGTATGGACCGAAAGATGTCCCAGTGCAGTGTACAGACCTTTCTGATGTGTAAGCCAAATATACAATGTAGATGTACCTCAACATATACTCAACTTGCTCTGTATTAAGACGAGGCTTTTGTGTCTTGTTCCCTTCACTCTTTTGGGCTAATGCTGTTGGAACTGGGACCCCATTCCACAGGCAGCATAAACATGCAGGGCCACGCATGTGCTTTCATCACAATTTGTGACCACCCCTCAAAAGCTTGGAAAAGAACAGAACATCCCCAAAATCAAGCAGGGGTAGGAGCTGCTTGAGGGGTAATATTACCACATTATTCTGCATTGTGTAATGTCCACTGGTTTAAAACTTCCACATGCTACTAAGTACCTAGTATTTCCCTACATGGGTTTTCATTTGTACTGACATTCAGGGCTGTTGCTTTTAGCAGAATTTCTTTGCTGAAAACCTCTGTGTACTCCATGGGAAGAACACTGCTGAATACCATTCTGCCCTGCTGCTGTATGAGTAGAGAGAGCAAGAAACCGCTCTCTACTTGGAAACTTGTGTCTGGCCTGTGTACACAGTAGATCTATCTCATGTTTTTGATGCAATCCTCTTAAAAGCTCTTGAACCAGGTCTACACAGGTCCACAACCAGTGTTTGTCTCTATCAGTATGCAAGCCAGCTGCGGGCTTGTGTAGCATGTTAGTGTGTTAGAGATGGATAAGGATTCTTGTAGTAGCTTTGACAAGTCAAGGAACTTCCAGCTTGGCAAAGTAATGAGAGGAGTAGGTGATACACAACAAGCACTGGTTATTTGCTGAAGAGGAAAGCTTGCCAGCAGTCATGATGCGAGCAGCAGGGAAGTACTAACAGCGCAAAGCTCCACATCCATGCTGGGGAGAGTGTTTGGGATTTCTTGCAGCAGCCAGCACCCACAGGCAGGTTCTCCCAGCTCAGTTTATGGTTATCAGAATGTTTGAAGCTGTGGTGAGACTTTACTCTTGCAAGTACATTTTTGATGCACAGACTGAAGTAAACAGAAGATGGTTTTGTGGGTTTCACGTACACTTCAGGAATTTTGAATAGTGTCAGGGAAGGGCACGTATCCTTGGCTAGACTTACAGTGGTTACTGTTGCTCCTCGGGTGTGAAGAGTTGCAGAGCCTAGGAGCTTCCAGCCTTCCCATCTCCCTTGGGATAACTTTGTGACATCAGTATGCTGCAATTGCCGGGGGCTGTGAGGTGAAAGCATGTTTACGGTGTTGCAGTCACATGTTGATTGGAAGTGGAGATTAACTATAAAATAGGTAGTAAAATTACACCTTCAGTGTAAATGTGAAATAAAATGTTACAAGCTTATAGGCAGGCTGCAGTGCTCCGTATGCTGGGAGACCAGCAAGCTCCATGCCTCTTTAGATTAAAAAATTTCCTAGTGATACTGCAATATATTTATTGTGACAACAGTAACCTTCATCTTGCTTCCATTTGTGTGATGATTATCTACCAGGTGAGGAATAAAATGGTTCTCTTTGCTGTAAATCTGGTAGTCTGCAACAGAGATGATGGTTTGTTAGGCAGCAATGACGAAATGAGCTGAGGTTCAAGCATCTCTGTTTCAGGGCAGTAGTGTAGGAAGGACTAATACAAAATTATCACCTGGGGACAGACTTTGTTTTGTGTTTGGGTGTGGGTTTTTCTTTCCAAACCGGTAAATGTTACCAGAATAGTTTCTGTGATATATCCTGTCCTGTGGTTGCTCTCTCTGTGTAAGCAGAAATGCAGTGATGGAGCAGGCCTGAAAAATCTGTAGTGCAAGTTCTGCTGTGATGACAGCAGTGCTCCCCATTTCAGTATCTTGTTCGTTGTGGAAGCTAATGATGAGTTTTGTGAATTGGTAGGAAGCCTTGTGGGCTGTCACTGTTCAGTTGTCCTACCTGCTGGAAACTGAAGCTGTGGATGACCTATTTTTGCTAGAAGGCACTCTGTGATCAGTATTTAAACTGGTATTTTAGTGTTTGAACTTGAAAACAGTTTCATTATCGGCAGGTGTGTTTTGAAGATGAGGAGGGAGAAAGATCCATGTCTCAATAGTTATTCTTGGTTTGGAGCGTTTGTGTCTTTTCAAGTATCAAAGCAAAACTCTTCTGCTCTGGTAAGATCTCGTAACAGGATATGCTAAGATGCAAAATGGAATATTTCAAGTGAAACCAGATTTAATGATGTATTTTAAAGTATCTCTAAAGTGAAACATTGAATGATGAGCTGCCCTTTGCCTGAAATGTAAGTAGATCATGGCTGAAGGTAATTGTATAGTCAGCCATTAGTATAATCAGTTTATCATGAATTTATTGACTGCTGAAGAATTTTTGAAGGGGAACTAATATGTGTTTAAAAAAAAAACAACAAAGATGAAAATTTAAACAAATAGCTTAAGAAAACCCAAAAAACTTGGCAAAGACCCGTGCAGACAACATTTAACTACATTAGTATCTCTGATAATGAAACTCCTAACTTAATGTGATCAATGGAGGTTTGGATTTACTGTGGACTGAGTGTGTATGCAGATACTTGATTATTTGACATTTAGAAACTTGTTGAACTGTAGTAACTTGGTCATGTGTTGGAGTGGAATTTTTCCTGTGGCCTCTTGTGCTAGTAAAACTGTCAGATTAAAAGGCAGTTTAAGCCAACCTTACGTTGCATGCAGTGTTGACTATCAGCACAGAAAAGCCCTTTTAAGGGAAAAGGTGGTATAATGCTAATTGGGTTTTCCAGTGTTTGTGTTTTAATTTGCACATGGGAAATGTTGTGGCAGTAAAGAGATTTCTAAACGGAGCTGTTGGTGTCTCTGCTCATTCTTGTTCTGCTTGCAGATACCCACATCTTGATTGCAAGAGAGCTTGTAGAATCAGATACCTAATTTAGCTGCAGCCTATAGAAATATGTGCTCTTTGAAAGTTTGAGTGAAATAATAGGTAGTTCCTGTTTGTGTGAGAAATGTGTTGAAGGACTGGGGAATCACGTGGGTGGATAATCAAAAGGGCCCAAATGAACAAACTCAAAATGGAAACAATTTGTGGGAGGGTGGCTGGTGAGAACTTTCTCTTCTGTGATCCTTAAGCCTTCTTCCTGCCATGGACTGGGCAACTGTGAACTTGGGCACAATTAAAACACGCCCAGCAAAGCTGCTTTTTGTGTACGAGTACGGTTGTGTGAGTTGCTACGTCGTGGTGAGCGATGCCATGTTGAGCAGGGAGATGAGGAAAGGAGTAGAAGGTGTTGTGGCTGTGAGGCTCAGCTAAAATCATCTCTGTTCTGTAAGAATGAGCTTTTTAACCCACTGTGTGGGATTGTTTAGGATTAGGGGGTGATGAACTCAGCAGATCTGAGGAGGTTCTGATGCTATGTCCTCTTAGCCAGGAGGTTTCAGTTTTTAAGACATAGTTTCTCGCAGGCAGCCTGTGAGGCTTAATTTATTAGAGGTTGGGAAGTGTGTAAGTTGATTACAGTTGAAGTGTGCTGCTGTGTTATGAAACAGTGTTTCAGTAGGGCCAGAAATATAATTCTGTAGTTTTTAGCGCTATATTTTGTGTTGATATTTTTTTCTTTAGTGTGGATCCTGATTTGTGTGTTTTGTGGTGCTGCTTTTTGTGTTTGGGGTTTTTTTTCTATAAAGGAAAATCCCCAAGTGCCTCACCTTGCTATGAGTCTGGTGTCAGGTTGTTCATCTGGTTACACAGATTATTATTCCAGATGACTCCTGGGGATCATGATGAAGGAGACTATTGGTTTGAGGTTCTTTTATTGACGATTTTAGATGGGCACTGATTACATCAGATGAGGTAGCCTATGTTGGTCTAGTTTGAAACAGCTGGGTGTGCTGGATGAAAAATTAATTTCTAAGTATCATTTTCCTGTTTATCTCTGATAAAATGCAGAGTGAGTAGATTGTGGTTCCATTAAACATTAAAATGTGAATTCTGGCTATGAAGTATCACTTTGTGCTCAGATCCCTTCATTCCTCTGAGTCCTTTCTCTTGCTTTATATATTTTGCATAAATTTATTACTGCAGTTGTTAATGAGTCAGATGGTGACTTTGGGCAAGAAATTGCGAAAATCCATGGTTTTAGCTAGTTGCACTTCCCCCCTTTTTGTAAGCCAGGGCAAGAGTTGGCTGCTTGTGGTACTGTTGCTTGTGCAGGGTGCTCTTTACAGGTAACCTGTTGTGCAGTACTGTATTGAACCTGTTGGCTAGTGGCTGCTTCACAGGAAAGGTGATCATTGCCCATGGGTGGCTACAGAAGGTAATACTTGAGCTTGTGTTTTTGGAGGCTGCAAATACAATCTTGGGACTGGTGGTCTGGTGCTGTTCTCCTCATGCAACAAAAAGTTATATTAAGTGCTATCAAATGTTTCTGCTGGTCTTTCTATAAGCTTAGCTAAAATTCTTCAGCCAAAAATAGCCATTATTTCTCAGATTGTGAACCCCTTTCTTGTGAAACTCAAACTTTTTTCCCTTTCTTTGCCTGTATCTCTTGTTCTGAAGGTGCATGCTGATGACCTAATCTTCACTTGCTTCTTTCCATTCTGATTTGTCTTACCTCCCTTCTCCTTGCATATCTGTACCCTTTCCTTTTTTTTTTTCCTTTGTGCCTCATGACCTTCCCTGATATTGTACACATTGGTGCATCGTTCTAGCTACGGATTTCTTCATCATGCGTTTGGCTCAGTACTTACAAAAGAAAGAAGCTGGCATGAATGCTTATACCTATAGCTACATGCTAGGGTTGTGTGCTTTTGTAGGCCAAACCTGCATCTAGGAATTATCTTTCCTTTGCTTCTATCTATAGTACCACTCTGCCACATTCTTTGGACAGTCTAGTGTCCCTGTTTGTATTGCTATTCTGTAGTGATCGTACCTTTCCTGTACTTTGTGGTCCAGTTGCATCTTTCTTCTTGATTTGGATCTTGCATTCAGTGGAATATGAAATTGCTGATATAGGAGATTGATGCATAGGATGATCTTATGCTGCTTGGCTTGCTGCTCTTCTACCTTCCCCCTATTCATTGCTTAGCTGTGGAATTTGTTAAGACCAAGGTTTGGGCTGTATGGAACTTCTGCTGTAGCTGAGTTTGGATGGTGATGTTTGCTTAGAGCAGACTGTTTGGGACCTGGTCTTTCTAGGTTCTCGATACAGCTTTACAAGTGAATTGTGCATCTTGAACGAATTACTCAATTTCTCAGGGATCATTTATGAAGTACAGTTCATATTTACTTGACACACAGTGCAAGGTGTGCATGTATACATAACTAAACCTGTGAATTTGGGCACTGTTGGACTGATACAAAATACGCTAGAACAGTTCCTTGTGTTAAATATTCAGAGTAGCTTCACTTCACCTGCCAAAGCACATCAGTTCTTCATGAGGAGGTAGACTGATAGAGTCAGCACTTACTCCAAAGGAAACACGTTGCAGTCAATGAACTTCAAAGGCAAGGTAACTTCTCTAACTTGTTAACCAATCTCCTGTCAGTGGCACAAGTTGCTCTTGTGGCTGGGGCCAAAACTATTAATTCTTAAGGGCTGGGTGGAACCGCACACTACTAAACCAAATATATGGTCTAACTGGAACTCGAAGTGCATGTGTATTGTCTTGAGGAGTGGCTATCTATCAGAAGAGTTTGGGGCTCTGATGCTGATCTTGGGGAAGGAGGCCTAGATCTTCCATGATCTGAACAACAATAAGAAATACATCTTATTAAGGACTCGGTGTTATGTAAAACAGTCTACAGTGTTGCTTGTTTGAGTAACTGGAAAGACACAATACAGATACCCAGATCGAGACCTGCTCAGGCTGGCAGAATGAAAACTGTGCTTGTCAAATCCTGGAGTCTGGAAGAACTGTACTTACTGCTCAATCAGTTTTAAAAGACTAAGTCATTAAACTAATTAGGCATAATTCAAAATAGGCTAACAAGTAACAACAGTGTGTTTGATTGCTGTCTATTCAAACTCAAAAAAGGCTTTTCTTTCTTTTAAGAAAAGCTTTTGAAAGGTGGAAAGAAGGTGGAAGGCGACAAAAATGAACAGATCAGTCACTCTACCATGTAACAGAAGTTCTGCATGTTAAACTTGCCCTTTATTAAATCAAGTCCTGTTAGAATTCTTATTTACATTCTCTAAGAAATTTTAGTTTGCTAGCCCTTTCTTAAAAGCAAGCATGAAGCTAAGAGACAAGTGAAGCCCTGCAATATTTCAGCTTATCAGCTCTAAAACAAACCACAAGCATTTGTCCTTTTACAGTCAGCTGGAGGGGTTCCGCCTAGATTTGCAAGCAGTATGTGGGTTTTGGGAACCAATTCCTTTTTCCTCATCTGAAAAATAGCCACCATGTGCAATGAACAAATCAGGAGTGTAATTCTGAGCAAAGATGACCAAAGTGATCCGACTAGAACCTTAACAGAGTACCTGGAAAATAAAAAGGACATTGAGGAGTTCCTATGAGTATTTATAAACAATACAAATTGGCAATACCAGCTGTACCCTAAAAAAATGTTGTGTGAGGAATGTTAACTTCTAAACTGCAAGTTTAAGGTAGTGTTGTTAGCTTTTTTTCCCTACAGGTACTGAGGACAGCATCACACTTTTTTGAAGCAGTTTTTCATTGCAATCTTTCTCTTAAGGTCACTGAAACTATTCTGGACTTTTTATTTCATACTTGAATTATATGTCCATTAACAGTAAGAGCACTACAGGCGTTTTTCTTCCTCCTTCCAGTTTTCTTAAAATGTAGAAACAAAATGTGTTACAGCATCATTTCCTATTTGCATTGCAATTTCAAGTCTTTTTCTTTTGAAATGCCTGTCCTTTTCAACAGCTGAGATATTAGGAGACATTTCATGGAGAATTCTTGATTCGGATTTCCTGGACTGAGGCTCTTTTGAGGTAACAAACAAAAGTGTCTCAGTTATAGCAAGAGTCCAGCCAAAAGTAGTGGATACTCGATGACATTGGCTTGCACCTTTTCATCAGTCTAACTTTTTTTCATATAGTATAGAAATCTTTTGCCATTCTTATGCAAAAATATACGTATTAGTTACAGCATAAATGTCTACTGTCTCTTCCTGCAGCAACTTTGATAACTTTCAAGCTTTCAAAGTTAAAGGCTCTCTACTAATTAATGACTTCTACATGAGTTAGACTTCAGAGTCTAATCAGATTGGGTGCCCTTAAAATTTCTAATGGGGTCCTTGAAAATCTGCCAATGGACTATATAGGTTTTCTGATGAATTGTTTTAATGGAGCTCTGCCTTACTATTTGGTTAACAGTCTTCAGGATAGCCTCAGGCTGCTTTCTTTCCAATTTTCTTGTGTTATCTATAGATAAATGTCCACCTTATTGGAGCTTAATGGCCAATTAGCTGAGTCAAATGAAATCTGAAAATACAAAGAGCAGTTCTGAACAGTGGCAGGATATTCTTGGCATAACTGAGGTTGGATCCAGAGTTGCTGGCCTGGTGACTGCCAGTGCTTCTTGTAAGTTGTCTCATGGGAAACTGTTCAACCTGTACAGTATGCTTTAGCTGAATTTTCCTTGCAGTGTTGGTGCTTCATCTGTCTGCTCATCAACAGTTGCAAAAGTTGTCAGCCCGCTTTTGTGAACAGACTTTCCCATTTAAGAAGCGATCAACGTAACTTCCTTCAGGCCTGTATCAAAGAGGCCTGTCAAATCCTGTTAAAATTCAACCTACACAACTTAACTACCAGGTATTTTAGAAGTCTATCTCTGTTTTGGATAGGAAGCACATATGGTATGGGATATCAGAAAGAGGCAGTGCTCTTTGAGAAATAGAGCAAGCTTTCCACCTTTGCCAGTCTGGCTCTTGAAGGTGGAATGAGTTGGGTGTTTGCAAACATGAGCCTTCCAAGCTACTTTGTGCACCCCTGCAAGAAAACTAGAGTTAGTAAATATTCCAGTGTTGTTTACTTCAGTTTGGAAGGACTGTTGGCCCATTGTTTTGGAAAAAATGTGTTATTGAAATGCTGTAGTAAATTTTTTTGATTTTAAAAAAAAAAAAGCCTGAGTGAGCTCAGCTGTCAACATTAAGCCCTAGGTGTAATCAGCAGTACCAAGAGCTAGTCATTGCATGTTTCCAGGTCAAAGCCATTTTGGATACCTTGAAAATGTTTAAAACCAGATTATGTATCTGTACAAGCTTCCCAAGTTGTTCCCTTTTCCTCCTTGCACAAATCATTCCTCAGCAGTAAACAAAACTAAGTGGTAGGTATGTATGCATGCAAGAGGAAAACAAACATTGACACAATATCAGGAATTCTCATTGAGCCCCCTTGAGGGTAAATGGTCGGGCAGTTAATTTCTGTATATGAAGTGACTTGAATTTTCTAGATCCAGGAGATCACATCTCTATAGAGTCACTGTATGAACATAGACTAGTTGGTAGTAGAGCAGGCAGGAATTTGGGATGTTGGAGTTTCATCTGTTATAGGGTGGGCCTACCTATGTTTTATTCAGAATCTCTGGACTGCGTATTAGCTGCATACTTGCTCAAAGATTTTTGGTTATGGCTTTGCCTGTTTACTACTGAGGAATAAATTATTCAAGATACACCCGTGGGCTTTAATATTAATACTTTGCATTTTTTATGATGCCTCTTAAACCAGTTTATATACTGATCAGTAGTTTTTCAAATATATATCTTCAGTTACCCATCTCCTCAGCATCTGAGCAGCATGGACACCTAAATTATGGATGCTTGCAACGTTCCCGTGGGATAGAAAAGCATTAGTAATCATTAACAGATAGGGAAAAGTGAAGCCAAGGAAAGCAGAGTAATATGATCGGATAAGACATCTGTGGCAGGGCTGAACCCTGTCTCCAGTCTTCTCAAATTCCACCCAGAAATCTGCCCTTTCCTGAAAGGGATCCTGTCTGCAAGACTGGACTGTGCTGCAAGTACTGACATTAATCTTCACCCTCCTGAAGCCTACATAGCCAACATTCCTGTTAGGGAGCAAACTAGGAATGGGTATACTAGCATTAAACCATTGTGTTATTTAATGCTGCACTGTGGTGTTTAACGCCCGTTGGAGGACATGTGGCTGCCAGTTTGTAAAGCTGAGTCTGTGTCTGCCTCAACTCTGGCAACTGCTGTTGAGAGTGAAAGATGTAGGAGTGTGAGAGATGTAAATGTAGGTCTGCTTGGTAAGCCTGATGAAGAATTGGGAAGGGGCAGGATAAATAATCCAATGTGCAGTGAATGCTCATGTCTTCCTGTTTCTGTCTTCTTTAATAGTACAAATCTATAATGGCATTAGTGGAAAACTCAAGTGTGAAGTACAGTAGGAGTAGACTAAGTTCTCTTCTCTTTCCTACATCGCTCCTATGCATTAGTGATGGGAAATGTGCCTCTGTGGTGCTACTGAGAGCCTTGAGCTGCTGGCGAGAGTGTTTTAAATCCAAAACTGAATTCCTTGTCTTTCTACTGAGCTTCTGGTTGAATTTATTTGCATTGGCAAAATCAGTTGCCTGACTTGAAGACATGCTATACACAGACTTTAAAGTATCTTGAAATAGTAGGGCTTGAAGACCACCTTTGCTTTTTCAGGAGAAAATTCTGCCACTGAAGACAGGTTGTAGATCACATTTTAAGTGATTTTCCCTCCCCTCCCCCACCCCACACCACCCCCCCCCCCAGCTCCCATTTTGCTGCCCTTTACTTTGAACATAGCCTTTTTCTTTCCTTTGGATTTGGAATTACATGGATTCTCCTTCCAATGTTTCATGACTGCAAAAGGGCAGGTGCCTCCAGTCTCCCAGGGGTGGAGTATGGAAGACTTTCTGGCAGCAGTTTGGACACTAGGGAGGGGAACTTTAAAATAGATTTCCTGGAAAATATGTGGTGCTTGTTTTTATTAGCACAGGATAGTCTTTGTTCCATGTAAGGTATGAACTAAAATACAAATGAGCAAGCGGTGCTGTAGCATACTCTTACATACGTAGGAAGGAGAAGTGGGAAAGGACTACTGGTTTATCTATATGGTTTGTTCCCTAGGGCTACCGTAAGCATCTTTCATCCACTTTGTTGGATGAAGGTCCAAAGTTGAGGAATTACAACAGGATACAATCATGGTATCTTGTGATCACTTATGGTTTGGGACACTGCCTTTACCTTGCAGAACAGTTTAACACCTGTGCGGGGGTCGGCAATGCAAAACATCTTCAAAGGCTGTGCTACATCCTAAAAATCAGCATACGGTCTGTTGGAGCATGTCCTTCATCTGGTTTGCCAAGAAGGCATTACAGGGGAATGCATTGGGCTTGTTTTTTTCTTGTATAAACATACGTAGTTTCCAAATGTATTCAGTTCTATCTTAAACACATATCAAGAATTATTTTGATACTATTTTTATGGGTTTTTTGAGGCTGTGTGTCCAGATTCTTCTCCTCTTTAAATGCGTTTACATGGATATGTTGTAGTGCAATTAGCTCTGTTTTAAACTGCTATGAGTATAAAAATTAGTTGACAACGTAGTTCTCAGAAGTCGTTTTGAAGTGTTCTGATGTCTTCATTGAAATGATGGGGCTAGGAAGAATCGCGCTGTCTGTAAGCTGTTTTGTGGGATTCCCTTCATTCTTGTTTCAATTTCCAGTTAGCAAACTACTATTAAAAAGTGTTGGTTTCAAAATGAAATTTCAGGTAATTTTAGAAATTTCATTACCTGAAATTTCATATAAACTGAAAGAAGTTAATCTTTTCAGCCAGCTCTACTTTGTTCTGTTTAAAGTCTCACTCTCACCTCTTTTTGGAGGAAGAGGAGGAAAACAACTGAACCCAAGAGGTGCTGTTACTTTGAGTGAATAATTTTCCATGGAGTTGTTGAAACAGAGTTTTGACTTGAATTCATTGCAGCTAGGATATCTTGAGCAGTAATAAACCTGCACAGTATGTTCTTAAATCTGTTCTTTAATTTCTTTATTTGTTGTAGACTTTTCTAGGCAGCAAATTGAGAAGGGAAAACAGTAATTTTAAGGTATGATGAATATGATAGCTTAAACTTTGATGTTCCACAAACAAAATGCTTTTTCATGAGTGAAATTATGTCAGCTCCAGATAAGAAATTTCCAGTGTAAAACTCATGCAGCAGAAGGAGGAATCAAGACTTGGGGGGGGGGGGGAAAGAATAGTTGGATTTTGGTTTCCAGTGGCCCACCGAGTTTTGTGCACTGGTTGGGCAATATGCTGGGAGGAGGGAGTTTGTTCTGTCTATACATATGAAATTTTACTGTGGCTTTCATCTTGCAAACTTTTTTTGTGCAAAATCATAGAAAACAGAGGTTTTTTTGCTTTGTGTTCGATCACAAAGCATCTCTTAGCATACGCTTCTTGCTGACAAGCTGCTTCTGAAACACAGAAGGTACGTTGACATAGTGAAAAGTTGTGGTGTCACTGGTCTCTGGGAGTTGCTGTGAATGAAATGAAAATCTGTTGTGTCTGAGTCTGATGAGAAATGTCATCGTGGTGCCCAGGTCTATTGTGTCAGTATCATCTGGCCCTGCCTGAGGTATGTTGTTTACAGGATTATCTGAAATACACAGAGAAATCTTAATGAGCACTCAAGTAATGATAATATGGAGCTGCAAATTTACCTTGCTGGTAGCAGTCACTGTGAGAAAGTCTTCCTGCCTTTGGGATCAATCTCCTGACTGCTGAGGGATTCTCTGTACCATTGGCAGTAGTCTTTCAGAGGAAGTAAGAAATTATTTTTCCCCAGAGAGCTCATTCATTTGGCATTGGATTTCTTTCTGATTGTATGTTCTTTACAGCCTCCAGCTAGTTGGGAGGATTAGTGTTGCCACTGCTACTTGTTTCTTGCGTGTTGCCCCCTTCTCTTTGGCACCAGCATATGGCACATAATAGATGAGATCCTGATCGTATGAGTGATCTCGGTGACTGTGTAAGTGGAAAGGAAGCAGGAACTTTAATCATCAGCGTAAGGATGTCTGTGTGTAGGGTATTGTATCATAGACATGTCTGAGTTCACACATGGCATGAACTAGTGTCATTTGGTGGTGGCAACACGTTTGTGCAGTCATCAGCTGTAATGCAGTCAATGCTAACTTTTCCTTTTAAATTTTATTTTTTAGAAATCTGGAGAAAACACAGCTATAGTGCAAAGAGCTAGTGGATAATCTAAGTGTTGCTGGCTGAGCCACATCACCTGCTTTGTGTATGAAACGCACGAGTATGTTGTAGGACACTTACATCCTGTGTGATGTTTACCAAGAATGAAGTTGTTTGGTGCTAGAGTTCTGGGCCAGCTTTAGCAATGTATTATATTTTATTATATTAATTTTCCCTTTATACTTCAGCTAGTTCACAAAATATGGGTCAGCGTTCGTGGTCAAAAGTAATTATTTGTGTGAACTTCTGGAGTCAGAAATATCTGCAGGCATAACTTGCAGTGAAGCAGCTAGTGTATATATCTTTCTATGTTATAGGCTACATTGTGTTTGAATATGTGAAAATTAATTGCATAGGGGATGAGAAAAATGGGAAGACCTATAGTAAACACGTTTAGCCTTTGATTAAAAATTTAAGTTAAAGGAAACGTATTTATTAATTGAACTTCACACCTTTTTTGTTTTCAAAAGGGACAAAAGCGAACAAAAGAGAAGCCCTGTTGCTTAAGTAGAAAGCAAAGACAATTGAAGTGCTTTCAAAATAATGGACAACTATACAGTTCATTTTTCCTGCAACCTCTCCAGTTACATGGCCATTAACAGTTAAATTATTAATGAATTACTGCTGAAGGAAGCCACTGCTAACTGTCAGCTATCCTTTTCTTCTATGCTAGTCGCCAGGGTCACAGGAGTCATGTTCCACATGAAGCAGTGTGGGATGCAGACAGTGTGGCTGAGTTGTCAATCTCTTTCACAAAACTCAGTTTTTCTACTTCTTGAATGCAAGGAATTTACTTTTATGTTCCAATGAATGATGAGCATCCTTTTCCATACTGGCAAACCAAGATCTATCTGGAATGCATCAGTCTGGGAGGCACTTGCACAGGTCTCTGAAAACAGAACAGCCTGATGTTTTGTGTAATATATGAGGTCATGGTTTATCCAGTGTCATCACCTGTCTCGTGATGGTGCTTATTCTGTGTCTTAGACAGTATGGCTTATTGTCTTCTGCTGATGTGTCATGTCTCCTGCTAACAGGACACATTAGCTGTCCTGTTATGTTGCTATGACAAGGTGTCACTAAGGATTAGTGTTTATAGAGAAGAAAGCATCATTTTTTGGACACAACTTGAAGGATTGTGACACTTTTTTGTTCATAATGAAAGCAAGATTATAGAAGGTCCTAAATTCATTGTCTGTATAATCTAATTGCAGGTTTCATCTTCTTGGCAAAATATTTTTACTTTCATAAGAGTAATTTTTGTGCTAAACTACTGATCTCCATATATTTCAGTAACTTGCCAGTATGGGGAAGTATAAGTGAAGGGAAAATTTAGGGAAGATAATTGTGTTGAATGAAAGCCCCCTAAGCCCCTCCTACTACTTTTGTAGAAGGAAAGTCTTTGCTCTCTCTAATTATTTTTTTCCATTTGCTTTACATCTTGTCTGAAGTATGCAATCTCTTTCTAAAGTGTTTAACTAATTTTCTAAAGTTACAGCAGGTTCCATTACCTCAGAGAGCTTTGTACCTCCTGTGAGGCCTGTGTCTCTGCTCCTAATGAAGTGGATTCAGAGGAGAGAGAGAACCTCGCTGTAGGGATGACTGCAGCTTACTGGGGTTTCTGACTGGAAGGTGGGAGCTGTGACTCTGCAACTCTGTGATACAAGATCTGTACAGAATATGTTAGCTGGTTATTTAAGAAAAGTAGAAATTATTGCAGCAGCTGGGAGTCAAAATTAAAGAAATGAATCTATGAATATTCTCAGGTGCCTTTTTTAAGGTTCTTTGTTGCTCCCAAGAGTTTTCAATTCAGGTTTCCCAGGAGAAAAATGAGTTTTGACTGTCCAGCAAGCTTCCCATTCTCTTAAACAGGGACATGTGTGTTTAAAGCGAGCGTATGTGTGGCAGAGGCTCTGGTGCTGAGAGACTGAAATCTATTAAGTCTGGAGTAAGTCTGCTTAGGTACTTTGTTAGAAAAATCTACACCCAAATGAGCAGCAGCCAGGGTGACCTGCAAGGGGGTTGAGACACTGTTCTGTCAGGTAAGGATTAAGAGTTGTAACAGCAAGGATGCCCAGACGTGATGGCTCATGGAAATGCAAAGGATGGAGACTGCTTTGCTTGGTCGCTGCTGTTGCACGCTTAAGTTTGGAGGAGGAGAAGCCTCAGCTAGTGTCTGTATGTGTTACACTAATGGTCTGTTTTGATGGTGATGCCTGTCAGTCTAGCACTATATATTACCTACCAAAGCATCCTTAAAAATATTATGTACAGTTTTCATTGTCTTTGGAACTTCTTGCAGTGTGTGGGAAAGATAGAAAGGAAGGTGCAAATGTGTGAGTGGTAGTGGAGAGCTGCAGTTAGAGCTGGGTAGTTGCTGATTTCTTGGGGCTGTAAAATAATCTTGAACATGGTGCTTACAGAGAAAATATGTTCAGGTTGTCCTTGTATTCAAAAGATGTCTCTTTCTGTTTGCCTTATCTTACCCAGATTTGATAGCTGCTTGGCAAAAGTCTTGTCATTCCTTGGCACTAGCAGTTCTCTCCTCATCGACTTGAACGAAATGACTGTTGAAACTCAGAAATGCACACTCTTGAGCTGTGCTACCTTTGTCATTATCCAGTCAATATAGTCTGGTTTTTATTTCTTTCTTTCCAGAGATTAGGGAGGAAAATAGACAAGCTTTCATAAAGTGTGGTGTCGTTCTTAATTCTGATTAATCAGTTACAGTCTCTACCAGTAAAAAAGCCCAATGTGTGAGACCCACTATGCTAAATATACACCCTGCAATTTCCAGACATTAGTTGCTGCTAAATTGGCAGAGTGGCTGGAGCCAAATATACCTGCTTTGCAGTTATATCTGCTGGGTTGCTATTTATGGGAATGGCCAACTAGGCCAATGAGCCGCATGATTAAAGTTAACCCTTAATGGCAACATGCTGAAACTGCTGTTTTGTCAGTGTATTCATCAGGGCTCTCCAGAACCTCTATTATGGCCAGTCTGAAGTGTTACTGCAAGTGATAAAGCTTGCTTCGCCAGAACCTTGAAAGAGAAGATTGGCGGATCTATGAACTAAGTTTCAATCTGGGGGATGTGTGAAAACAAATGTATCCTGCCTTGGAACCAAGCAGATATGCACTTCGAGAATAAAACTTTGTTATTGAATATGGGAAGCCATGTTTTTGTTGCCTGGACATCTTGGTTTTCTGGGTTTCTGAGATATTATGGACTTTTCTTGTTGAAAATTCTCATAAAATTCCTGGGATCTTGTCTGTTCCTTCTGGTTTCGCATCTTTAACTCTGTATGTGATTCCCCAGCTTGCTGGTTTGTTCCACAGCCCTCCCAGCATTTCCAGTTTGGGCATGTGTCTGCCACAGCTTCTTCAGAAGGTGTACTTCGTAGCATAGATAAACACCATGGATGCCAAGAGGAATGTGGACGTTCCAGAGTTTAACCACCAAAATGATGCATGGGGTTATAGCAAGGTTTTCGAGATCTCCTGAGTTTTGATTTGGCTCTGGAGGAATACCTGAGGCAAAAAATGTTCAATGAAGCCTTAAAAGGCAAGAATGGTTTTGGAGTTAACCAGAAACTTACTAACTTTTGTTAACTGGGAATTTGCCTCAGGATTGACCCATCTGAGTAAAACACATCCAGGTTTGGAAGCTGCAAATTTAAGTGAGACACCCGAAACATTTGGGTTAGGGGCTGAAGTGTATAAATGCTTATTCTTTCTTAACTAGAGTGTACTGGGGAGTTTCTCTGAGACTTTTTGTCTAATGGGCTCATTGAGTAGGGTGGAATAATTTTATTTTTTTTCTTCTGAGGCCAGGATAGGCTTCTAAAAAGGAAGTGCTACTTTTCTTTATTGGAAACTGTTGAGAGGAACTATTTTAGGAAATAAGGGAAATGGAATTGTCAGGAATGAAAGAAGCAAAAAATGGGAATAGCAAGAAAGCTGTTACACCACAGACTAAACCTTGGACTGTTTCTTGTGAGGCCCTTTCTAGAGACATTGACCACAGTTGCCTCCACGGCTCCTGGGGCAATGTTCTTTTTTTTTTTTTCGTGCATACATAAAAAGTTTTTCTACTTTTTGCTAAATCTTTTTCTGTCTTCATTCCAGTATTATTCTCTCTTCACTGTTGTTAAATTCTGCCACTGTTTAAAGAGGCAAAATCCACGATTGTCTACATTTCAAACAAACCTGATTTTACTGCTACCTCAAAAGCAGTTTGCAATATATGGTGTGTGTGTGGATGTATCTTGCCCTATACATTCGTCTACAATGAAAAAACATCACTGCTCTCAGCTAGGGCTTTTGGTACAATGAATAAGTGACATAGATAAGGTGAAACTAAACTCCTGTGAAAAGAATGAGCCTCTCACTTCAATATAATCCCTGCCATTTATCTTCCTAACAGCATGTTTCCCACTGACAAAATGCAAATGCCATTTATTTTTCTGTTATTGATTTGCTTACAGAAAACAGCAGAAATCTAATTCGTACAGCAAATACTGAATCACTTTATCTTCTGTATAAATGTTTATTATTACTGTATAAAGCACAAGAAAGAGCTCAATGTGAATGGCAGAAAATCATGGCTTAGGTAGGTGGTTATAAAACCTGTTATTTTTCACTTGCAGTGATTATTTTCTAGGTCTCTGGTAGTGATTATGGGAAATTCACAACTTCAAATAAATAACTAGCTGTTGTATACATCTGTCATTCCTTAGCCTCATCTTCTGCCCCCACTTAACTCTCTGAGGCTTGCCTAGTGGAGGATATGTGACCAGAGCTATAGGAAAGGGGCAAATGCACACTCTCTTTTATAAAGAAACCATCAAGCCTAAAGTAATGGCAAAATCTCTTCAAATAGACCTAGGGCATGACCTTTGAAGAGACTTGTGTTCTGTGATGTCTCACTGTTGAATTAGAGCAGTATGTTAGCAGTAATCTCCAAAATACTGAGAGTGGTGTGAGGTCCTGGGTGATTGATCTGAAGGGTTTTGCTGTGGCTGTGCCAGGGCTAGTCATGTTTTCAACACAGGAGGATGAAAATTAACCCAATCTGGTGATCCTCTGAAATCAAGGCTCTAATTTGGCTTGTTATACACCTTTAGGCAAAATAATTTTAACATATATCCATTTCTGCATTATCATTGCAGCTGGAGGGAAATGAGTTGCCTTTCCCCTTGAAGATTCTGGGATGTTCTAAGTTCACTGCACCGTGTTTTGCCACCCAACCCAGGTGGTCTTCACGTGTGCCCTCTTTTCAGTCAACTCTCTTTGTTGGATTTGCATTCCTGTTTGACAAGATTATATGCTTCCAGGTAATGCTTCTGTTTAGGATCAGTGTCCAGTCTTCACCAGCGATGTGCTGTCACTAGAACAGTCATTCTTTTCTTAAACTGTTGCCTTGCCTTGACTCATCTTCTGTTAATTCTTCTAACTGTTGCTTCAGTGTATTGTTTTGAAAAAATTTTTTCCTCTTCCAGATTTTTTTAGGACCCTCAGGAGAGGGTTCTGGTCTCCTTGTTTTCTGTTCTTAGGGCAAGACTTCAAAGCAGGAGCTGAGTTGCCTTCCTAGGGTAGGAAAGTCTGCAGATCTGTCTGTGTTAAAATCGTGATTATCTGTCATCAATCTCCTCATACTTGGAAATTAGCTCAGTGTCGTTGAGTGAGAGGTTACGAGTTTTTTCTTTATTGTTAAGGACATTGTTGATGTTTTGGTTTTGTTCCTCTGGCCTGCATCCTGGCTTTTCTTGGACTTGGGCCCTCTGCGGAGCTTCACAACCCAGCTGTGTCTTGCAGGCTCTTTCCAAGGTGTGGCCTTTTCGTGTAGTCGCACAGCCCGAGTCTCCCCTTGTTACCAATACCACAGCTACCTTCCCCACCATGATGTGCTGTACTGACACGCAGCCAGATCCTAAATGCATAAATAACTCTCGATATCATTGGGAGGATATAATTACCGTAACTTCAACTTGTTTTGCTTTCTCCACCGTGCTTACAGAGTGAGTTTGCTTTGAGCCCTGCATGTTCTGTCTCTAGCATGCCTGTCATTTTCCCCTGTGAGATGTAAGTGGGGGATACCAGCCTTCACCACCTCCATGCTTGCTGGGAGACAGCATGGCATGTCTGGTTCTGACATGCAGCTTTCCTTACTGGAGAAGACTTCGGTATGCTGCTGCCAAGGCAATTATTCCTCTTGAAAACTTTGCTGCTTAAAGAAGGAATTGTGGCTTAGTCGTTAATGACAAGGAACTTTATTAGTCAAAGCGATGTCTGTTGGAGTTGAAAATAGCAGGAGTGTTTTGGATTTAGGTCATCTGGTGTAGCCTGAGAAAAGGCAACGGTCTTTGTCTTGCTCTTAACCTCGGGGTGTGTTTCCACAGCAGCGTGAGGTGTTGGGGCTATCCCTCATTCCAGGGCACGTGTGTTCCTCTCCCTTTCTTCTGTGATGGCAGATGCTTTTGAACCTTGGTGATGGGTTAATTCAGACAGCGCTGAGAACAAAAGATTAACTCTTTAAAGCTTGCTGGCTGCTTGTGTTGGAGTTTGACTGGACAGTAAGAGGGAAGGCAGGAATTTATAGCTGGCATTGAAGAAAGATGGGGGGATTAGTTCTGATTTAGATCAACTCAAGCTGTTGAGGACATACCTTTAGGTAGTGATAGCTATGTACGAAAAGCAGCTGTGGTTAGTTTGATGTAGTGCTTCTGCCACTGACCAGTAACATCATTCTGTACTGTTGTCATCTTATATATTTTATAAGGGACAAGGGATGATGACTTTAAGCTGAAAGAGGGTAGATTTAGATTGGATATCAGAAAGAAATTCTTCACGGAGAGGGTGGTGAGGCACTGGAACAGGTTTCCTAGAGAAGCTGTGGTTGCCCCATCCCTAGAAGTGTTCAAGGCCAGGCTGGATGAGGCTTGGAGCAATCTGGTCTAGTGGAGGGTGTCCCTGCCCATGGCAGGGGGGTTGGAACTGGATGGGCTTTAAGGTCCCTTCCAACCCAAACCATTCCGTGATTCTGGACTCTAATGTTTCTGGAAGTGCAAAGTGGCTTTTTGGTTGTTTTTTGGGGATTTGGGTTTTCTCCCCCCTCACCGGGTGAAGCATTCTTCTGCCTGCCTGTTAACAATTTCTACCTATAGGTTTTTTCTGTAGCGTGTAGCTCTTGCTTAAACTGCAAAGGTTGATTCTGTGTGTGTTCTGTGTGGTGGGACAGAAAACTGCAGAAATACTAAATATTCTTATAAGTGCTGAGTGATTACTCATTGGAGAAGGGCAAGATCGTAGAATGATGTTTGTTGTGTTATTGCATGTTTGAGCATTGTTGTTTTTCTGTACTGGGATGTAGAGAAGGATATAGTGTGTCCAGTATCAGCTACCAACTCCAAAAGACTTCGGTGCTTTTCATGCCTGTAAGTTACTGCATACTTTAACCATTGCCATAGCGAACTGCTCCTTGAGCAATTGCCATTATAGAAATCTTTTTGTGCAAAGAATTTACATTCTCACAGTTAACTGCTGCCACTCCTTGTGATTACTTCTCGTTGGAGCACTCCTTAAGTCATTGTTGTATGGCACAACAGAACAGCTTGAAGTAGCACTTCCATGTGGAGAAATAAACTAATAGTGAATTCAGTTATTTTCCTCAGACAGAACAACTGTGGGATTTTGCTTACATCGGATGTAAGACCTAAAAGAATCTGCCTACCTAGTAAAGCTGAACATCCCAGAGTTTGCACTGCAGGAGTCACCCCTGAAAGCCCCTAAATACAGGTAATTAAACACAGGTTTTTAAGCAAGAAAACGTGGTTAACAGCAGCTTTTAATGACCTCTTGCATCTACATAGTGCAAAAAAAGCTCTTGAAGCAACAAGTCTCAAAGAGCAATTAAAAACTTTTGATCTTTGAAAGTAAAAGTTCAGATTCTGTGATAGGGAATCTTAATTAAAACCTACCTAGGACAACTGACACGGACTATTGTGTGAGTAAACTTAAACTTAGTCCCTCCCAATTGTTAGGAATACAAACAAAAAAACAACGCCCAAAGTGCTCATTATTAAATGGAATTTCATCACTTCTGTTGTAGGTTATTCCTTTAAATTTGATTAATTTTGGACATTGAGTTCACTTTTGTTCTGGACCTGCAGCTCGCTAGGTATTGGTTTGACAAATGTTTCTTTAATGGCTTGTCTCAAATGCATGGAACTCAATTGATGGGATTTGTAACTGTTCTGCAGCGATGCTGCAAAATTCCAAATATAACTTCAATTTCAAACTTTATTTCTTTTCTTGCCCTTCCTATCGCTTATTTGAATTGCACTTTTTTCTTTAATCTTGGCACTCACTTTGTACAAGATTTGCTGTCCAGTTCTGCCAGTTGCCCCTACTGGTTTATACGAGTTTGATTTATACTGGGTGATGCTGTAGGAAGTATCCAGTTGCCAAGGAAAACGTTAAGAGGGCTATGTTTGCTGAGAGAACAAGTAGCTAAAACCTGGGCGCAACAGCAGAAAATAACTGTGTAGCAGTTTGGTTTAATCTCAAATGAATATTTTAAGGCTGGATTTATAGGTGACTAATTAGATGCCACATTGTGAAAGCATTAAAAAATTTCATGTTCTATTGTGTTTTGCAGGCAGAATGTGATTGTCTCAGCAGCCTATGAAATAAAGGCAAATTTGTATTGAGTCCCTAGGAAAGATCCTTGAATAAACTGAAGTTTATTAGTAGTACTCCTCCCGCATTCAAGGTGTTTATCTGTCTAGATGAGACTGCATTTCTTTTCTTTCCTCCCTATCAATAGACCATTCAAGATTAGTGCTCAGACTTCCTCCTGTTGAAGAAACAAGATAAGAGTCAGCTTGGAAATCTTATCACTAGGTGGATGTTGGCCATGAGTACCTTTCTCCTACCCTATCTTATCAGCAGGGTAAGCAGTGAGACAAGACTGGTGGAGGAAGTTTCAGCACTGAGTTCTTATAGACAGAGGAATGTAAACAATCTGCCTGGCTCTGGCTGGTATTTAACTTTCCAGTCAGCTCCCCCTGCTCACCCTGAGAAAAGATGGGTTTGGTTCATGTGGTGGGTCAGACCAGCAGCCAGAGATGGTGATGTAACCTGCATCAGTCTTGTTTCTTTAGAAAGTATTTCAGATATCTTGAAGAAAGCTGACTTTTAAAAGCTGTGAAAATCAAGTGGTTTTTATCTTCCAAAATGATAGCGGGTAGTCATTTGAACATGAGGTCTACAAATCCCAAGATATTCTGCAGTCCTTATGGGGGTGGATTTTCATATAAGGATTTAATACTAATTGTAGTCTGGGACATGAGAAACAAAACTGAGATGGCTTCCTCTCTATTTACTCTCTTTGTCCATGCCCTGTTGAGAATAATTTTGACTGTGTTTTCAGGGTGACTAATACCAAATGACCAGATAGTGCAGCTTGATGCAGACAGCATATCCGTTCAGTTTGAGATGCAGCAGTGTTGTCTTTGTGAGGACAGATGAGCTGTTGATCATCAAGTTTACCAAGACAAAGATAGGCCTACCTCCCTTTTTTAAAATCCAAGCTTTTAAGGTATAACTGGCAGGCTAATATGAGGTTCTTCACTGCATCAGGTTCTTGTACTTTTATTCCTTTGGCATTAGTTATGGTATAACTCGATTTATTATCACTTCAAAGCATGGTCTGAATCTGTCCAAGAGTAAGATTAATATTCCGAACTGTATCGTAAGGGTGCTGCAGAGAAATCTTTTATCAAAGGCAAGGAAGGCTGAGGAAAACAAGATGAACTACTCGCTTCTGAGATGTTAAAACCAGTTGTATTTTCTGTCCTCTGTAGGTGCCTGTAGTTTGTAATGTGATCTGTGAAGTCCCTTACTGTTGCCCTTTGTTGTAGGGTAGCTGGTGTATAGTGATGAATGAATTGCATACATGGCTCATGAAGTTGGATTCTTTTCTACAGATACAGGTTCTGCCTTTTATGAAGAGGTGTGTGAAAGTTACTGAGTATGGAGGGTATAAAATCAATAGGATTTGCTTTGCTTTTAGTATGTTTGAATATAGACATTACATCTTCAGTGTTTTGGTTTCTTGCTGGTTTTGCTGCTACCCCATATCAAGGTGCATTTTTGATGTGCTTTTATATTGCTTATCTGTTTTGTCCCCAGTACTGTCATGTTCTTCCAACAAATTAAAGCTTGAAGTTAAATTCAGAAAGTATACGTTTCTAACCAGGAAACACCTGGAAAAGGATTGTACGTGAGACAGTAACCTGACTGCAGTCAAAGTGAAGTTTCATGCAACAGCATCTTGTGGGAAACAGCCATGTGACAGACCGTGTCTAAGCCAAGCTGTTGGCACTCGTCGTGACAGGAGAGCCTTTCAGAAACAGGCAGGTTTGTCACACAGCCTGTGAAGATGACTTGTTTCTGATACTGAAGCTGAACTTCCAAATAATCTGTCTGAATGCAGGGACTGTACCTTCAGAAGCAGCGCCTTCTGCTGGGAAGCGGGAAGCAGCTGGTCCTGTTAATGTGCTGGTGTTTAGAGCCGAGCTGATAAATTGGTAGATATGATTGCAAGGGAGGACCACCACTGCCCCATGACTCAAAGCACTGTGCTAAAGGAGGTATCTTCTGAAGACTGAAAGCCACAAGTCTGTGGTTGTCACTGCTGTTTGAAAGCCTTAACGGTCTATAAATAACTCTGCTCACTGCTGTACCAAAATCTGAAACATGAACTGCAGAAACTACAAGATCCTCTCAAAGTCCACTGGTCTTACCTTTTAGCTTTTCTTTGCTAACTGTGCACATTACTTCAACAGATAGGAGATCCTGTGGACTTGTCTAGCAAGCATGCACCAAGCCCTTCTGTTCCTCTCCTCATTCTGCTTACCAAGGTGTACATTTAAGATGCACAGAAGTTAGAGATTAAGAACCTGCCTGTGGAGCTGACATGGAGACAGTAACTGGTCAGCTTTCCTCTGTCGTAGTTCCCCCTGGCCTCTTTCCAGAGGCTCAGTGTGGTGGTGGAGGTTGCCTGCTGTTGTTCAGTTGCACTGCTGTGGAATATTTTTTGATGACAGCGTTGTCTGCTCTTTTGGAATATCAGAAAGTTGTTAATAACCAGTGGGTAAAATGAAATGATTAGAAGAGAGTCACTGTTCAATAACCTGAAGATGACAATTGGTGGAATACCTTCTTTATATTTCAGATTTTTATTCTGGACTGTGTTAACTTTCTGTTTAAGTGCCTGTAGATAATAGCTAAGCTCTTCTGAGAGTCTGAGGAACACATAATTAGGGAAAATGTTTCCATTCCAGAGGTTGTTAATTATTAGAGGGTTCTGTGTAAGTGCGTACTCTAATTCATTACACAGTAATGGTTTTCATAGCTCGCTTATAATCACTGGGGGGGTGGAGGAACTGGAGAGGAGTCTGGGATAAGTAAAACAATCCTAAATTTGGACTACTGATGTTGCTCTAGGGATTGGGTAGATGACTCAGTTGATCTTCTGTTATAAGGGGAATTGAGGGCAAGCAGGATGGGGAAACTGTTCAGTAAAGATAACCATTTACTCATGCGTCCATTACAGTGAAAGAAATTGGGGGTCATGTGCTGACCCCTTTTGCCATAAGTATCCAGGAGTCTCCACTAACCAAGATTAGAGTCGTGTGATGCTTCCATTGCCTTGTGGAGGATTGTAAATGTTTTTCATCCAGGGATAAAAAGGGCTCAACTCCATCTTTCCTTTATTCTTGTCTGCATCAGCACATGCACTTCTTAGAGTTAAATGCTTAAATCGTAAGTGAATGAACTGGACTCAGACTCACTGCTGTTGCAGTTCAGGCATGATCTCTGAATTTTCCAGGCAGAATGTCAGCTTGGCCTGGTCATCAGGAGACCAGAGTAGTGTGAGGGGACACATGATCCTGTCATCTGCTCCTTTACCCCTACCCTTCATTTAATTTCTGTTAGGTACAGCTGTTTGATAGAAACATTCCTATTTGAGTCCTGTTGGCAAGTGATTACAAGTATATTGCTAAAGCAGAGACTGGGATCATGAAATCTAAATTCTGTGTCAAGATCTGTTGTAAGTCTTCTGCGCTATTGCGCATAAATCCTTTAGTCTTTTCAGTCTGTAAAGATGAAAATAACGCTGTCCTCAGGATGGTGAGATAGCAATGCATTCCTCAAAGGTATTAAGAATAAGGTGTATTTACCTTTGCTGCTTTTGTAAGGGAAGTGATCTGGCTGGGAGGCTTTAGTTTGGATAAGAACAGCCTATAATCTCCCTTTGGCTTTTTGCTGGGTAATGCTCCTCTTTCGAGGAGTTCAGTAATCTAATTAAGTGTTTCTTCATCCTTTTCTCCTCTTCCTTTCTATGTTTAAACTCGTGCTAGTTTGGAGTTGTGTTCGCTCCGGACTGCTCATGGCCCAGAGCCTGTTTCTCTTCCACCACACTAACTGTGCTGAGAGCCTACCGACCTAGGAAATGTATGGTTTTTTGGTGTGTACTGCAGCAGCTGCACTGCAGACAAGCAAATGTGGGGGTTCTAGTGAAATGCGCAGTTCCCCAAATATCGAATGTAGCCGCGAAGGCTGTGGCATTAAAGCAAGCCTGTTCACCTCTGCTAACTTCCTGCTCGTGGTGTTGGAAGGAAAAAACAAATGGTTGTTTATTAGGGAATGATTTGTAAGATTATATTTAATTCAAGTGCTTGCCTGGCGAAGGGCTGAAATGGAGCCACCTACTACAGGGAATGTGCCAGCTGTTTGAACTAACACTGTAGGGTATTTAAAGAAGGATATTCACTTCTGTGTGTATTGTATTATTTATGGTGGGGATCATGTGTTAAGTGCTTGCCAGTTCAATAAAGGCAACTTTTGCTGTGAGGGTGGGTGAAGGAGGGGCATCTGATAGTCATCTGTGTTCCCTGCCACTGTAGGGTTTTTTTTTTGTCTAAATTGAAAGAAGCTTTCCTTTTTTAGTGCTCTAGAAAGGGTTTTCCCGTTGACTTTCACTTGTCTCACTAATACTTTGTGCTTAATTGGAAGTAACCATAGAAGTTTCTGCTCTTTTGAATAGATCTGACCCATTTTAAATCTTGAAAATGTTAGATATCTAATATATTGCATCTTGTGTATCACAGTTGGAAAACTGAAGGAGGGGAAATGAAACCTAACAGAGCATTTCCTTGAATAATCACTAATTTACCTGCTGCTTCAGTGAAGAAACGTTTTTGAGCACTCACATTGTAGTGGGGCTGTCAATCTGCCTTTACAAATAACGCTCATAACTTCTAATGTTGCATAAGCAATGTAATCATCAGGCAGTTTAAATGAGGATAGGGGAGGATGGGGATTAAAACTGTTCAAGAGGATTTAAATTGTCAGATAATCACTGGCAGGTGTCCTTTACTTGTGACAGATGGCTTAGGTGTTGTCAGAGGTTTCATGGCAGAGCAAGAGCTTGTCTTACTCTTGACTTCCCAAAGCCAGCCTGAATGTGCAGTGGGATGCTTTTCTTCTGTTCTGGCAAGAAGCCTTTGCAGTAGCGCATAAGAAAGGAAATCAAGCTGAAGAATGGCATTTATGGAGATTTATGAGAGGGGCTTATGAACATGCAGCTGCAAACAGCTTTTTGGGTGATATCAAAGGTGTTTATCTGAGATGGAAAGTGAACTCAGTGCTCATTAGTGTACTTTCCTTATCTATTTGGTGCTATTAACGGGCAGTCTTCTAATGCTCCGCAGACCTGCATTCAGTATGGGACCTTCTCCTTAAACTAGTGCCCTGTTTTCATTTTAACAATGTAGTAAAGAGGTTGAGTAAGTTGGTTGCCACAGACTCTTTGGGTGGCTGCAAGAGTCCTGACTTTGATGTTCTGTCATACGCACCAATCAGCTCTGCCTCCCGTTTCAGTGCGGCGAGCATTAAGCCAAGTCTACCTGAATTCCAGTGGTGTTATCTTGCTGACAACATTCTTCTGCTGCCAGTGAAGTTTATGCATGCACATGTTAAACTGAAGTTTATAGGCAAAGCATAAGGGTTGGAGTTTCTTCATGCTCAGCTTTTGAATTCTTCTTCTGCGTGCATCACCTGCATTAGTAGATATCTGTAAAGCAGATGTGGGATTAGCCAGATGCTGTGTGTCAACATGAAGTATGGTAGGATACATCTGTCCTTAGCGGCTAAATTTACAGAAGCGACTGGACCTGAATGTAGGCATTTGTAAACAGTTTTGCAGTCTTTGAGGAATCAAATGTTGGAATATCTGTCAGGCACTTAGCACTGCTTATTTGTTATCTTTGAAGATGACGAAGGAAGATCAAAAAGTCATTGCTCGCTTTCCTCTAGTTTTGTGTTTTGCTGGTGAGCAAGTATTGGCAGGTATTGAAGGTATGTCTGGGGTTTTTTTATGCCATCTTCCTGCAAATTCCAGCTACTGGCTTGTTCTAGTCTCTCTCTCTTTGTTTTCAACACATGATGCAGATCTTGGTAGAGTGAGAATAAATTTCTGATATGCTGAAATCAAACCTGATGTGGATTTACACCTGGCAAGGGGATAAGCAGAAGGAAAGAATTGATTTATTCAAGTATGGAGCACACTGTGTGCATCATGTGATAGGAAAGTATCATGAGCGCCCCTTCGGCTTCACGGCTACGTACCAGCCTGCATCAAAATAATACTCGTCACGTCTGAAAAACTTGACGCAGCGGTCCATTGAAAGGTTCCAGCGAAGATCCCAGGATTCCCACAAAAGTCATGCCAAAGGTTTGGCAGTGTTCATGCTTCATCCCTGGTGATAGATCCTCTTTGCAAAGAGCCTGAAGTTACTGCTATTGTTCATGAGGGAGAGTGTCTTTTATTTCTTCCTCAAAAGTGACTGCCTATTCTTAGTGATTACACTGTCTGATACGGAGGCAGGAGTGTTATCAGCAGCGATCTGTTCTGTAATGTGCACAGTTCTCTGGAGAGCTTTCTTGTGAAAGATACCCTTGACTTGCTTTCTTAATACAGTGTGAAGTGCTCAGTATAACTTCTCCTTTTTTTTTAATCTTTCCCTGATTCTTTTTCAGTGAGTATTAAATATCTGAATGCTAACATTTTTGGAAGTGGCTGCTAAAACAGATCGCCTTTCCTTACGCAGTCCCAAAGTGAAACACAAGTCCCTTTTTCATTCAGCCCAGATAGTACGCTGCTTAAAGCGAGCAATGCATTATAGTGAAAATGGACTACTTATTTCCCCTTCTTCCACACCCTTCTTTACTTAACACATCTGTGTAGCTCATATTTGGGTTCAATTCAAAATTAGTTGAAGAGGCTGCAGGGTAAATATGTCAGCTATTGGAAACCCAGCTCTACCAGATTGAAGGAATTTCTGCCCCCGCCAACAGGCGGTAAAGCAAGTTGGCTATGCAAAACCTGACATCTGTGTGGACCTTATTATAAAAATGGGCAAAGTGATGTAGTTTGGTCCTTTCTGTTTCTGTCTTAGGTGTGTCTGTAACACTGCTTCCCCTTGCGTGTGTGTACAGAGCCCCTGAGGCTGTGTGCTGAGTGGGCAGGAACATCGCATTCCTGAGGGCTGGGAGGTGACCTCACTGAGGATTTCTCTGAGGATTTTCACATCTGATAAAGGAGACTGGCAAAGGGAAGGAAACCAAGAGCAATACGATTTAAAACAGTTCCACATGTGCTGCTGTTCTGACAGTTCTTCATCCACCAATGGATTTTTTGGAGATGGAGTAATGCACAGAACGATTTTCTAGATGCACTGAGTCTTAAACTTCTGTCTGTAACCTGCAGTTCTCTTCCAGTAGCTGATGGTCAAGTTTTAAGAGAAATAGGTGTTGCTTTGAAATCGAATTGAGTCAGAATCCCATGTTCCAGTTCCACAGCAAAGCTTGCTTAGGGCTGTCAGCAAGTAACCTGACCTGCCAGTGTCTTTTGTTTCCTGTTTGATGAAAAGGTTAGTAATACATCCTTGCTCTAGAAGAACATTGAGGATAAAATTACACTATGACAAAGGAAATCCTATAAACAAACAACTTAGTAAAAAATAAAACTTGGTACCTGTTCCTGGAATGTTGATTCAACTTATTAGGGTAAAAACATAGCCTTTATTTAAAGGAGTCAAAGTAACAGGGACTCCATAGCTTGAGGGGGCTGTTTTGTTTCTTGGTTTGTGTCTTTTGCTTTTTGAAACTTCAAAAAAATTCTTAAATTATTTGGCTTGGTCTAAATCTTTTCGTTAAAGGAGCATGGAGATCATGGCTAAAGCTTGTCAGGCAAGATAACAGCAGTAGATCTGACAGGAGCTGGACTTTGGTTATTCTGCACTGGAGGTGTTACAGTGCTTGAAATGCATCCAGTATCATGTTTTCTCAGGAATGCTGTGGTGCTTAAGGGGAAGAAGACAGTTCTTGAGAGCTGGTGTTGGTTCTTAGCTAGCAACTTGCCCAAATCTAGGAAGAGGTCTCACTTAAGTTTGACAGTAGGATTTTTCATTTTGAGTAGGTGCAGCTTCCATATAGACGTGGAACAAGTTGGATGAGATGTAGGTAGGAGGTTAGACAAGAAGGTAGCGCAGAGCAACAGAGAGATGCCATGAGAATGGCACCTTCTTGATGTTGCTGCCTAAATGTGCTGTCTAGGTGCTTAGGTTCTGAGAGCGCTGAAGCCTTGGTAAGTCCTAATTCTCTTGTCAAGCTTGAAGTAACACTTTTGCATCAGAGATCTATTCTTAACCAGGACACTTCAGTTTATTATTTGAGAACTTGTAAATTCCCTCGAAATAAAAGTTATAACAACTACTGGGAAAGACTTCCAGTGGTACCAAACTGACCTGAAAGTGATATTTTTTTGGTTTTGTTGAGGGTGGGAGCTTGTGGGGGAATGTGGAGAAAGGAGTTAGGTTCTGCCGTTGAAGCTCTTGGATGCTTTATAACAAACTCGAATGTGGTGCACTGGCTGTGACTTTACGTTGCAAAGAATACCCAGGTGTTTAATCTCTTTCATCTCTTGCTGTGGTGACAGCATGTTGTAGTTTTGTAATACTGCAGTAGGTTTTCTCCAGTTGCAGGCAGAGGTGGTGCTGGCAGAGTTGTTTGCTAATAGGAGGTTGTGTAATGCTGCACAGTTTCGCCTTCTGTAACTGTTTGAGTGGTGATTTTGCTTTGGTGGTTGCTTACCAGGGTGCCAAGACTGATCTGAATTTGTTCAGTTACTGGTTTCAGGGAAAACAACAAAACCCCAACAATAAAACCCTTGGTGGTTGAACATAGAACTTCAGAACTCTAACAGTGGTGCTGTAAGGCAGCCCCAGCCTGGGCGTGGTTATTGACAGAGCCATATCTGGTGTGTCATGTCAGGACTAGCCAAGGATAAACCATTCCCTTAGCCGATTTGGATTTAGGGACTTGGGCATGAAAAGCTGGGTGCAGCATTTCCCTGGGAGCTGCTGGGAGTGGTGCAGGCCCTGCCTGATTAAGCTGGAGCTGAGCTTCTTCCAGTATGCTCTAGGCTGTAGCCTTTTCCCACCGCAGCGTAGGGAGCAAACATGCCCCTTCTTGATCAGAAGAGCAGTGATGTGGGGGATGAAACTGAGGCTTGAAAGAAACGGATAAAAGCAAAAAAGACCTCAAATTGCCAGCTGCACAGCCTGGGCTTGCTTTTTGCTGGGCTGTCACTTTCTTTAAGGTGCTGTACCAGGAGAGTTACGGGTGGCTCTGGGTGTGTGCCTGGTGGCCAAGATTGCCCCATCTGCCTGTGATCTGCTTTGTGCTCCATGCAGCGGCACAGAGTGGGGCACTCACCATGCTGTGTTTACAGGGCTTCTCTTTGTCCCTGGAGCTCAGGCCTTCCCAGGGTGAGAAGGGAATTACTTTGAAGGCAAAACTCTAGGTTTCCCTCTCACACTGTTCTCTTGATTTCCAGTATCCTGGAAACCCCCATACTTGGCAGACTCTTAACGTGCCAACTGCCGTAGTAGCCTGCGGACAGATGTATGCCAGATGCGTTAACTGTATTGGCACCAAAAAGTTAGATTTTAACTTTGATCAGCAACACTATGTTTAAGAAATAATTGAAAACCTAGTAAGAATTTGTTAATATGTTACCTAGTTCCTAGCCCTCGGGTAACAGCAAAAAAATATTTTGCAAGCTAAGAACTGATCTGACAAAAGCGTGTGAGATTTTTTTTTTAAACACAAACTTTGCTTTGACCTGAGGGTACATAGAACACTGTATGTAGGTGCATTCCTAGAAAGAAAATAGCAAGAGAGAAATGTGTAAAATGGGGAGAGTGAATGGAGAACACCTAAAATGATAATTTAGGAAAGAAAGTGCTACCAAGCACCATACTCAAGATAATGACAGAATAACCAAGGTCAAGATCCATTTGTTCCATCTTCATTCAACCACTGATGAGTAGCTTGCTCAGTGACTGCTTCTGCTGCCTTTTTTAAAAATACCCTCTAAATTTTCCTCTTATTTGTTTATCACAGAGAGCCAACTGTTGCCTGGGAATAACTTCACAAATGAATGCAACATTCCTGGAAATTTCATGTGCAGTAACGGACGCTGTATCCCAGGGGCCTGGCAGTGTGATGGGCTGCCGGACTGCTTTGATGACAGTGATGAGAAGGAATGCCGTAAGTGATCATTGCTATGACCTTAACGTGGTATTTCTAGTCTGTAAATATGCTCTTGCTTTTTTTAACTTGATGCCTCTTCTCTAACCCCAGTTATCCACCCCTGTTAAAATAAGGGGGCTTTAACCTTGCTGTGGAAATCTCCATAGTTCTGCTTTAAACCAGTGAGCTTTTTGTCCTTTCTAAGGCAATAAAAGTATCTGTATAAAATATGTGATGTTTGCAGTCTTTATAATGCATCAGGCTTTTGTTGCAACATTGAAGACAGGCTAATACTGGGTTTTTTCTTACATTTTAACATCATAGGAAAGGATAGACCTGTTGTAAGGATTGGTTGTCATTATAAGTGTCTGTTTAAACCCTGGCAGAATTTATATTAGTGGGAACTTTGACAAGAATAAGAAGTGTCCAAAGTTCAACCTGTACCTTTGAGTGAGAGGATCTTGGTGACAACATCTGTGTGACTGTAAGGTTCCTCCTTACCTGGCTCCTGAACAATCTGCTGGCATGACTTTTGGTGTGCTGTTTCAACTTAAAACAGGCTGAATGATGGCACTTCTTTGTATTTATTGGATATGAACACGGAGGTTTTCTGTCTCTAAGAATGTTGTCATCCTCTGCTTTGCATGAATTTTGTTTCAACTGGTACAATTAGAAAATCTTAATGAAGATTTTCTTAATGAAGGTGGGGCTGGGTATTTACCCATGAATCTATAACAGGAAAATATGCTCTCTGATCAAAAACTTCCTTACCAAAATGAGTTGGATCTAGTGAATTGCAGACAGCAATGAATATGGTAACTGACAATAAATTATAAATAGCTGCAAAATGACTGTTCATAACAGTTGTTCTTGTCACAACAGACTCAAACCTCACTGATCTAGGCTATACTGCAACTATGAATTCAAGTTTCTGCACAATTGTCCTTTGTGGGTTTTTTTAATTTTAAATACTTGCAGCCCACTTAGTCGGCTAACATTTTTTTGCATGAGCATCCTTTAGATCCTGCCCAAATTAAGAGATAACTGAGCTGTTCTTTCCTCTTCCCACACATCTATCTGCCATCTGATCACTTTCATAAATGTAAAATTATTATGGAAAAGAGACAACAGGGAGAGCAAGGGATTCATATCCTGTGCTGGCCTGCTGTTAACAGGTCAGATAAGCCAAAACAGAATAGAGATAGTGTTCATTTGAATCTCCAAACAAAAAATTAATATTCAAGCAAACAAGGTTCTGTAATGCATCCAGAGAGCTCTAAGCTGCCTGCATCCTCTCCGTTTTAGTAGGCAGCTTGTAACTCTGTATTCTGCCATGAGAAGCATGTCTAATGAAACAGCCACTGTGTGTGGGATGCTGAATATGCCTGTGTAGCTACAGTCCCTGTGTCATGACAGAGACATGGGGTGTGAGAGGAGTCACAGAGAGAATTATAGCATTAGTAAGGAGGCTGGCAGGGTTTTACATTGTTAGTTGTTGGCTTATGTCTGAACTGAGGAAATTGGTTTACTGTGTCAAGGATGGATGGTCTTTCTAACCCAGGAAACATCCCTTTTGAATCCGGCTAAGCACTTAGCCTTGCTAATAGCTTCAGTGTGACAATTCAGTCACTATGCATGTGAGTATATACCTATAGTGTGTGCAGCTGAAAATGTTTCTGTTGCTCTTTTGATGAATTTTGAAAATGGTCCCATTCTTATGTTATACTGTTACAATGTTACCAATCAATCTTTTACATCAGAAAGTAAGCAAAATGTGGATGGGCTTATACAGCCTGAACTGGGTGTTACCAGAGTTGCTAGCTCAGAGTTAAGGCACTCAAAGGCAGCCCTAGTGTCTTGTCCGAAAAGGGCAAAGAAAAAAAATCACTTGTCTCTTCTCCCACCTCTAGATTGTGTCAGTCTGTAAAGATCCTAGATTGCTTCAGGCTGGAAAGGACTCTGGGGGTCATTTGGTCCATCTGCCTGCTCAGAGCAGGACTAACTTGGATCAGGATTGCTCAGGACCTTCTCCGGTCAAATTTTGTACGTTTCCAAGGACAGAGTTCACAGCCCCACTGGGCACCTGTTCCTGGATTTGAATATGCCCCTGGGAAAACCTTTTCCTAGTACATGATCGGTTTGCAGTGATGACATAGAAGCTGAACCAAACAATTTTTAAAGATGTGCAGTGCAATTAACATACAGATCCTCTGGCCTTAGTTGAGTGGGAGAGGGGAATGTAGGATCCCAGGTATTGTTGTTCTTGACTGCAGAAAGAGCAGCTGAAAAATAAGAACAGTTGACATTCAAATGTATGTGTGTTGCCTCTGGTTGTGTCACTGTACACAGCATGTGTTGTTACTTACGTCAGACAATGCCGAGGAGGACAGCCATGATTGAAAGTGTTAGGCTAGCATCACAAGGGTTGGAGCGTGTGTGTGTATAGATATAGGTGTAAAACTTTATTTTTAATTGTTTTAGGCTATTTCTATCAGAATAGGACTCTGCTTCCTAAAACTCACCTTGCAGCAAAATCGAAGTCCTTTGTTTTATGGCTGTGATGTTGCTTTGCCATTAGCTGAGCTGTTGATAGTGAAGATAAAGCCATAGGAGTTGCATTAGCAGCATGAGTTGGCTGAGTTCCCAGTGTGTTACTACTGAGCTGTACTTTAAGATGCTTTGTCTGTGATTCCTCATCAACCAGTTCACACTGAAAGGCTTTAACCTTGCTTTAAAGTGTTTGTGTGTGAGCAGGAGTGTGGTTACAGGATTCATCTGGTACTGGGGGCTGGTAGTTCTGTGAAGACAGCTATGCTGTGTTTTGGCGTGCCCATGGAGGAAGCTTCATGCACTCAGCTGCGTGGTTATGTGCAAAGTCTTGCTCTCTTTTGGATTGCTTTATGGTTGAATGTGAATGTCCAGCATATTTTACCAATTCCCTTGCTGTAGTGTGTCATCCTGTCTGTACCCTTTCAAATAGGAAAACATATAACTCATGGCCTGGTTCTGATTTTCTGTAGCCAGTGAGTGAAAAGTGCTGGTCTGGGTATGAGGAGAAAAGAAGATGCAAAGCAGAATTACTTGTATCTTGTCCATTCATGTTTTATCTCTTCTTTCTCTTCCTTTTGTCCCTTTTGTCTCCTGCTTTGCAGGACCACCTCTGTTAACCATGTCGCTTGCTTGTGGACTTCTTCATCTCCCACGCTTGCCAGAATCCATACCATCTATCATCTTCCTTGCTTCCTCTGTGCCCTGACCTGTGATCGTTTAACACTTCCCATGCCAGCTGTCCGTGTGCTGTGTAGTGCACAGAACATTCCTTGTACTCGTGCCTTCTGTCACGGCAATGTGATGACAGAAAAATGTTAACTGGTTTTATCTGGGGAGAAGGGTTAAGAAAAGGCATAAGAGGGAGACAAGAAGCTGAGACCGTGATTTCTCATTGTCATAACTAAGAACTGCTTCTCCTCGAAGCAGAATATCTCTGGCTTTTCCTCCAAGCCACTAATTGAGCTTGAAAAAGAATTAATTGACCATAGCAGTGTAAATGTTTTGTATTTTCAGTTCTCTGTAGTTTGAGTAATCTGCTATCATCAGTGCATCTCCAAAAATGCGGAATCCTTTTGTAGTTCATTCCCCCTGGCTCTGCTGGTTCTGGTCTATTGGATTGCTCATCAGCCTGTGTAGTCCAGTATCTGTCATGCAGGTTTCCTGTAAATGTTGGTGGACTTGAACTACTCCTGCTGCTTTTTAGCTATGCAGATGATTTATAATGGAAGCTGAGGCTTCACTTGACAAATGCAGAATCTTTACCAACAGGACTTTCCTGTGGAGCTTATAGGGGTTGACTGTAGTGCCTGAATCCTGCTCTGGTTGCATACCAGCCATATATATTCCTGGGGTTAGTGCTTGCACTGGGCAAGGTGGGAGCTGCATGTCATCCCCCACTCTGTTATCAGGGATGGAAGATCCAAAATGGCACAAAACAGAGAACCTGAATGGAAAGAGCCTAGAAATGTGTGCTTGCATGTTTCAAAACATTTTCAGGTATATGGGTTATCTTTAGTACTGACCTTTACACCTACCTGCTGACATCTCCTTTGGGACCATGACCTGCATCCCACTGTTGGATTCTCTTCTTGGGATTTAAGAATACACTAATGTTCTTAGTTAAGCTCATAATTTACTCTGTCATATTTTTCCTCTTTTCTTTGTACATCTCTGTATTAGATTATTACAGAAAGAATGTGAACACTGAAAAGAGCTTTTGTCAGCTAATGAGCAACAGCTAGTAGAGAGATAGCATGTTGCTGCCTTTGTCAGCTAACGAGCAACAGATGGTGCAGATTCAGAGCATGGCACATCATCTGTGCTAAGTGCCTGGCAGGGAAGCAGCCAGAATTAAAGACATACCAAATACCCAGAGGTCTAGATTTTCCTTCATTGCTCTTCTGAGAGCCATTTCTTACATGCCAAGTTTGTGTGTTCAGCTATGAGCAATAGTGGCACACAGTGAATACAGGGACTAGCTGTGTTAATCCAAGGGCTAAAGAGTGTAGGCTGTGGGATAGAAAAAAAAATCCTATGCAAGGATAGCCTTGGGGCAGTGTGTTCTCATGTTAGGAACTTCTGTCTCTCACATGTTTCTGTTTCCAGTTGCTACTGTTGCTCATTCAGCACAAACATAAAGGTAAAGCAGGTTTCTGAGTTGATGCTGAAGGCTGTCTGCAGTGTATAGACGTCTGAGCAACAGGGTATCATCCATGCTTGTAAGAATATGCTGCCAACACTTCTGCACTGGCTAGCAAGGGCTAGCTTCTGTAGGAACATCTGGAACTTCGGTAGTAAAAAGCTCATTTCATCACCAGCAACTTCATCAATCATCATCAGACCTTGCTCTGATTGTCCTTCAGACAAAGTCTTTATGAGCAAGTCATTTCCATGGGGGACAATGTCTTCATTAAATGAAGCACTGCATAAAAATGGTCAATTAACTAGTATTCCCTGCCAGTGCAGAAGGGTGGGGAGGAGGAGGGCCAGAGCAGAGGTTCCCCTGCAGCCCATGGTGAGAGGTCAGGCTGTGCCCTGCAGCCATGGAGGGTCCCAGGCGGGGCAGAGAACCCCTCCTTGCAGCCCGGGTAGGGCTCCACAATGGAGCAGGTGGCTGTGCCTGAAAAGCCTGTGACTGTGGGAAGCCTGTGCCAGAGCAGGGGCAGAGTGTGAGGAGTCCTCCCTTGAGGAGAAGGGAGTGGCAGAGACAATGTGTGATGGACTGACCACAACCTTCATTCTTTGGTCCCCCTGTATAGCCGGTGGGGTGGAGGTAGAGAAATGGGGAGCAAAGCTGAGCCCAGGAAGAAAGGAGGGGTGGAGGGAAGGTGGTGTTAAGATTTGGTTCTGTCCCTCATTGTCCTACTCTGATTTGACTGGTAACTGTTTATAAACTGATTTTTCTGCCCCAAGTGGAGTCTGTTTTACCCGTGACCATAACTGGCGAGCGATGCCTCCCTGTCCTTGTCCCAGCCTTTTCGTATTTTTTTTCTTCTCCCAATCCTGGGGGAGTTGAGGAGTGAGAGAGTGGTTGTGTGGGGCTTTGTTGCTGGCTGGGCCTAAACCATGACACCTGCCAAGCAAGCTTCTGCTACAGGTCAGCTTTGTCTCCTGCCTGAGACACACACACTTGTAGAGGACCCCTCACACTCAGAACTGAAGGGTTTATGTCTGCAGCCCTGGGTTGCACCCAGTGTGGTTTGGTGAGCCAAGCTTTTCTGGAGTCCCACACCAGCTGGCTAACTGTCATAACACTGAACATTGTGACTCACATCGGGCAATCTGAGAAACCAATTTAATCCAGGTGTCTAGCAGATCTGGTAAGTGCCTTTCTGTTTCTGTATCAGGGAATTGAAGCCCTTGGAACCCATGCTGAAGCCAGGGTACTGGTGACAAATACCCTAGGAACTCCTAGATCTGGTAGGCTGCATGCTGTAGTGCAACGATGAAGGCCTGAGAAAACTCAAATTTTCTTTTTTTTGTTTAATTCCTTAAAAGGCCCCCAAAACCCTTATTTATTAATGTGTGGTGGGAGTGTTTTCTGATCTGTGCTACGTGTGTAACCATGCATCTATTGTTTTCGCAAGCATTTTTAACTGTCTTTGATAGATTAGTAGAGTAATATTTGAGACAGTGCTGTAATTACTTTTTTATTGTTGATGGCATATTAATGCTTGATTTTATCTTCTCTTACGTGTCTCTTAACCATGTTCTTGGTTTTACTCTGTAGTTTGAACTGAGTGTTTATACATAATAGAAGTACCATATTTTTTCACATTCCCTTCGCATCTATGTTGGGTATGCATGCAGTTCCATGTCATTTATCTAAATGCACTCAGCGTTTTGTGTAAACGTTTTACAGTCCCAGAAGACTTTACAGATCTCCTGGTGTTACCAGGAGGTGGAGTGAGGGGATGGGAGATGTGGCACATCTAAGCTTGCTTGTATCTATATACTTGCTCTTACTCCTTGTTGACCCTGCACTGGTGGGGAGTTAGACTGGATTAGCAATATACTGTAGTTGGAAAATACAGCTCATGATAACCATTTTAAAGTTTCCCCAAGGTTTTCTGTACCTTATTGTTCCATCTCCAATTTAAAAACTACCTATCTGACAAACGTTTGCTGCTCCCTCTGGTGTCCACTAGCAACGTTTTACTGCTTGGGCGTGTTCAGGGATGGAGAGACTCTGGGAAAGTGTTCGTACTGAACGTGGATGAGTTATAAACAGTCTTTTCACAAGAATGGTAAATAAAACCCCCATTCTGCAATTGGCAGCCTGGGTTTCCTATATTATGTGAAGAATGTTTTCCTGTGCTCTAAAACCTTTCAGTTGGGAAACTGGAACTCTCGCAGAACAAAGGCAGGTTGGTTGGGTTTTTGTCTTCAGGTTGGTACTTCAGGTGCATTTGGGCTGACTTAATTACATCAACTTTCTATAAATGGGGTGTTTTCTGAAGAACTGTATGTGTTAAAAGCTTCACAGCATCAGAAGGGTTGAAATCACGTAAAGGAAAAAGCACACTGAAACGGAAGTCGTTCTGTCATTGGAGAAGCTCTTGAGTGCAACAACTCCTACGGTGCCCACTGTAGTGCACAGGAGGGAGGAGGAGGGTTGAGTGGGGACTGCACCAGCTTTAAACCCATGCCATATACCTGGAAGACTGTTAGACTGCCTTGTCCTGCCCTCTTTGATGTGGAGGAAATTTCAGAAAGCCTTTAGATTTGCTGCTGTTCACTGCTTTAAAAAAAAAAAAAATCATGGGGTTTGCCCTCTGTCAGGAATGTGCTTGGAGTCTGCTCTACAGGAAGATCACAAGCTGGAATTATATTAAGGCACATTATGTACCCATGCTTTTCCTTTTGTAAGTCCCAAAATTAAAATAGACACACAGACAAAATTTACTAATAGATGGTCATTACTATCCCTGGCTATCCCCCATCCCTGGGAGTGTCCAAGGCCAGGCTGGGTGAGGCTTTGAGCAACCTGGTCTAGTGGAGGGTGTCCCTGCCCATGGCAGGGGGGCTGGAACTAGATGATCTCTAAGGTCCCTTCCAACCCAAACCATTCTATGATTCTATCAACCTAAGTAATTCTGGTGGCAGTCTGAATTTAGGTGTTTGCCTTTGCCTTTCCTTACGCTTTTACTGTGAGAGCAAGTTTATGACTTCCATACTGCTAAGAATAAGTAACCAGATCTAGTAGCCACTTTAAAAGATACAGCAAAGGTCTTGTAGAAACAGTGAGTTCTGCTATCTCTATGAGCTATTTAATGACTACTTATTATGACAGCACAATTACGATAGCTGAAGATACTTCACTTGCGTTTAGCCACTCAGCAGAGTCAGTCTAATGAATGGCTTTCGTGTACAGGAACAAAGGGCACGAAATAACTCTGGTTGCCATCCTTTTAAATACTAGGCTTTAGGCTCAACAAGTAGAGCTGTGCACTGAAGGATGAGATGCAGCATTTTTGTTAATAAGAAATGACCAATTCAGAGATAACGTAAGTAAGCTCTAGGGATTGTCTAAACCAGCTGAGATCTCCTGGAAATACAGCGGCAGGCCAAGACCCTGGGTAGGACTGATTCTCCCCATCAGTAAAGATTACTGACCGTAAATTGTTTAATGTATCAGTGGCCTCAAAAAAGATTCTTAACACCAGGCTTTAACTGATGCTGTAACTAAGGCTCATGCTACAGAAGATGAGGGTCAGGGTGATTATTTTCAAGAGATGCATTCAGATTCCTTGGGATTAAGATCCAGCATTTTATATCTGCAACAATTTTTTGGACTGGCCCATCATGTGTAAAGGCAAAGTAATTTCATCTGCAGCAGTCTGTTGCTGATTTAGCTTTGAGAAGTTTGCAGTGTTGGTTTCTGATAAACTTGGATTCTTTCTTGCTAGCAAACAGCTTATAGTAGGGTGAGCTCGATAGCCGTGAAGTGTGTGTTGTATCAAAGCTCACCACATCTTGGAAAATATAAATAAGCAAGTAATGAATACTTTCAAGTATGTGATTTAGCATCTTGTCACTTAAGAAACCCCCAACTCCAGCATCAAAATCACTTTGTCCTGTTTGAGAATCTTATGATTCTATAACACCATTAAGAAGTATTAGAACTGAACTTGTACTCTAGTTCATCAGATCTACATCTGCTGCTTTGGGAAGCGTGGAGTGTCTGTGACATGGCTCATGGTACTCGCCAGAAGCTTAGGTGGCTGTGAACTTTGGCCATTGTGTCCAGTTTTGGAGATGGTGACAAGCCTCTGCTGCAAATGGGTATGTCCAAAGACAGCTGAATGATTGTTACAAATAACCAAGCCGGCTGTTAAATACTGACCTGATGTGCCCTGTAATCCCCCATGAGCATGAAGGAGGGCAATACGGGCACAAGGAACAAGATGAAGGCACAGAGATAAATATAAAAACAGTATGTTAAAATAACTAGAGTAATTTGAATACTTTAAAACTCTATTCTTGCTAAAATCTATGTGAAATGGTGGAAGTGTGGGGCTTGTGGGTGTTTTCTGAGAGTATGGTCTGGGAATCTAACTCTCCCTGTAAACAGGACTAACAGTCTAGCCTTGTGGTGCCCTACCTTACACTTCATCTCCATCTAGTGCCTTTTAAATGTCTGTGGAGAAAGCACAAGTCTGTATGGGAAACCTGTAAGTAGGTAATTTTTTTTTTTTTTTACTTGAGTACTTGTGGCCAAGGGAGTGTGGTTAATATATGGAAGGCGAAGATCTAACAGCAGGGCTGGAGAACTAAGGAAGAGAGAAGCATTCTAGCACAGCTTGCACCTTGGAAGGATCATGGCAATAAAAAACTGCAGTCAAAGTAGATTTTGTGTAATGGAATAAGCATTGGCATGTGCTGGGATTCCAGGCTACCAGGTGTTGTGCAAGCAACAATTTTACAAAACTGTGGAAAAACAATGTTTAGTGGTCCTGTTCTTATTTATAATCTAGTAATGATGTGTGTAAAAGGATAATGATGTTAATTCCTTTTTTCTCTTTCTAAATAACTAGAATACAGAGTAGAAAGCTAGGAATTTCGCTATAGAAGTAGTTGTATATATTGTAGTAGTTATACATACACACATGGAAGACCTCTGGACTTCTAATCACAACTGCTGAGTGTTTTTAAGCTGCCTGTTTTTCTTGCTGCTTCCTGTTATTTCTAGGTTGACCTGGAATATTTGTTGTGGGTAGATGACAAACATCAGAATTTCAAAACAAAGCTGAATATGAAACAATGCATGAAATGAACATCTGCATTAATTGGGAAGATGCTCTAAGCCAGCTGCTGATCTTTTTGTCACTCAGTCTCAAACTTGGAATATCAAACTGGAATTAATTCTTGTTTTCATTAATGATAAAGCAACCAAATACTTAGTAGTTATAATTAGATTTATAATGAAATTACCATGGTCAGTGTTTCATTTGGAGCTCAATTACAGAAATTTACACATGAGTGAGAGCAAGTGCAATAGCTACTTACGTTTGCTGTCTTTTTATGCAGTGAGATCAAGAGGGTTTGTGGTGCTAATTATTTAATCTTCTTGATGCCCTCCTCTAGATGGGATTCAGTAAATAACCCAGTTGGAGAGCTTGGAATCAGGCAGGTTTAATGGATGGAATCAGTGGCACAACTGAAATAAAAAGCTTAGGTAGGTAGTAGCCCAAGATGGGGTGAGGGATCATAGCCCATCTGACAGCCGAAGCCCTCTGAGGAGGGTTGCCCTTGCTACTTCATATCCTGTCCTGCCTGGATGCATCCTGAGTAGCTTAATAACTTCAAAGTTGTCCTCAATTTGTATAGCATAACATCTGATTTAGAACTTGTCCTTTTTTATGATGATATTGTTCAGGTTGTTTAATGAGTAATAGCTTCTAAAATACTACTTTAGTGAGAAATAGCTTTATTGAATGCCTGAAAAACAAGCTTTCTGTCTGTGCTCTGTTCTGATGTGTCACCTGCTTTGTGATGATTTTGAGGGACTGAAACATAGACTTCTAGACCATGGAAGATTAAGGCCTTACTGTCTGTCAAGAAGTAAAGGCCACTGACTCATAGTAATCCAACTCTGAAGTACTTTCTCTTTTTCCCCTTTTCAAAGGAAGCAGTTTCCACTTCATGGCAGCGGACTCCATTGGCTTCTTTACTTCAGTGTTTGTTATCTCTTGCTGTAAACTGTAGTGTAAACATTGCAAACATAACTGGGTGATAGTTTACTGTGTTGGTGGTAATGTCTGATGTTTCCTATGGGGCTAATTTCACTACTTAAAAGAAAAAAATTGCTGCCTTTAAAATAAAGTACCTCTTAGGCTCACTTTCTCCGAGTTTATATTAGCAGTTTATGACTAGCAGCTCATTCACCTGAGCAGTTAAACTGGGAGCAAAGGTAAGAGTGACCCAAGGGCTTTTTGGAGGTGCAGTGAAAGCTTTGCAGTTGGCTGTGTTTTGGATCAAAACTCATTAAATTAAATAGTTGTTTTGTCTTGGAGAACGCCTGGCACAGCCGACTGTTGGGCGATAGCTTTTTTCTAGATGGGGAAAAGCAAGCCTGGAAAGTGAAACTTCTCCGTGTCATTCTGCAAGACAGCCCTGCTGAAGGGCTGTGTGAGCAAATGGTGTGTTTGCCCTCTGTGGTGAGGCAGCTGATGACTGCAGGTGGCAGTGGCTTTCCCACGGGGAACTGAAAATACTGTAGGATCCAAACAGCAATTAACTAACCCAAAACAATTGTCTGTATGAACTGGTTTAGGGTTTGTTTGAGTTTTTGGAGTCAAAGGGATCGTAACCTGGTGCTGTCCTGCTTGTGTTACGTAGTGTAAAACTGATCCTTCTCTTCTTCGTAAATTGAAGTTAAAACCTGTTTTTCAAAGAGCAGGGAGAAGTTGAAAAGACGGCTGCCTTCAGCTTCTTCCTGTGGGGGCTTTACTGGAATGCTGCACCTCACCACACACGCATCAAGAGAGCCTGGTTTTACAGAGCTGTCTGATATGCGGTGGCACCTCTCAGCATAAATTAACAACAGCAGGGAAGATTAAGGTGGTTCATCGCCAAAGTTAGGAAAATACCTGTGGTTCTGCAATAATGTAGCATCTGCACGCAACAGTTTGTCTGGAGAGTTGCTCTTGTCGCGTGCAAGTAATCAGGATTTGATTAGCTGAATATATCCACATCTGTTGTTCGACTGAGACGTGTAGGTGTGAAGCAGCATAAAGTTATTTTGCCTGACTGCTACCTGGAGGGGTTCTGAGGCAACAATTTGAGTTCAAAGATGCTGATGCTGAAATACCATGCAGTTGACTTCTAACTGCAAGTCGTCACGAAACAGCTGCTGTTGGATCTGCTACATCTTGTTTCCCTCACTCCAGATTGCTAAATAACTGAGAAATTAAAAAAAAAAAAAAATTTAGAGTTAAAAAGAGGAAATGTGCTAGTCCTAGTGGCTACATCATGTGAGGTGCTGGCTGTGTGCTGTTTTTGCATCTGTTGCACGCAATAAGCAGTGCCTGGTTCATTGTAACTGGGTGTGAGATGCTGGAGGTGGGTGCTATCTGGCTTAACAGTAACGATTCAAGCAAGGTTTCTTTCCTAAAGTTTCCTTAGCAAGACTGTGTACTGGCTTCTGTAAGAGAAACTCAACCTGTTTTATACATTATATAAATGTATAATGTCTTCTCTTTAAGCATTGTGTCATCACAGTGGGATACAGGTGTAAAATTTTACTGTGATACCTAAACAGTAGGTTAATTATCTACTCAGTTATATGTGACGATCTTTTTTCAAAGAAGTTGGGCCATTCCATCTTGTTCTGGCTATATTTCTCAAATCTGTAGTCAACTGCACCTTAGTTGCAGATAGTTACAGAAGATGTTCGATGTCTTTGCTACTCTGTCTATGGAAAGAAAAATCGCCTGCCCATCACAGAAGATATGATGTAACTTTCTAGTCAGGTTTTAGGTCCTTACCAAGTCAAGAGTCTGCCCAGTTAGTGTTGCTTTTATACAAGTGGGTATCTATGTAGAGTATAATGTTTTTACACAGTATATGCTAAATCTGATTCCCCCTTGCTGAGAAATAATGAAATGGATTACCCTTTCTGAAAAATAGTGCTGTTTCACACTTTGTACCCTAAAGATAGCAAAATGTTTTTTCTGTTAGTTCTGTAGAGCCATGCCTGCAAACTGTCACATCTTCAGTGGAACATACAACCCAACCAGTCCTGATGGGAAATTGCTCGGTTTTTTAGAGCCTGAAAAGAAGGGGGTGGGAAGATTGGCTTCTGCGTAGCATAAGGAGCGACTTCACACTTGCACATACAACTGCCAAAATAGTTTTCTTGTACTTAGGCTAACCATCCTGGGGGGAGTGTTTGGCAAGCTTATACTGCAGCCAGCAGTTCTCTGCCACCATCTTCACCGCTTGCTCCACATATCAGTTTTAAGAGACGAGAAGAATATTTTAGTGAAGAGCAATTTTGCCCCCCACCATGGCTAATAAGGTGAGAAGAGACTCCACCAGTGCACGGTGGTTCACTGACACCTCTTTCTAAATACCATGACGATTGCCTTTTGTGTAAGGTAAATACAGATTCAGGTTAATTGTTCGTTCCTGGATTGCTCCTGCCATGACTAGGTAACAAATGAAGAGTAGATCTGGAGTGAATCAATGCTCTTCTGCCATCAGTTCACAGATGGGTTGAATGTCAGATTATTTAGGGTGGGTTTTGTACTTGCTGTATTTCTGCAGTTGGATCCACACTGGATGTGCTTTTGAGTAGCCTTTCTTCAGACACAGTTTTGTAAGTTTCTCTGTGATTATTCTGTTTGTTTGTTTGGGTTTTTTTGGTGTGTGTGGGTTTATTCTGTTTGTTTGGGGTTTTTGTTGTTGTTGTATTAAAGTGTGTCTGTCGGTCCTTACCCCTTCCCCTCTGATGTGAGGTCTCAGTTTCTTAGAGTCTAGAGATCTGGGCTCAGGAGGACTTGCCAGTTCTTTTTAAAACAACCAACTTCTTCCCTTTCCTGTAGCTGGTTGTAACACTCTGGCTAAATAAGGCCAGATGATCCCCATGTGCCTGTGTCCTTTTTCACTTTTGTCATCTCCTGATATCCTGGTAATTTTCATTTACCCTGAGCCCATTTCAGCCAAGTGTAACAGAAGGATATAGATTGCAAAGGTAATGCTGTCCTTGAAAGCTTATCAAGGCTGAAGTCACTGGAGGAGCCAACTAGGTAGCTGCTGTTAAATAGACGTAAAGCTTTTCACATACAGAACTGCCTGAAAACTTGAAACCTGTGCAGTAGAAGATACAATGATGAGCAAAGGAGAAGAAATTGTTTTCATTGCAATCATATAATGGGAGTAGGAATTGCACAGTGAGTGCTGGGAATAGTGCAGCACACTCAACCTGAACATGAGGAAACACTGTTTCACTGCGAGGGTGGCAGAGCACTGGAACAGGCTGCCCAGAGAGGTGGGGGAGTCTTCTTCCCTGGAGACTTTCCAAAGCTGCCTGGACTTGTTCCTGTGTGATCTGCTCTAGGTGATCCTGCTCTGGCAGGGGGGTTGGACTGGATGATCTCTGGAGGTCCCTTCCAACCCCTACCACTCTGTGAATCTGTGACTTGAATCTACAGGTAGTCATGATCCTGGTGTACATATCTGTGACTTGTGAAGGTGCTGAAGACCTGAAGAAAATGGATAGCCCTTTCCTGGTAAGGGTGTCTCCAGGGATCATTGCTGACTAGGAAGGTGTATTTCTGCTCAGGAAGAAATTATTGTGCTTTCCATAGAAACTTTGAGCAATACCCAAACAAGACTTGCCCGAAAACCTTGGGGAAACTGTGTCAGATGAAATAAAGCAGAAATTCCCATGAGCTCCCTAAAGTTGGGGGATGTGGCTTGGACTGAGCCATTACTGGTTTCTTATTTTTTCTCCATTTATGCACAGCATATGAGAAATAAATTTTTGTATCTGGAATTGCAGCTTGGAAAACTGAGTTTTGTTTGGGAGTGAGACTTGTGTCTAGTAAGTGCTAGCTGTGTGACTAGTGAATCACTATGGCGTTTCAAATGCTCTTATCTTTTTGTGGTTTCTAATGTAAATGGCAGTTTGAATGGTTTGTGTATATATCATGCCTGTTGTAAATACAGAGAATTGCGTTTGAGTTTTGTTTGGGGTTTTTCTCCTTCCACTGAGTTAAAAAAAAAAAAAATGATTAGACTGTGTAAAAGGGAAACAATTTGAAGGTGTTCAGTTTCTTGTTTGATTTTGGTCTGTGGTTACTAGGATGTGCTCGTTTGATAAACAGTTATTCTAAAACTGAATTGTCATGTTCTCTGGCAGCTGTTTCAAGAGGAGGAGATAGGAAAAGGCCTGGGAGAAAATGTTGAACTAAATGTTATATATTTATCTAAGTAATGCTTCCATTAAATCATTGTCCTGAATGGTTTCTCCCACTTCTTGACGGGGTATCAGGATGCTTTGGGCAGAAGAAAACTTTGGGCATTTTACACTTTGAGCATTTTCCAGAAACTCGACTTTGTTCCTGGTTATTCCAGCACCTTTTTCCTCTGGATGTGGTGAAATATTAGATAGTGCTTATGGCTTTAGTGTGGTAGCTCAAGATAACTCACCAGGTGTGCTTTGGGCCTTCTTGCCTTAGTGGCCTGAACAGCTGAGATTGCTGTGATGTGCCTGTCCTACCTTTGTTATTCATCACCGCATGCAGCTCTGGCGTGCGCTTTCCTGACACGACTCCTGCTCATCAGAGGGCCAGAGACTTTGGTTTTGACAATTCTCAGCCTGAAGTCTGTCTGGAAGAGTAAGGCTGTAAGAGTAAGAGGTTGTCCCTGTTAGAAATTTTAGAGGTAAATAATTTTGAAGCCTTAATTTTGCAGGATTTTCAGAGATGCAAAGGGCATCTCTTGAGTAAGATCGGCCAGAAAGTTGGTAGACTCTGACTTCAGATCCCAAATGACCAAAGTAAACCTACTTGAAGAAAAGTAATCCAGTAAATGTTTACGAGCAAAACCAGAGTTACTTCCCCCTTTTCTTATTTTTTCTCCCTCTCCTCTTGGAACTGTTCTGGCCCAAAATACATCCCTAAGAAAGGAAAGGAAGCTGTCCAGAGGCAGTTATTTGGTTTGGGGAATGTAAACGCATTGCATGGTTTTGGAAAGATGTTAGCTCTCAGAAAAAGAACAGCAACAAAAATATAGCGTGTGAAGCATTGGGCACCTCGTCACACAAATGTGTTATTCCCACACGCTCCCAGCAGCAGCTCGGCTGACTGGTTGGTGTGCTGAATATTGGTCGAATGCTAACACAGACTGCTTGCTTCGATGACAGCCTGGGAATCTGTTGCAGAGGTGTGTGTTCTGCTGCTTTTGTTTAAAGACTGGGGTATGGTACTGCCTCAAACCTTGTGATTATTAAATTACTCAGCTGAGATTAGTCTGCCTCAAAACTCTAACTTTGAAGATGTGTGAAGAATTGCAGGGGCTTGGATGTCTTGGCTGAGGGTTTTCCGTTGCGGGTGATGTTAAGCACAGCAGCTACTTGAGGATAATTTATCACCTGGTTTTCTATCAAGTAATGATTCACCTTTATTCCCCTAGTGGACCTTGGATGCTCTTCAGAAAAAGTGGTAGCTGAATATGTGAAATTTAGCGATACATCCTATTTTACACTTCATAATTCTAACAGAAAACTACTTGTATAATATAGAAAAACATGTAAGAGAGGGACTGAAGGAATTTGCTTTCGGAGAACACTAAGTCAAGTGAGAGTTACTGTAGCTGTGGTTTAAAACAGTTTCTATGCACTGTGCTGAGTGATGGAAGAAGGCTTTGCTACAGCTGCACTTAGTTTTTAACCCTGAAAGAGCCATTCCTTCCAAATTAATGAAGCTGTTTGTCCCTGTTGGATCTCCTTCTTTTTTGTCTGTACTCTGGTTGTCTATGACCTTGTCCTGGCCTGTGCAGGCTGACGTATCGCTGTGCCATATGGCTGCATAAAAAGACTGCCTGTCACTGTGATCTCCAGATCTGTTACATCTCAAAACCTGCGAATTGGGAACGCATCTTGTAGGTTTGGTGTAGGAGTAGGACACATTTACTCAAAAGGCTCGCAAGTTATGGATATGGCTCTTTTCTGGTGTTCTCCCATCAATGGCCTGTGCACGGGAGAACTGTGTTGGCACTGCTCTGGGCACACCTTCCTGCAATCACCAGCACGCTTTTCCCACCGTGACTGGTGTTGCTTTAGAGTGGACTTTCTGAAGAGCAGTGATGCGGTCCATAGTGTCGTGTGCTGATTTGAAAAAGCAGAAGGGAGGGAAAAAATCTAACCATGTGTCTCATTACATTATTTTTTACTTTTGGAGATACTTTATCCTAGGCTGGTAACACCACAAGACTTAACTGGTGCTTGCCTTCAGCATCATGGTGGAAGCATCTGCATCACTCTAGCTGAGGGCAGTGTTCTCATTGCTGTGGAAAGTTGCTGTGCAATGAAGTACTTGAGATCATAATGAGATTCTGTAATTTGTTAAACACATTTTGATGGTATTGTTAATATTTAGTGCTTTATGAATAGCTGTGCTGGTACTACGAAATAGATGTAGTTTCTGTCCTGAAGAACTATATAATGAATGATAGAGAGAAGTACGTTAAGAGGTGCAATTCATGTAACTCATGTTCCATTTACATCCGATTTTATGTAAACTGTGCTGAATAAAGGCAGTGTTAACCACAGCATTTTCTTTTTTGAGTTTGATTTTTGCAGCCTGAAAAAGTCTTTAATGAAGGCCTCTTGTGTTTCTTATTCTCACAAAGACACTAACTCGCTTGATATCTCTGTATTGCTTTTTGTCTCCAGATGTTTCCTTACTCTTGTCTTTGCTGAAGTTTGCCTCTAGATCCCAGATTCTCTGAACTTGCTGCCATGTTCATTATCTCTGTCTACCCTGGGCTCTTCAACTGGCTTCTCTGAGCAAGCAAGAGAAGCTTGGTAGTGTACAGGATCTAGACTTTGGCTGCTATTTAGTGTTTGTGGACTCAGCATGATATACAGTTACGTGGTGTGGGGGGTGTACTGTAACTAGTTCATCTACTCCTTTACCTCTGGGGGTTGTTGGCTGCCTGAGGACATGCTTAAATGTCTGTATCCTGGCCCTATGCCTGGGGCAGTGATACAACAGACCTCCACACAGAAAGGAGATAGTGCTCTTGTTTTCTGCGAAGTGTGACCCTCTATTTTAATATTTTTCCTGCAATGTTTCTAAGTTGGTCAAATTCATGTGGGTCTTTAAAGGACAGTTAGGAGTCCCTGCTTGTCAAATTTACAAACTTGTATTCCAAAGTGTTGAGCAATTTCAATTTGTTTTGGCAGGTCACTTGACTTGTTTTAAGTTTAAACTGAAGCAGTTGAAAGCCAGCCATAGGGAGCTTGGAAGGCACCCAGCTAACATCGGTGCCACCAGCGCTGCCTCAAGGACCGTAACCTGTACTGCTACAAAAGCACCTTGAACCTTTGTATATTGTTTTCCTAATCTTTGCCCTGTTCTGTCTGTGTCTTCTCCCAGCGAAAGCCAAATCCAAATGTGGTGCCACGTTCTTCCCCTGCGCCAGCGGGATCCACTGCATCATTGGCCGCTTCCGGTGCAATGGCTTCGAGGACTGTCCCGACGGCAGCGATGAGGAGAATTGCAGTAAGTGTCGGTCTGCTTGCAAGTGAGGGTGCTGCTTTTTTTTCCCACTAATTAATGCTATTTAGAAAGGAAGCAGGGAAGTCACAGCAGAGATTATCTGAAGTACTACTTGACTTGGGTTAAACTCCCTACGTGTGGCTGCATTTTTATCTGTAAGTCTAGCAGGGATTTATCATAGCAGTAAGGAAAGGTTATGTTCGATCCAGCAGCTCTGTTGCTATTATCAGGAGCTGGTAAATGGTTCTGTAGGCAGAAGATTGCAGCAAATTCTTGCTCATTCTCTTGTTGGAGCATGCTGAGTTTTTCCTTTTAATGAGAGTTAAAGGCCAGGAGGACAACAACCAACACCAACTTTCAAAGATAACAAAAGGGGCGATCTTTCCAGTGATCTGTCTGTTTCTTGGAGAACTTCCCTTTTTTGTTTGTTTGCTTTCCCCCACAGCATGAACATCTCTGGGCCAACAACAAATGGTACCATGAGGGCCTGGTTGGGGCCCTCGGAGGAGTATGACAGGGAGATAGCACCTCTGCGGAGCAAGTGAAGCTAGGGAAAGTAGACTGAAAGCTAAGGAAATTACTTTAGGTTATGCTTGAGCAAGTGGACTAGAAAGAAATTTGGACAAATGTGCTTTTGAGTATCCTTGAGGTAGTGGACTGACAAGTAGCACGTCTCGACTGAAAATGCACCAGCTCATGGAGTTGGTTGTGAAGGTCATAATTTCCAATGAGCTTGTAGTGTGTAGCTCCAACAGGACTGTACAGTTGCTGTTAAGATGCTGCTGATCTCCCTGTTTCTATATGCCATTTAAGCATGCACTGGCTATTTTCTAGCATATCCAAGTTGTCTAGTTACTGTTTTGCTTGTGTAAAGGAACAACACTGTAGGCCTTAAAGTGACCTGGAAAATCAATATGCTATGCAAGTGTGCAGCAGTTTCAGACCAAAGGCCACTTAGTGTGTTCATGATAAATGTGCTTTTGGGGAGCTGGAGGAATTGGGAACTGTTATATATACTGCAGGTTTTAGGCATGGAAGACTTTAAAGTTTTATGGGTTTTTGTTTAAAGACTCATTAAAGGCAGCTCTTTAAAGAATAAAAAAGTCAGAAGCTAGTTGGTATTTGGGAACTGTAATCCCCTTTGTTATTGTGGCAGCGAAGCACTTTGAAGCAGTCAAGGCATCTAAACAGCTTTCTTAAGGTTTTCAATTGGAAAGTTGCATTCCATTTCAGTCACATCATTACTAAAATCTGGCAGGAGTTCAGACGAGAGGGACAAAAATGATTAAGGGACAGAGATTGATTTATGAGGAGATATTAAACACTGCTAAATTATGCGTATCTTAGCTAAGCAATGATGATGTTGGAAGATAGGGATATATGTGTTATGTATGTAGGGTGCAAACACTGTTCAAGGAGGGATTCTGTAGTTATGTATGCTGGGATGTAGCTAAGAGTAGATGGATGAAATTAGAAGAGGGAAAACTAAGATGAATATAAAGGAAACCTCCTTGACAGTGAGATGCATTGAAGCTGTGATGTAATCTGCTAGGAGAAGTGGTGAAAACTGCATTGCTTGAAGTTTTAAATGAAATTAGACATAGCATCTTACAGCATATTTACTGCCGGGTTTGGCGTGGGTGAGAAGAGAAGACAGCTCTACCTAAATGAATCTGCTTAAGTGCTATTCTGGTTTTGCTCTGTGTGCAACACTGGGCCTTACGTGAAAGGATTTTCTGGGTACTACTCTAATGTGCTTATTACCTTAAAAAGTTGAAATTCAAACACTGAGAAGTTGAGATGTCAACATTGCCATTGTATCAATTCAAAATAATGAGGAGTATGGAAGAAGACAGAAGCAGAGGTAAATAAACCACTGCCTGGCAGTTCTTAGCTAGGGTTGTTGGCTTATAATCTGAAACCTGAGCTAAACTGAGTTTGTTGTAATGGGAAGTAACAGGCAGTGTTTATGGTAGGCAGTGCTACCTTCTGTATGTCTTCAGTGTGAGAAAATGCTGAGCACCACTGATCGGGATAGGGCCTTTCATAAAAGTGAACAGAAGGCTTATCACAACTGTGGGTGGACTAAATCTCTGCTAATTGTAATGAATATTGCATGAATTAAAAATTTCAGTGCTCTGTTTAGAGAGACAAGGTTGGCTTGATTGCCAAGTTACTCCCACATATTCTGCAAATTGACCAACTGTTGAGTTGTGACCTGTTGTTGATTGCTTAATGGCTATTTCACTGCCTGGGTAAGAGAATTTCTAATGAAAGCTCTCACTTTTTCTTTTTGCAGCAGCAAATCCCTTGCTTTGCTCTACTGCCCGATTCCACTGTAAAAATGGTCTTTGCATTGATAAAAGCTTTGTGTGCGATAGTCAAAATAACTGTCAAGACAACAGCGATGAAGAAAGCTGCGAAAGCCCTCAAGGTAGGTAGAGCGTTTTTATTCCATTCTGCAATATTCTGCCAACTCCGACTAACATGGAACAGGCTTAGTGAAAAACATGGTCATGTTGGCTAGAGCTCTGCTTTCCTAATTCTACAGGAGAGTGAAACATGTAGAGTGTGTGCGAATGCATGTATTTCTTTCTCAGTGCTCGGAAGGCTGGTGTCTTTTTCAGGTTACTAAAAATGCACTTTTGCAGGAATGGCTTATAATCTGTGATCCAGTGCTCACTGAAGTTGCTGGGAATCCATTTAGTGACTTAGATGAGAGATGGATTGGGACCCAGAGGAATCAATACTTAAACTTCAGTTTGAAGTAGTTCAGCAGTCTATTTACCAGATGAGTAAATCTGTGTAGGCTTATAGCTTTAGATCTTCATTGCTCAGTTACTTTCTGAAAGACATGCTTCACTGCAGGACATGTCTACAGTGAAAGAATTTATTCCTACCCTTCCTTGCTGTTGTATTTAGAGACAAGGATGAGGACAGAGAAGAAAATTTTTGTTCAAAAGTAGTGTATTAAGTCTTGTGAGAATCTCAAAACACATTCTCCTGACTTTGTTCTCTTTAACTTATGCTATAAGTCTATGTGTAGTGCTCAGCTTTGTTTTGTAAATTCACACTATAATATTTTACAAAACATGAAGTATATATGAATGACTTGAGGTTAACAAATGATGTGTATTGGGCACCAGCTGCTAAACACTTTCAAGTCTACAGAGAGATCAGAGGAGACAAAAGGTGGGAGATGATGGATATTTGCAGGGGAGATGCGATGTGCTTGAGCCTATAGAAAGCAGGACTCGTGAAGATAGATAAAGCAGGGTATAAAGGAAGAAGTAGTTAGGGAAATTGAAGAAGAATTACTTTAATATCTAGCTGCACTGATGATTGAGCCCTTTGTGGAAGAGAAAATAATTCTGAGCTTAATATGGTGATAAATATTCTTGGTAGCTCATGGGGGAAGAGGAAAATCATGCAACATCAGTGCCAACAAAACAGGGTTTACAGTAATAGTAGGTGATAATCTCTTCTGTGCCATTCCTCTGCCTAACCTATGAGCTCTTTCCTCTGGCTTGATATGTAAGGGGTGAAGGGCTCATCCTGGTAACCTGCCTGCTTTGCTGGGCTACATCAAAGCCTGGGAACATAGCTCTGCTCAGATCAAAGCCTCGGAGGCCTGGGTCTGGCCTGCCTCTACCTGCTGAGCAGCGGGAGGAAGGGGCTAGTGAGGAACTAGTGCATGTGTACTGCTGCGGTGCTGCTGCCCCTGTGCTGAGGGCTCAGTTGTTTTTCACTACAGGCCTAAGACAGCCTAATAAGATTAATGTGGGTGGCAAGGTTTCTTGTTAGGTTTCTTTTCTTTTTATTTTGTGGCTTCTGAAGCTTAAAGCAGCAGTGTTTCTTTTCCAAGGGTGGGATGACTGTTTCCTCTGCAGATTAATTGGTTGGATTGCCTCCAGGTTGTTTGTTGTCATGACAATCTGCTTTTGGAAGTGACTGTCAGGCTCAGAAGAAAAGAGCTGTGTTTCATGAAGCCGTTACTTTTGTCTTTATCTTTGGTCCTTCTGGAAAAGTCAGATTAGTAAGAGGGTTAAACAAAGTAATTCTGTCTGATTCTATGCGTGAAAGAACGCAAGGAAAGGAAGAAGGAACTCTGTCATTAGGACTAGACCAGTGATGGTTTGTGGGCTTTTATAATTAAAAAAGTCCAAGTACAGGGATGGGAATGAGGAGTTCCTAAAGCAAATGCTGGCTGTGGGGAGTGTGTGTGATTGGTTTTGCCCTTTGGCAGCTCAGAGCCTCCCTGAATTGCCATTTTGTCCTCTGTAAGTGAACGATGCTTGAGTACCTGTCTCTTCCAAGCGAGGATTAAATAGTATAATGTGCTCAACTTCCTATCTGAATGTAAATGACAATTCCCTCTGGAGTTTGCAGCTATGAGTGTGTCTGTATGTCTTCCAAACACACCAACTACTTTGTGTTAATTGAGAATTAGAGGCTACTGTAGAGACTCTTTCATTTCTCACAATTCTTTGTACAGCAGATCTAATTACTGTTATTACAATGAGTTTTGTGTTAACACAGTACCCAAGAATCCTGGTCATTAACTAGAACTCAAGTGCTTTGTGTACTTAGGGACAGAGCAAACAAATCTGTAGGGTATTGTAAAATGTAAATAGAGGCCTTTCTTCCCACTAGCTGTGCTATCAAATGTGGTAGCACTGTGTACTTGAGCGTAGTCTGACACACAAGACTGCCCTTATGTGCTATTTTTCTATCTAAAAAAATGTGTATTTGTCATAACCACTGTATGATAGTGTCATCATTTCCATTTAACAGATGGGGAAGAGGGGGCACAGATCAGCTAAATGAAATGCTCTGAGTGACCTCTTGGCTGGTAGGAGTAGAGTTTCATCCATGCTTGTCTGCTTCAAGGGGATGTTGGGAGACTTAATGTTTGCAAACTATTTTCAGATACTACGATAACATGTGGAATGGAAGTGTGAATTATTAATTGGTACTTTGCTGTCGTCCTGCTCTTGGGTATACTAACAAGCTTTTTAAATTAACACCTCTTCCTACTCTTCCATGAACTTCAAAGGCCTCCTTTATCTGCTGTCATTACTGGAAAGCTCCGGTAGCATAGCAGTTTGGTTTGTGTCAGAAACTCTTCCATGCATAAAGATACTTTAAATCAAGAAGGTTTACTCTGTAGGCTGGAAAAACAGGAATGTGACCCCCTGCTGAAAAATATATTGGCTCGGCTTGGACATGGAACACTTCAGAACGTGCCATCCTTGATGAGTAACAGCCTTGCTAGCATGCTGCAATTTGAGAGGAGCCTAAAGCCGTGGGTTTATAAAGATTAATTTTAGACATAAGTAGGGATGGATCCATTTGAGGGGAGGAAGACACAGGCCCCAGGATTTAGTTGTGAAAATTGGCGGGGAGTAGTTTTTGAGAATCTTTCAGAACAGGTTCCCACCCTCCTTTTTCTTCACCATTTGCAACCCAGTGTTGCGCATCTTACAAAGGTTTGTATGTTGTAGGGAAAGTGTCAGTTTAAAAATTTAAACTGTGACAATTTAGCAATAAGTCAAATAATTCTGCTCTAATTCCTGATGGTAATTATTTGTAGCTCTTGTAGCTGCCATGATAAACTTAAGAGCTGTTCCTTTAATCCCACTCCAGCTATACTTTGGTCATCTCTGGCTTCCAGCATTGAAGTAGTACGACCAGACATTTCCCTTGCTCTGGAATGTGGTGTATTCATCAAAATATGTGCCTGAGTTTTTGGATTGGATGGACAATATAATTGCTTGGATTATCCACACTAGTCGCATGTATGAGATGCTTTTTCTGGGGTGTTACTCCAGTTTTAACAACACTTGCAGCGACTGGAAATGTGTGTTCCTGTTGTATACAAATGGATCTTAATCCAGGGAAGTTTTTCTCTCATATGCTTTTTTTATCTTATTACTATAAGATCTCTCCCTGTGTCTCCAATTAGCTGACAGTGCTAATCATTCACAGCAGCTACTCTGGGTGTACTCTTCAGGTCTGGCTGTCATTGCTGGGAGGGATTTCCTGCTCTGCAACCAGCATCTATTTAATTGGAAGGGAATTCCTCCTTCTTAATATTTTTCAACATCCGTGTAAATTGGTTCAGTTCTAGGATGGTATTTATTCTCTAAATTGCTTTTTATTTAAATGTGTCTTCACACTGTTTCTTACTTTAGTTTTTCCTCCATTTTGTACTTTTAGTCTAGAAAGCTTTAACACCAACAAAAGCATACTGGATATTTTAATTCAAATTCCTTTTCCTTTCATGGCTCTTCTTTTGTTTCCTTCTAAGTGTGCTAAATACCTTTATTAGCTTTAACCCCATTGCCTGTGAAAGAAGGTTTTCTTGCTGTGAGCCTATATCCACTCTGACTGGTGCTGTGGAGAGAGGCTCTTTGCTTCAGTAATGTTCCTACAATTCCAGCTCTGCGGTTTTTAGTAAACAGTACCATTATTGTCCCAAATCTTGTTCTTCACAAAGCCAATTGACACACAAAATCAAGACACTTGCTCTTCTTCATGTCTGTGCGAGACGGTAGCACACCCCCGAGAAATCAGGATGCGCAGTTGGACAGTTTCCAATAGTTAGTAATGCCTATGGTCAGTGCCTACTCTAAAAGCATCGGTTAGTTTTTTTCACACTTTGATTTAAAGGTACAGTACTTAAGCTCACCACTTGCACAGTGGGTAGGGGTCTTTCCTTGGAGGTGGGTAATTTAAGCACTGGAGGTGTGTCTTTTACATTATAATGGCCTAAATTCATCTAAAGGACGCGGTTTAGGAATTTTGCTGATGTATCAATACGTCCTGACAAACTGTGCTAACTAATTAAGGATATACTGGATATTTCCTCCACTAGTCAAGGCTATGCAAGATAAATGTTTGTTTTTCAAGCATTTTGACCTCGCACTCCTCTATTCAAGGTTTCCAGGTGGCTCATTGTCTTAGTACATCCTATCTTAGAATAAACAAGCTTCACAATTGCCTCATCACCATTGTGGTCAAGTTATAAACCAAATGTTTTGCCAGTGTCCTGAACTTGATTCCTGCCCTGTGTTTCTACACTGTATTTGTTAATGTCCACTGTTGTACATGTAGATACCTCCTTTTTTTATTTTTGCGTATTTTTTTCATGAAATTTGCATTAAGATTTTTATATACCCCAATATTTCAAAACATTTAGAAGTGTATGCAGTTGTCAGAAGTCTGTTCTTTCATCTGGGGCATGTATTAATTGCTTATATAAAAGTTGACAGCATATTAAAAAATTTAAAATATGACCCTGTGTCAAACAAGTGGAAAACAGTTCAAAAGGTTGACCTAAAAATTAATTTTAACTGATAATGCAAATTCTGTAATGATAACTTCTGTGGAATTAGACCTGAGACAAAGTTGGAAGGGGGCTGGCCATAGTGGTAAACACTATGGCACGTTGCTGGTGTTTGCCTGATTGAATTGCAATGCAAAGAGAGTTTTATAGCTGACGGCCAAGTTGAACAGACATACTCTACATTTCAATGAAATACCACAAGCCCTAATTTCTGAAACACAAATCGCTTCCAGAATATGCCACTCTGGATGAAGCTTGTAACCAGCTCCTTGCACGTAGCAAATTGAAATTCTGAAATTCCCAAATGCTGTGGTATCACTTAGACAGCCAAAGCTTTGTAGTCGGATCCTGGCTGTGTACGTTTCCTTTTATTGAGTCTCTCTTTGACTCATTATTGACTCGGCCTGTAAACTGAAGCTCAGCTTGCAATTATTGTGCATCAGCTTAGCCCAGATTTAGCCTACAGCAGGAATTTAATACTCAGAGGCAGACTAAATAGAAGCAGAATCTTAAGGAAGGAAACAAATAAAATGTCACCAAATGTTTTATTAAATGAAGGCTTTGCCTGAGCATGTTTAGCTCTCTAATGTCTCTTTATAACACTTGCTAGGTGGAAATGTTTTTGTCAGCTGTGAATTCCTCCCTTCCTCTGTTCCTCTATTCCCTGATTAAGTCCAGGCTGCTTCTTTTTCTCTCTTCATAAGATTATTTGAGAGGGTTCTTGTCAAGAAAAAAATCAATCCATCTGCATGGAGACTAAAAGGTAAGGTGAGCTACTGCAGGCAGATCAGCACCATATCGATACTGGCGTTTCAGAAGATTGGTGAGTTCATACAGGCATATGTACCTGAGGAAGGGTGGTCTTGTGGATCAGCATGTTGCTCTTGCAGGCACTCTGGCCTAGCATTTTGGCAGAATAATAACCATGCTGCTAAAATGTTAGGTTACCCCTGTCTGGAAAGCAGCTATTCTATGAAGAGCAACTATAATGTGGCAGTAGATGAGCAATGACTTCTGGTCTTCAAATGGACAACAAATTTACTTAAAAGGGTGTTTGTAGTTCTGGGAGGTTTCCAGCCTCTTCACCTGATCTCCTGTTCAGCCTACCTTTGATGGCTTGAAGCTCAAAGCAGTTATCAGCACATGATGACTTGGCTAGTGTAAAAATCATTTTTATGACCTAGGTCAAATCTTAGACAAGATGTTGTATTATTGGGGGCTCGCCATGTTTGTCCTGCTCTAGCAGGGAAAGAAAAAGGAAGAAAAAGAGGATCTGGAAATGACCACCTTGCCCTGAGAGCAGTTCCTTGAAGATAGTAAGGATGAGGAGCTGACTCGTGTCTCCAGCTCATATTATGTCTGTACCGTAGACAGACATACTTGAGGATGCTGATCGTGGCCTTTTCTCAAGGCACATGTTATTCCCATGGTGGAAGTGCTGTTTGTACAGGAATATCTTGTTGGACTCATGCTGTAATCCTGTGACTTTGTTGTTATTGTTGGGGCTGAGATTGTGTTTCTCAAGCTAGTTACAGAAGCAGTACCTGCAGGTAGTAACCACATATCAGCTACCTTCCTTTCAGACAGTGGCTGAGCTGGGAATTAAAACTGTAAATGGCATGGTGTTGGTTTTTCTCACCTGTGTGGAAATGACATATGATCTCTTAATAATTGCATCTAGGTATTTTTACATTCACTTTGTGGCATTTATGCCTAATTAACAGCTCCAGGAAAAAAAAAAAAAAGTAGTGACGTAAGCATCCAGTTTCTTTGCCTGTGCTTCAAAACTTCAAAAACAGGTGATAAAATGCCACACTAGAGGAAGACAAGTTTAAAATAAAAGGTATTAGTTTTCCCCATTGCTCTGGAGGCTAATTAAATTCTCTCTTGAGCACTCATTAGTAAAAGTCAATTCCTTTCAAATACATTTTCCACAAGCATATAGGTGTTTGAAATATACCACGTGTATTGGCATGTCACACCATGTCCTGGCTGCTGAATTGCATTAACTTTTCATAAATGTCAGTGTCATTTAACTGAGCAGAAGGCTCCTGGTGCTGGACCATAGGTACCAGCCCTCAGTCTTTTTGCTGTCAATGGAGGGGATCCAAATAAATGCACAGATGTTAACCTTTCACTTGCTGTAAACCAAGATCAGTTCCAGATAAAGTGACCAAGTGCTTTTTCTACAGTTATTGTAGAAAAGGATTATAGATTTTTGGTTTTTTATTTTTTTTTTTTCCCCCTGCAGCTGCCAGCAGTCAAGTTGGAAGATGTAGCTCCTATAATGTCAGGCTGGAAGTCTGTCCCCAGCTGAAACTAGTTTTGCACATGGTTAAAATCTTTTCACAACTTCACTTATATCTGGGAGTAATTTGTGACGTGAACTCTGTCAAAGCTCATGTGTGTGTTCTTGCTCAAATGGAAAGCCACAAGCAAAACCAACACGACCAGGTGTAAAAGTGTCTCTATTCAGATGTTGTAGCAGTTTAATACATAATGGGTTATGTAATTGACCTAAAGCAGCATGTTTTCAGTGTAGACAGCCGCTTGGAGCAGGGTTACTAAGGTCTGTTGAAAAGTTTCACTGACATCTGTTCAACGAGAATAAACGCAGTGACTACAGGTCAGCCAGATGTCTCTGTAGCCAGAAACTGTGCTAGTGCAATGCACTTGACTTGTGGGAAGGAGAGTAGCTAGAAATGCAGAATTGCGCTCAGAAACGTAGGCGAACCCATGTGTGCGGGACCTTGATAGGGCAGTTTGTGACTGTTATTTTGAGAAATCCTTGCTTAGAATAATTCTGGTTTTTCTCACTGTGCTGTCATAGCTACGATTTCCCTCTGACTTACAGGAAATACGATTTTATATAATATTATAGGAGAAATAAAAGTATGGAAAACTGAGTTGGGGAGCGGATAGCTCACATGTGAGGTGGTATTAACATCAAAGTGTGTCTACCGGACTTCACTGTGTCTTCGTGCCTGCTCCTTCCACATGCTGGTCTCAGCCAGGTCAGCAGGAGTGTTAACTTTCTGCAGCTGAAGCAAATGGCATTTGGTTCTTTGTTACAGGTCATGCTAAGTTGCTATACCAGTGTGCTGTATTCACTGCAGAGCGTAAATTGCTTCAGGGTGATTTTTAAAACCCGAGCAAGTTGCCAGCCAGGATTCCAGAGAAAGGTATTTCATTCGGCCTGGTTTAAAACTAGACAATGAAACTTAATAAGCCAGCAGATTACCACCAGAAAACAATTTTTTTTTTTTGCCAGGCTTTAGGTTAAGCTGAGGTTTGTCCTCAGCCAAGCATTTCAGTACCTGTAAATCTGTGAAGGATGAGGCTGTTGAATTCTAGCTTTCCCTTTGCTGCTCTTGCATTAAAACTTGTGTCCCAGAGTCTGATCAAGTTGCCTTGGAAAGCTGGGCACCGCAGCGGATTTTCTTCTGCCTGCTGAAAATTGTGAAGTGGTGAGAGACGTCACACCAGTCTCTAGTCTGTGTGCTGTTCCCTGAGCTTGACAAACTAACTTGTGCTCTCATCACCAGATACTCTGTGCTAATTTGCTATAAAAGGTTGTGTTAAAAATCCATATTTATGAGGGATGTTAAAACCTTAAGGCAGTTATATGGTTTTCAGTTACATAAACATCAGCATACAACGGGAATTAGAAGCTGAATAATTAATTTTCTGTTAATTTGTAATACAGAGTCTGTGTAAACAGTAAAACCTGGAGAACAAGCTGGGGAGGAGTGCAGAGGGTACAGTGCCATAAAATGTTTTTAGTGTGTCTATTCCAATTCAGTTCAGATGTCAGAGTAAGTAGTGGCTGTTAAGGGAGGTGGGGAGCAGTGGGTGCAGAAGTCCTGTTCGTACCCAGGAGTTAAGTAGTTGTTTCCACTAACGTGGCTGAAGGTTGGGACAATGGGGGTGCCCATTCATGTGTCGCAAGCACCGAGGTGGCAGCAGCTAAAGCCGCCTGATGCTACTGGCATGCCCAAATGACCTTGGGTATTTTGGGCTAACATCTGTCGCGTGCCTGGTCTCTATTTTACAGATAAAGGATACCAAACTTTTGAAAGCTTTATGAAAGATTATGAAGTCATTTGAAGAAAATAAATGCATCATTTCTGAATATTATCTGTCACCTGAAGTGCACCAACCGTCACTGTGGAGTCTGGGTATTGGTGCTGAATTACATCCTCGGAGGCTTCAAAGCAGAAGCTTTCAAGGCTTCCTTTATTCTAATAGCATTATTGCACCACAGTGAGCGCAGTGATTACAGTGATTACCTACTAGTTCTTAAGTGCAAGTAATTTTGAGGATCTGGTGTTTTTGTTAAGAGATTAGGAAATGTGTTACGCTGCACTAAAACCTGTGGGAATTAAAAACTAGCTTGTTCCATTTGTTCAATTGTCATTTCCCTTTGCCTCCTGCGTACTGAATAGCTAGCCAGCACCAACTTTGTTTTAGTGATGGCTGTACGGGAAAATGCTTTTAGACTTTGAGACAGGTTTTTCCAGGGCAAATGGTGCTCATGATTTGTCCTCTACAGGAGAAGACTTAGGACTGTCCTTCTACAGAACAAGTTCTAGAGCTTAGATTTTAATTTGAGAAAAGGTTTTTGAACTAACACTCAAACTATTGTGTCAGTTAACTGTGAAGTCCATGGCAGCTGACTGGTTGGCAAGGAGGTCGTTTGGACTTGGCTTGAGGGAAGACTCTCATTATGTGCAATTAAATGGAAGTTCTGCAAGGTATTTGGCACTTGTAAGATGTTTGTAAGAACCCACAGCTTTAGGAATATGGGAAAGAGTGTCCTTACAGTCAAACTTGCTGTCAAATTTAATTTTCTTTTTTCACACTCTAGAAGCAGAAAACAGTAAGTATGTGACTTAAGGAAAGCAATGCTGTGGGAGAAGTGATACCCTTGTTTAATAATTGGATGACTTTGATCAACCAGGAAAAGACCATATGTTCTGTTCAAAAGCTAACAAATCCCAGGCTGAAATTTTTGTTGTTTTTGCTTGCTATTAAAGCCAAATTTGTCTGACCAGATTGGAACAGGTATGTTGGTGATTGGTTAGAGAGAGAGGTTCTTCAGAGGTGGACTCAGACAGCAGGGTGGCCATAAGCAGGTATGAGGACTGAAGTAGCTGGTGCAATAAAAATGAGACATGGTGGCAGTGAGCAGAGCCTGGCTTGCAAATTACAGGGTGGAGATCATAGGTAGGGGCTTAAGCTATGCTCCTACTTAATTTTTTTGTTTTGTTTTATGAAAGGATCATTTGGCCGTGGTCTTGTCACTTGCTGTTGTGTGGAAGCCAGCTTGTATAATTAAGACTGAGACAGTGGTAACCTGCTCTTACACTTATCATCAGTTTTGTGATGAATCTGCTGCCAAAGTTTACATGCCTGAGCCCAAATTCTTGCTCTTTCCATTGAACTTACAGCACCAGTATGATTGAATCAGACTGCAGAAGCCATTGCTGGTTTCTTGTTTTCTAGACTGTGCTTTCCACCACTTCTTGATATCATCAGCTCTCTGGGATTTATGTTACTTGGCAGCAAAATGAGATTGGATTCTAGCCATGACTGATAATTGCAAGAAAATATCCAGAGAGTACCTTCCTGGCTAAGCTGGGTGGAATTCAAGATTCCATATGTGAAGGAGCAGTGGCTGGAGGTGCCTGAGGAAACGTGCAGAAGTGGTATGGTAAGCTTGTATATTGGAGAGAGACCACAGCGTGATGCCTTTGCAAGCTATACGGCCCATCTGAGATGGAAACCAAGCAATGTGGAAAAAGGCTGTCAAATGTGTTAACCTTCGAATAATGAATTTCCCAGGAAGGTACAGGAATGCTTTTGGTCTGTGCCTTTCTTATCTGTACATCAGTAATGTGGTCAGACTTTCCGGAAAGCCTAGTGTCATTAGGGAGTGGAGAAAGCATACTGAACCTGCTCCTTTGCTCTTTTTCATTGATCGTTTCACCCTCACTATATTCTCTACTTTGTCTTGTCAGAAAAAGACTTCAAGCAGTCTATTAAGTTTTTGATTTTAAAGAAGTGAAGTCAAATTTGTGCTTCCCCAGGTGTGGTGTTTGGTTGGGGTTTTTTTGCCTTTTTTCCTCTAAGTGTCATGGTTTAGGCCCAGCCAGGAACAAAAGACCACGTGGCCGCTCACTCACTCCTGTTCCCTGTGGGATGGGGAGGAGGACGTACAAGGAAATGTTCATGGGTCAAGACAAGGACAGGGAGAGATCACTCACCAGTTATGGTCACAGGCAAAACAGACTTGACTTGGGGAAGAAAAATCTACTTAGTTACCAATCAAATCAGAGTAAGACAATGAGACCAACTCTTAAAAACACTTCCCCCCACCCCACCCTTCTTCCTGGGCTCAGCTTTGCTCCTGATCTCTACCTCTTCCCTGCAAATGCCACAAAAAGGTGGGGAATGGGAGTTATGGTCAGTTCATCACACCTTGTGTCTGCTGCTCCTTCCTCCTTAGGGTTGGGGTGGGGGGAGAACTCACTCTGCCCCTGCTCCAGCGTGGGATACCTCTCACGGGAGACAGTCCTCTACGAACTTCTGTCATGCAAGACCTTCCCATGAGCTGCAGTTTCTTCACGAACTGCTCCACGGTGGGTCCCTTCCTCAGGCATGCAGTCCTTCAGGAGCAGCCTGCTCCAGTGCAGGCTTCCCATGCGGGGCCTTCCCCGGGCTGCAGGGAGGGGTCTCTGCTCCCTCGTGACCCTCCATGGCTGCAGGGGCACAGCCTGCCCTCTCACCACACACTCTGGGGAACGTCTTCTCTGGCCACTTCCTCCCCGCCTTCTGCGCTGACCTGGGTGTCTGCCTGGCTGTCTCTCCCACATCCCACTCCTCTCTCCTGACCAGGTCTCCTTGTTTACTGCTCTTAAATGTTAGTCACAGAGGTGCTATTTGGCTTGGCCTTGGCCAGAGGTGGGCCCAACTTGGAGCTGGGGTAGCAGCTTCTCACAGGAGCCATCCCTGTGGCCCCTCCCCTATTACCACTGCCCTGCCACACACCCCCAACACAGTAACCCATCAGGGGCTTTTCCTCACTTGTTCCTTTTGTTTGTTTGCTTTGTGGTTTCTTTCTCTCTTCAGTTTTTGTTTTGTGCTCTTTCTTCACACGTTTGTTTTTGGCTTTTCTGGAGGTATCAAACAATAGGAACTATACATCAAGGCATATTCACACTTCAATCCACAACCTACAGTTAAAATACCATGAAGTTTTGTTGCCCTGTTCAGGTAAATCTCTCCTACTCAATCACTGTTCTCATATTTTAATGTCGCCCTGGAGGGGCAGGAAATTATCTAAGCTTAAAACACACAAACAAATACAAAAAAAAAAAAAAACCAAAACCCACATGCGGGAGGAATCACACATCTCTCCAAGAAGCCTGGGTGTACATTCCTTTCTGTTCCATCCAGCTCTGCGATGGACCCAGTCTCTCCGATACAAGTGGCAGGCAGTGGCCGTCTGCATGAACCTTGCCAGTTGGCTGTAAGAATAGCAAATGTGTTTTTCTTGATTATAATTTCAGCAGAGATTTAATATTACAAGTTTAATGGTGTCTGCAAGTTATAATCAGCTGAGAAAAGGAGTCGGTTTCTGCTCCGGTTGTGCTAAAGCTGTTAAAGTAGGAATTTCCTTTCCGCCTCTTTTACCACATGATTTATGCTGCTTATATTTTATGGCCTTGATTTATAGCCTATGTCATGAGTTTCTCTGCTGCTAGCAGCTCTCTGCCTGCGGTTTGCTAGGTGGGGAGCAGTCTCCTGATGCTTTTGACATGAGTTGCGTGCATTGGTCCCAGCACATTCCCATTGGACACAGGAACTAAGCCTTTGCAGTGAAAGGGGGGGGGGTGGGTCTTGAAAGAAGTTACCATCTGCCAGAGGAGGAAGTTTCCACAGGAACTGTGTTAATAATCCACTTCTGGGTTGTAAACTGGGAGGACCACTTGGCCAGCCCCCTGCCATGTGCAGCACATGGCAGCAGACACAGCATTCCAGCTGTTGGTGTACGGAGCGGGGACAACACGAGCTGAAAGTTGCCTGCTCCTGAATGGGCAGCTGGAGGGAGAGGAAGCCTTTCAGCTGGGTGGAGGACAGGCTGCTGCCAGCAGTTGTCTTGAAGCATTCCTCGCTTTGAGATCTGTGAATGGTGCTTCAGAGGAAGATCTCTGCTGGGTTTTTGATGCTTTTCAACCACAAGTCTTTGTCATTTGCAACAGGGTGGAGTTCTCTGCAGTGCTCTTCCCCAAGGTTTTCGGCTGTGGGACCTGACTGAGGAAGGAGGGCAGGGGGAAAAAAAACCCCAACTTTTTCAGTTCCTTTCTTTCCAGGGGCTACAGGGCTGCTTCTTCAGAACTCTTCTATTACTCTTATGGCAGTTGCCTCTGGAATCTCTGCCCTTTTCACACTGAGAAAAGAATGTGTCTCTCTTGTGTATCTGTGGCTATGTACCAACAAGCAAGCCAAAAACTACAATGGTGGATTTTTTTTTTCCTGTATCGTCTGTTTAGATGCACAAGTAAGGTCAACTTTTAGTAGGTTCTATGCTCTTAGGTGTACTTGAAAAGATCACCTGCCCTGATTTCCTGTCCTCTGCATTTTATCTGTTGCAGGTTTCCCCTCCCAAAAGTTTTGTTTGCATAGGTGCTTAATTTCAGAGGAGTACAGAAGGAATGCAGATGTTATGACTTCATGTTTTTATTATTTGTTTTTCTGTTCAGGCTTTTTTGATCTCTGGAACTTGTAACAAAGATCAAATAAGGATTCTTTTTCATTTTCTTGGCACTAGTTTCTCTCTTCATGGATGTACTTGACTGACGTTGATTCTCATAGATTCAGTGACTGGAAAATCATGTGAATTCATCCTCGGTCCAGCTGAATTTATTACCTATTTCTGTGTTTGCTAAACAATTCTTCTGCCCTATGTAGTTTATATTTAGTGTTTAAGAGTGTATGTTGCAGACCTGGGAGGAAAAGCTTGGGTGTTTCCCCTTTCCTGCTTTGCTTGTCCCTTGGGCAGGATCCATGTCCTGGTGGCCAGTATGGAGATGCCCTGAGGAGCAGGGAGGGGAGCAGGGTCCAGGCCCTTGTTCCCAGCCTGGCCCAGGGAGCAGCTAGGCCCCTGGGGTTGGGACACGAGGACAGACACACGAACACACACACTGTCCTGATATCTGGCTGCTGCGGGTGAAAGGCAGTGCTGCTGCAGCCTCAGCAGGTGCTTGACAGCATCTGTTTTCTTAGGCACTTTCAAGCTCCATGAAACTGATTTCAGGAAGTAGAAATATGTTTTACTTGCCAAGTATTGTGTGAAATGTCCATAAAACAGATCCTGAGACCTTTCTTGGGAGGGTAGAAGGAGAAGAGAGGAAGATACCAGTTATGTGGGTTTTTTTATACTGCTTTGAAACGGCACCTCTCACAGCTTACCACATAATTAAACCTGTCTGCTTACTGACTTGTTTGTTCCCATTTTAAACCTGGATATAATTAACATAATTCTATAAACATGAGTGTATAGAAAAAGGGTAATACAACTTGAGGGACCTTGTTGTTCAGCGTGGCATGTATACTGCTCTCTCTAGCAGTTCCTTTTGCAGAGCAGTTTATGTGCAGCTTCAAAGTATTTGTCCTGCTTAGGAACAATGTTAAGTATCTTAATTAGCTTGGAAAATGTTCTGGGCTTCTTTGTGCTTTAATATATTTTAAAGATATTTTCCATGGGGAAATTTCAAAGTGGCATTTCTACAGCACCTTTGACTGTGCAAGCAGCCGTTGCATTCTCCAGAACTGTGTAAGCTACCTGCTGACATATTTTTGCTTTCAGGACATCTCCTCAAATGAGACGAGGTTTTTGCAGATAGGCCCAAAAGCCAGGTTTGAAAGTGTTGAGAAGAGTTGGTGCCCCATTGCCAAGCCTTTTATAGGAAGAGGGAGGGAGAATCCTTGAGGGAAGACATATGCTTTACTGGTGTGGAACATGTTGATGTGCTACATATGTACCCCTTGTACATGGCCCAAAGAAAGAGCACAATCTGCCCAGAGGCTGGGGTGGGCAGAGGCAGTGTAGCCCTAACCAGAACTCAGGCAAGGTGCTGTCCCTGCCCCCTTCAGCCCTCTCTGGTTCATCGCTGTGCAGCTGGCATGCTTCTCTTCATTAAAATCCATTGCTGGAAAAATCTGCTGGAACATCAGGCAGAAGCTTCTACATCTGTAAGTGTAGCCATCAAAAGCTATCAGGGTTCAGTGAGGTGGAAAGGGGGGTCTCTTTGGGCAAAATAATCAAGATTCTGTGTCTGTCTGTGTCCCTCTCTATCTCTTAAAACTTCCAATTGTTTCTGCTGCTTGTTAAAAGGTATTTTCATTCTGTCATGAATGTTGGTGAAAAGCTTTTCCCTCGCCCTTCAAGCGGTGAAGTGCAGGTGGTGGTTCGGGGGCCTTCGTTTGCTGAGTGGGGCGGGGGTTTGCTCTGCTGAAATGAGAGAGTACGTTAGCTATTGTACAGCACAAACAGGAGAGGTTATTGCTTGTACTGGTAATTCTGAAGGCAGTCTGTTCTCTCTTTAATTGGTGAAAATGGTCAGGTATCTTCACACCAGCTCAAGATGAAGCCTTGAGTATTGCAGAATCTTCTAGCATCTCTTCACACTGTCACAGACATCTGAGGAAACTCATTTACCTAATCCTGTGTTTGACTCATGAGCATGGATTCAACAAGGGGAAGTCATGCTTGACCGGTCTGATAGCTTTTTATGATGGCATCACTAGATGGATAAATGAGGGGAAGGCAGTGGATGTGGTCTACCTTGACTTCAGCAAAGCTTTTGACACTGTCTCCCATGGCATCCTTACAGACAAGCTTAGGAAGTATGGACTGGACCATTGGGTGGTGAGGTGGATTGGGAACTGGCTGGAGGAAAGACCTCAGAGTTGTGGTCCATGGGGCAGTCTAGTTGGAGGCCTGTGGCTAGTGGCATCCCCCAGGGGTCAGTGCTGGGTCCAGCCCTATTCAATATACTCATCAATGACCTGGACGAAGGGCTAGAATGTCCTCTCAGCAAGTTTGCTGATGATAGCAAACTGGGAGGAGTGGCTGCCACGCCAGAGGGCCGTGCTGCCATCCAGCGTGACCCGGACAGGCTGGAGAGCTGGGCAGGGAGAAATCGAATGCAATTCAATAAGGGCAAGTGTAAAGTGCTGCATCTGGGGCAGAAGAACCCCATGGATCAGTACAGGTTGGTGGCTGTTCTCTTGGAGGGCAGCTCTGGAAAAAAGGACTGTGGAGTCCTGGTGGACAAGAGGATGACCATGAGCCAACAGTGTGCCCTCGCGGCCAAGAAGGCCAATGGCATCCTGGGATGCATTAACAAAAGCATGGCCAGCAGGGCAAGGGAAGTTATCCTCCCCCTCTGCTCTGCACTGGTGAGGCCTCACCTGGAGTGCTGTGTCCAGTTCTGGGCTCCTCAGTTCCAGAAGGACAAGGAGCTGCTGGAGAGGGTCCAGCACAGGGCCACTGAGATGATGAAGGGCCTGGAGCACCTTCCATAGGAGGAAAGGCTGAGAGAGCTGGGTCTGTTTAGCTTGGAGAGGAGGAGGCTGAGGGGGGATCTTGTCAGTGCTTATCAATATCTAAAGGGTGGGTGTCAGGAGGATGGGGCCAGGCTCTTCTCAGTGGTGTCCAGTGACAGGACTAGGGGCAATGGCCATAAACTGGAAAACAGAAGGTTCAACCTGAACAGGAGGAAACACTTCTTCCCTGTGAGGGTGACAGAGCCCTGGAACAGGCTGCCCAAAGTGGTGGTGGAGTCTCCTTCCCTGGAGACTTTCCAAAGCCGCCTGGACTTGTTCCTGTGTGATCTGCTCTAGGTGATCCTGCTCTGGCAGGGGGTTGGACTAGATAATCCCTAGAGGTCCCTTCCAACCCCTACCACTCTGTGTGAAACTGTGACCCTGTGAGCTAATAGTTTGAGAATATATTGCTGTAGCAATTGCATTCATAAATATCATGAACAGCTTCCTTAAAGTGGTGTTTGATTACTTGAGACAAAGCTTTCAGAACATTAAAACAGCTTAAAAATAATTACTTGTCTAAAGCAATAAAGGTTTGTGGATGTTTCCTTTTTCATAGCCTTCTGCTTTTCCCCTTTCACAAAATGGACAAGAAGCCTGTATTAAAAAGTAATTAAATCTGCATCCCAAGCAAGACACAGAAAATTCAGAATTTAATGCTAATGCATTTTTTTCATTTTGCAGATGATTGTTGCCCACTCACATGCACACAAGTATGCACATCATTAGCAGTGACAAAGAGCTGACTGTTAACTTTGAAATTCTTGATTTCCAGGAGTTTATCTCAGAATCTCATTATGTAAATGTGGGTGTTTTTTTTAACTTGAGCTGTTGCCATGAGAATAAGTGTCTGTCTAGAGCACTGCATGGGATGCATCCTGCAAAGGCTAGGCAGAACTATCTGTTCTGTTGAAAGAGTGTCATGTTGCTTTGATTTATAATTAATCTTTAAGACTCTAAAGCATCTTGACAGTATAAAACAAACAAATCTGACTGGTGTTTGCCAGATGAGAGAGTGTCCCGTGCTGCATTGTATGCATCACACTGAGCCTTGGTGAATTACTGCTGTGTAATTACTGGCTTTCCTAAAGAAAAGGGGTGTGTTGTGTGAGGCCATGGTCCTGTTGAAAGTGTGTAGAAAGGAGTATCCTTTAAGAATGAGCACTTCTGGCTATCTGGGGCGGGGGAGGGCAATAATATCAGATCCCTAATTTTGTCTAGCACAACACAGGATGTGTTTGTTGTGCGGGGTGATACTTGGCAAAACCTTATTCCCACTGCTTCTGGAGGCCTGATGTATTTGTTGTTCATTACATGTATGATCCAGTATGAGGGGAAGGAGAAGATCCCACGGAGCACCCTGAAGCTCTGTCTGAAGCTCTCCAGGCTGGAGGGCAGCTCTGGGAGTTCTCATGTCAGTTCACTTACCACAAAAGTAGAAGAGAAGCTTCGTTAAAGTCTGTTTTGTGGTGGGTGTTAATTGTGTACAGCAGGAGCTGGTGGGGACAGGTGATGGGCATGGGAGGATTCATTGGCACCGGAAGAACAGTGTACTTCTGTGAAGCTGCAGTGGATGATACGTGGTGCCAACATTATTTTTTGTGAACATTGACACATGCTTTTGGAAATAACGTATACAAACTTGTCCCATACTTCTGTGAAAATAAATTCCTTCTAGCTTTTTCATGGTGGGGAAGAGGATTGAATAGGCAGGTGGTTCAAGATCATACTTGAAGGCACATTAGTTAACGTGTCTTTAACCTTAGAAGGTTGTCAGTGTTTGTCCATGAATTCTGAGTTTTGAAGCTTGGAATGGGTGATGTGTTATTTTACCAGTCTTGTCCTTTTTAAAACAAAACAATGCACCTTTAGGTGGGATTGCTGCTTAGGATGGGAGAGGCTCACCTGTTAAAAAGAGGATGTTATAGCTGGCAAAGAATTTTCCTCTGCAGGTCTGTGTTTTGCCACGAACATGGAGAATGGGGGTTCTCAGCAGTACTAGACTTGTAGTTTGATTGTTGCAGAATATTTATTAAGCGATACATGTAGCCAGAGTGGTGGTTTTTTTAAATATGTAAATCTGTTCACTTTCATGTGGCTTTAAGCTTAGAGTAAAATGCTGTAACTTAATGATTACTCAATAGAATCTCTGTGGTGTCTTTATGGCACAGTCTGGATTGAACACTGCTCTGCTAGTCCCAGTCCTACAGTGGATCCTTCCACTAATGCTTCACCATCCTTCATCCTCACACCAGCAGGGTAAATGAGTTGCATTTTGTTGTCCTGACCTTTGCAGCCTGATGAAGACAATGCTTCATTGTGAAGAAGTGAACCATCACAGGTGTCTCGCTAACTGCCATCTCCGTGTCAGGAGAGAGTTGCTAGCTACAGCCTGAGTGTTCAGTGGTAATGCCACACGTCTTCTGCAATGAGCGTGACCTTGTGTTCCAGGGATCCACAGATCCAGAGCATCTCTGCTGGTGGTGGTTTGCTTTCCCATGATTTGGTTCATGCATATGTGACTCGCTGCTGTGGGTTTTAACATTCAAAACATTTTTACCTCCTGCTTCAATACAGAAATTGCTTTGAAAGCTGAACAAATGCTTGGAATACTTCCTGTATGTTGCCCCAGAGCTGTGGATATGTCTGTTTCATCGTATTTTTATGACTCAGAAATGGGCCTCTCCACACACTTTCCTGTATAAAAATTTAGATCTTTCTCAAGATTAATCTTTAAAATTAGGAATTTCACACTTGAATGTCAGAGTTGTGTATGATGTGCTTATTATGACAACCATGTGGCCTCTGTCATGGAGGAGTGAAAGGCCTTGAGCTGTGAAGTAAGTTTGTGCCTGTTTCAACAGCTTCTGTGCTCCCGTATTACAGATTAAGTCAGCTCTGGGTTGTGTTGGGGCTGAACTTTGCTCGTGTGTTACAGTCACTCTGAGGGGAATTATCAGCCTTTCATATGTTTGTGCCATGACAGGGTTGTGCTAGTTATGTTTATAGTTTCTGTTTTGCTGTTAATGGTATCGTGTAACTGCTGAGTTTGGTTTGTGTTTAAAATTATTAGAGCAAAGGGAAGACCATTCTTCTCTGCGCCACATATAGAAAGCTCTGGAATTATATGTTTTATTTCCGATCAGGATAACTTGCCATTGCCTCTGTCACTCCAGAGGATAACTTTTTCCCTTCTGGTTCCCATTACTATAATTAGATGCATTCAGAGCATTCTGTTTCTGTCTATTAACATGTAATCATGTGATTGATTCTTGCATGCCAAGTAGATACTTTTTCCAAAGGAAATACTTACTTTGCATCAGTTTTCAGACCGGCTATGTAAATTGAGTGCTTATGAGAGGCACTGTGACATGCAATTTGAATGCTAGTTGTTCAAACTTATGTCCTCTGCACTTCCCCCTCATGTACATCCATAGCTTTCTGCTACCTTAATTGTTGGTTCCCCTACTACGACACTTTAGTCAGACGTTCAAAGCACTGGCTAGTTAACTTGCCAAGAGAAGATGTTTCTGTATCATGTGGGGTTTTTTATTGATCAGGATTTAGTGGGAGGCTGACTTGCCTTTCTGAATGGATCACTTGTGTCCAGGGAAAGCTGCTGACCAAGGGTATTTTTAGACATTGTTAATGATCCAGAGAATGTACTGTCAAATATTTTCTTTTCAGCCCTTTTTTTTTTCCTTTTTTTTGGCATCACATCAAGTTAGCATTCAGCTTGTTGTGTCTACATCCTTTGGCACTATGAATTCTTTGCATTTATCTTTGGGATAACTGTCCATACATATGCTCTGGCTCTGATTATTTCTGTACCCTCTGTTTCTTTTGTTCCCTGATGGAAAGGGATAATATTGCCACTGAACTATAGGAGAATTTCTAAAAGTAGCCAGTGGCTGTAAAAATAAACAAGACTAAAACACCCATAAAAACAAACCCCCTGTTTTTCAGCCCCAAAGAATTAAATTGTATACCTATGGATGCTCAATACTGTCTTCCTTCCAACTGCCTTGTGCCAGAGTATAGGGCTGGTCTGAGACTGTGATTCCAGAATCATCAATCCTGGGGATGTGTGCTGTTGTATCAGCCAGCGGTACAGATTTGGTCATTATTTTTGTTGTTAACCATGACACTGGGTTTAGGTCAGCTGAAGGAGAATAGATGATACTTACCCAGCACAAAGTCTGCAGACAGTCCCTTGGTTTTTAATACATTTCTTATACCAAACTAGCACTTTGCATACTGTAGTACAGGTATTTCTGATTTCAGATTACAGCCTGTGGCTCCAGGACTCGTACTGGTGATGCAGTGGCTGGACAGAATGCATCTAATCTAGGCAGGGTATTGAAGCCATGTAGGAGAGCAGATATTCACTTCATGCTTCATTTACTACTATCCTGAGCTGAAATAAACTATCTCACCTAAAAGCAGGAGCTTTCTTAATCTTTAGAGATGTAAAGAAGGATGCTTTAATGTAATTTCTTTATCCCAAATTCTCCAGTCCATTATGGCTTCAGAATTTATTGTGGTTTGTGGTGTAGGCCATTTGCAAAGTAAAAGAGAATGTCCCAGCTGCTTCTGCTAGTGTAGCCCATTGCTTCATTGACAGGCTCAGGAGCAGGGTAGTGGTGATAATTGTGCACATTTGATAAGATTGTGATCTTAATGTGCTGTTGTATTGATAGTATCATGATTCTAATGGCTTCTCTATAATAGAGCCTCCTCCTAAGGAATGAACGTTCCCTAGGAGTATTGTGGAGTTCAGCTTAGTGAATGCATCCTCCAAAGAAGGCAGAGAGGCTGCTGGAGGGAGTCTGACATTTAGTCACACATTTGACAGTGTGACTCAGAGTGCTTACTTGTCGTTGAACTCTTCAGTGTTAATAAGAGGATCTGTATTGTTGGCAACTGATTTTGCAAGTCAAAGATGATGTCGTTTTCATTTTTAAAAATACTTTTCTGTTAGAGTATAAATATAGGGCCGATCTGTCTGTAAGCTTCCTGGCATACTCTAATTGTCCCAGAGATCATAAAGATAAAGATCAAAGAAAGTGTCCTTGCCACTTGGGCCATCCTAATCAAAGAACTGAGAGAAGGAATGCAGTTCCTTGATCATCTGTGATCCTACCATGTTACTTACAGCAAGTTTCTGTCTTGATAACTTTTCCCCCTGCCCGCCCCCCCCCTCCCCCCCCCCCCCCCAGTTTTTAAAATAGCAGTAGTGCATCCTCATCTCCCAAGGATGGAGTTGGAGATTATATAAACTATTTGTTGTTTGCTTAAGACTTTATCTTAGTTAATGTGTGTCACAAAAGATGGGGATGGGGGTAGAATTTTAAACATTACTTAAAGACACTGAAGAGGGAGTCTCCTGGGACTGACTCCTGCTTGCTTGGTGGTTTTGTCTATTTATTGAAGGAAGGATACTCTAGATACACCAGATGTAATAGTGTCTCTTAGTCCCTGTGCCACCATGCTTGTTCAATATTTATCCAGTGATAGAAGGCAGCCAAAGCAAAGGACAGCCTTTGCCTTGTCCACCAGACAAATCCAAGCAAAGCATCTGCCAACCCACCAGCACCTTTCCTAAGAAAAGTTTAAAAAGAGGCAAAAGAGAGTTGTGTTTCGGAAGGAGACGTGTGCGTTCATGGCTCTTAAACGGATGAGTGGGGAAGCGTGCAAGTACCATGACACTAACTGTGACCTGCACGAATGCTCAGTTGTGCTGCTGCAGGGAGGCAGGGGCTTCTGGTGTGTACCACTGCTGGTATTCAGCTATTACCCCTACAGCCTTCCTGTGCTTGACTTCTTTCTGTAGGAGGAGAGCTTCACTCTCCAAGGTGATAGATTTTATGTAATGCCTGTTTTTTCAGCAGACTTTTACTTGATCTTTGGAAGATTGTGGCCATGGTGTTGTTTTACATGTATGTAACATCTGCATGTTCTAAAGAAGTGGGGCTGTTTGGGGGTTTAACATAGCTATTTTCACTACTCTCCAGATTGTCAGACAAGAATGATGGGTGATAAATGCTCACTGTAATCATCTGATCATGGGCACTTAACAGATGCATTATTTGATTTACGGTGTTTTCAAAGGGCTGCATAAATAATTTCTAATTGTCAAACTGATGTGGTAGTAGAAAACAGTTTTGTTCTCGGCAATGCTGAGATTTTCTTATACTGAATATTTTCTAATGCTTGTTACCATCATGACTTATTTATTTTTGACAGTATACATAGAAAATATGTTCATCTCCCTTTCTAAGGGCTCTTACAAGTTTTAAGGGAGGAGGAGAATCATTTATGTAATTTTAAGCTTGACAGAGTAGCTATAATGTCAGGTAATTAAAAATGAAAAAATAAAAATAATTTTAAAAAAAACCCCACAACACAACAAAAAAACAAAGCTCTGTTGTAGATAGTCAGTTGTATGCTGAAAGAAGTAAAAAAATCTCGAAGTCATAATATTTGGGTAATGTTGTTTGCACCTTAGTGTGATAGCCAGAACTTGCAGTAGGTTACCTATTTGCTGAAAGATTCTATGTCTGCTTTTAGCAGGGTGTTTTGTATTACCTACACAGGCTGCAGAGCACAAAACTGCTATCTAAACAGAGCAGGACTTCTAGGAAATGGGAAAAATACTTTTTTTTTTTAAAGTGAATGGGATAATACCTTGCATTGAGATATGAATGGGTTTGTGCCAGTGGGCTTCATATCAATTTCACTGGACTAACCATCTGAGCACTGGTGTGTCTTTTAGTATCCATCAGGGCAGAAACATACTGTCACAAGCTCACTTGAAAACACTGTTCAGGAAGAAGTTGGGAATCCATTTCTTCTTTGGACATACCCTTGAAAAGGTGGTGTCAATTCATGCAGTTCCCCAGGGCACCTACAACAAGGTGCTTTAGAATAGGGTGATCTTGATTGGATGGATCCTCCTGTATGTTTTGTGGTTTCATGCAAATTGTGCTTCTCCTAGTAGATTATTTCACTAGGAATGTGGAGTTCCCAAAAGAAATGAAGAAATTCGTTACCCAAAATGCTAGCAGAACTGCTGTCTGACCTCTGCAAGGGTGAAATGAGCATCTTTCTGTGTGTGGGAAATGCTGGTATCACTCAGCAGTTTGAAGTGCAACAGAAATGTAGTTCCCCTTCTAAACAATACAGTGTGATTCTAGCCTTTTTATCTATGTTTTTTTAGCATGACATTTTCATCCCTTGTTAATCCTCTTGAGCAGCAAGAAGACAGTGTAGTACAGAACACCCATTTCACCTCTGAATCCCTGGAAGCTAACACTTAAGAGGTGCATTAAAAAAATAATAGTGTGGGGACAAGAGGATATTTTCAAAATAAGCATTTACATTCTGATCTCAAAATACTCACTTTGACCTCTAAATCTCTCTATCAAATGGTTTTTGTTCTTATCCAACAAAATACGAGAACATACACTCACTTGTCCTTTTTCATATTTATACATTTTCATTTGAAATCAGTCCAGCAGTTGGTAAATGTAAGTATCAGAATATCATAACGTAATTAAGTCACTCTCTTGCCTCTGCTGAGCAGGTAAATAATGGTGAAGGGAAGTTTAACAATTGTCTGTTACGCTGGGGTTTTGGGGTTTGTTTCTTTTTTGCTTACAAGGGTAAAAAATTTATCAATTTGTGTCTCTTGAGGGGATGAAGTGTTTAGGTAGCCTTTACCTAGCCTTGGCATATACTTCTAATGAGTCTAGGTATGTTATCATCTGCTTCCAATGAAGTCTTTCTGATTTTATGGGTTTTTTTAATGAAGCCTGGTGTGTATTAGGCAGATTTTAGTTCTTTGAAAGACTGCCTTTATTAATCAAATCTACTTCTCATTGGGAAGAGAAAAATACCTCTTAGCTGAAACAGTGCAATTAGTTAAGAGTGTTTTCAGTGTTGTTCTTCAAGAGCTAAATTTATGCTTGTCTGGGCAACTCTTCTTGGAAGTCAACGATTCAGAAAGAGAGGATTTTTGGCTGTAAATCACTGAGGAAGGCCAAAACATGAAATAAACATGAGGCGTAGCACAGGGAAGGCACTGAGGTTTTTTTCATTTGGTAAAATGGCTTTTGTTTTATTGTAGGGGTGGGGGAGGATTTTCACTGTTATTAATTAACAGCAGAAAGAAGCATCTGGTGTTCTACAGAGGGATTTTACTTGGAAAGTAGTTTCTTTCTTAGCCTCTTCATAATGATCGTGTTCACACGGTTGGTGTACATGCCAGGCTTTGTTCCCCTGACGTTACAACATGCAAGCCCCTTTGAGTTTGGGGGATGACGCAAGTGCTGTGGAGGTCGTAGGGATAAGAGACTCATAGCTGCTTGATTTTTGTGACGATCTGGAGTAAGAAGATACTCCTGCCCCCCCTCAACTTGACAAAGAACAGACCTTGTTTGTTACTTGTTTCTCATCTATATGTGAGAAGACGCTGTTTCGTTTTGGCATCTCTAAAAGTTGCTTGAGTCTGAAAGGATGCTTCTAAACAATTACAATTAAAAAACATTTTCTGCTGAAGGCAATTCTAAATCTTATGTTTCTGTACATCCTGAAAAGAATTAATATTAAAACCACGTCATATAAAACATGTGGAATATACAGTTTGTTGATGTGAATTCTGTGTTCAGTGCTGCTCACTAGGCTGCTTCTCTTCAATTTCTTTGGATAACTAAGTGAAACAGTCCTCAAGTTACCCAAATTTAAAAGATACCAATAATTCTTTCATGGATAAAAGTGGTGGAAATACAGTCTCTACCACTTCAAGTCATCAGTTCAAAGAGACAGACCAGTGAAGCTGAAAATCCAGCAAATGGGGTCAGGATGTTGCGTGAGGTGAAAACACCATTAGCTTAAATAGTATGATTTTCTAAATAGAAAAGGCCAAGTGAGAAGAATAGAGATTGGATCAATTATTAAAATTTACAGTAGTCAATGAACTATAAAGCAGTTACCTATTATTTCATTTCCTCATGGTGGACACGCTTTCAAATGAGTGTGATTTACTGCAGTGCTTCCATACATTGCTCTGTAATACTAACAGAAGCAAAAATTGGAGCAATGCAATAATCAGCTCTGAGGAGAAGAGCTGATGTCAGTGGTGACAGCAATATTTCACTTATCTGGTCGAGTGCTGGAGGATGCCATCCTGAGCTCTTCTGGGTCATGTGGTCTTAGAATTGACCTTTTGCTTGAAAAATAGTATATTATTAAAGGTTTTCTACCAAGAGAAATTGTGGGATTTGGATAAATTAGATTTGCTTCATGTCTGTAGAGGTGTAGGTGGAGGGAAGGAGGAGAAACAGTGGGGGAAAAAATTTAAAATTTCACAAATGACACATCTTGAGTTGTTTTCTTTGTAAATATGTCTGCAGTGCCTGTCATTACGCACTGATTTTCATTTTCTTTTAACCCAATTAGAAGAAATGAGTACACTAGCAGCCCCTGTGTTTTGAGGGGAAAGGTGGTATGAGAAAAAGGATCTTGATGTTACCCCTCTTGCAATCACTCCTCACATGGGCCAAGTGAATTTTTTTATATCGTGTATTGAAGAACTGGTTGAATCTTTTCCTTATTTTTCCAAAATTAAGTACTGATCATCTTAAAATGGAAACAAGTATTGGGCATTGCAAAATGCAGCTTGGAGTTGAAGGTAAATGGAGCTGTGCGGGCTTGTGTCTGTGAAGACATGCCCAATAATATGTTGTTACTAGCGTGTTAAGTTAAACTCGGATATACATACATATATACATCTAGACTTAAATATGCAATTGACAGCTCTTGAACCACTTCAAGATGGCAGGAGGGGAAGAGACTGCTTCCCTTCCATTATCTAGATTGATTTCTGCCAAAGGATATCTGTGCTCATCCCCATGTTCTAACTGGAAACTGTTAGCTAACCTGTAGTCTATACGACGTGTATCACGTTCTGATGGAGGCTGTCTTATTTCAACAGTACAGTACGTTAATAAACTTACATTTGCAGCAGTCCAAAAATTGAAATTTCTGTTGTTTCAAGCTTCAGCAAGTGCTTGAAGTTCAGTGCTAATATTGGAGCATGAAAATGTTACCAAGTATTCATCAGTGTCACAGTATTTGATGTGAGAACTTCTGAACCAGGCTTGTGATTTTTGTTATTGTTTAAACAAAAAAGGAAAGCCTAAGTAGTTTCAATTGCATTATAGATGTTACTGAGATGAATTCTCTGAGACTAATTGCCCATGCGAAATCAATATGTCAAAATGTTACGGACCTGATCTCAATATAACATAGTTCATTTTAAATGGATAGTAAGTTTTCTGGTATTGTAGTAATTAATCTGATGTAAATGAGCTTAAAATCAATATCAGATTAGTGTCTAATTGGAGGCCTCTGATTGGTGTGGGTATGTCTTCAGGGGCTGGGGAGAAATTCTGTTGTGCAAAGCCTTTTCTTTGTTCTTTCCCATGCTTTGCCTCCATGCTTGTATTTGCAGTCTCCCTTAGTCTGTACTCACTGTACAGTACAACTGAAGAGCTCTCCTTGGGGGAGAGTATTTCAAAACTATGTGCTAATCTCTGCTAGGAAAGAGTAACCTGAAACCAGAGCAAATGGTGAAAATTTCGATTTATTAAGAAGTAGATGTTAGAAAACTCAAATCTTCCTGCCTAACTGATGTTGGTGCAATTGGCTTGTAATCTTGCAGTTCTTTGTCAAGTCCCAATTCTGTCTGATTTTCTGACAGGCGTGCTTTATTGTTCTGTGTTCCTTGCGTTCAGGTTGCAGTACAGCTGGCTGACAGATGAGGGGGAATTGCATTTGTTTTTCTCTGAACGAACTGTATTAATTAAAGTGCCTCCCACTAGGCTTGCAGTTTGCTGTAAGTAGCACATATCATTAGCTTTTAAAAAGCAACAGGATCATTAAAAATATTATTTTAGCTTAAATGCTGTATGATTTAAGATGCAGAGTATAACCCTGAGGCAGAACAGCAAACGTGGACAGAGAAGAATGTATTCTTTTGTTGATGGAAAAGACTCTCTATTAACTAGAAGAGGAAGAAAGGGTTTTTTTAATTAGGAAAGCATGATAATTGTTTGACCAGAGCAATCCAATGTGAAAATTAATACAGTCTTAACAGATATGTTCTTTTATATATACACATATATGTGTATTATTGAAGAATAGGGTGCGGGGCATGTTTTCTTCCTGCCAAAAGGCTTTCAGTAAATAACAGTAGGCTTCATCCAGGGACAAGTTGTGGCTTGAAAATTGAAGATCTATATCTTCTGTTTCCTGCTTTTCCACCTAGGTTAGAATATTCTTCTGAACAGGTGAAAGCATTTGCCTGCATCTTTTTAGGACATTGTAATGATCAGCAGCCTGACAGAGTTACAGTTAGAGCATGAAAAACTCGTATCCAGTAAGAAGAAACAAATTGATTTCTCTCGATTTCACCTTTCCCCCGTTCCCATTTCACAATGTACCTGGTTTGCTATAAGATATCAAGGAATATGTACTGTGTGTTTTAGGAGAAAGTGTCATTATTTACAGGAGAAAGCCAGAGCCTTGGACTATTTCTATACAGTTCAGTCTTGGTTAGACTTCATTGAAGTGATGCCTTGAAGTGTTAAAAATGCACAGTATACAATGGATGAATGAATAGAAGCTTTCCTCTGCTGGAAAATAAGGAATTTGCATATAGTATTTAAAATGTTCAGTGCTAGGGCTTCTGGCATGTGATAAAATTTATTGCCATGGCAAATGTTTATGCTTTGTAGCATGCATTCACCAAGTTTAAGTAAATGGAACAGATGAAGCTGGTGTGTTGGGTTTCAGATTAAGGGAAATTTCCCTTATTTAAGAAAGTATTTGCCTTGGGTGATGTAATGCAGTATAGGGTTCTTTTGTTTTCCCACTCAGCCCATTATTGAAAATGCAGTGCAGTATAAAGGATCATTAATTAAGGATGTGCAGTTCATTAAATGAAATGCTTTATATCCAGTTAACAGTGAAACTGTGAGCAACTAGTAAGCAAATGAATAATTATGTTTAGAGTATCAGCAAAGAAACAATGGCAAAGCAAGAAAGTAAGTTTTGTTGCTAATCTGTCCTCCATAATTTAAACTGCACTGATGATAATGGTGGAGACAATAGAATGAGAAGGATGCGTGTTTAAAAGAGCTGTGCCTTTGAGGTGTGACAAGTAGTTGGTCAAAAAAATAGACCTAGATTAATGCAGTTGAAGGGTTCTGTCTTTGCCATCATTTGGGCAGGGCAAAGCAGTTTGGCTTTGGTTTCACACATGTGTTTGATTGGGATGCTCTCAGCAGGAGTTCATTTACTGAAGACTCCCAAGGTGGAGTACTCAGGTGCACAAACAGGATTAAGAACCACAAGAAATGTAGCATTTGCATCCATTTAGCTCAGAAAGACCCATGATAAACTGCTTTTCTCTTTCACTCACTGTCACAGTTAAGTCTTTGTCCAAGGGTATGGAACACCTTGCTACCCTCACCCTAAAGTGATGAAGAAAACACTCTCTTCCTTCTCTCTTTTTTTTTTTTTTTTTTCCTTTACAGGAGAGAATTTGAGTCCTTGGGCTGGTAAGGGGAAGAAGGAGAAAGGATGCTGCAAAAATGGCATGGGAGGATGCAGCTCTGTATTTCATTCTCCTTCTTAAGCATGCTTACGTATTTATATGTTGTATTGTATAGAAAAACATAAGCAGTCTTTGGACAAGAGATGAGAATTGCCATCTCCTGTTTCCCAGGTGAACTCTAATTGCTAGGCCATGACCTGCAGCCTTAGATAGGTTCAGTAACGGGGAGATAGAACACTGAACTCCCTTGACCAGGTAAGGTCACACAATCCCAATTTCCTGTGTTATCAGGTTCTAGTGAAAGAGGAGAACAGAAGAATACTGCTGTTATGTTAGAAGAATGTCATTATGCTGCAGTTGTGTTACAGAATTAGCATGCACTGAAGAACATAGATAATACTTGTTCTGTACAATGGGTGTCAATTTTGGAGTCTTTGTGTAAGATGCAGCATTGAAAAGCGGTTGTGCAGCACAGAAATAGTCATTGTTTTCTCCTTCATGTCTACAGATTCCGTTACTTCAATAGTGGTTTAATAATTTTCCTGGGTATGGTCTCTTTGCTGCTCATCCTTAAAGCATCATGGTTTTATTCCCAAGGGTAGAAAACCTTTCCTTTACTGAAATTTGGCAAGTCACTTTCAAAAGGATGCAGTTTTTCTGAGTCTGCAAAACTGATTTATTAGTTAGTCCCCACAGAGGGTGTAGAAAGTGTCAGATGTTATACATGCTATGAGGTTTTCGTCTAGACATAGTATGAGTGTAGGGTTACAAAGATACTCAGGAACATCTGCAATTTTTAAATGCAAGAAGACTGTATTACTAAGTACCTTCTCAGCTGACAGTTGGTTTTCACTGGATACTTATGTTTTTTTAATAAATCCAAATGCCTGCAGTTGCTTCCTACTAAACAGCTTTGGCCCGTGTTCAGCTACTCAGGTATCGTTAAGCAAGTAATTGCTTTCATTGCTTGTTTTTTTTTTTACCCAGACCAAAATCACTGTCTCCATCTGAAACATAGCCTTTTGAGATTCTTGGTCCAAAACCTTAGTGCAGAAAAAGAATGAAGATGTACACAGGCTTTCCTTCACAGAGAACAGCAAATCAGTGAGGTGGGATTTAGATTGCTGGCAGCTAGCCTAGAAGTCCCTTTAGGACATACTTCAGAAGAGAACAGAACTACTTATGTTATCATGTTGGGTGTGTTCTTGGTCTCTTCCAAACCCTCTGGAGAGATTTTAGTCTGCTCAAGGTGACCATCCTCATTGTTTAATGGGAAACACTTTGTACTGATGCTGTGTGACTTTAAAGACTCCTCTGTCCCTCAGTCACCTCTGCTCTCACTTATGGCTCAAATTTGTTTCCTAGGTTTCTTCTTTTTTTTTTTTTTTTCCCCTTTCCTGTATGGCCTTTCATCCCCTGAGGGCTCTGACCGTTTCACCTGACCCTGTACCAAGGTGGCCGACTGAAATGGTCATTGAGAATAACGAGTCAGAAGAGAAAAATATCAGTCAAAACTGAAGATGTTTAAGGACTGCTGACATCAGGCCCACTCTTACAGAGCTGACAAATTTAAGGCTTAATAGGCCATTTCCCTATAACAATCCAGTTCATTTATTTCCATTAAATGTTCAGCTGCCATAGACCTCAGGTATGTTTGGATTAAATTTGTTAAACCAGTATTTCTCTATGAGCATTGTGTTACTGAGAATGGTATTTAAACTATGCCATAAGGGACAAATTCCTGTGTCCAGTGTCTGGCCAGACTGAGGATTTTCCATTAGACTGAGTTCATCCTGCTAACCTTCACTGGTTTCAAGGGGAAACAAGCTCATTTTAAACTGCAGCAGTAATTAAATCTGCATGCCTACTTCACCAATCTGATGTTTAATTAAAGCAGAAGTACTGTGGTGGGGTAGTTGAGATAAATGACAGTCAACATTTGCAAAATTGACATAATCTGATTTTTATTCTTTCCATGTTTTAAAAATGTTTCTTAGTATAGGATGTGGGTATACATGGACAAATCCTTAGGAAATGTGCACTAACCTGAAATGTTCCTAGCCGGTGTTTTTGAAGTTTTGAATAAGACCATAGAAGAATTCCATCAGATGAGAAACGCAGGGTACATAAAAACTTGAAGAATTTCACACCAAACTGTTCATTGTACTTGTGTGTGTATATGTGTAATACTGTTGCTAAACATTAGCATAATGAAGGAATAAAATTTCTTTGGTTAAGAAAATTTTAGAGTTGTTTACGAAGAGCTTTGCAGTTTTGTGTGGTTAGAAGTACTTAACTGCAGTCTATGAAAGTATGCAACTGAATGTGTTTTGCTTAACTTTTTAAATTGGACGTGGTAAACAAGTACGGATTTTTCCACACGGAATTGCAAATTATCTGTAAAACAGAAAATCACTGCTTTCTGACAGTGTACCAGCCTAGTTAATAATACACACGCGGCTCGCAGGTTCAACAGCTCTTAGACTACTGAGACAGAACAAATGCTGTATTCGTTTGCTTTACTGGTAAGGGATCACTAGTCATAGGTCTTTACAACACTTACTGAAAGTGCTTTTTTGGCATTCTTGGGCTCTTGACTTCCAACGCTTTTCAATTTCCCCATCCACCCTGGGAACTCTCTGTTGCCTCTTCACTCAGGAGTTTTGAAATGACAAATTCCACTTGGCTATTAAGTTTCCCCCTTCCTTAGAATAGCTACTCTGGAGATTGTTGTACACCCCCTCCGGACTTGATGAGGGTCCCTTTGTGTCTCTTACTGTAGATGTGGATAGGATTATGTGTCTGGGATCTGATTTTTTTGTTGCAACAAGGTTTTTCAAACATTCTGGACATGTTCCAGGTGTAGTTGCTCTTACCCAGTCATTTCGAAGCTCTCATTTATTGACACTGAACCATATCTGAAGTGTACCTCTTCAGCCTTTTGCTTTTTGAGGACAACAGGCTTCACTCTAGATAAATAGAATAAAAGTTAGCGGTAATGATTCCCTTCCTGGCAGGATAGCCTGCCCTGTGGATCTTTGTGACAAATCTATTGAGGACAGATCTTTTGCCCTGTTGTCACAACAGGGATTTTTGCAGAATTAACAAACCTGGGTTTTTTGCGTTTATGTAGTGATATCTTGCTCATGGGGTGGTTGCTAAGAAAAAGCCACACTTTTTGTGAAGAGCTTGCTTTCTGATAAGTCAGCCTAAAACCTGTCCACCTTGTGTTGTTGCAGCTCATTCTCTCCGGTTCTTGTAGTGAAGCCTTGAAAGATTATGAGAAAATTTGAGTTAGTTAAGTGGCTTGTAGCGACTGTGGAGGAATGAGGAACAAGTGTTCTGTTTGCAAACTTTTGTCCTTCTGAAAATCTACTAGCTGATTAGACATTTGCAAGATTTCTTAACAGATGAAGAAACTTAAATTTTATTAAACCTAGCAAGAATGAAGCTTCGGAGTTAAGCTAGAAAAAGTTTTAAAATAAAAGTGAATTGATGTTGTAATTTTAGGTTTAAACAGTAATGAAGTATTCTCCATAGAGAGGGTGGTGAGGCACTGGAGCAGGTTTCTCAGAGAAGCTGTGGATGCCCCATCCCTGGAAGTGTTCAAGGCCAGGCTGGATGAGACTTTGAGCAACCTGGTCTAGTGGAGGGTGTCCCTGCCCATGGCAGGGGGGTTGGAACTGGATGGTCTTTAAGGTCCCTTCCAACCCAAACCATTCTATGAGATTCTGTTGGGCCAAAATCTAATATTGCCATTATTACAAGGTACTAAGGACATGGGTTTAAATGAAAACTACCTTAATAGTTGATTTACATGGGGCTATGCACAGCATGTACTCCTGGGCAACCACTTTTCTAGCAAGTCAAAATTTAAGTTTCCTATTTGATTTTTCCTCGTCTGACGCTTCTTCGGGGAAGAAATGTTTGTTACTTTTTTCAAAATCCATTGGAGAACTGGATATCCAAAATCATTAGTTATTCTTGAAATATTAGGCACAATGTTTGAACTACGGTCAAAGAAAATTCCAGGTTTGAACTTGATCTGAGCTAACCATGGCACTAATGGAGTAGCCTGCGCCTCGGGCGATGACGTGCTAATGTATTGCATGAGATGCCAAGTGACAGCGGGCAGGTTGAATGCTCTTTGAAGAGCGTACAACTAACAAGCATATAGTAAATATGTATTAGGGCAACACTTATTTTTAAATGATAAAATTTACAGTACTCCTCTGTTCTACAATACTAGTACTCTATGCTACATTACTAAAAACAATTAAAAGAACATTTTGGTGTATGGCACCATCTGAGGTAAAAGGACCATGCTTACAAGAATGACTTGGTTTGAAAAATTTTAATTTTCAATTAAGCTTGAAAGGACAAAGTGCAAAATTAACTAACTTGCAATTAATTTCAGTAGTAATTATGTAAAAAATTCTAGGCATACAGAAGATGAAGCGTTGCATAATTAGTCGTGGAGTTTTTACTGCTGTAATTACAGTGATGAATATGCATGAGGCTGTTTGGGGAAGGAAAGCACAGCAAGCAATTGTATTTAATTAAACTTTTAGTTGGCTTAGTTATGGAGGCTGTTCTTTGTTTTAATCCCTTCAAAACTGCTGTGAAACACCTGAGGCAGGGTAGTTACACCCCAGAGTGTGAAAATGACTTTTCAGGATCCTTTTTTCCTATGTAGAAGTCTCCCGGGTCATCTGTCACTTCATAAGTCGTAGGTAACTGCTATGTTACCATTTGTCACCTCTTGAAACTTCCGTGAAAAGCCCGATGAAAGCAGATTGCAGCTTGTATTGTTTGTATATTTAAAATGTTCAAAGAGAAAGATGTAGAGTTGCACAGGTGAGCGTGAGGTGGAGGAACCATCCTGATCTTCAGTAGCACAAGTGACTGCTGTACGCATTGATTTTAAGATCAGAGTCAGGCCTTTAATTTCCAGGGATCTCTTTTGTGGGGCCCTTATCTATAGAAACAGAAAATAACTGAAAAATTAAAGATGGAGGGAGCAAGGAGTGAGTGTGTGTGTGATTTTTTGGGGAGGGGGGCATTCCATATTTTCTTGATACGTGGCATGTTCTACTTAGTCTAGAATTCAGTCTGATTTTGGTGTTGTGGGGTTTTTTTTAGATATTCTTTCCTAACTTGTGTTTAGTCAAGCTTTTAAGCTGATACATAGGCATGTTAAATCAATCCCTGTCTTGAATATATGGACACCGTAGATGACTTGTCAAAATACCACAGGGTGGTGGGGCGGTTGCTCAAGGATGCTTAAGTGCACCTTAAGTGTAAAGCAATAAAGCTACCCCCTTTATGATAGTAAAGAAAAAGTAAATAATCTATTAAAGTGTATATGTATAGAGCCAGGGTATGGCTGATGGAAGCTGAGAATTCCTGTTTCTGATCCTGTCTGACAATTTTTAGCTCTGCAACTTCAGGTGAAATATTTTATTAATTTAAGCCTGCCTTTTAGGTGTAAGGACAGTTTGCCTATCTTGTGGTGTAGGTCAACATTTCTGTGATTTGTCTGTAAATACTTGAAGAGTAGTATAAATATTTAAAAATTATTTTTTCTAATTGCTGCAGATGCTCTTGTGTGTGTGTGAGTATGAAAACATGTCTCAGCTATTACAAAAGATGCTCCCTAGAAGCTTTTCCCATGTGATGTGGTTATTCCCCAGCACATATTCTATACGGTCACCCAGCTGTTGTTTAAATATGGCCGCAAAACATCACCTATTTTCTCTTCTTGCTGTGAAGTGTGTCATTAAATCTTTTTCCTGCATCTATTCCCTTTTACCCTCATTGCCTTTAGTTCTTGTCTGCCCAACAATCTAAAAGTGAGTCACTGAGCTTAATTTTTATAACCCATTGGCTATTATAAATATTTCAATCATGTCTCCTCTTAATAATCCTTTCTCCAGACTAAATAAGCCCTAGTTTTTTCTCTCTTGATGTTTAAGTCCTGTTTCCCCATTAATCATCTTTGTTTCTCATGCTGTTCTCTCACTAACCAAATTCTGTCTGTCTAGAAATAAGGTGGCCAAAATAGGATGCCAGTGTTCAAACATGGTTTCATTGGGGTTTTGTAGAATCGTGCAACAATGGTTAATATACTTTCTGTGATAAGCCAGTTTTCTATTAACCTTCTTTACCACTGCTGTGCATTAGACCAAGACTCTGTCAATAAAGCTTCATTTTCTTGTGACATATTAGCTAATTCAGTGCCTTTTAAACTGTGCTTAGCTGTACTAATCATTATTTGCCTCCAGTCTTTCCATGCAGAATGTGAACTACAAGTATGCCACCAAAAATCTCTTCATTTGTCCTTGCATGCAGTAATTATCTTGACATAGTGATTAGTAATTGTGATCTGTGCCTCTTAATACAAATTACAAAATACGTTTTTCTATCTTGCATTATACACCTGCTTTTCATATCAAGAATTGCACAATTCAGTGTGACTGGTTCAGTCAGTCAGGCAGGGTCAAAGGGAAAATAAATGTTTCCACAATCCTTGTGGAAACACAAAGCAAGACTACATCTTCAGCGAGAATAAAATCTGGCGCTCCCACATTCATTAGGCCGCGTTTGTCAGTGCTGAATAAACAACCTTTCATCAAATGCAGCAATTTTCTTCATTCTGTAATTAAAGATATTTTTTGCTTAATTTATTTACATGAAAACTTGCTGAAGTGAGACCAAAATTTTTGTAATGCTTATTTCAAGAAGAGGAATGAAGGCTCTGGATAAAGTCCCAGGTTCTCTAATGTCTTGATTTACTGTCTGAAATGTTATGCTGAGTCCATCCACAGAGGAAAGCTATCCAAGTTTCCTCTACACAGTAAAGGAGGAGATGAGCTCCTCACCCCTTTAATGAATGCATGGTTAGTTTCTAAAGGCCTGCAGAATTTATATATATGCTAATGAAGTATGAACTTCTACTGAACTTGGCAGTAGGATGGGATCATGCAACTGGTCTTTGTTTATCTGAAGATAAACATATCTGTAGTTTTGGTCTTTGTTTATCTGAAGACAGGCTTGGTGAAACTAATGCAGGTTGTCAGCACACTTGGAGAAATAACCCACCCATTCAGGACTATCAGAGGTCTCAAGGTACCTCCAAAGAGGTGTCTAGACCATTGTTAGCTTGAGGTGATATATTCCAGTGCTTCATTATCCTCCTCACTTAGCAGGCTGCATCTGACACCAGAGCTATACATGTGGCTTAGCAAGTTTATAGTGAATTGTTGTGGTGCTTTGCCTTTGGAGGTAGGTGGTTCAGATTCAACCTGGCTTTTAATCAGTTAAAATTTGTAGGGTTTTTTTATATTTTGCAGAAAACCTTTGGGTAACCCTCCTGAGGACATAAAGGGATGATAGTCCCTACGATAAAACCATCAGGGCGGTCAGGGTAACTGGAAATCTAAAGGCACGGAGGCACGTGGTGCTATTACTGTTCAGTCACAAAGGCAGCAGCGCTGATCGATTAGGTGTATGAAATAAGGCTGTGATCTCCCGTGTTAGTCATTTGGAACACTTTCCTGCATCTTTTGAAAGCACCGAGTTTCTATTGCTAGTCAGAGCAGGCATGTTTGGATTCTTATTTCAAACTTCCGTATTTAAAAACAGTAAAAGCTTCCTTGCAATGTTTTCATCAGCCTTAACAACCCGGATTCTTACAACCTTTCTTGGTAGTTAGTGTGTTATGTTTTTTTCTGATAATTCATGTTGGTTTCTATCAAGCACAGGTTCAGCTTTGCTACTTTTTTAAGTGTGATGTCCTGAGCTGGGTACTCGGCAGGCACGTTGCTGTGGCTGGGTAATGTTGTGGTTGCATTTTTTTATTGCCAGTGAACACCCTGTTCTCTGCTGACACCTGACTACATGGGATCCTGACCATCTCTGCTATTTTCTGATCATTTTAATCTTTTCTAGCAGTTGCCTAACAGCAAGCTGAACGAGCATATTGTCTATACTTTGTCAGTCAGGTAGCTGTTACTGAATAGTATCACATTCAGAGCAGGGCACTTTGGGGCACCCTGAAAAGCTTTCCATTGTGTAATGAACTACTGGCAGCCACAGCCTTTTAGTAGTTCCCTCCCATTCCCCATTTCCAGTGCTGTATTTTCTGATCAAGTGAGATTTTTAGCAGCAGATGAAAAGCACAAGTTTATCTTCTTCCTGGTATTAGTGCCTTTCAGATGCACATTGGTGTCCCATTTGTCTACTATAGCTTTCAAATAGAGCTTTTTTCCTTTCTTTTTCTTCTTTGCTTCACTTTTTTCTCTTTTATTTTTCCTTCTCCCTCTCTTTCTCTGGCATTAAATAATTAAATTAAATTAAAATTAAATTAAATTAAATCTGTCTTGTGCCCAGGAACACCAAACAAGAGCTATGCAATAGCTACTTTCACAACCAGTTGTTGTCATGTTTGCTGCTGTGTTTTATGCTTTATTTCTTTTTTAACAATATTAAAGAATAGATTTAGAGTTTGATTTGCAACCAAGTGTGATGTTTGCTAAGACCTACCTGAGGGTGTAACCTGAACATAGTCCACTGTTTGGCAAGACTTTCTTGCTGTTTACAATGAGTTTACGGAGCTTGTAGCTGGAAAACTAGTTTGCATGTCAAATGTAATGCAAAGTCAGGGTAACTTCATGAAGCGGAGCATCTCATGCTGTAACTTCACGCAGGTGCTTTCCTGGCGGAACCAAGCACTGAGCTCCGTTTTGGTTTGAATTGCACAACACCCCTTGGCCGTCGTGGTCTTGATTCCCCCTCCAGTCTGCTGCATCCCAGAGGCAGACAGGGCAGGCAGCAGGGCTCTTGCTAGCGTGGGTTTGCCACTGGTTTCCTCTGTTGCATGCTAGAAGTAGTCAGTGAAGGGGCGTTGGTATGAATGGGTGATGTGAAATGTGACCCTGGGAAAGGGATTAGGTGACCTAGCAGGTCTTGTCTGTCTCTTTCTGTTTTGATTCTTTTTTTACTTACTACCTGTTAATGGTTTCTAAATCATTAGGACACTGGAACAAGTGAAGCTGTGTGGAACATGTATCTGACAACACCTCTTCCTCTTCATGATTCTATTAAAAATAGGATTGATAATAGTAATAGATGACAAGGCATGGACTTTGTACTAACACTTTTTCGAAAAGCAGAGCCATTAAAATACAATCCTTGAATGATTAGAGTGAATTTAAAAGCTGATTAAAAACTTACTTTCCAGTGTACCTAAATCACACTTGAGGTGTTTCTAGCAAGTGTAGCAGACTCTGCAGGCTCCGTAAACTCTGCACAGCATCTCTTCAAGCCTTATTATCCGTCTTAGGCACCAGCTGTCTGAACCACTAATGGAGCATATAAGGAAAAAGTTGATGTGCACATTTTAGTTGAACAGTATATGTCTCCTTTTAGCAGCCTCCAGAATAAATGCTGTAAAAACGCTGTATAGGACGGACAGATGAATCGCATCCCACATTCAGCTTTTTCCAGACGTTCTATTGAAATAACACGCATTTTTACAGGCATGTAGATCACGCAAGATAAATTGGTAACAGTTTTGCAATGTGATGTAATATAGTTTCAGTGTTGATGATAAAAACACAAGCATTTCATCCACTGATTTTCATTTTAATTAATTTGCCTTTTGTTTTGAGTTGGGTTTTTTTCCACCTAGATATTCAAATGATTCCAAAGAATGTTAGAGTATGTCATGGAAACTTGGATTCTAAACTCTCAGGGGTCAGACTGGAGTAGGAAAGGCAAAGCCACCAGCCTTTGACAAATCTATTTTCCTTCATACTTCTGACTTGAAACTGCTTAAGACCTTTCAAAATTAATCAAGGTAGAGCATGCTTCTGCACTGGCAGGGAGCTGATGCAACATCCAGCCTCTTACCTACCTCAGAGCTCTGTTATTCCAATTAACCTTTGCAGAAGACAGGACGGTGCACTGGCACGTAGATTTGCCAGTGTTTCCAAGTGTATTTGGTAGAAAATATACTTGTTATGGCGTTAGTTAAAGAAGTGAAGATAACGCTGATACTGGAGGCTAACTGTGAGTCTGCTTGGGTCTTGCTGGTTGAATTTCACAGTTCTTTTAACTCTTCAATTAAAATATTTTTAACTTTCAAGACTATGCAATACTGCTCATTAATTGTACACAAGGGATTACACAGCAGAGACCCAGAATCTGGACTTTTCCTGCAGTTGGGGAATACTGTTTCTGACGTGAACCAGGTGAGACTGGACTATCTCTTAAAGACCAGAGGGAAGGAGCAGGCTCTGGTTCAAGAGCAATGTCCATTATCGTCAACTTAGGCATGATGCTGGAGCCTGGGATGCTGCTACTTGTCATAGGTCTCGGCAAGAGCACCAAGAGCACATTTATGCTATGAAGACAATGCAGTTTTTCTTTCTTTGAAGCACATTCTTGCTTTATTTGATAAGCTTGATGCACTGAAGAGCCTATTAATAGTGCTGCTATTTGAGATTTTCATTTTGCAGAACAGGTTTAGTTCAGTGACTGAGAGAAGGATGGTGGTAGTGGAAGCCCCTGGGGCTTTCAGTGCATCAGGCTCTTGCTGAGTGCTGTCCTCCTGACAAAATGAGAAGTGTTACTTCTTGGGAATCTCCTTGATGGTGACCCTGCGTTTTCAAAGGAGAAAGAGGAGACAAACAGAGCTGAACCCCTCTATTTAGAGAAGAGGACCTCATTAGGAGAAAATTCTTCCTTTCTGTGTTCTGCCACTGCTTTTAGGCATGGTTTCTATACTGGTTGTGAATTAATCAAATTACACCAGTAGTCCTTTGGGCTGTCGTGTCCAGGAAGTGCTGCTTAGATCAATGTTGGAGTGATCCTGAATTGCATTTAAGTAATACTTTAATTTCCTCCTTGGCCTCCATTCAGCTGCCAAACCTGGACTTCTTGTTTCCATGCTTGATGGCAGATTTTGGCTTTGCAGGTTTATACATTGCTGCCAAGTTAATTTTAGAACTTTAGTTGCCATGGCTACTGCTAAGTATTTCTTAGTACTTATTTGCTCAGTTTGCTGCTTTCCTTTTTTTTCTGTGGGTTTTTTTTTTTGGTTGGTTTTTTTAACGTTTAAACTGCAGTGTGTGAAGTGCATGGAATAATTATCCTACCCTGCAGAAGATAAAAAGCGGGGCATGTGAGAGGTGAGGCTCTTGATCCTCAGTCTGATGACTCAGCTGCTCTTTCAGCAGCTGCAAAGACTTGAAAGCACCGCTCTTGTAGCGTGTGGTCAGGAATGAGGGGTTTAAGTCTGGGACGGAAGGCACAGGTAACGCGCTCCTTCTGATGCACCGAATGAGACGTGCTGAGACTGCTGCTAATTCTGCTGACTAATGCTGCCTTGAGGTTTATCTGTGTCTTGCTAGCTAGTTGTAGAGAGTTACTACTATATATAGTTCCAAGTCTTACACTTAGCTTTAAATTCTTTGGAACAATGGCCATCATCTTGCTCAGAGCCTGTACAGTACGTTATACAGAGAAATACTGTTTCATTACTAGAGCTCCAAGGTGCTACACTAATACCAATAATGATTAATAGAACTATATGTATGGATAGACAGATAACAAGTTCTCCATATTGAGATGTCCTACTCCATTTATGCAAAGTCATGAATCAGTCGTCTGAAAGAGTAGACAAAGAGCGCCCAGTGGTATTTAGACTTCTAGTTAATATTTGAAACATACTTTTGAGGAAAACTTACTCCTTGTCAGTACAGAAGAGCTTGATAGAATGTCCCGAGAGGCTGAGAATGTCATTATCTAGTTTTCACGTGGGGATAGTAGGGCGGGGAGCCAGGCAGAGGTGGAGAAAATGACCTGATGGTCAAATTCAGGAGCTGGGAATAGATCCACCCTCTGTTCCAACTTCTTAGCTGTGCTGTCTGTTGCTGGCTGCTGTGGTTCTGGACCTTGGGTATTAGGGACACTTGTGATTAGCACAGGGTGAAACACAGAATAATCCCCTGCCATTTCAAGCCAAGACATCAGTGCAGATCGGTGTTGTCTGGATGTGAAGCCGTCACTGTTGTAGACATAGCTGGAAGGAGCTTGGGATTTTAGCCTGCTGCTTTCCCAGAAATCTTACCCATTTACCAAGTACCTGGTAATCAAAGATGCAGTCATATTGTATTGCTTTGGCCAATTCCCATAGATAAAGGTCTGTTTAGTATGTGTAACACCTCTGTTAACAAATGTCTCTTCTGTGCCTGAAACAGAGAAAGCCAAAGCAGGGCAGAAATATGCTTTGAATGCAGATGAAAACAAATCTTGCGTGGGGTGTCTAAGGGAAATACGAAGCTACTTGGAGAGGGGAACAAGTGGAAACTGAGCATGAAGCTCCATGGTGTCAAGGTGCTGTGCTGTCTGGGCTAGATCTTGTTTGTAGCTTGGAGAAGGGCAGTAGGGGAAAAAGATAACTAGGTTAGGACATCACTAGCAGAAAGTATATTCTGAAAGGCCAGTGCACAAAATTGACATCAGACTTGTTTTAGTGGGACATGAAATCATCAAGGATGAGAAATTTAAGAGCTTTTAGGAGACTTAGCTGGACACCCTAGAACTCTAGCACAAAAAGTAAATAATCTAGGGAGGCTCTGCCTGTCTATATTTGATTTTTGTCATCTTTAACCTTCCGAGCTGCAGCTCTGCTCTTTAACCAGTTGGAATTTAAATGTGTTGTTACAGTAGCGTCTTTATTGGAGATGGACCGTGACTCGTGCTCATTAAGGCCACAGATGTCTGCTTAGATTATGTATTTCAGAAGTGTTTTCTCTGATGAACTGTGAAAAGCCAGGCTTGAGCAGAGAGTTATGAAAAATAAAATAATAGCCCCTCATCCCTGTGTCTGGCAGACTTAATGCGGTTACTCTCAGATCTCTTTAAAAAACTTGGAGACAGCAAATTTGTTCACAGTCAATAAAATAGCCCTCTGAGCACAACCTGTTATGTTTCCTTTAGCAGTCTCTTCCTAAATTATTCACAAAGCTTTTTACACTCCAAAAATCTCTAATCTGTGAATTCTGCATTTCCCAGATAGTAAGGTTTAATAGGCAAAAGTGGCATTGATAAACTGTTCATATGTGGTGTGATTAGAAGACAGATTTTCTTGGTGGGGACTCCCTACAAAAGAATAAATACACCATGATTTTCAGCTAAATTAGCTTGCCCACACATCTTTTTTGTGAATTTGCATTTAATAGCAGAGCAGATAGAATTTTTTATTTTTTTTTTTAAACTTGCCTAGATGCTACCTGCTTCTTCTGGAAGATGATGACTGAATTATCAAGAAATTCAGTTCAATGACTTCTGTGATGTGTAAACATTTGCTGAAAGTCACTAGAGCAGAACTGAAGAGTCTGGCTTTTTCTTTCTGAAGTAGTTGTGCATGTCCAGCTAAGATTTTTCGGGTGTTCTTATCTCTCACCTTCTCCCTATTACAAGGTACACAAAAAGGGATAGAGGTCCATCGGGTAGTCTGAGCTGGGTACCCGTCATTCCCTTCCCACACCTCTGTGTACTCACCTGGCTCTACAGAAAAACCAGAATGTTACCAAGGCATCACCCAGAAGTTGCTCATTTCAACATGACCAGATATATAGTCAGACAAATAAATCGGGTGTAAAAGTCTCCTGTATGCAAAACTGTCTCGTAGGTCTGCTACTTTTGTTTTAGCTGTACTGTAGAGCAGATTTCTTGCCAGAGCATTGTTTTGGAAGACCGTTAAGGGCAGTCCATTTCTTTTCCTTGAATGGGAATTGCCCTCGCTAGGGCTAGAAGCCGAGCAGTGCTGATAGGCTCAGGTAACGTTACTTTCACCCTTTGCAGGTTTGGATTTACTGACCTCACTTGAACAGGGCGGTTAGGTGCAGGTTGGTCTTTCTTGGCTTAAACCACACCACAGCAGAAGTGAAATACCATTGGGTGTGGGTTTTGCTAAGGGACCTTAAGATCATGTCTTCTTGGCCCAGAAAACCCACCTATAAGGCAAGAATAAGGTTGTTATGGTGGTGGAAGAAGGCTTTGTTTCAATGCTAGCTGTGTCTTCCTAGGCAGAACCCCATCTCGGAGGTACAGTGTGCTTCCTTCCTGTGAAGGCCTAAAGACTGTGCGTGTTCAGGGAGCTGGATTCTTTGCATGGGAAGAGCGCGCATCTCCATGCAAAGTACTCTGGCACTGCCCAGGGCACAAGAAAGAGCACTTGGCAGGTAAACCAGATTCTTTTCGCAGGATGTACCTGTACTCCTCAGTGCAGCTCCACGTTGGAGACACAGGCTAGAACCAGCTGCGCTGAGGGAGATGCTAATTCAGATCCCCAAAGCAATATTGCTGCGTTGGCTGGTTCAAAGGCTGCACCGGGTAGCGCTGTTCCAAACAGCACCTTCGCGGCTGTACTTGTGGTTCAGAGGGCTCTACCCAGATCTATAGTCGCTAGCGTAGGCATGCCCTTAGATTGTTCTTTTCTCAGAGATACGGTGAACTCAATGGGAATGCAAGCAACGGATCTGAAAACCTGGAAAGTAATAGAGAGTTGGTAAACAAATGATGTTTCATTAGCCACAGTAATTCGAAAGCTCCAGAAGAGCATATTAACTGAAAATTTACCCAAAATCTCAGCAAGATGTGGGGGGGGGGTTGTAGTATGACATGGATCATAAACCAGCTAAAATGGATGTTTTGTTTCAGTCTGTCCCAAAGCTGGTCATCACATCTCACCTGACTTTTGACAAAATAGTTTTTCTTCAGCAGTCTGGTTAATCTTTTTGAATTTATGGAGGCTTGTTGTGCAGAACCTAGAAGGTACTATCCTAAACAGATACTTTTGAAAAGAGGTTGACGTGTAATTCTCTTCTCTCATATTCCCCTTTAATAAGATGGAGATTATAAAGAGAAGGGACTGCGCTGCTGCAGAATGATCCCCTGGTAATTAATTAGGTCTCATCAGGTCTGCAAAAACATCTTGTTCTCAGTCTTAAGCCAGTGCTTTGTAACCAGTGAGCCAAGTTGAATGAAAGTCTTGTGGTGTTTTGCTGGGATGTCCTCATGTATTTATCTTCCTTGCACTGAAGAATTTCAGGTAATGGTACTGATCCATTCCTTGCAAATAAACTTGTTGATGTTTGCATAAAATGATCTGCTTGTCACTATACTCCCTACACTGGCCCTGTCCATGAATGTGTGACATGAACTCATTTCTCAGCTGGTGAATTCAGACAGTGTATTAAAGAAGCCACAGCAATATGTGATGAGCTGTAATTAAACTTACTAATGCATGTAAATTCTTTTTCCCCACTTCTGCTTTGATTTACATTCTTTGTGCAGACTTGATTCACTTTGAGTGAGCCAGGGACCTAGTGTTGACTGGTAATGATGACATCTGACTTCTTTCCAGCACAGTTGCACAGGGATCCTCACTGAGGTGTAACACTAGGTATCAAGAAAACTTTGTGGCTTGTAGATGGCCATCAAATCTCTGTTCTGTGGTTGGAGTGGCATCATCAGTAAAACAGATCTATTTGAGTCGTAATTTTTTAGTCAGTAACAGGACCAATAATCATGTTCTCTTAGTTCTCATATAGTCTTTCCCATCTCATCCCTTCTTACTAAAATATCCATGATTTAAAATGGAGATGTTTAAAGGATAAGCCACTTCATGTTGTATTATCTTTCCTGAATAATGTGTAAGTTTAGTGATGCTGAAAAATGTGGTTCGGTGTTAAACTGTGGAAATTAACTATCAAAGTCAAATAGAGATTTGAGAGAAATACCCAAAGCATCGTGATGCAGAATAATGGGTGCTTGAGGAAAGCTATTTTGCCAGACATAGTGGATATATATTTCATTATTTTGTTGCTAGAGAACTTTGTATGTGGCTCAGTTGCCACTCCAAAAGCAGTGTGTGTCCACTGACTGACCAAAAGCGGTTTTAGTTGACAGGCAAAAGAAAGGAGAATTGTATGTTAAGGTTTACTGTGCCAGCCTTCTGAAATGAAGGATTCGGGTGGATAGTTGTCTTGTAACTGTGTGGATTTTGGAGGTCCAGGGGTTGGGTTTGTTTAGGTTTTTATACAGCCTCTCATTTTTCTTGAAGTAGATAAATGTATTGTATCAAAATAGTATTTTTCTTTTTGAGGCTATAAGGAGCTACAGCCTGTACAGAAACAGAAATTCTCCCCCCCCCCCCCCCCCCCCCCCAAAAAAAAAAAGGAAAACAGTACTTAAAGGATGTATGACCCTGTGAACAGGGGGCTAAAATGGAGTCCAGGGAACAGGGTTCTGTGGTGCTGGCACTGGCCTCAAGTGTGGTAGTCGCATCAGTGTGTTTTGCCATGTTGCGTCTCTGAGCCTCTTTCCTCCTTTGCATTCTGTTGCCTTTTATAGTGTTTTCTTGTAAGATTTGCATGCAGTTCAAGATCCATTCAGATGTTGTCCAAAGGCATAGAGCCTGGGTGGGAATTCCTTCTCCTGTATCTTGGCTGAACAAACCCAACTGTAATTTCTCTTACAGTTCTTGGTGACTTTGCTGATTCCCCAGTGCCTCCTGCAAATAAAATATATACTATATGCTGTGTGAAGTACCTCTTCTGGTCTGGTGTTCTCATCCCTTCTTATCATCCCTCTAATACTGCTGTTTAGGGTCCTGCCTTCTGCTTCTCCTCCCTGCCATTTCCATTTCCCTGCCAGTTACCATTTCCAGCCATTCCTTTCACTATTTCCCTCTCAAATTGAAGCTTTTAGACTTTCACATCTCGTAGTGGTATCCCATCTACCAGACTTAACATTGCTCTTTTTGCTTTTCTTTTGAGTTTTTTCCAGCAGGAGGTCACAAACATCCAAATAACCACCCTTTACTGAGCAGCTGTCTATATGTTCTCCTGTACTTATTTTGGACAGTTAGATTTGTGAAGCAGAGGATGTGGTTGCTGCCTTTCTCAATTATGTCCATGTAAACTTTGACAGCATTGTGAGCTGCTATTAAAAGTAAAGATCAGGCGTCTCTGCTTCTAGCGTGCTTTACTGGGCAGAGCTGAGGTACTGTGCTTATGCCTCAGAACCGGATGTCTCACCTCTGAAAAGAAGAAGTTATGGCTGATAGGTAGGGATGGGAGAGATACTCCCGTGATAGTGCACATGCTTCCTACTACAGCGTGTATTTTCTTCTTTCTCAGTTTGACTCTCTCTAGTAGTTTATCTGCTGGCACTTACTGTGAGGACGGACTGAGCAATAGTCAGCCGATCTCTGATTTGCATACATATGCTTTTAAGAAGCTTTTTTTCCACAATCCAAAGAAAAAAGGAAAACTTGTTTTTGTCACACAGTGCATTAGTGGAAAACACAGCATAGGTTAAAGAGCAGCTTTATATTGAAACAAATCTCAGTCTTCCTTTTCCTTTTGTCTTGCAGAGGCAGGCAGTGGCCAAGATTACGTGACCTCAGAAAATCAGCTGCTCTACTACCCGAGTATCACCTATGCTATCATCGGTAGCTCTGTCATTTTCGTACTCGTGGTGGCTTTTCTCGCATTGGTCCTGCATCACCAACGGAAACGCAACAATCTCATGACCCTGCCAGTGCATCGGCTGCAGCACCCTGTCCTGCTGTCCCGGCTGGTGGTCCTCGACCACCCCCATCACTGCAGCGTCACCTACAACGTCAACAATGGGATTCAGTACATGTCCAACCAGGCCTACCACAGGCCAGTGGACCTGGACTCTCCACCATCCTATTCAGAGGCTGTGCTTGACCAGAGGTATGTACATGAGCTAATTCTGCGCTTGCCAACGTTTGACACTACTGGTTGCAGCTCTGTTAGTCTGTGCTTCTGCTCCACACTTGTCCTTATAGCTGCCTTTGGCAGAAGTACAGTCTGCAATTTTGTCACGTGCATACGGCCAAATTTGGACAAATGTGAGCTCCTCCTGCCTATGAAAAGTTCTTGGTCCTCAGGTCCCCTTACTGTTATTGGTATTAAAATGATTTAAGGCAAGCTTAAGCCACGCGGTCTTAGCATGTGCTGTCAGTGGTAGGGATTTTGAGGATGGCAGGATAATGCAAAGAAATGTATCACTTGTCTAGTAGTGATATCCTATGCCAGTCTACAATCAAAATATGAAAACTGAATTTGGAGTTTTGCCAAACAGCTAGGTTGTGGGTCATAATTTAAAAAAAAATATTACCCTGTTCATACGTGATAAGTATATAAAGGTAAGATGTCTTCACTTCTTGTATAAAGAAATTGTGTAGTCCCTCTGTTCTGCACTACTTTACTTCTAGCAGTAGAAGAAAAGAACAGGACTCTGAAATGCAAAGCACTTTTCTCATTTTAAATAGCTGGAAGTGCTTTGAAGTTTTGTGTGTGGGAATGTTTTGGGTTGTTTCTGTAGTTATAACACTATTTGTAGATAATTAACCTTTATTTTAACCTCTGTCTGTAAAGTCTATCCAAACAGAACTTCTAGACTGACATACTCTGTAGGGCATGGCATGAACTTGAACGATCCAGATTGTTCAGTGTCACCCTGTCTGCATTTTTTAGTACAAACTCTGGGATTCAAGAATGATAGTATAATCATTTACGTTCCTTTTCTTTGCTGCATTTGGCAGCGGCTCCCTTGTGTTAATATTGGCATTCATAATAATGATGTCTTTTCTTTCATAAATAAATGAGCAGCCCTTGAGGTTGTAATCCTTCTTACTTGGGCTGATACATACCATCAGCAATTTCAGAGCTAATTGCTCCCAGGACCTGTTATTAATCTGCTAAACCCTTTGGTCCCTTCACTTGTTTACTATCAGAACCAAAGACAAGTTTTCTTGAATCCAGTACTCATCTTGTCTGTACCTACATAGCAGTTGCTCTGCATGTGATGATGCAGCAGCAGAAGTGATTTGTCATGTGGAGAATTCAGTTTGTTATTTATTTCTAGGCCATAAACCATGAATCTCTGTCACTAATGGAAGTTTCCTCTGAGCTTTCTTGTGTTCATATCATTATCCATTGTGTAAATCCACTACTTACCTTATTTCCTTTAAACTGCTTTCTCATGTTGTGTAAATATTATACAGGAAAAAAATTTTACCTCTTGCAGCTGGCTTTGAGGGTAAGCTGAGATTTGTTGGAAGAGCATATCCATGAAAAGCAGAGTGTAGAGCGTTAAGCAGGATGTGATTAGATATGCTGCATCTTGACCAGAAACCTTGATGCCCAGTGGTGGTGTGGATGTTTTGGAATGACCTGAATAATGCAGGCAGGTCTGTTTGAGATCTCCTGATAGATGCCACCGTGGAAAAGCTAAGAAATACTGTTTGTTTTTTCCATACCACTGTTTTCAGTAACCTCTTGCTATGTTGTGGTATCTTACAGCAGACCGCCTTGGTTTGACCTTCCTCCACCGCCTTATTGCTCTGAATCTGAATCCCCGAATCAGCCAGATCTTCCTCCTTACCCATCTCCGACAGGAAGCTTGGGGAGCGCAGACACAGACACGGCAGGAAGCCCTCTGGGCACAGCTGGCAGTTGGACAAGAGACATCCATGACAGTATGGATGGCCACAGAACTCTTCTTGAGAGGACTGCGGATCAAAGCGACTCTCGGGGCAGCCACCTTGCTGAAAGAGAAGCGTGACTGCTCCTGTGTTTGCGATGGGCAGGAAGGCATTCACTTTTTCAAGTCTCTATGGCTTAATCTGCTGTGGCTAATAGGTTTCAGGGCAACATGTGCCTGAATGATGACTTGGTTTGAATCCACACTAAGTTAATAGTTGAATTCAGCATTTTGGGCTCATCAGAGACAGAGCTGTGACCTAGGGTCACATCAGCTCTCCACAGTGTTTCTGCAGGCAAGTTCCAGTTCAGACTTGTAAGAGAAACATCAGTGCTGTGTCAAGCGATGTGATGAATTTCTTAGACTATTTACTGTATATGGATGTATATATGTGCATGTATAATATATACAGCTGTTGCACACACCAGCTGTGCCAGAAGGACTCTTGTTTTCCGACTGCCTCCTGTTCTGTTGACACGTGATCTGTTTCTTCTTCCTGCCTGGTGCTGACTGGTTGGTCACTGAAGCACATGAGAGGCAGTTTTTCTGCTTGGAGGCCTGGTGCCCAATTCTAGCTCACCGGCAGTGCTCAAACTGCAGAAGATGTCCTGCTTGACCCTTCTCTTCATGGCTTGGAACGCTCACTGTGAATGTAATTTTCAAAGTTTAAGCTTGTAGGGATACAACAATGCTCTAATGGAGCAAACGAGGGATTTTTTTTTCCCCAGATGCTAATATCGAGGTTGAATTTGCATGAGTTTTCTCCAGAACACCACAAAGGCTGGCTTATCTGTCAGATTTCAGGGCTGAGTACAGAGGCACTGAGGCTTCTCAACAAACCAGCGCAAGACTTCCTTTCGAGCATGGCAAAACAGCATTACCAAATGTGCTCCTTCTTAAAAACCAAACAAACAAAAACACACAACCAAAAAAACCCTCAAAACTGTTTCAACTAAATCTTGGAACGCCAAAACGAGCCCGAGGCAAACACGCAACACGGAAAGCTTTAGCGTGAACGACTGGTTTGTTAGGTTTGTAAAACAACTGAGAGCAGGCCATGTAGTGAAAGGTTGGCCCTGTCTGCAGTGTGTATGTGTACGCACATGGACACACATGTTTAACGGTATGTGGACGTACATAGTGTATTGTATAGGTTTAGTTCTACTGCACCAGTAGAACTCTAAAACGTCAAAGTTTCAGTTACGATACTATTTTTTTTTTTTTTAAAGGAGTTTGCCATTATTCATATTAATTTGGTTGAAATTCTAGCTTCTGCAGGAAAACAATCATTTGTCTGTTTTGTATTAACCCTTGATCTCCTGTAAAGTGCGTTTCAGTGCACGGTGTTGAATCACTCGTGTGAAAGCATCTCAGAGGGGAAGGTAGTGAGGGGCAAGAGGGAAGGTAAGCTGTGAATTTAAATGCCGCTACAGTGTTGTGCTTGTGCTCAGTATACAGAAAACAGTGCAGTGTTGTCTTTTTGTCCAGCAGGAAATTGGCCTTGAAACATTATATATATTTGTCTCAGACACATTTCCCACTCCTCCTTCCTTCAGTGAACAGTGTCGTTAAACAGACTTTGCAGTTTAATGGATATGAAGGAAGCTGACCACCCACACCTTCTGCTTTCTTCCTCCCCATCTTGCTAAGGTAACTCGGTTCACCCAAAGGTTATATGCTTAGAACCCAGTGATTTTTGGGCTTGAGTGTAGGTAGGGGAATGACTCAAGTTCACTCTCACATCCCACACGTACACCTGAATTTCTTTTGTGGTTTCTTGTTTTGGGGTGGGTTTTTTTTTTTTCATTTCCAGCTCTGGAGGCTACTGCCATGGTATATAAGAGCCAGAGCCAGATGGATCTGCAAGCACAGGTCGTTCCAGGACTGAGAGCACTGGAGAAATCTATTGCTGATGGGCTTGGCTGACTTTGGAAGCAGATTAATGGCAGCTTTTCATTACAGGCTTAAGCAGCCTGTCTGGAAGTGCGTTGGTGAAGGTGTTCCTAGGCCCTTGTAAAGCAGTTTACAAGTTTGGATCAGATTTCTTCCTAGCTGGGCAGTCAAGCAGTGTAACTATGCTGCCCTCATGAAGCAGGACTTGGCTACCCAAGGACTCTGGCTGACTTGATAGGCCAACTGTTGATATTGTCCCATAGCAGACAGTTAATTCTTTATTTTACAGGGAGTTTAAGCTCAGGTATATAACTGAGCTAATAGTGAAGGTGGGTGCAGGGTGTCTCCTGTGAGCACTGGGCTGGACAGCCCTGCTGTCTGTCTTGCCTTTCACTAAGGTTCTGCTCATCCTCTGTTAGAGAGCTACATAATACTGTACCAATTAGCCTTAACGTTTTTCTGTTACAGTTTTTAAAACAATGTACTGGACTTTAAAACATACTATTGAGGAGTTTGCAGTAGTTTCATTAGAACTGGACATCTTTTTAATTTTAAAGTTGCCCAAGACTGTATTAGTGAAACGAAGTCCTTGTGTCAGGTGTAACATAGGTGGCACGTGTCCCTCAGGCAAGCCTTCTGTAGGGGACTGCATTTCACCGTGTGTATTCTGAGGCACCAGGGGGTGTGCAAACCAGGTGGTGTTGTCCTATGGCGTCTGAAAAACGTTGCCTTGCGTTGCTAAGAAGTAGGAAGAGAGTGGACGTAGCCTGCTTCTTCTGCCTTCTGTGTCAGTCACTGTCATACAGATGTACATATATATATTTTTTTAAAAAAGATACTCTTTCAGGTTGTATATATTCATGTAACTTTGGAGTTAAGATAATCCATTTGGACTTCACAAAAAAGAAGGAAAAAAATCTAAATGGTGTGACGTTTTCCCTTCCAGCTAAGGGTGTATTTATCTTTGTATAGGTACCTTTTCGTTTCTGAGAACACAAGTTATAAAATGAGATTGTGCCTTTCTGATTGAATGTTGTCTTGGGAGACTGTTAACTACATTTCTGGGTGTTGTTACGTATCATTGTCTAGAGATCCAAAAAAGAGAAAGGAGTCTTGTCTTCCTCTTTGTTGTCACTTCTGGGGACCATAGAACTTTGAGGAGTACGGGAGTTCGGCATCTTGTTCCAAAAAGGCATGCTAAAACTTAAAGTGGAGGTTTCATCTTACTCCAGTTTTCTGTTTGTAGAACAGATCTACTAGCTGGTTTCTTTGGAAATTGCTGTAGTATCACACAGAGATTGTTTATAACGTGTCACTTCTACTGGTGTTAATACAGCGTTATGCTGCATTATTCAGTGGAATCTTTGGGAAACCATGGTAGCAACAACCGCCCTGACGAAATTAAATATTTCAGTGAAAATCCTGCAGCTTGTAAGGCTGAAGTTAAATGTTCATGAAATACCATGTGGTAGGATTTCTTTTCGGAAGCCAGTAAAACTGGAATTGATCATTCTGTTGTTTGCAATTGCTCTTAACCTTTTACTTAGAGGTTAGTCACCCAGGAGCTTTCCTTTATACTTAATATTTAAACAAATGGATGTTATTTCAAAGACCTGAAAAGGAAAAACAATTAACGTTTTCTTCCCGAGCCAAATTCCGATTCCTCGTCTGTATTGAACGGTGACCACTGTAATGAGTAGTTCCTCAGTCGGCACAGATAGTAATATATTTGATTCCAACAAAACTATTTCAGGAAATGACTGTTTGAGGTAAATGAAGGCATGTGGATTAGCCTGTTGGAAATAAGATTTGGGTTATTTCAAAATAAACAAATAAATAAATTTCAGGAGTTTGGAGTGTCCGTAAGCTCTGCTGAAGTGAGTGCTGTGTATTTAAAATTAGGCCATTAGTGAATCTGCTTGATGATAATCTGAAGTTCCTTGTAGGGCGAATTACAATTTACCTCTCTGGTATTGTGCTAATGGAAAGCTGGCAGTAATGCTTTTTGAAGAGAGCCCCTGAATAATTTTCTCAGCTCTTGTCTACAGTGACATACACAACAACATTGACTGCATTGCGATTTTTAAATAACTCTGCCTTCATTCTTCCTCCCCTTTTAGGTCAGATCAGTTTTATTTACACCACTTCACTTTGATACAGCTAATAGGGTGCTTGTGATAGATCTAGAAGCTGGGTGGAGGAAAGAGCTGATGACTCTCGTTTTAATTAATGCTGCAGCTTGTTAATCTTGTGCGCTTTACTTTTTAGACATCTTAGGAAAGACAAACGGTTTTAGTAGATAAGAAAAACCATTAACGATGAAAAGGATAGAGGCAGGCTGATTCTGAATTTAATTTTTTAATGAATATTTAAAATTGTATAAATTAAGAATTTAATGCTGTATTTCTAATGTGGTGATCAGATGGCAAAAACTGGTTTTAACTGTTGCTCATCGGAAGTGACTTTGCCTATAATGCCTGGAACTGAAATGGTAAGACAAGTGCTCTTGCAGTTCATGCTAGATCTGAAATCTTTTCTATTAACGCAAGGCTGTGTTGCACCCATGGACTAAAGTATGTGACTGCGGAAAGAACTTTAATACCATGCTGGATTCTGCCTGAATGTATCCCAGCACAGGACTGTGGCCTTCATCTGTTCTTTCTTTTTGTTGTTGTTCTGATCTGACGGGTTTTGTCAACTTGAAATGGAGATGTTACATCAGAGCTTTAAGGGAGGTTGTATGTCGAAACCTTGTCTTAAACTTTTGTAAACTGGAAATCTTAAAAAATGTATTCTGTATTCCTGAATAAAGTTGGTGTTTTAATACTGTTCACAAGCGAGGATGCCCCCTGCCTCGTGAAGTCTCCGTTGTTAGTTTTATAGCCTCCGACGTGAGGGTGCTTCCAACTCCCTTTGCATTCGGTGTTAAGTTTCGTTAGTTCTTTGTGGGTTTCAAGCACATCTTAAAATAAGGAAGTGATACTGGAAATCCACATGTGTATATAAAAACGTACTGATACATATGTCCCCGTATTTATACAAATTGCTTAATTTCATGATTTCTTGTTCTCGTTTTGCCGTTCTGTTTGCACTATCAAAGTTGAGGCATCTGGAGCAGTCACGTTTTGCTGTTTGCTTGTAGCAAAGCCCTAGCAGCTTCAGCAGCAGTTGGTGCTGTGGGCTGGTTACTGCATTGGGTTTACTAGCAGAGCTAAGGAACCGGTAATATTAGCTTCTACCTCCCCCTTTCCACCTGCTACTTTCCCACCACTTATGTTCCCAGCACAATGTCCCTGTTTATCTGCAGGTCTGTGATCCGTGTGCCAGACGTGTGAGCCAGATTCAAGTGGAGATGCTCCGCGGAGGCTACGTACCTGGCTGCAGTCCCACGTCGGGGTTTCTTCCCCAGTAGATGCCCGATGCAGGCACCACCGCTACCACGGGAACTGCTCAGTCCCACTTGACATCTGGATCATAGCCACTCTTCTACTCAAGGTACTTCAGCAGAGACAGTCCTGTCACTCAAAGGAGTAGCGTTAAGTAGTACCCTTTATCTTAGGAAGTAATTTTCACAGACTAAGGAGAACAGGTTCAAATGGTGTGTCTGAATATTTTAATCTAAATAAGTATATAGAGGTTGAAAGGTTAAAATATTCCACTTCTGTGACTCATCTGCACTTGGGACCTTCACAAATGTGTCAATTTTATAATTTTCTGGGTTAATTGCCACATGCCCTCACCAAAATTCTCAGTTGATGATCTGTGTTGGATACTGGCAAACTACCCCAAATAAACAGCTGTGGATCCAGAATCCACACCAGCGGCACAAGGGAGACAGAGCCGTTGAGGCTGCCACAATGTGCTCTCCGCAGGGGAAGGAATGCTGGGGCCTCAGATCTGGCTCATTCGGTCGTGTCCCAGCAAGAGCTATGCTTGAGAAATGTTGATTTAGAAGACAGATGCTTATGCAAATAAACAGCATATTCTCCAGCTAAGCTTCCTGATTAATCATTTTTATTCTCTGTGCTTTGGTGTTTTCAAGATCTTAATTTTTACACCTTAAAATTTAAATGCGTGGTTTATTTCAGCCGTGATTTCTGAGTGTGGCAAGCCATCCTGCTGATTTGCAAGCAGTCTCCTAACCGTTCAGCCTCACCTATCTGTTGGTGAGAGAACTAAGCAGTTTTTCGCTTTCTGGGGAGCTGTAGCCCAAAGTGATGCGCTGTTATTAACTCAAAGGCACCTTCACGTGGAAATGCACAGCTGCTCCTTGCTTTTCAGAGCGAAGTTGAGGGTATGCATATTGCATAAAGCGCTTTTCCAAAGTCCTGGGCTGATCTCTCTAGGGAATTAACTTTTCTATTGATCTGCCAAATATACTGCAAATAGGTAAACCAAAACAGGATTCTTTGCTTCCCAAAATCCCAACAGCATTCCCTACAGCCTTTACTGAGGTGACCACTGCAGATGAAGAGGTAGAGCGGTTGTGCGGCTGGCCCAGCCCTTAGCTTTTCTGCGGGAACGGGCACAAGGTGGTTCAGTAGTGGAGGTGCTTTGGTGCTGGGTATGTGCAGCCGCCCCCTTTTCACTGCGAACTGATTTGGGACTATCGCTTCCTTTTAAGGTCTGTATTTTTCCCAACAGCCACTCTATGAGGTAACTACCCTTTTTTTTTTTTTTAAAGCTCTCACCTGAGGTTAATTTCTACCAATTACCCTGAGATTAAAAAAAAGAAGTATCTCATTACCTGATACCACAGCCTGTAACTCCTTCACGTTAACCACAGCCACTTCTCAGCATAGAAGTACAAAAACCTTCATCCGGGTAAGAACAACAGGAGCAATAGCTCAGGTTGCCCCAAACCAGCTCGCTTCCAGAGGAGCGCCCTGGCAGTGTCAGTTTGAATGAATGGTCCGTTGCATTCATTTGGAATACCTGCTATTTCCTTGACAAATGTGGGTCGTGTTGCAGAACAGCGATGAAGAAGTATGATGTTTTATTTGACGGAGGAGATTTTTCTTCTCATTTGTTTGTGATAGAGTTAGCTGAGGAAATGCTCTTCGCCCAACACCGCATTCAAAGTAGCGCTAGCTCGCAGAGGTGTTGGGTGAGGGGAGGACAGTGAGGTTGGCTGTTGGATACAGATACAACCCCTTTGGAGGTTTAAGTGCTCCGACTGCTACACCTGAATAAGAAATATTTAAATGCGGCGCAATAGGTGCGTTTGCAGACTAAGGAAACGCGGTTGATAGCTGACTGCTAGTTTCTGTCTACTCAGATGCAAAGTCAAGAGCAAAAATTCTCCGTGCATCTGTTTCCGTATTTTCTGCACGGCAGTCTGTGCAGAGCAGAGGAGTTAGCAGAACCAATGAATTATCCAAAGTGAATTTGGAGAGTGCTCTGCTTCAGAAATAATGGAGCTGGCTTAAATATTCCCTTTCAAGGCGTTGCATTAGATATGCTGGTGAAGACATGGCTTACGTACGATAAAATCCTACCTGAGCAGGGGAAAAAGAACCGACCACCCTGTGCATCTGAGAGGTGCAGCAGATCTTCCTTAGCAAAACCAGTCTGTAGGAGCTGGCTGCAGGTCAGGGTTAGAAATTCCTGTGCCATGAGCCCAGGTGGAGCTGGTACTGATGCAGCACTTGCAGCTGAAAGCGATGGCTCTTACAGTTTTGGTAGCACAAGTTGGTCTGTCTCGTATCGGATACTGAAATATGTGAAAGTCATTTAGACCAGTTGTCACCTTCCTTCAGGAGGCTGGATGGAAATCATCTGGCTGCTGCTTTTAAGTCATATTTCTCAAGCAACTGATCCCTCTGGCTACTCTCTCTTCCTTTTTATCAGTTGCAGGGACAGGAGGAAGATTTGCAGTGGTTTTTAAGCGGGGACACCCAAGACAGGGAGAGACATCGAGATGAGTTTTAGGAATAACAGAACTTGCATCTTCCAAGAGCCAGCTTCCTGATTACTGGGTAATGCTGTCTTATCCATCCGTTCGTGAACTTTTAAATCTATTCAAGTTTAACGCAAGATTTTTGCAGATATAGAAAAAAATCTTGAAAAACAGGTATAGAATGAAGCAGGCAATCATAGAATGGTTTGGGTTGGACAGGACCTTACAGACCATCTAGTTCCAACCCCCCTGCCATGGGCAGGGACACCCTCCACTAGACCAGGTTGCTCAGAGCCTCATCCAGCCTGGCCTTGAACACTTCCAGGGAAGAAAGTAAGTCAGTCAGTGCAGGTAAGTCTGGACCTGCAGGTAACTGTTTCAAATTCTTTTCCTTTTTGCAAAAATTCAGGAAGTGATCTAAAAACCAAATAATTCAATATTTTCTTCTCACCTCTAGGTACTTGTTTACCTTATTTTATATTTGCAGACTTACTCAATCGGTTATTCGGTGTAGCCCTCTGTGTGGAGGCTGATTCTGCTCTAGCATTAGTTTCAAGGCTGGGACTGGAGGGGTTTATCTGTAGGTTTCCACAGGTTAACGAATACACGGGCTGTGACTGTCTCCCAGGAGGGATCTAGGGTGTATTGGAAGTGGGTTGCCATACATAATGCTGGTTTAAAGGTGCAAACCGCGACTGCAGTGTGCGGGGGGTAGGGGCACAGGTTCCTACAGCTGCTGTAGGAACGCTGTGTCCGATGGCCAGCACCAGCGTGTTTTGCTTCGTGCAATTGGGAAGGGAGGGGGTGGAAACATGTCGTTTTGACCCTGAGCGTATAGGTAGCCCAAAGTGGTACAGGGAACTACAGAGAGAAGAGAGCGACCTGCCTGCCTTTTATGCTGGTATTTGAAAAATGAGCTCAAGACAGTGCTTTGAGGAGTGGCATGGTAATATTATTTTTTTTTTTAAAAAAAAGTCCCCACCTTCTTCTCTTGATATTGGCATCAAGAACAAGATGACGAACGTGTGAGGGAGAGAGTGGTTTGAAATTATTTTTGTATGGCTTCTATTTTTTTTTTCTCCTTTGAAATTTTAGGTGAAGTTAATTATGGAATGGCAGCAGTGTCTGATCTGAAGCGGGTGCTTTCATCTCACCTCCTGCTTTTAAAATAGCTGCACTCTTATCTCTGCTTTGAGGAAGGGGGTGCTGGGGGGGGGGGAAGCACCCCGGTGCTCTCACAGCCCAGCAGTCGCCAGATGAATGAAATGCCTTTTGAGATCCGAGGCCGTTAAAGACTGCCAACAAAGAACTAGTAAGACTTCAGGAGCTAATTTCCCATGGTGCTGATGACCAGAGAGAGAGAGGAAAAAAAAAAAGCCATGATCTGCAAAAGACAAACGAAAACCATAAAAAATTAATGAGCCCAATTACTTTAATACTATCCAAAATATGTTCTGTTTAAAAGAAACTGGAAGCAGCCAAGAACTTGGAGATGTGATGGGTGTTTCCCCTAATCCACACTGACAGCCTCAGTCACAAACATTGACATTAACCCTTCCCTTCGTTAATCATGCCTAAGTTGCAACTATTAATCATTATTAAGAGCCTGCCACTGTGCTGGTAGCATGTTTGACGTTAATCTGATGAGGGAAGCAGAGGAGCTCTGTTTCCAGCACAGGAGCACTTGCCGTGCCCAGTGAGATGGGCTTTGAGCGTGTGCTCCGGGCTGAAAGGGGAAGCCGTGGTGAGACACCAAGGGTGAGAACCACGTGCAAAATCCCAGGAGAACACAGCCCTGGCCGGGGAGGAAGAGGGAAGAGCTAATGGCATCGCTGGCCTGTTAATCGCATCAAGGCACAAACCGCCTTCGCCCTTGTTGTTTTTTCCTGGGGGTGTGTGCACACCACATGTGTGGTGAGATCCCGGTTATCGTGAGAGCTGAAATCAATCCTGCTGTGTCAGGACAGGCCTCCATTAAACTGCTGGGTAATGAGGTTTATAACCCCTGTGCAGGGGTTAATCGTGCTCTGCGGTGTGCTGGGGAGCACCAGCAGCTTCAGGGATTAGCCGTTATTTCTCCGTGACACAGAACGTGCATGCACAGGCACACCTGAGGGCTTCCTGTTCTGAAGGAACAGGCACTTATTTCCATGGGAGCAGTCTGATCTGAGCTTCTACAATCCCCTCTACCCAGCGGTTCATCTCCTGTCCAGCTGAGCTCTGACAGGCGGACTTCTGATGGTGGCTGTCCTACCTCTGAAGTAATAGAGCCTTTAAGGAATTAATCATTCCTAGGATTTTTATTTTTCAGGTCACTGAAATCCATGTGAGGGGAGATCTTGGATTGCTAGATATGCTGAAAATGAGGGCTTTGGGCTGCAGCCTTCTTCCAGGGACTGAGGGTGGTAGCAGAGCCTGCCTGGCAGCCCCGGGAACACGTCTGTTGGAAAGCTCTTAAACCACATTATGGGAACCGAGCATCCGTCCCCTTAAACGGAAGCAACACGGTTTATCTTTAGCAAATGGTCTGTGACAGGTCCAAAGGCAAAGGGGAGGCAGGGAATGAAGGGATAAGAACGTGAAATCTCATCTGGAAACAAGCTTGTGCTGTACTCTTTGGAGAGTGTGTGACCACACCGTCAGCCAAGCAGGGGCCTGTGAAGGACCCCTGAGGCTATGGGGGGGCTTTCCCCCAGCACTCTCAGCTGCTAGGAAAACATCAGTGGGTCTGTCTGCCCTCATCTTTGTTCAGTCTGAGAATTAAGATGCCCTGAAGAGTTTCTTGGTTTGTGCCTGTGGTTAGATCTCTGTTAGCTTCGTGCTACGTGCCCCTTCGGTGAAGGTCAGTGCTCCCGTGCGTGCTCAGTCTGAGGACCTGCCATCAGCCCTTGCTTTCTCCTCAGCTTACGTAACCGCTTTATGATGCCCTGCTGATGGAAGGTTCTTCAACCAACTACAGGCCAACTTTTCTAGGATATTTTCACAGCCCAACATCTGCCAACGGTTCCTATTGCAATTTGGGCTGAGATGATCTCGTTATGGGCTTTGTACCCTCTTGTAAGATGGGTTTTAGAATTGCAGAATCATTTAGGTTGGAAAAGACCCTTAGGATTATCAAGTCCAGCTGTTAACCTGACACTGTCGTGTCCACCACTAAACCATGTCCCCAAGCACCACATCTGTGCCTCTTTGAAATACCTCCAGGGGTGGTGCCTCAACCCTTTCCCTGGTCAGCCCGTTCCAATGCCTGACAACCCTTTTGATGAATAAATTTTTCCTAATATCCAGTCTAAACCTCCCCTGGTGCAACTTGAGCCTGTTTCATCCTGTCACTTGGGAAAAGAGACCAACACCCCCTTCTCTGCACCCTCCTTTTAGGCAGTTGTAGAGAGCAATAAGGTCTCTCCTGAGCCTCCTTCAGGCTAAACAACCCCAGTTCCCTCAGCTGCTCCTCGCAGCACTTGTGCTCCAGACCCTTCCCCAGCTCCGTTGCCCTTCTCTGGACACGCTCCAGCACCCCAATGTCTTTCTTGCAGTGAGGGGCCCAAAACTGAACACAGGATTCAAGGTGCGGCCTCACCAGTGCCCAGTACAGGGGGACAATCACTGCCCTAGTCCTGCTGGCCACACTGTACCTGGTAGTTTTGTCCCAGATCTTGCCAGCATGGAGCAGGTCTGGCAGCTCTTCTGTGGCTTGACCAACTGCTTGGATCTCTGCGCACTGTCTTTAAGTGGCCAGTGGCGAGTAGCATACCCCTTCTGAGGTGGCAGGTTGGAGAAGTCACCAGCAACATCTTGGTAACACCAGACATCCCCAGCCTCTGAGGCACCACTCGCACTTTTCTAACGTAGTTGTATTTTCAATCAGCGGCCCGTGCAGAAAGGGGTGGTAGTGTGCTTCTCTGTAAGCAGGACCCTGGACTCAGGCAGATTAGCATTGCATTAGTTACGATGCGTGTGTGTTTTCCAAGTGTCTTGGTTTTTCCAGTTGGAAATTATAGCCTTGGCTGTGGTCTGGTGAGTCTAGGAGTCACAACTTCAGGAAGAACGTTTCAGATCCAGGATCTAAACCAGTAAAACATCTGGGATGGTTACTGCTGAGCTAATGGCCCAGGAAAGCAACAAATCACTGTGTGACTCTCCGTGCTTCTAGTCTGCCTGACCTCTGTTTTCCCCCTGCAGCCAAGCTACCCTCACCACCCAAAAATCAAATGCAGTGCAGTGGTCTCCTTTTCTGCTGGGCTGATTCCTCATCCTGTGCTACAGAACAAGGAGGGCACGCAGACATGAAGCAGAATTCGTTGTTGCTCCTCTGGTTCAGCAAGAAATTACTCAGATTTTCTCCTAGATCAACGAGTTGTCATTGTGCCCCAACAGACTTGCACTCCCTGGTAGATCCTGTGTCTTCCGGGTGGCGCTGGCACCGTGGGTGACAAACGCTCCGCTTTCTATGCCTGCTTATTTTATAGCGTTGTGCATTTTTCTAGATAAGCTGTGTGGCGGCCCTCTCCTTGGTCAAATGTGTGTCTGGCCCGTGAACTGCTAGCCTAGAGCAATCGGTGTTAGATTTGACCCCACTGAGGGCAGGGCAGAAGGGGCTGCTGGTTCCGAGGGGACTGGGGGGGTGTCCTGTAACGTCACATTTCTTTGCTGACAGCTGTGCACTCAGATAAATAAGTGAATCCGTCAAGTACTATCCTGATTATTTATCCACCTCTCTTTGAAATGCATGAAACCTTTAGTCCTCTAGTCTGCAAGTAAACCAGAGATCCTCAGTTAAAGGTAGGAGAGAAGGGGAAAGAAATTGGCACTGAGTTGCTTTTAGACAAGCTTCTGGAAAACACTGAAGAGCAGCACTTTATCATTTTCCAATTGAATAATGTTAGTTCCAAGGCTTTTAATTTTGAATGTTGAATGCCCTCCTAAATACACCCCACCCCCACCCCCACCCCCCAAGTGAGACTGCTAATGAAACAAACAGATGGTGATCTGAATAGAGTAAAAGGATGTCATAAAGATGCTTTGAAATAGCCAGACAGAGCAAATCACACAGGAGACTGGGGAAAAGAAAGCGATGGAAAACCGAGAACAAACCACCACAGTATTCCTGTTCCTCACCAAATGGCCCAGCATGTGAGTGGAAAGGTGTTTAATTATCTTCCATAATCTGATATTAAAAAAAACCCACATTTTCTATGCTGAAAATGTTGGGGGCGATAGATAGGCGACTGCAGACACGATCAAGCACAGGGCCCAGTCGCACGCGTCTGTCCGCGCCTGTGCATCCTGCGGCTGTCTCCAGGGCTCTGTGTGTCGGCAGTGACATTTGTTTGCCTTCTATTTTAAGCAGTGCCTGGGAAAAACATACAACTTTTTTTGTTTGCCTCTTTCCCAGACTAATGCAATTTGAAGTGCTGTGTCAGAAAGTGGGGAAGGCCTGAGGCGAAAGTCAAAGCTGTGACCAACCGAGTGTTAGACTGTATCGTCGCAAGCTGAGCATCTTCTCCCTCCGTCGGGAAAGTGGCTGGGGCAGGATGGCCCTGGGGCTGGCTGCCTCATCGCTCCCCTCTTCCTACTCCTCCTGACCCGTCTCTGGGCTGCCTTGTGCTCCGTGATGGCAGGCTGGCTGATGCTGCTGGCTGGCCTTCCAGCAGGGCTTTCTCCCTGGGGATCGCAGACTGCTTTGCAGCCACTCTGACTTAAGATTTATAAGCTGCTGTGAGGAGAGAGAATGACAAAAATAATTTACTTATTTCAAGCCCAAAACAAAAATAGGTAGCGGAATCTGCCCCAAGACTGCAGGCTGAGGAACAGCCCTAAACTGATTGTATTGCTGCTCTTCCCAAGGCATCTGCTGCCGGAGCAATGGAATGCCTCCCCTTTACACCCACATTCCCTGTCCTAGTTTGTTGCAGCCCAATTTTCTGTCCCCCGTCATGGCACTGGTAGCAGTTACCTGGGTTTTGAGCACTTTGGGAAGTTACAGGTGATTCTCTTAAGATGAAGTCCCTCAGGGCGGGAGGAGGGGAGGTGACACCTTTGTTTCAGGTCCAGTTACCAAAGCTGGAGGAAAGGAATGAGTTGTAAAAGTACTCCCAGCTATAGAGTAACTCTTCCTTCATCTGCTCTTGACTACGTGGAGTTAACAGGTAGATATCCAAGACACACAAGTCTCGCAAGCGTTGGTATTTCGGTGTCTTTTGTTCGGATACTTCCAGTAAAAATGAACTGTGCTCTTCTGTTGGCCAGATTCTCCACAGCAGCCTCGTTACCACACAGCCAAACGTTTCCCTCTTTTGACTTGCTGAACTAGAAATCACTTTTGTTTGCTTGGCTCTCGTTTGCTGCGAACAAAGCGCTTCCTTGTTTCTGCTGTGCCTGCGATCGCACCCCGAAAGGAGGAGGAAGGCAAAGCAGCCTTCGGTCTCTCCACAGTCATCAAATGACAGCTTTGCGGCCCTTGAGCATCATCCCGCACCTCCCCGTGCTGTATGGCAAGTTCCATCCTGCGTCCTTCTCCCCGACCATAAACATGATCGTCACATCTCCCACAGCAGAAACAAGAGCCGGGGGTGCCCCGATGGCCCAGCTCACGGCCACTCAGTTTTGTGCCGAAACAACCGTGGCAGCCACTCACTCTCAGAGAGAAATTAAGTGTCACTTTGTGCCTTTTACTAGGCTTAGTGAATAATAAATACGTAATTTCAGTAAGAGCAGATCCCTCTCACGCGGACAGGCGTCAGTTCTGCATGCCTGCGCTGGCTGCTGGCTCTTTGGAGAGAACTGAAACAACCATCACCCGGTCATAGCTTGAAATCCTTACACAGGCTACGATGCAGCCCCTCACGGAGCTATTTCAGCATGTAAGCTAGGAAGAAATGACAATCCGTCTTGTATCCTGCTGTACCGCAGAGGCAGGGATGTGAAACAGCCCAAGCACAAGGCCTGCTGAGTGAGTCGGGACGGGATACCTGGATCCTGGCTTGCTCTCCCGACAACTAATCTGTGTGCACTGGCTTCAGGGAAAAAGGGTGACGACGGGGAGATCTTTAAAACCACCCGAGGGATTTGGAAGTACAACACGTATTCCAAAACGTACGGCCTCGTGCATGTTGAATACGGCTTTGTGTTACTACGGGGTGTGTGGAAACATACATTAGCCACGATAGTTTTGAGGACAAAAGGTGGATTATCAAGCACCAGGCGTAAGTAAATGTCTAATCAAAAACCTGATTGACACGTGGTTCTCTGCTGATCTGCGTTAAGTTCAGTCCTGCTGACAGGGACGGGAGAGCTGCTTGTGGTGAAGGAAACCTCACGTGCCGTGACAGCTGAGGCACCCCAGTAGCCATTCGTTAGCTCTAGCAATATGTGTTGCTATGCTTTTGCAAGGAGTAGAGCGTCACCACGGTGCCGTCTGGAAGTAAACTTTGCCGTGCCTTGGAAGACTGTTGGGTCACTAGCTCTGGGAGAGGTCAAAACCTCAGGCTAATGCGATTTGAGCCTGGGTTTATTACTTAGGTTTTCCTAGAGTGCAGTGCAACAGCTTTTTAACCATTTCAGCTTGCCTTGCTTAGGCAAACTTTACCGTGGTCTTCCTGAAGAGCCAGGTCCAGACAGCTCCCGCGTGGTTAGGACCTGCCCAGTTTTCAGAAGCGTCTCTTCACAGATCCCGATGGCATGTGCCCCCCTGTCCTGGGTCGCGGTCGAGGAGCGGCATCTGCAGTGCCCGGCACTATAAACCTCTGCCACCGAGATCACGGATCCGTGGGGAAACGTGAGCTGGCTTAGCAAAGGTGGAAATGGTGTACTGGAGTACAGCAGCTGGCTGACGTGGCAGCGCTGGTCTCGGTCCGTCGGCGGTGGGACTGGGATGGTGGGTGGGGTGTCTGCCGAGCCTCGTCCGCCACTGTTGCCTTGTTCAAGGTGAGCTTTGAGGGGCGGAAAGGAGGGGAGGACCCCTACCTACCTCTGGGCCTCCCCCGAGTTTCCACTGGTGGAAATGGCTCCTTTTTCAGGGGTAGTAGTGGCGCAGGGGATGGAGTGGGGCAGGCCGGCAGCAGCTAAAATGGACCTAAATGGGCAGGGCACATGGCTCTGAGCCTCCAGAGGAATGTTGAGGCATCGGGGTGACCTTGAGTAAATCGCGGTTTCTGTGCCGCCTCGTTTCACAGGCCCCTCTCAAGCAGCCTCCGGAGCTGCAGGAGGGAATGTGAGAGGACGTGTAATGATGGTGGGGAGAGGAGAGGGGCTCCCTCAGTCTCCCACTGCCTGGGTGGGATGAGAAGCAGCTAGCTGAAAATTCGCATCCAGGCTGAGGACTGGGAAGAACGTCTTTGTGAAAAAGGCGGGAAGGCATGGGTTGGGCTGTGGCAAATGTCATGTGCCAGCTGAGGGTAAGAGTCATCAGAAGCAGTGGTGCACCCGTCTCCTGCCCGAGGTGCTCTGCAGCACCCTCCCACCCAGCTTCCGACACGCCGTGGTACGGGGACATCTCGCTCCTTCACTGACCCTGTCCTGGTGTCGCATTTGCTGTAGAGTCTCCTCCAGACGTTAGTGCTTACGTTGCTCTCTTGCCATCCTTTCCAAGCTTCCCCTTACTCCACAGCTCTCAGCTTGTGGTGTGGAAAAAACGGAGCGCGCTCCCTAAAGAAAGTTACCGCAGCTGTGAGCGGTTCCTAGCCTGGCCTGGGGACACGTGAGCAACAGTTTGTGTGTGAGAGAAGTAACGCAGACACGGCAAGGCCCGCTGACCCTTGCAAAGTGTTGTGATAAACCGGTGGTGGAGGAAGGATAGGGAAAAAAAATCAAAGGGTCTTTACATCAAAGGCGGAGAGAGAAGCTGCAATTAACATGGTCAGATGTGGGAAATTCAGCAGGGGAGAGGACCGGTACCAGAATTTGCACTGATGCCCTCCTGTCCAGATGCTATCAATCTTTCCAGGGAATTTGACAGGCGAGAAAAGTCAAAGAGCAGTCGAGGGATTCTGAAATCAAAGGGTTTTGAAAGCTGGATCGGAGAATGGAGCAGTTTTCCCATCTGCTTTGAATTTATTGTTGCTAATGAGGAAGCAGCCTCTGGTCCGAGCAAACACACTGGACCAGAGGGGTCACTTGACATTTCCATCACGTTCAGAAGAGGGTATCAGGGGACTCTCGCCAAGTTAACCCTTTCACCGTCAAGCATGTACAAATGAGCAGTTCAGAGTGAGGTGGCACAAGCAGGGAAGTGTTGGCCCCTTTCAGGCTGACAGCATGCTGGTTGGACTCCCAGATCCCAGGGTCCTATCTGGCCATCTGACCAGTGGAGAGCCTGCAGGCAGAGCTGAAGGTCCCAGTGTCGGTCCCTCCTGCTGACCGCTTCGTAAGCGTGTGTTTCTTCTGCTCTGTTGCTGATGTTGGCAGTGGTGAGGCTTTTTCTGTGGGGCTGTGTATCAAGATCTGCAGACCTCCCTCTCCCAGCTACGATTCCTAAGCAACGGGACCGCACTGCGTTTGGGTGAAGGAGCTGACAAGAAAACAGGCTGGTGAGACCGAGAGGAGCGTTGGAATTAATTTAAGGCTTTTTGCAACTCATGAGAACTGGCAGCCTAATTATTTAAATACCAAACACCGATCTCCCCATCCCAGATTCCCAAAAACTCTTCTGTGTTCTCTGCCCTTTCCTGCCCACTGCCCTAAATGCCGATGCCATCGCGTTGGATTTTTCTCTGACTCCTGATAATGCTGAAGGTGCAACAGCCAGAGATGAGAGCCACGGGGATCCGCTCACTGAGATGACGATCCCCAGTTATCATTCCGGGCCACTGCCTGTCTGTGAGGCAAAAGCTGTAGCCAAGACTCTCGGAGCTGCAAATCTCCAGAGGGGGACAGTGTGCAAAGGAAATGTTGGCATGGGAGCCGCGTCCCTGACTTGTCACCGAAGAGCTTGTCTGTGCAAGCCAAGGAGCCTCTTTGCAAGAGGGGGCTGGGTGGCTCACGCGACAAAATTACACTCCGTCTCTTCTCTGGAGCAGTGCAGAGCTGTGCGCCATTGGCTGTTGGAGCAGACACGGGTAGCAAAATCAGCTCCGGGCTTGAGTTCAGACAACTCACAGAGCAGGGGAATGGATGCTGGAGCGGGTTCATCTCCTGTGAATCCTTTTCTAGAAAAACACATTTAAACCTAGCACACGATGAGGCGGCTTAGCCGCAGCCGTTCGGAAAGGGGTACGGCACGGCCTTAACTTGGCACTTCCAACCTGACCGCGTCCTGTCTGAGCGAGGTAAGCGTAAGAGGAAAGGTGTTAACCTGCCTGTTGCCGCAGCTGAGGCTGGTGCCGTTGTGCGTGCTCTCCGGCACGGGAAGCAGAAGGCACCGATGAGTTAGCATGGCGGGCAACAACGTGGTAAACGGTGGTAGGCTAATCGTATGGCCGAACCCTGAGGTTTGCATGAGCTTGAAACCACGAAGTGAAATTACTCTCTAAGGATTCATTCACAACCGGGCTCAGTCTGCGCTCAGACGAAGGCGGGTGACAATCTCTGCTGCGCCCTGTCCGTCTTTCTGCTCCTCCGAAAGACTTTTCCTTTCCTGAGATGTCTTCTTCAGCTGTCTCCTTGACTGTCAGGATATGGGGGTTTAGGGCGATCAGGCATCTGACTTCAGCAGTGTTGCTCTGGGTCTCTTCACAGCACTTCTGGGGCTACTTCCGTGGATTGTGATAATGTGGTAGATATCAAATAGAAAAGGGTCCCAGAGTGGATGAAGGATGCTGTGGATATTGGTTAATGTGGTATTTAGGATTATATTTTCAACTGAAGTGTTGGGAATTAAAGAGACAGTGAGTTTTCAAGGACATTTCATCTACTGAGAGTGTTTAAACCTGGAAATACACAGTGTGGATAACATAGCAGGATTAAAGCTTGTTGCGTCAGAATCAGCACAAAATTTTTTGCCAGCTAGTAGCTAGAGCACAAAGCCCTTATGTAGCAGTTAATTCGCTTATTTGGAGGCCTTTTTGCTTGCCGCCTGCTGAATTGCAAATACCGACTGACTATTGCGTGTTTAAAGCACTGTCTGTTCTCAGATCCCCCCTCTGAGCTGCTACCTGCACCTCTGCTGCTGTACCCAGCCCGGCTCCCTGAGCCGACTGACCGAACCCGGCACCGAAATCCGCAGGACCAGGCGCAACCGCTACGTACTCTAAAACTCGCACGGCTTGGGGGCGATCTAGCTTTTCTAGGTCAGGCCAGTATCAGATCTTTAATACAAGGGGTTTTTTCAGGTGAATATAGGTATTGATCTTTTAAATCAGAGTTTTTGCTGAGTCTAATCGTGGGGTAGTTAGCCATCAGTTCATGTGTGTTACAACAGGGCTGTGGTGTAGGTCAATCTCAGCCTGCCGCTTCTCATCACAGGGTTGATGAGAACCCTGTCACGCTGTGAACGTGAACGCTGTCAGTCTCTTTGCTCGCAAAGAGCTCAGTGAAACTGTTCCTTCCCCTTCCTGCCTCTCTCCTTTTTTTTTTTTTTTAATTTATTTCCTGTAACGCTCCTAGCGCCAAACACAAGAGGCAAACTGTAGCCGTCGGGGCAGCGCGGACGCTGTCATCGCCTTCTCAGCAGCGCCTGGCCGGTTAGAGGAGCCCTGCGCTGCCTGCCGTCCTGTCGCAGGCACGCAGGGCCAGGTTTAACACCTGCCCTTCGGACCGTATCCCAGGCTGGACACAAGGGTGCCAACAAGGCATGGAAAAGAGCTGGGGCCCCAGGCGGGGAATCTGGAGATGGCTTGGGTTTCCTTTTGTTTTACTTCCAGAGGCAGGGTAGGACTGTCTGGTATTGCGATAGCTGCATGTCACGACAGAGGCTCTGGAGACAAGGGGTGTTTCCAGTGGTGCATTCAGAGGTCTCCCAAGGGGCAAGAGAGGAGGAAGAGACCAGAAACAGTGGCTGAGGGGCTGTTTTATGATCATGGAAGAGCTCGTGACGTTTTCTATACAGACCTCAAAGGGACAGTAAAGGGCCCGTAAACCTCTTTGCGGGCCGGCCCCCGCAAGGGACAACACCTGAGCATAACCGGTTCACTGCAGGCATTTCTCTGTCAGGTGTGGGATGTCCAAACATCATAAATGCTGTAATAAAAGTGGGTTAATAAGGCAATAAATGGTAATGATGCAGTCCCTGGTTGATTTCAGCTTTAAAAAAAACCCAATAATCCGTTTTTATATTTCACTTTGGACAGCTGAAGCTCTATTAGGCCCCTTACCTGTCCCCTGCATCTGCTTCATCTCAGGCTTATCTGAGCGATGCATCACTCGCCCCATGAGACGTAGCCGGTAGCTGCAAGCTCTGCAGACCCTCCTAAAGACCTGCCGAGGCTATACCCGCCTTCCAGGACGTATTTATTCTGTAGCAAATCCTACAGCAAAGGACTGAAAACCAGGCAGCTCTGACAAAAACAAAACACCCTGGGCAAAAGGGAGCTAGCTGGGAAAATGAAATCCGTGTCAGTGAATCGATCAGCATCATCCAGGCTTGATTCACCTGGGAGTGCCATGATCTCCTGGTCGCTCTGCAGGGGCACATGCACCGCACAGCCGGCGGGGGATTTAAATACAGGAAATTTCTTTCCTGTGCCCAGCAAATTCATCTCCCCAGTCACAGGTATGTGAAAGGAGAGGCAGGGCTAAGGGACAAGATGCAGCTGGAGAGGGGGAGAAGGGAAGGGGGCGTATCCAGGGGAATCATCTTGATAGTTGCTGGTTTACGTGGACGGTCTGAAATTGAAACAAAGCGAAGGGGGTTCTTCGGAAACATCTGCTTTTTCGTTGTGGCCTTCACTCAGTTTCCTTCTGAAGCCTTTCACATGAATGAGGTAGAAGGACAACTTTCAAGTGGGTCAGGGAGAGGTGAAGACTTGCTTTCAGCTCTAAACCCCGGCAGGATGTGATTTCTTTGAAGAGCGTTGTAATAGCGATTCAGGTTTTAGCTCAGGAGTCGAACCCTGTTGCATTGTCAAAGCTGCGTGGTACTGAGCTCCTGAGGAACCGGGGAGAGTGATAAATTCTGCAAAACACTGTTTTCTTTGCAGGCAGCAGAAGAATCATTTCAGCCTGCGCTGTCAGATGGAACCCCATGCTCTGGCGTGACATCTTTTTCTTGGCGGTGTGCTCAGAACGCTTGCAAGTTCCTTTGCCTACACGCTTCAGGAGGCTTAATACTAAATGGGTCGGTTAATTATCCTATTTCCCCCCAAATAGGTGTAACCTAGCCTTCCACCCGCCAGGCAGAGGCAAAGTGAGCTGCTCAGGAGTCACAGCAGAGAGGCACGCAGCTCAGAAGCCTGCGTTCTCGGGCCTTGCTTTCGCTCCCACCCAGGCTACCTGCTTCGGCTTTACTGCCGTCCCAGGGGCGACCTTAAGACCTCCAGTTCTGCCGTGAGGGCCAAACCCAGGCACGCTGCCCAGGGCCGGACCTGGCTGAGGACCCTGGAGAGCTGCAGCTGCTCCCTGGGGCCCTCTTAGGTTCTACATCCAAGGAGCCGTGAGAGGTTTGATTTCCTGTAGGGCACGGAGAGCTCTAAGGAAACGGGGCTGCGGTCCCGCGGTGCCTACCGTGAGAAGAGCCCTGTGCTAGGTGATGCTCTCTCCCCAGAACCCTGCTAATGAGAATAAGCTGCCTGTACTTAAGAATCAATATCATTAGTGACCACGGTATTTATTTTGCATGCAGTGAGCATCCCTAAAGCTTTTTTCCCCCCTCTCTAGGGAATTACCAATGAATTTAATTTCATCGCCTCAAAGTCGAGTTCATTTTCAGTTACGAGCAGACTTCATAGCGCTCAGCGTTGCTTCAGCAGAGGCATTAGGACAGCCTGGGTAATTTTTTTTTTTGTAACTTTGGTACTTCTCATTTATTAGTATTGAATTCTTGGGCTGGGATAGTGTTCTTTCACTGCTGGGGTGGAGAATGTATGATACAGAATGATTTAAAAATAGGAAATGTAGGCAAAGAAGCAATTTTAACCAAAAATGCCACAAAACTTAGTTTTCTTGGGGAAAATTGTGCTGGGATCCATCCAGACACTGCTGTTTGGATGGTCCCACAGGGAGGGTTATCAGAAGTATCGGAAGTTCCAAAGAAAGTACCCCACATCTCTGAAAAGTGGGCTGTTTTTCTGCAAGCTGTCGCTGGGGACACAATCCATCCATTAAACCGCGTAGGTCAGCCTCACTTACGTAGGAAAAGATAAGCCCGCTGCTGTGTCAAGCACCTAGAAAGCCTGGAATCTGATCCTGAGATAGCTAAACTCTCTTGGTGACGCGTTACAGCCAAGGGGCAGGATCCTTGTCATTAACGAGAGTACCGCGTGGGGCTGTGAAGGCAAGGGCTCCGCCTCAGAGAACGTGCGGTTTGGAGAGGTGGTGTGCAAAGCAGGGCAGAAGAGGGCAGGGCAGGTGCACCTTGGCGAGATTTCTTGCTTAGCTATCTTGTATTTTGAAAGCGTAGGAAAGGCTTTTGTTTCTTGTGTGAAGAAACTGTAGATTAGAACTGTAGGTAAGTTTGCTTCCAGGGCTGACGTGGCAGATGAGAGTGATAGTAACGGTTGGAGTGTGCCGTCTGTGCCCAGGGACAGGAACACATCCTGAGACACAGGTGACCAAGTACACCTTCACGCTGGCCTTCTCAGAGAGGAGAGTTGTCTCTAGATGCGCCGTGGATAACTTTCAGTCATGCTTTTGTGTTGCTTCGGTTTCATGCTGATCTTCTGATGATTTACATGTCACCGGACACGTCTTTACAAAAGCGTATCAGCTGTCCGTCGGCATCCAGTGCAAATTTTCTACCTTATCCATGACTTTCTGCCACTCTGTTTAGTAGGGCATGGAACAATACCGACTGTTACTACGGGATTTAAAAAAATTAATCATCAAAAGTGAAGGTCTCGTCTCTGTGTGGGCGTACAAACCAGATAAATGCAGAAACCGGCTTGGGAATGAGGGACCATTGCCTAAATGCCACAGCGTACCAAGGAACCGAAATATTCGGGACGGTGCGTAACTTCCTGATTCTGGCCCTAAATCCCCCGTGACCTCCGTGTGGGCTGACCGCTGCTGCTGTGTGGTGCGGAGACCCAGCTGCGGGAGCCCTGCTGACTGCACCGTGTCCCGTCTGGAAGTGATGGCGGCGTTTGCCTCAAGGCTTACTGATCCAGAACGGGGGGTTGAGCATCCCTAGGCCTACAGTCACCCGTACAGCTGAAAACACATCAGCGTTCCCAATCAGCCCGGCTCCAAAGCGCAAAGGACAGGCATTGGTAGACTGCGGTCCTCTCGTTTAGGTTTTTTATCTCTCCCTTACAACGCGGTCCAGAATGTCAGTGCAAACTTGATGTTTGGGTTTTTTGTGAGAAACCAAACAGCCCGCTGCAAGGTCCAGCTTTTCAGTGTAAAGTTTCTCCTGCATCTTATTTGCACTGCTGAGTTACCGAGCCTCTAAACTACGAACAGAAGCGCTGGCAGACTCTAGCCAACAGCTCTAATGGATGCTATTATATTTCTGCTGCTGGCTGGCACTCAACCATCTCATCAGCATAAAGGGATGCTGTCAGCTTGAAAAAACGTGTCGTCTTTAAGACGGGAAGAAAAATAAAAAGGCTGTTGTTCCACATCAGCCTTCTACAACAGCAGTAACTAGAAGAGAGTGGGGATGAGAAGGGGACGGGATTTAACTGTCCCCGCTCAGCGTGTTTGCGTTGCCCATCCGACAGCACGTCGTGGCGTGCATCAGCGCTTCCTCTCAGGCTGGGACGACGGTGCCTTCCTGGGAGGTTGGGGGTACGGACGGGCCAGCGGGGAGAGGGGATGCTTTCATCCCAGGCCTTGTATTCACAGCAGCAGCCAAAGTGAGTGAAAAGGCAGCAGGAGTATTTGTATATACGTGGAGAACAGAGATCAGATATATAGGGTGCCATCGTGCGTAGTGCAGTGTGTAAAACGGCTTTGTGACATGCTTGGGAGAGAAGGAATTCTCCCTCCCCCCATCTTCCTTCCTTCTCCAGAGATGATTTTTACAGCATCCCTGTGATCCTGCTCTTGGAAGTCTTGCACTGTCTGAGATGGGGCCCTTCGGGAACAGTCCAAGCTGGCAGCACCCCTTTAACTACAACGCTGTGCTTTCCCTTCGGGTTCCAAAGCTGCGCCTGGAGAAATCTGTCCAAAAAAAAGGGGAGAATTCTTACTTCTTTGTGGTGAGAACTGGCACCCTGCGGAGAACCGTCTGCTACTACCACCTCTGCCAGCTTGCCCTGGACTGTGCTCGGCCGCCTCGACCCTGCCATGTGCGGGCAGGCGAGAGGCCTGTTGCAGAGAAACGTGGGTAACGGCCCCCTCTCTGCGCCGGGCGGCCGGGGGGGGCTGCTGCGGACACTCCGCCGCTCCCAGGTCCAGAAGGACACCCTGCGTCCTGCCGAGGAACTGGTGCGGGCACAGGCACGGGAGACCAAGCTCGCCACCTCCTGGGGAAAAGGCATTTACGCTTCCAGGAAAGTTTGGTTTACTGCGTTCCTTCCTTTGGCGCTCGCTCTTCTTTGTGAATGGACCGAGGTGGCAGGAGGCGGCTCGGGAAGCTCGCCTTGTACCTCTTCGTCCCGTGAGACCTGGTAAAACAACGTGAATTTAGGTCCCGGGGGGGGGGGGGGTACCCTGCTTATGGTTTTGTTACACACCTGATACGCTCCGCGGCGAGACTCACCCGCGTTCATAACCCCGGCCAAGAGGTTTATAGGGCGGCGAGCGGCTGCGGGAACAGTCGGGTTCCGACGTACGTAAACCCGCAAGGGCTGGTGAGCGACCGCCTGCGTCTGCCCGGTGGGGTGCTGGGCCCCTGGGGATGCTGCAGCCGACGAGGTGGTTACCGACAAGTTACACGTCACTTCAAGCGCCGGTGCCTACGGTGAGATTTCTAAGGATGCCTGTGGATTTTTGAGCGTAACTAACACCCTCACGTTAAAAACAGGGTGAAAAATCAGCCACTACCCGCGCAACATCCGTGTAGATGGGGGGAAAAATACATGGAGGTGTGTGTAATGACTGTGTCACGGGATAGTCTCTGACTAAGGGGTCAAGAAGTTAGAAGAGGGTCTGAGGAGGTGGGATCCCTCGACCTCCAGCGCTGCCACCGATTTATCGCAACCCTAAGCACCTACTTTACCTCCCTACAGCTTAGTGAGATGAATCTTTTAAGGGGGGGGTGTGAGGAAGATCGGTGAGTTCATCAGAGTTATTTTTGTAGGGGCTATTACAACTCAGAGTAACTACGGTTACAAAGCATCTGAGGAAATCATACTGCTAGGTATGTTTAGTACCAAGAACCGAGATAAAGCTGGGCTGTTGTGACAGTTTGGTTACCAAAAATGCCTGTTTCAGTCCTAATCCGGGCAGGGGTTCCCATAGATATTATTAAATATTATCTCCAGTGAAAATCAGGTACCAAACAAATGGAAACGAACATTTTTTACTTAGGTGAAAACAATTCTACATCAGATTACTAGTAGCGAAGTAACTTGTTTGAACTGAAATACTAATACCTCAGTTACCAAGGAAAAACGTTGTATAAATGATAGTTTTGGAAGAGCTTGAATAGATAAATTTCACACATTAAACCCAAAACGTAAACACAGAGTAACGATTATACCTTTACGAAACCATCGTGAGTGTTGTAAACTCTGCTACTGTTTTAAACCGAAGTGAAGATCATGAGTGGAAGTGGAAGCTGGGAGTCCCGAAGGCATTTTCGTCCCAAGCTCTTCTAGCTCTCAGTCACAACATACACAACGTTTAGCCTGATGCGCTGGCTTTAGTCGGGATGGAGTTAATTTTCTTCACAGTAGCTGGTATGAGGCTGTTTTGGATTTGCACGGAGAACTGCTAACACCAGTGGTTTTAGCTGGCGCTGGGGCATATTTGCACCAATTCAGGGTCTTTTCCAGCTTCTGATACTGCAGCTGCGTTCCCAACTGTCTCGCTACAAGCAGTGGCAGGGGATGACGACACACAGTTCAGCCAGCTGACCCGAACTGACCAGAGAGGTATCTCATTCCGCTGAACATCATGCTCCGTATATAATAAGCTGGGGGTGGGCCGAGGGACCATAGTTCGGTAGTTCGTTGGTGGGTCAATTGGCCTTCTCAGTTGTGCTCTCGCTTGTGGGGCTCGCTCAGACTTTGGTGTGGTCTCTCTCTCAGGCTCGCTCGGACTCTGCTGCAATCACTTTCAGGCTCCGGCTCTCTGGCTCTGACGCTCACTTCTCAGGACCTGGCGTGCATTGGTCAGCGGGTGGTGAGCAACTGTATCATTTGTTCCGTTTTCCCATTATTGTCATTACATATCATTATGATTAGCGGTAGCACCATTTTCATTACATCATAGTAGTAGTATTGTTAGTACTATTAGCATTGGTTATATTATTAGTATCACTACTTCATTTATATTCAATTACTAAATTGTTCTTATCTCAGTCCACGAGCTTCCTCGTCTTTTCCTCTGATTCTTCTCCCCCACCAGAGGTGAGCAATCGGCTGTGTGGTACGTAGTTGCTCGCTGGGGTTAAACCACGACAGTCCTTTTTGGCACCCAATGTGGGGCTCAAAAGGCTGAGATAAGGACAGATCTGATGGCTGTGTGTTAAAAGGGAACTGTGATAAGTATACGTTATAGTGATTTGGTGGTGGCTCGTCAGGATTTCCACAACTTCGCCCTCAGAGTGGTTATTAGGATTGTGGGATCTTCTGCCCCATGTGTTCCTTGCTATGCTGTTTTTTAGTTTTGGAGCCTGATGAAGCAGTGGTGGGCACAATCCGGTATCTGTATCAAGTATTGTCATCACCCCAGTACTTTGGGTGCCATCTCCTGGAGACTGTTAACAATTATACCTCCCACCTTTTCTCCTCCGGGACCCAGCCTAGGGCGGAGAAATTATTCCAATTTTTCCCCTCTTCTACCAATGGAGTTGTATGAGTATTTGGGAAACATTACATACTCCTGGAGTGTTGCATTGTTAGGGATCAGCATGCCTCTCCATGTTCCCCAGTTCTGGTTGAGAGCTAAAGAACCACTTGGAAATGCTGCTCCATCGGCTACCGGTGCTCGACGCAGAGCAGGCGCTGTACAGCTACCCGCACCGCTGTAATGGGCAAGGCAGCAACGCCAACCCCCGCTCGGGCACTGTGCCCACTCCACCCCCCGTGGCAGGCAACACGGTGATGCACATTCCCATGTGTCAGTTGCCCCGGTACAGAAAAAGAAGTGGAGATGACAATCAACCCGTCTGGTAAAGGAGGAGGCAGCAGGGCTGTCACCAGAGACAGAGGAGGCAGAACAAGCAACCGCTCAATCTTTCTCCCGTAGCTCACTCAGAGTTATGCAAAGAGATTTTGGCTGTCATCCAGGTGAACATATTATCACCTGGCTGCTCCAGTGCTGCGATAACGGAGCCAGCAGCATGGAATTAGAGGGTAGAGAAGCCAAGCAGTTGGGGTCACTTGCTAGAGAAGGGGGTATTGACAAAGAGATTGGAAAAAGGACCCAAAATCTAAGCCTCTGGAGAGGACTCCTGAGAAGTGCAAGGCAAGTGTTCTGTATCCCTGAGGCAAGTGGACCACCATGGAGAAAGGTACTCAGTACCTGAGGATGACCCAACCGATGCACAGGTACCCACAGATCCAGGTGAACTTCAATGCACGTGACCCACGTGGTGGAAGGCACTATGGAGTGCACCATCCCCATCGGGCCAGTGCGTAGGTCTGACGGAGAGTGGAGACTAACAGTGGACTACCGTGGCCTGAATGAAGTCACACCGCCACCGAGTGCTGCCGTGCCGGGCATGTTAGCACTCCAGCACAAGCTGGAGTCAAAGGCAGCCAAGTGGTACGCCACGATTGACATTGCTAATGCCTTTTTCTCAATCCCTTTGGTAGCAGAGTGCAGGCCACAGTTTGCTTTCACCTGGAGGGGCATCCAATACACCTGGAATCGGCTGCCCCAGGGGTGGAAGCACAGCCCTACCACCTGCCATGGGCTGATCCAGACTGCACTGGAACAGGGTGCAGCTCCCGAACATCTGCAATACATTGATGGCATCATTGTATGGGGCGACACAGCTGACGAAGATTTTGAGAAAGGGAAGAAAATCATCCAAATCCTGCTGAAAGCTGGTTTTGCCATAAAGCAAAGTAAGGTCAAGGGACCTACATGAGAGATCCAGTTCTTAGGAATACGACGGCAAGATGGACGTCACCAGATCCCGATGGACGCGATCAACAAAATCACAGCTATGTCCCCACCAATGAGCAAAAAGGAAACACAAGCTTTCCTAGGCATTGTGGGTTTCTGGCGGATGCATATTCCAAATTACAGTCCGAGTGTAAGCCCTCTCTATGCAGTGACCCTGCAGAACAAGGGTTTCAAATAGGGCCCTGAGCAGCGACAAGCCTTTGAACAGATCAGGCAGGAGATCGTGCATGCAGTAGCCCTTGGACCAGTCCGGACAGGGCCAGAGGTAAAGAATGTGCTCTACACTGCAGCCGGGGAGAATGGCCCTACCTGGAGTCTCTGGCAAAAAGAACCAGGGGAGACCCGAGGTCGACCCCTTGGATTTTGGAGCCAGGGATACAGAGGATCTGAGGTCCACTACACTCCAACCAAGAAAGAGATACTGTCAGCTTATGAGGGAATCCGATCTGCCTCAGAAGTGGTTGGAACCGAAGCCCAGCTCCTCCTGGCACCTCGACTGCCAGTGCTGGGCTGGATGTTCAAAGGCAGAGTCTCCTCCACTCATCATGCCACCGATGCTACATGGAGTAAGTGGGCAGCCCTGATCACACAACGAGCTCGAATAGGAAATCCAAGTCACCCAGGAATCTTGGAAGTGATCATGGACTGGCCGGAAGGCAAGGACTTTGGAATGTCACCAGAGGAGGAGGTGACACGGGCTGAAGAGGCCCCTTTGTACAACCAGTTGCCAGACAATGAGAAACAATATGCCCTGTTTACTGATGGGTCCTGCCGCATTGTAGGGAAACATCAGAGGTGGAAAGCTGCTGTGTGGAGTCCCACACGACAAGCTGCAGAGACTGTGGAAGGCCAAGGTGAATCCAGTCAGTTTGCAGAGGTAAAGGCCATCCAGCTGGCTTTAGACGTTGCTAAACGAGAGAAATGGCCAGTGCTTTATCTCTACACTGACTCATGGATGGTGGTGAATGCCCTGTGGGGGTGGCTACAGCAATGGAAACAGAGCAACTGGCAGCGCCAAGGCAAACCCATCTGGGCTGCTGCATTTTGGCAAGATATTGCTGCCCAGCTAGACAACCGGGTTGTCGTAGTGCGTCACGTCAAAGCCCACGTACCCAAAAGCCGAGCTACTGAACAACATCAACACAATCAGCAGGTGGATCAAGCTGCTAAGATTGCAGTGGCTCAGGTGGATCTGGACTGGCAACATAAAGGTGAGCTGTTCATGGCTTAGTGGGCCCATGACACCTCGGGCCACCAGGGGAGAGATGCCACGTACAGGTGGGCTCATGACTGAGGGGTGGATTGACCACAGACACCATTGCTCAGGTTATTCACAAATGTGAGACGTGCTGCCATCAAACAAGCCAAGAGAGTGAAGCCTCTTTGGTATGGAGGGCGATGGCTGAAATAAAAGTACGGGCAGGCCTGGCAGGTTGACTACATCACACTGCCCAGAACCCACCAGGTCAAGTGCCATGTGCTCACAGTGGTGGAAGCAACCACTGGGTGGCTGGAAACATCCTGTGCCCCATGCTACTGCCTGAAATACTGTCCTGGGCCTTGAAAAGCAGATCCTGTGGCGACACTGCACCCCAGAAATGATTGAATCAGACAATGGGACTCATTTCTGAAACAGCCTTATAGACACTTGGGCCAAAGAGCAGGGCACTGAGTGGGTGTGTCACATCCCCTATGGCACACCTGCCTCTGGGAAGGTTGAACGGTGCAATGGGCTGTTAAAGACCACTCTGAGAGCAATGGGGGGTGGGGCAATCCAGCACTGGGATACACATTTAGCAAGAGCCACCTGGTTAGTCAACACCAGAGGATCTGCCAATCTCCATGAGCAACTTTTTAGCTACCTGTAGACAGTGCCACTCTGACAATGGGAAAGCCTTTTCAGTTTTAAGTCTTTCTTCTCTTCTACAGTTGTATAATGGTTTTACACGAGAACTATGCAACTCCCAGTTCTCCATCTCACTATGCCCTACAAATTATGACTGTAACATCAGTATTTACCTCAAGGATTCTCTCTGTTTATTGACTTCCTCAGCTCCTCTAACACTACAAGCACTTCGTTATGCATTATTTACCTCCACAGCGATTTTGACCTTCTAAATTAAACAGTACAATATAAACTATTCGAGATTTTTTTAAAGGCTGGGCTGCAAAGGTAACAAAACTTCCTCGAACTGAAGAAATCTGTTACAGATGTTTTTCATAGCTTGAAACAGAACAGACTCTTGAATATCCACCTTCTCCTTTCAGCTTTCCGTATTATGTATGAAATTTAGCAGTTTACCCTGATTCTGTACTAAGCGTTACAATCTTTGCACAAGGTAGGCCTAACAAATCACTTGTCACACGCCTCATCTTGATGCACGACCTGTATTACACCAACATCTTCTAAAGACACAGGGTTCACACGCTGTAGCCTGCACTCTGTGGGGATGTGTTTCCAATGCACACATGAAGTTGTAGGTAAGGGCCATCACCTGTAATATTGCACAGAGCTGGTGCCCATGGAAAAAGGTACCCTGCATTGTAAGGAAGAGAAGGCAGTTTAAAAGATGAATCCTCTTGAACAGGAAACAAAAGATCCCTCTTCAGCCACAAACGTGAGCATCCTCTAAACCAGCCCAGAAACTAGGCACCAATCACAAAGAGGCTGAGGGAACCCAGACCAACATCTCTTCTGAACAGGATTCACAGAATCAATTAGCAGTTCATTCTTTAATTAAATGAAGACTTATACAAACAAACAGAACACTTTGGGGAAGTATAGGCACATATTGCCACAAAGGGTTTTCTACAGCACAGACAACGGCCACGCATTCTTTACTTTCCCAGCCTGTTTTCTGTGCAGCGAAGGCAAAGCCAAGGGTCCAATAAACCCAAACATGAATTATCTGAACTCCCTTTTTCTTTTCAAACAGAAGGAGGAAATTACTTGCTGCTAAAGATGTTCAGACTAGTCATTTTGCAAATAGTGCTACAAAGCTGATCAGAAGGGAACGTGCTGTAGCATAATTGCCCTATTTCAAAGCATTATCCTGTAATAACAATCTGCAGCATCGTTAGGCTTCATTGAGAGGGAGAATGCTACATCCAGCAGGCACCTCAGTACACACACATTCCAGAGAGGAGCACCCTCCTCATCTGCTCATGCTGGAAGGCAGCCCATTAACCAGCTTGAACCTTTTAGATCCTCATTTCAGGGCAGAGACAGCACTTGCTTCATTGGCTGCAGCTATTTGCTATTTCCAGTTATGACCCTTGTAATTAAGCCGAGCTCTGAGCCCCCAGATCCTTTTCTGAAACACAGACCAGCTTTTGCTCAACAACAGATTAGGAAAACACTGTTTGGCATCAGACCGAAGGAATGTTTAAGTGTTAGCTTTTCAAAAGCTATCTTATTAACTCAATCTCTTTATTTTGTTTTGTTAAAACAGAAAACATGTTACGCTAGGCTGCAACTTAGAAGAGCTGTAGGTAGAGAATACTTCCCTCCCTTGCTTCTGGAATCCGTGCCCTTGAGTACTCATTTGTTAGCAACCGCAGAAAGTTGGTCCCGGATCCTTCCTAGACCTTCTAACATAGTGTCCAGGGTTTCTTTGCTCAGCTCCACAGTCAGTGCAGAAACAGGACTATCTCCACATAAGGCTACGTCTTCCTGAACCTGAAAATAGGAATGCACGCATTAGCTGCATGGAAAATTCAGTCACATGTTTTTCCGGTGCCACTATGAAAGTCAGTGTTTAATGTACAGATTAAGAAAAATGCTTTAAGTTTGGCATCCAGTTCCACCCTGAAGGGCCACGGCACATTTTTTAAGCTGTGTGCCTCCCACCAACAGAATGAAAGTAAGCGTACACTGCCACGTGCACGGTGAAATGCTGAAGAGGTTCGTGGCAGGAAACCACATCCATATCAAAAGCATCTTAGCAGATACCACATAGGATACTTAGCCCCATCCCACACACAGAAATTAGATTTTTTTTTTTTAGCTCCTTCTCTGGAACCCACCCATCCCATTTTTACTGGTTAGGGGATCCAGAAGTCTGTAGAATAAAAGCAGTAGGTTTAGCTACAGTCCCTAGATGAGATGTGGCCAGTGAAGGAAGTTATTAGTAATCAGAAGTCATTTCCCAACTAATGCAGTGAGGCAAACATGCTGGTGAGTGGCCTAGAATTAAAGGGCCATGACTTCATAATTTATCTTCTTTCTTTCTGTAGAGAACAATGGTGACTAGGAACAAATATGCTGCCTTCTCGCATTCTCACCCAAAGAACTTTCATCAGAGCCATCACTCCCAGGCTGTGTGGTATTTCAAAGATCATCTCTGAGAAAGCCCGTTAATTGCCCAGTAGGCAACTGGCAAGCACCAGATGCCTGTCTGAACTGCCCTGCACTACCGCATCAAGTGAAATGTTGGACTCGGATTATTTCCATCCCGTACCCCTTACGGCCACTGACGTCACCTTTAACTGAAGCAGGCAGGTGGGGACTGCCATTCTGCTCATGCTGTCTGAAGACGTCTTGATGTCCACCCTCCAATCCATGTCGACCAGCCGAGGCAGGGAGACTGAGGGATTAAAAAATGGATCCGTTAGGCCCAGCACACATCACGACGCTAGACCCTGGAATCCGTGACTACTACCGTGTATGTGTTTCTCCACTTCTGGCCCTGGGAAGGGTACAACTTTAGTGCTACTATGTGGTTTCACATCATTTTCACTCCTCAATAAGCCAGGCTCTGAAGGCCTCCTGATGACACTGGAAGGACAAACAGCGTTCTCCCATGATCACATGCAAGGATGGTACACTGCAGGGCAAGCATAGGTAAATTCACAGAGCATCTGGGAGACGGGGAGCAGTAAGGTGTCTTCTCCACCCCTTCAACCCCTGCCTTGCTGCCTGCAACACTCAGCTAGTGTTCCATCATGAGTTGCTCTGGGACTTACACGCTTATCGCTCTGTTCTGTAACCCATAAGAAAACACACAGGAATGCTTTTAAAACCCAGCAGTATAAAACATGTTATTTCAAGCTCCTCAGCCTGTGAGCCAAAGCATCCTGCAGCACAGCATACGTATTGGTAAACTGCAATCTTCACGTGTCCTGCCAATTTGTTGAAAATATCAAAGCTATCCTCCTAATGAGATGTAGCCTAACAGAAATAATTCAACAGTCTGCTGCAATACCGACATCAATAGTTCAAGGCTGGAGACTCCATGAGTCTTCCAAGGGAAGGAGGACAGGTCTGGCTTGGCTGCCCTGCCAAGGAATCTGTGCAGCTGTCTTGCAGAGAGGAGATGGGGCTCTGCTCTCATGATGGTGTGTACTCAGTGGAGCTCACTGCACTGTGAACCCTCAGGAGTCCCTAGGAACCATGCAAACTGGCATAAAAACTGAGATTAAGGTTTTCCCAACAAAACTCTGGCACCAGCAGGCTGGCTGCAAGTGCTCTTTTTCAGTTCCTGGGAGCATAATGTTTTTCAACAGTGTCTTTCAGCTGCCAGTAATAAATACATGGAACATTTGAATAATATATGCAAGGGAAACTGAGGCAGGTATTTAGATAGGTGGCATGCAGATATCTTTCCTCCTTGTCGGAACAAAACAAGGTTTCTTACTTTCATTTAAAAAAAAAACAAAACCCCCCAAAAAAAACCATTTTAACCCAGAAAAAGAAACAGTACTGACATTTTCATCTCAGATTTACAAGTGTTTTCTCGCACCAACTGCAAACCAGAGGAAAACATAATTACTTATCCAACCAGATAACAACAGCAAGCATCAAAAGATGAGGCTTGAACCCTTCACTGCCCAGCGGTAAAGCACAATTTACCACCAGAAATTTGGAAAATGTCTGTAAGGTAGAATTCCTTGTTTAAAATCTACGTAAAGAAAACAAGTTGTACGGCGCAGTTTACCAGGGACATACTTAAACTCATTCCCACTTTGGTACTGTCACGTTTATAAGACTTGGAACACCTCTTGCACCTCTTCCAACTCCACTGTGGGGTGTAAGAGCTGAGCTACACTTCCTCCGTTCAGAAGTGCAGCATCCAGTTCCCTGAGGAAAAACAGCAAATTTCCACTAGAAAAAAGCCCGCACTAAGGACAGACCCTTTTGGTTTGAAAAGAACATTTGCAGATAAGGGGCTTAACTGCTGTAACTATGTCAGAATAAATGGCTACAAAGTGCCTAAAGAAACATTTATGTCAGCGAGGGACTTTCAAAGAAGTCTTGCATGAAACGTAGGACCAACCCCATAAAAGATCTGTAGGGAGGTGATCATTTATTCTCAGACTCAATTTAGGACCTCAGTTGTGGTGCTTGGTAGGTTTGAGCATCTCTGCCCCGCGTTATCAAACCTGACTGTCAGCAGTTATTTGACGCCTATTTAAGGATACCAGAGGGGGATGAAGAGTCAAAGACTAAACCTCTGCTGAGTGCTAAGAAAAGAGCTGTCTCCATAGGCAATTGCAGCCTGTCTGGACTCTGCCTATCCTAAGAAGCCTGGTTTCCTCCCCAAGGGTTGATTGCTAGCCTTCCTACTGACTCCAGGTGCCCAAGTTGCTTCCTAACAGCGCTTACAGAAATTCCTCTTTCTGTCTGGGGAAAGGCTTTCCCTCCTCCTCCTGCTCCCCTGAGCAGAGCTCCAGGGGCGGTGCAGAGCTGTCTGCCTTGCTCTTGCTTTTGGAACAAATTCCTGTTCACAGTCTGCCAGGGCCCAGCACTTGGCAGCATCTGCAACAACATAAAACGCATCTGTTTAGCCTTGTATGTTAATTTGCAAAGATTGATCGCTGGTGGCTTGTGAGGGGCAGGAAACCATCCACGTTTTTATGTTAATGCAGATCAACCAGTTGGAATGTCTGTTCTTTAAATCACTGCCTTGGTCCCTATGTAACGTATGTCAGATGTTTCGTGAACACAATACTAAAATAATCCATCATTTCCTAGAAGACAATCTCATTCCAACAGGGTTAAATATTCACCTAATGAATACAAAGACGTGAGTGTCAGAGCAGAGCGCCTGGGTGGTGCTCCAAGAGCCACGCACTCAGGCTTTCTCCTGGATTGTCAAAGACCCAAGTAGTGTGTCACGCCTGCTCTCACGTCCTCTAACGCATAGTAAGTGTTAAGGATACAGGAAAAAGCATTCTGGGTCTTGGTAACCCTAGAACATTGTTTAGTGTAAGCAACTGCTATATTTACTGTACTGGCATTATGCAATAGTTTCTTACCTCTCCCTGTTTGTACTTCAATAAAACTTTGAGGGACAGTGTATTTCCAGGTCTTGACATACTATTTAGCTGTTGGGATACTGTTTCCTCTGCAGGCAACGGGTAAAGAGGATCCATACAGACCTCAAAGTACTCTGTTACACATCAGCTGTCATTTGTAAGCCTCCAATAGTCACAGTTGTAAAGAAAATCTCTTGGGAAGAAAACAAAGTGTTGTAGGTGCATAGAACTGAGATGTAGCTCATCACCCACGACGCTATTGCTGAAGTTTGCGTTCCTTAATTATATGGCTGTTTAGAAAGGTGAGGAAAAAGCACAGTTGTGAATGTATGTGGTCTACTTCCTGACGCGTGGAAGAGAAAGAACGCACACAACTGTCCAGGTGTGCAAAGATAAGGCGTTCCCCAATACACACACATCCTGTACAGCGCACAGCTATTGGGCATGGGCATCACTTAATGGCCTGAACGGGGAGGTCAGAGGGCTTCGCTTTCAGAGGTTTTGTAAATACATGCACCCTGCCAGGCAGCAACAGACTGAGCATTACATGGAATTGCTCGAGGACAGTTTAGCACAGCAGCACAGATCTGAATCGATGCCTGTTGGCCTCTGCTAAGTTCTGCAGTGCCACTCTCATAAAACTTCATCTAAGGCAAATAGGGGTACCTGTACTATGTGACAAACACACGCTGCGATACACTGTTCTAAACTCTAAGCTTCAGTGATCTCAGGAAACATTCATTGCATCAAAATGTGAACAACTCTTACTTACTCTGACTTGCTTGTGCTTCATTCCTCCAAGCAGAGCTGTGAAAGAGTGGAGGAGAGGAAAACAAGATCAGCAGCGCTTTGGAGGAGAAATAAAAAAAAAAGGAAAAAAGTAGGGAAGGCATTCAAAATGGTCTATCCCTGACAGAGGGGTCACCAGGGCTGCAGCAGTAAGCATGGGAGAGAGACTGCTTGTGCTACTGAGCAACGAGGAAAAGTCTGTCACTGGTGGGTGAGTGCAGCTCACTTACGGCATGTACCTTTCTCCCTGGTTTTATCAAAGCAACAGGCTACCACTGGTTACTGGAAGAAACTCTTCTGGTGGTGAGGCACTGGAGCAGGTTGCCCAGACAAGCTGTGGATGCCCCATCCCTGGAAGTGTTCAAGGCCAGGCTGGATGAGGCTTTGAGCCACCTGGTCTAGTGGAGGGTGTCCCTGCCCATGGCAGGGGGGTTGGAACTGGATGGGCTTTAAGGTCCCTTCCAACCCAAACCATTCTATGGTTCTATGATTCTACCAAGCAGTGAGATGTACAGCAATGCAGAACTGCTGTCCTCTGCCACTACCTCAGGTATGCCACATACAGTGCCTCTGCACTAAGCCCAGGCTGTAATGGACAGGCATCTAGATACTAACCAACCAGATCCTGTACTGCTGAAATCAAGCCCTCTTAAGTTTTATCTTCATCTGTAGGATTTTTCCACTAGACAGGTGAGTCGTTAGGATAAAAGGGGCTTCGCATTGTGTGAATGAGGCCCACACTCATTCCAAAAGTCTGTGCTGATGGCTTTTTTGTTTGTTATTCAATTCCGCTCATCCCAACCTGTGTAATTATGCCCAAGGCATGCACAAAACTCATAGAAACAAGACTCTGCATGCTGCCAACTATCTACGTATCGAACCAGGTACATTTGCTTTAACTTCCAGCTGAAAGCAGGTAGGTAGCACTCACATGTTCTCCAACATTATCTTAGTCAAAAGGTTTTTCAGATTTTGGTGGAAGTTTTCTGGAAAGAGGGAGAGGATATCTTCTGCCCTCGTCAAGCCGCGGTACACGATGTGCCTGGTGAGGTTGTGCAAAGCAGATACCAGCTGTACAAAGGAAGAGAAGAAAGAGGTCTGCTGGGTTGAAAGGCATTACACACCGCACGGGACGGCCCTTCAGTAGCCAGGAGAGACCCAGCTTCTGCTGTGAGACCCACACCACCAGGGCCCTGGACGTCTAAGTGCTAAAGTAAGGACCCGAGGCCCTCAGTGTCCCCTAGCACGCAGGCCTCATGCACTCTGCCTCCCAGTAAGGCCCCCGGGCCGTGCCTCCGCGGGAGGAGTGCTGTTACCGAGCACGTTTCCTCACCGCAGCGGCCCGCGCATCTTCCCGAGGGCCTGTGCCACCGCGGCGCCGGCCGCTCCTGCCGCCTCCTCCCCTCCGCCCTCCCGGTGAGGCCCAGGCGGGCCGGTACCGTCCTCCCGCTCCCTCGGCACCCCGCCGCGTCGGCGGCTCTCCCTCCCGGTCCTACCTGCTCCGCTTCCTCGGGGCTGACGGCGAGGCCGGGGCAGGCGCGCTGCGCCAGCGGGCCGAGGCCGGCGGGCGGGCTGGAGAAACACTCCTGGCACAGCTGCCGCACCGCGTCCTTCGACGGCGCCTGGCGGGGAGCAAAGCGGGAAGCCCTCAGCCGCGGGGCCCGGCAGAGGCAGGCTCCGCGCCGGGCGCCCCGTCCCCTGGGAGCTCGGCGGCCCGCTCACCTTCAGCAGGCTCTGCAGGGCGGCGAACTCCCCGTCCCGCACCGCCGCCATCTTGGCGCTGTCAGCCGAGTCACGGCCCGGGTTCCCCCTGAGGCGCCGCCGCCATCTTGGCGCTGTCAGCGGAGGCGGGCGGGGACGGGGACGGGGGCGGTGCGGCTGGGCAGGCCGGGCACTGTAGTCCTGCCCATGGGGAGGGCTCGCCCTTACTGGGGTTTCAAACCCCAGCCCCACGCTGGGGACTTGGCGGCCCTCGCCCGCTGTGGAGCGTGTGGGATACGAGGCGGGCCTAAGGCCGGAGCTCCGCCGGGTAGCGGCACGCCGGTATCGGTAGTGAGGTGGCAGGGACGAGGGCAAGCCCTAAATATCTGCCCTCACCCTCTCCATTTCCTCAGTTTTTTACTGAAGGTGCAAATCTCTACGTTGGATGCAGAATTTAGCTGTAAGCGCTCCATTTTCAGCCAGCGGGAACTGAAGACAACAGGTCTATCATGGCACTGCTGCAATGATATGGACCATTGTCTCAGCAAACTCTATCTTTCACTTCATAAAGGACTTAAGTCCCCTTTCTGAGAGAAAGAGCCTTGTCTTTGTCTTGTGTAATTCTCAGCACACCTGGTTCCAGGGCATGCCATCTGTGATCCTTCTCCATCACTATTTCTGTCGCAGCACCTCCATCCTAATTTCCATGTGCATTCTGTGAGCAGAAAAACACCCACTGATTGCAGTGGACTTCACAAGCTTGGCAGGGAAAAGGACTTCCTCTCTCCGAGGAACTGACTTCCCTCTCTCAAGCTGGGAAACCGTAGAAGGACAGAAGGATCCAAAGGGAGAGGATTTTATTGTCCATCGTTTTTCATGAGCAACAGGAAATGAGGCTCTGAGGGAACTTATTTTGGGGTATGAGTTTACCATCTGTGACCTCTTGAAATTAATTAGTATGATCGATCGGTTTGGAGAGCTGCCATGTACTAGTGCTGCTTTCTCTAGCACTGTGTTACCAACGAATCTAACCAGCACAGGCAGCACGTTGGGTGAAGTTGAAGGTCTGCCGTGTGGAGTCACCTTCATGGTGGGGCCTTCCTGGGAGAGCTGGTGTGCTGTTGAGTTGCGGTGGCAGGACCGAGTGGGCCGTGGGTCCTATGGACAGCAATTCCTTATGCAAGGGGCTGTATATATATCTCAATACTCTGATCAGAACAGGAAAACAAGCTGCACAGGCGACATTGCCTTCCTGGGGGGGAGTAGCTGAAAGACTTGGCGATGGTCTCCCTTTTAGTGATGCCACAGCGATCATTTTCCACCTACACAAATATGGCAGTATCTGTAAATACACACTGGGATAGACCAGAAGGTGAAGGGAAGGACGGTGGGATCCTAGGTTTTGTTTCCAGAATGAAAGGTTTGCAGAGTTAGTGGGCTAAACGATAGCATCCCAAAGTAAAAAAAGTGGGGTAGCAGTCAGGGGTTAGGGTTTAAGAGCTAGCAAACTGGGATCATGGTCTTGACCTTGCTTCAGTCTTCAGATGAATCACGGGAGGTCACTTGTGTCACCTGAGTGACAGGAAGGTAATTAATTGACTGTATAACATACAGTCCTGCATTTATTAACATCAGCAGTAAGCTCAGAGGTTGTGAAAGGATAAACAGAATGAAGGCAGTATGAAAAAACCACACTCTTACAGTGTGAGCAAGTAACCCTAAGGGAAACACAGGGATTGTTCACAGGATATTGCTTAATATTGTAACTGCATCATTGACCTCTTACAATCTGCCTGCGTGTCTTCTCCCCAAACCAATAAAGCTAGCATTTTTACAGTCAGACTTAAGCAGAATTTTTCTAAGCACTAAAACTTCTGAAATGCCGTACCTGACTGGGGTAGAGGGTCACTTTTTTCAGGGCTTTTCTAAAGCAATGACTTTACAAGACTTAATGTACAATCAGATTGATCCATGCCTAGGCTAAGGACCTAATTGTACACAGTAACTTTGTCAGGCGAGTAGGTGGAGAGCTGCAAAGGGTGGGGGTGAGGGGGTAGTAGATAACCGTCATTGCTGACTATCACAGGAGTGTGTGGCAAGAGAGGACGTTTACCCGCGAGGTGCGTACTCAGAACAAAGGTGCTGCCTGCCAGTAAGCACAGCTGGCACTGTACTGAATTCTTCCTCCAGTCCACCTCCTATTGTTGCCGCTTCCTCGCTCTGGGAGCCTTCTAATTACGAGGAAATAACGACAGATTTGATTTAATACCAAAATCGAGATGCTGTTTGTAGCTCATGGTCAGAAGCCAACAAAGGTGCTTGGTAAAAGGCTTTATCTGAGGGTGAGTAGATTCTTCAAGGTCTAGACCTCCAAAACTAGATTGCAAGGTGTGAAGGGTGAGCCTGCATCCTGTAAGGAAGGCTGACCCCTGTGATCAGTGTGCTTATCAGGAACACCAGCTCAATTATCTGCCGTGCCAGAGGCAATCCTCTCCCAGTCCAGATGAAAAAACCAACAAAAAGCCACCGAGGAATGAGGTGGATTGGATGTCCTCCTCAGGCCTTCTCACAGCCCTCTTTTTCCGCGATTTCATGTCTGTAACACCCAGTGGGACTCAGCTGTGAGCTCTGAGCCTGCAGATGCATCTGTACAGCACAAAGCGCAGGAATGGGCTTGGTCCTCAAGACCTAAACTGGTGTTAGTCCAGTCATCGAGTCTGAAAGTTACTCTGCTTCCGAGCTGGGCGAATTTGCCCGTACCCAGGCCTAGGTGGTAGGGTACGGACTGATTTGGCTCTCTCTTAGTTGAGCCAGCCTGGGGTATCTGCAAATTGCCCTTCCCAAAGTAGTACAGGTATGTCACTGTAAAAACACGTGGGCGATAGCGCTGCAGGGGGCTGGGGGTGTGAGCAGCCTCTGGACTATGAGACTCGTAAACACTGTGGATAGCTCGGGATCTCCTGGACATGGGGGTATGGGTGTATGTACCCTTACCTGCTGTCTGCTGCGCTTGCCTGTGACCTCTATTCCCAGCCATGTAAACAAGCCTCCAGAACTGGTGTTTCATGTGGGGAGAGAGGGTCAGGGACCCTAGCTGGGAATCACTTGGGTGAGAAGGGAAGTGAGGCAAGAAGGGATGAATTCTGACGGTTAGGTGTGAGGTTTCTGGTGGGAGTTGGGGACCTCCTGCGGTAGGAGAATAGTTCTTTATTTGCCTTTTCGCTTAAAATAGCAAGCTGTCCTAGTTTTCTGTATCTTCTGGTACTTGGCAAGGAATAGCTAGGGGGAATTCCTTTATTGTTGGTATAGATACAGCCCTCTCTGCTGGACACTGAAGGATTTAAGTTTTTCCCTACCTGGAAAAATATCAGGAGGGAAGTTGCCTGTGTGCCCTTTGCCTTTTTTGATGGAGGGGCCCTGCCAACCCTTTTCTTTTTTTTAAAAAAAAGAGAGAAAAATTAAAAAAAAAAAAAAAAGAGAGAGGGAGGTGAGGGGAAGAACTGTGTGTATTTCATAGATGAGGCTTGGAAAGAATGGTGTGCATTTCACATACGAAGTATTTATCTTCAGCAGAAATCAGCTATCATGGCAGAACAGATTCCGCGATACCGCAGGGCAAAAATCAAGAGATGGAAATCTGAATGGAAGAATTTCTGTAAGTCACTGTAAAAATGCAATCCGGTTTTTTATACACAGCTATATAACTCCAGTGACAGCTAAACATTTTGCACAAGTGCCATCTTTGTTATAGCCCATCAACTGAAGTGAGAGCCCAAAATAAATGTATCTGAGGGGGACTGTGTTGTGAGGAAAAGTCAGATTTGCTGTTCCTAATATATTCAGAGTGAAGAATACTCCGGGGAAAGAAGCACACAGTTCTAACTCGCTTTGGCCATTCAAGGCTCCCTGGGAGAGAAATCCATGGGATATTAAGGATTTGATGGGAAGAACTCTTGGGTTTTCCCTGCGGTGTAGCCTGTATTCACCGGGCAGGGCTGTACCCTGTGGCCGCACGCTGCTGGGTGCGTGTGGTTTCCCTGCTGCACGGCAATGTGGAGCTGTTCTCTTGCCCTGAAGAAAAGAACTCCATACTAGGTGATTCTGGTTCAGAGAGCGAGCAAGATTAAGTGTGAGAGGCATATTTTCCTCAGCTACATTTGCATTGTTTGGTTCTTAATGGTGTTTCTTTAGCAGCAAAAAGCACATAATAGGAAAGAAATCTTTGCAGAGTGTGCAGGCAAGATTGGGTTTGCTAGTAGTAGCTGCCTACTTGGAGTCATCTTCTCCAACAAGGATTTTCCTGCAATGTCTCCAACTTTCTGAAGTCCCATTTATCCTACCTTACATATTGATGGATACCTCAGTCCTTCCATGCCCGGGCTAGGGCAGATGTTTCTTCTTGTTATGGGAATCATGCTTAGGTATGTTACCAGAAGGGGACATTTCCCCTAGATACCTGGTTGCACCAACACCAGTAAACGGAACAGCGGCAAAGAAGACTCCTGAGGCCCCTTCTGTTAAATTGCTAGTGCTGTTCTTGTCATGGTTTCCACTCTCGTGGACTCACTCTCCCAAGCAGCTCCAGGGTATGGGTCAGGAGTTGGCATGGACCAGGAAGCAGCCCCAACAAGCAGTGTGCAAGCGGCCACCCTGTCCACAAGGCACAGAGCCGAGCAGCAAACCTTTCTATACCCATTGGTCTCCGGGTACCAGAGCAGTTCAGAACATGGTTAATTTACTAGCGCAAACCTATCTATCTTTCGCCGCCTTCTCCTCACTCCTTTTGCTCCAGTTAAAATGAGCTTTCCAGCAGACGTGCTCTCTCTGTTTCACCTAACCCACTACCATGAACAGGAGTCACCAGAGGTTACCACGGTCCTCCTCAGCTTTTGTGCCTAAGGATGGAGAGGGACTGCAGCTCGTGAGCACGAGTAGAAGTTTAAAATCCAGGATTTTAATCCTCAGGTTACAAAACATGGGTTCTTTTAGGTATGCTGGCAGAGCCCTGTAGTGGGGGTGCAGAGTGCCCTGGCCAGAGGTGCTTGTCCTGCACACGGGTTACCTGCCTGCATCACCCAAGCCAAGGACAGGCTTTCAGCCATGCTGGAGGTGCTGCCAGCAGAGCTATGAATTTTTTTTCTTCATATTTCTAGCTAACATCACTGTATTGACAAAACTTTGTAGACAGTTCTGACGCTTTACATATCTAGTAAGGGAGTGGCCTTCAGTTTTTAAATGCGCTTAAAAACCGCTCTGGAGCATAAGACAATAACAAGTGTCTTGGCACCTTGACTCAGAAAGTGAGAGCCAAGTGTGCCCTGATACTGGCCTTGAGGTGATGGTCAGTGTAGAAACTAAGCGGCAAACAAGATGGATTCATTTTGGGAGTGAATGGATGAAAAATGGGAGCAAAACCCTTGCAAAATGGATGGAGCAAAAATCCCACAATGAATAAAACGCAGGTTTCTTAAACTGCCAGCTGATCCTTTATTAGGATGGAGAAAGCCTCTGACTTCAGTAGGAAATGTAGATTCCTAAGGACTTATTAGTCATAAAAATAGTGATGAACTTAGAGAAACCATAATAGCCTCCACAGTCAGGAAGATTGAGCTGGCTTGAAATGTGAAACGTTGCCAGCATAAAAATGTTGGCTGTATAAGCAAACGCCATGCCCTCTAACCAGTTTAGCTGTACTTGGCAAAACACTTAAAGTAGAGCCCAGCTGCATCAAAAGGAAAGTATTTTGCTGGTTAAGATGCTCAGGAAGCTGAGTGAGTAATGGAAGCTGAAAAACTCACTAGATGCTGTGAGAAAGCCTTTGTGCTAATGTCGCTGCTCTAACACAATCTCAGAAGTATAGGGAGACCTTTAGAGCATAAAGATCTGTTTCTGAATGGTGGCTGCTTTGGGTGCTTCTGCTGTCTGCTTTGGCCCCTTCGTGCTTATGAAATGCGGTGCCAGACGTGAGGTAGCTGCAGTTAGATACCAGCAGGTCTCTAAACAGACACCAGGGTCCACCCTTGCTGAAAGCACTGCAAGCCAGGAGTCCTGTGGGCCTGCAATTTGAACATCCCACATGCAAAGGTTCTGAAGAAGGGCTTGTGGGGACCAAATTTTGTCCATATTTTCCAGCTATAACAATTGGACTGGAGGAGAAGTTGTTAGTTGTAGTGTTTTCCAGGTAGCAGGGATTATTTTTAAGGTTGTTAGTGAAGGCGATACAAGCAAAATACCCCAAATATAAAATAATACATTGGTTCTCATTAATTGTGTTTTGGGTACGGCCAAGCTTTTCAGAGTTCATCTACAGAATGGAAAAAAAAATAGTCCATAGTCCCTAACCTGTACGTAACCTATGTACTTTGAGGCTTGCTTACAGAAGAAAACAAGTTACAAGTTAGGTGGTGTTTTCTCTCTCTTTTTGTTTCTTATAAGGTAAGGTAAGGAAAATGCATACAAAACTTGTAAGATGGTGTTGGAGAGCCAGCACCAGAAGTCTGCAGCAGAGGCTCTCCTGCTGTATACCGCAAGAGCTCATCCCTGATGATACTTGGTGTTAAACCACTGGGGGACAGAGATGGAAAATCTCTGACAATTCTGAAAACAAACAAAAATGCAAGGAAACTGCCCTATTTTATTTTACTTTGTTTTTCCTTTTTCTTTCCCCCTACCAGAAAACTTCTGGAAATTCTGATAAAAAATTAAAATAGCTGTTTTAAATATACATGTACAAGAGCAAAACTATTCACTTCTTTAGTAATGAGATACGTGTTGTTGCCAGTATAGCTTGCATGCAGAGATTTCTGCTGAGAATATTTAGGGCATAATGTAGTACCAATTCTTCATTTCTAAGTAGTTCTTCACATGCCTGTTACTAGGGGTGGAATTCCGCTACCATGGGGGTACTTATTGTCTCTTTTTCCTGTTGATAGCTCTAAAATGGAGTGATATATTTCGCAATGGAAAGCATTAATATTGGGGATTTGCAAACAGGATGGAAAGTCATCGCCATAGGGCCGAGAAATAATACAGAAATTAAAACTGTTGTTATAATGCAGATAGGGAAGGAACTTGTTTTTAGAGAGTTTGGAAAATAGCCATGGTGTTCCTATGTATTTTCATTGCACTGTGATTAAATACACCATAGTGTTAAAGACTGGAAATAAATCTGGCCTCTGCTATGTGAGAACTGTAATTGCTCAGTACCAGCAATTTTACGATGTGCTGTCTTTATTTGAAATAGCTACTAGCAAGAATTCTAAAAGCCTGTAGTACAGCAGTAATAATATAATATTAAAATTCACCATGAAATATCTCTTGATTTTAAGTGAAAATATTTATTATCAAATCAGATTTTTTCCATTCTCAAAAAAAAAAAGGAAATAATAATTTGTCCTTGTCTTGAATTTAAAAAATAATAATAAAAATAAACAGGGAGCCTTGTACCTTTTTCCGTACAATGTCAATGTCAACAGCATCCTAATGCTCATAAGAAAAAGCAAATTCCTAGTAATAAAGTTGCTTATCCTTTTCCAAATTATTAGATGCAGGACTTAGCACCTAAATTAATGCAGCAGAGCTATGGCATGAAGTTTATGTTGATCAAACTGGATGTAGAGACTATGTGGTGACCAAGAGAGAAGCTCAGCTAGTCTGTGGGCAAACCCTGCAGGGTTCCAGGGCACGGAATTTCCAAACGGTCGCCTGTCTGCCTGCCAGCACGTACCAACTCCACAGGATAGTCAGCAGCAGAAAGGCCTGCTTGTGCGGCACCCACTGTGGTGCAGGCTGATGCATTAGCTTCACAGCATCGTTGTCTTCAGCCAGTTGGACAGGAGACATGGCACTGGGCTGTTAGAGCGTCAGGCCATCCTGCTGCAGAGACAGCTGTATCCTGTAGAGGGAGAGGGAATTGGAGTTACTATTTCCCTGGACACTACAGCGATATTTGTCACAGCTTGCCTGTCAAAGCCCTTAGATTTCTGCTGGGTAAAAGATGGGCAAGACTGCTAATATCTACTTTGGTGAAGAAGTTTGGACAGAAAGCATTAGGCAAACACGAAGTATGTTTGTCTTTTTGAAATAAAGCACCAAGCAGTCAAAAATATTGAAGAGCTATAGAAATGGGACTTTGTGACAGCAACCTTCAAATGTGCATTGATTTAGACACCTTTGCAGACATGAAAACAAGGCTCTTGCATTTAGCATTTTGACACATATTTCCTTCTACTGCAGTTCAGACCAGTGGATTGGTCTGTGTGACTGGGGAGAGTTTCTGTGTTGATCACTGGACCTGGCAGGTGATCTTTGTCTGAATAACTTGTCTGTGTTACACTCTTTTCACCTTAAAATTTCCTACATTTATTTTTGATGGTGAAACCCATTAATCTGGTGAGAATGAGAGTAGGGTAGGATGAGACCTACCCTGGATGAGGACCATTTGGCGTACATTGTGGATGTGATTAGCAATGGTGGCCTGACTCTGCATGGCTGTGCACCCTGTGCATTGTCTAAACAGTGGCTAAGCAAGGTGAAGGTTTTGTAGAATTAAGACAATTCCTGTTTGCACTCATGTGGCATTTGGCCCCATATCTACTCACTAAACAGGGCTTGTTCAGCCTGGAGAAGAGGCTTCTGGGAGACCTTATTGCAGCCTTCCAGTATCTGAAGGGGGCCTACAAGGAAGCTGGGGGGGACTTTTTACAAGGGCCTGTAGTGACAGGACAAGGGGTAATGGGTTTAAATTGAAAGTGGGGAGATTCAGATTAGATATCAGGAAGAAATTCTTCAGGGAGAGGGTAGTGAGGCACTGGCACAGGTTGCCCATAGAAGCTGTGGCTGCCCCATCCCTGGGAGTGTTCAAGGCCTGGCTGGATGAGGCTTTGAGCAACCTGGTCTAGTAGAGGGTGTCCCTGCCCATGGCAGGGGGTTGGAACCAGATGGTCTTTAAGGTCCCTTCCAACCCAAACCATTCTATGATGATTCTGTGGTTCTATGAACAGCTCTCCTGACAGCTTGTTACTGTTATGATTTTTTAAGGAATGGAGCAAAACCATGTGGTTAATACTCAAGTTTGTACTCTTCAGTGTCAGTTCTCAGTCATCGTTCAGATGACAGTATTCCTTCCTCCCTGGCCTCTCATCCAAAGCAGTTAGTGCTTGATACTTGAGACTCTTCAAATGGGACTGCAAATTAGAGGGTGAGACCGCTGCTGACAGATACGATCTGTAAAGCCCTGTGCTAACAGATACTCTCTGTGTGCTTGTGTAAGTCTGTGGACACTTGTCAGTATGAAAGCTGGAAAGTGGGCAGCCCAACACTTGTGAAGAAGGCACTGCACATTCGTGGTTCATCTCAGGTTGTTTTCTTACCTACTTGCTGCAAGACAGTCCTTATCAAATTCACAAGATTATATATGTATGCAAAAGTGGCCTCGGGACAAAAGGAAACTGGGTATTTCCCAGCAGAAAGCATTTGGCCTAAGCATCATACCAAGTTTTTACGACTTTCCTTATCTAAGGTCACATCCAAACGTAACAACCATTAATTGATGCTCCTGGGAGAAAATTCTGGATAGCATTTCTGAAATCAACGGAACTGCATCTTCTTTTTTAAAGCGAATTAAAGCATGTTTTGAAACATTTTCCTTGAGGTATTTGCAACCCTGACGCCCTAGCAGAGTTAGTTCTTGCAAGACAGAAGGAGCAAGCCACCAGGGACTAAAGCAAGACATTTTTTAATCTCTTATATAAAAGCAAAATTTAAAAAAGCCACAGAGCTGGCAAAGGATAAATATAAAATTTAAAATCCACTGAAGGGGACATTTCTTCCTCCCCGCTCTTCTTTTGAATGTCAGTGTCCCTCAGCATGACTTGGCCATGAGGAGCTCAAACATGCTCAAGTTGGTGGTTGACAACAGCTGTCAGAAAGGGTCCCTTCAAGACATGGTATGTAAACCAGCCTCAGCCATTCACGTTTCCGTTGCATGGTTTCTTTTTTCCAACAGAGGAACTTACCTTCAGTAGCAAGTGGTTAGTAGGATCTGTTATCGGGACACATTACTGGCAGGAGAGCAGTTTCTGCACATCGATGGGGCCTCTGTCCATCTTGATGACCTCTGGCCAGTTCAGGCTTCAGAACAGAGTGAAACATCAAGGACCAACCCTGAGAGTGCAATGATGGCCGTAGGAGCTCTAGGAGCTTCAGGAGCATTCCATCAGTCTAATATCCTGTATTCATTACAAATTCTTGCTACACCACAGCCCATGGTAGTCAGCTGCAGGCACAATCCAAGGTTGCTGTGGCACAACCTATGATCTCTGCTTAACTATTTTTGGTCTGCTAAAGTTTCTTGCTTCCCTTCCATATTCTACACCCTAAACCCCACTTGATCACTGTCTTCTACACTGCCTGGCTTTAACCCCTGAGTGCCAGGGGCCTCCCAGCAGGAACCCACTCGTGCTCAGCTCATCCTCCTGCGACGGGACTGCTGCCTGCAGATAAGCAAAGGCTTGTGAATAAACCAGCATGATGTTCTCCAAAGTAAGTCACAGAGTGTAAGTGTAGAGTGTGCAGAGCTGCTGGTTTCCGTAATGGGAATCGCTTGTAGACTTGCAGGGCACCACACAAAATGCACCAAGAGGCCAGTGTTCAGCCACTTCACCTAGCTGTGCTTGGGCTCAGTTTGCATTGTGATGAGGGCAGATGCCTGAAACATGCTGGGCTGGTAGGTGCATGCTGGGCACTGGCAGATCAAGCTGGCCTCCAGCGCTTATGTACTTCAAGGAATTAATTGCATGTCCACATTCACCTCGTGTTGCTGGTCCTGCAGCTCATGGTGCCTGCAGAGCAGGGAGGACAGGACAGCTCTAAAGTTGTGACTGGGACCCAGAATTGCAACAAGAACCCCATCGGCTCATTGTGTTTGAGAACTGGTGAGACAACAGTCACCATTAGTTTAAATTACATCTCAGTAAGCAAAAGGATTCACATCCCATTATCAAGGAAAGACCCCTTTTGTTCCAGTTGCTGCCTTTTATTGGTTTGAAATGACAATTATGAAGGGCTTATTTCTGCCTTACTAGCTAGGATTGTCTTTTCATTCTGTGTAATATGCTGGCTAGTTCAAAGAAGTCCAGGTTTAAGTGCTAAGAAATAGTAATAAAATGGTAAAGCCTCAATTTATTTCAAAAATGCCTTGATCATGCCTCTAATTGCAACAGAAAAGAACCTAAAAGCAGTTTCTTTCTCTGATTGTTTTGGGTGGCTCAAAACTCAGAAAGGTAAGGTATACCCCATACACTCAGAAAAGCCTCTAGTAATGCCTCAAAACAGAAGAATTGTAAAAACTAAGAAACTGGAATATAAATTATATCCCTCTTTCTTCTGCTAAAGCTCTACCCCATCACAACCACATGCTTAAATCACCAAGGCATCATAAGGGTAAATGTCAGGATAAGTGCTTTGAAAATGTCCTTCCCTGTATTATTAACATCACCATGGACTATTAAAATTAAAGGGCTCTTTAAAACATAATCGATTTTTCATTATTTATCTGCTGTTGCCACTGTTCACTTCCTCCGGTGTAAGTAGTAAATCCCCAGAGGGGTGTTTCATATCTCTATAAATATATATTAGATGCTTTGCCTCTGGCCTCTTAGAAAGAGAACAAATGCAGCTGTGTTTGTGCATCTATAATTTCAGGACATGAGCCAGCCTCTCAAAGAAGCTGGCTGTTGGCAGCCGATACTTTACTGTCTTCTGCAGGGTTCTGTAAAATATCCGATATCAGTGACCGGGGTGTGTGAAGCAACGAATGCTGTAGGCTACTGGTCTGCACTGCCATGGAAATTCCTAGCTCAAACTATTTGGAGGCAAGAGGTGTCAGTCAACCAATTACCTTTCTTTTAAGGAAAGCTCTTTGACCGCGTTATGCAAGATACATGGAAGGTGTCTTCATCCCCAGTGCACATCATCGATTACATAGTAAATGCAGCATGTTTAACAGAAATTAATACCAACTTTCTCTAGAAGAAATTCCTGTAACCGTTGTGTGTGCATTCACTGCATCTCAAAGTTCCATTCATTGTATCTCACAGTTCCCGTTCCCAAAAGAGTGGCTTGGATGGAGACTTAACGAGCTTCGTTTGCAAGCAGTGCAGCCCTGAATTTTGTGTTTCTTGTGCCAGCACTGCAACTATTGCAGTCAGAAATGGGCTGGGATTTACAGTGAGCACTCATGCAGCAGGAAGCGCTGAACAGCGCGACCCACCAGCAACATTCATACATATATATGAACATATATAAGAGGGTGAGTGTGCCTGGGTGCCAGCTGGGTAGTGAGCTCTGCCCAGGTGAGTGTGGCACGAGGAAGGAGTGTGAACTGGCCTTTGCAGGGCAGGACAGGGATGTGGGACCACAGTTAGGGTGGCCAAGGCAGAAATACCTCTGTTGACTTGCCCTAGGCCATACAAGACCCTAGTAGCAGGCAGAAAAATGATAGAATCATAGAATGGTTTGGGTAGGAAGGGTCTTTAAAGATCATCTGATTTCAGCCCCCCCTGCCATGGGCAGGGACACCCTCCACTAGACCAGGTTGCTCAAAGCCTCACCCAGCCTGGCCTTGAAGACAGCCAGGGATGGGGCAGCCACAGCTTCTCTGAGCAGCCTGTTCCACTGCCTCACCACCCTCTCCATGAAGAATTCTTACTAATATCTAAACCTACCCACTTTCAGTTTAAAACCATTACCCCTTGTGCTATCACTTCACTCCCTGATAAATACCTCTCCCCATCTTTCCTGTAGGCCCCTTCAGGTACTGCAAGGTGCTATAACATCTCCCCGGAGCCTTCCCTTCTCCAGGCTGAACAACCCCAACCCTCTCAGTCTGTCTTCACTGGGGAGGCGCTCCAGGTCCCCTAATCTTCATGGACCTCCTCTGGACCCACTCGAGCAGGTCCACATCTTTCTTATGCTGGGGACCCCAGAGCTGAACACAGAACTCCAGGTGGGTTCAGACGAGAGTAGAGTACAAGGGGAGAATGACCTACCTTGACCTGCTGCCCCCGCTTCTTTTGATGCAGCCCAGGATGTGGTAGGCTTTCTGGGCTTTGAGTGCATGTTGCTGGCTCATATTCAGGTTTTCATCCCCCAACACTCTCAAGTCCTTCTCTGCAGAGCTGCTCTCAATCCACTCATCACCCAGCCTGTATCCATGTTTGGCATTTGTTCAAAAATTATCTGATTTCACTTCAGTCTCTAACAGCCTCTGATGCCCATGTTGCTATTCTGCAGGAGTCAGCACAAGTTCCCTCCTGATTAAGAAATGGAACAGACTGGAAACAATGAGGTACATTGGTACAAGGGATGCTGAGCAGCGGCTGTGATACTGTGAGCATGCAAGGTGCCAACCAAGCTGTGGCGTGGCAGGAGGGGGCTGTGCTCCGCATCAGTTGCTTATTTCTGAAAGTGTAACGTTTGTGTGCTTATATTCTAAGTACCCCATTGGTTCTTATTAATTTAATTGTTTTTTAAATTTTTTTTAATTTTGAACATTTTATGGTTATGGTGATTTATGGTTTTTCCTCTCAGCAAACTGCAGAATGAAGCTTGTAAAAACCCCAGCCTCTTAGGGCACACTGTATTTAATCCTGGCACCCGAGATAGGTAGTTTGACGTGAATTATTTGTGATGTCGAGAAGAGCACCTAAGCGTCGGTGTGCTTGTTGTTTTGCTGTGCTTGTTATCCTGCTGGCTGGTATATCCAGCAAACAATCCGACTTCATTCCTTGTCCCCACAATGACAGCATTGTACAATGCCACAGATGAGCATCAACTGATGCATGGTGCCTCACGGTACCAGAGGCTGAATTGAAAGGCTACCGAGGAGTGTCACAGCCTTAAAAGATGATGTGTGTGAACCTAGAATTTGTTTTGTTTTGCTTTGATAGCTGTTGTTTAAGCCAGTCTCCCCAGTATTTCTCTGTTAAAAACATCTTTTGACATGATTATAAAATTACCTTAGTGGAAGGGTAAACCCAATGGCTGTGAGTCTAACATCAATCCTAGGAAGTCATTCCTTGGCTTATAGCTACTGACATTGCCCTGTCACTGGGGTACTTGGTTGCTTTTACCCAGTCTGTTCATCTTCACTGCGACAGATTGTATCAGCAGAAGAGTCACTACCTGGGCAACATCAACCCAGGAAAGAGAACTGCAGACATGGTTTTATTGCATGAGAGTTCCTCTGTCAATGATATGTTTCCTGAGGAGTTGTGTCAGCTCAGGAAGAGAACTTATGCATGCAACAGCGAGGCTGGACACTGGTGGCTGACTTAACAGTTTCAGTGTATCCACGTGCCATACAAACCTGTGATTACAGAAGGCAACATAAATACAGTGGTGTAAACCATACCTTAAAGGATTCTCCCCTTTCGCCTGTGCTACATGAGAGCATTGCTGCCTGAATCCTCATGTTGTGGTACCTTGCCAATATACAGTGATGGCACATTATGCAACTTCATTATGCAGTGACACCACTACCATGGGACTGAAGCACTACTTTCAAGAGAAATTGCTTCCACCAGTAGAAATAATGCTTAAATCAACATCAACACCATTTTTTGGTAGTAAGGAGGCTTTTTGTCACCAAATATTCTGAATAAGCATGTCTGAAAATGAAGCAGAATGCATTATCATATCTTCAGATACAAACCGTTATAGTTCAAGTATGGTTACTTTATACCTCAGGATATGTGCCTAAAAGTAGGACCTCATATATCAGTCTGGAAACAGCAGAACCATGTGTCACTCTGTTATGATTCTTCCCTGCACTGTGGTTGTAATGTGTAGTGAAGTAAGGTAAATGCGGGACAGAGTATAACCGTTACAGCAGTCCTGCCAGCAATATTAATGGTGTGTCTCGGCTAGTGCTTTAGTTCAGATCAGAAATGCGTTTTTGATGCAAATCCCCTAATCATCCCCTTTGCCTGTGTTTGTTGCATTTTGCATCGGGGCTGATTTTGGAGCTCAGGGACTAAATTCTGTTCACAGATTCACAGGGTGTTCAGGGTTGGAAGGGACCTCTAGAGATCATCTAGTCCAACCCCCCTGCCAGAGCAGGATCACCCAGAGCAGATCACACAGGAATGAGTCCAGGAGGCTTTGGAAAGTCTCCAGGGCAGGAGACTCACCCCCCTCTCTGGGCAGCCTGTCCCAGTGCTCTGCCACCCTCACAGGGAAGAAGTGTTTCCTCATGTTCAGGTTGAACCTTCTGTTTTCCAGTGCTGAGTGATATTAGACTGGAAAATGTTCTCCAGAAGTGCACCTAATTTGCTCAGACCTCAGTGGGCCTCAATTCAGTCCAGGAGACCCAAATGAAGGTGTTTTGAATTGAAAAAAACTGGAATACACACAGTATGCATGTCCAGTCCTCAGCATCAACTGTGTGTGTACAACATCTGCTCTACAGATTCTTGATCTACTTGACCCTACCATGCAGATGTAACCATACCTGATTTTTAAGAGGAGTTGAGAGGACCTACTGAAAATCAGGGTCCTAATTTTTTCTTTCATCTTCCCCGTATATGAAATGGACCGAGTGAAAATTTTGCTTCTCCATAGACTATGATCATTAGTGAATTAGTACTTACACAGTATCACCACAAGTGACATGTCATTGCTGTAAATGCACTGATAATGGTGAGAAAAAGGCATTACTTTATAGCTTCTAAAATGTTTCACAACTTATATAACTGGTAAACACTTAAATTGTTGCTGAAAATGCAGCCACTTCTAGAGTGGAACATGTCAGCTGAGTCAGCACACAAAATTACAATGGAACCACAGGAAGAGGGTTGAAAAAGAAGGGATTTGCATAAAGAATCCCATGTCCTAGGAAAAAATCAGCATATTGCAACTCAAATTGGATTTGGATTAGCATTTGCCCCTGGTTTTATGATAAGATCCAATGTGATTTTTAAGTACTCGGGATACTCCCAGCTACATTTCATTGGGAAATACAGCCTGGAAATGGTCTAACTCAGTAAACTGAAGCAGGGGCAGAAATCCTAGAGAAAAATGGCTTCTACAGTAGAGCAAAAAGATTACTCATAGGTATGTAAATGTTAAACAGTGTTTGGAGAAAGTGGGATGTTAATTAGTTACAGAAAAATATGCTACGTTTTCAATAGCTCACACTAGAATTTTTTTTCCTTAAGCAGAAGCAAACAGGAAGCATAACTCTTTCAGTATCACCACTGATACGGGTTTGATTCAACTAGGAAAGAAATGTCTGTAGTGACAAAAAAAATTTAAAACCCCCTCTTTCCTTCCTGGAACAGGAAATATAAAAATACGAATAGCCTACTTCCAAATCCTGCTACAAGAGGTGAAAATATCTCATTTCTTTGCCAAAAAAAAAAAAAAAAAAGGGTCTATGTTGGTAGAGGCAAGTATAACGACCTAACCAGTTTCAGATATGTATTTGCAGCATATCAAAAAAGCTCTTTCTGAAGTGACTTGGAAATACTGAAGATCTTAACTACCTTGATTTTCAAAACCGCTATCACAAGCTCCAAAACAGTGTCAATCAGTTCAATCAACCTGTGAACTATGAACCACTATTGATCCATAAAATGTAAGAGTACAGGCAGTGGAATACTTTCTGACTGCTGACTGTTGGAAACCAGCGAGCAGTATCAGTACTCCAGTTAAAATCTCCAGTTAGCATGGCTGTAATTATAACATGTAATTTAATTTTTCTAAAATCACAGCATTTTATTAACTAGATGTCAGGTGCTTTAGTTATTGAGCTGCTAATTGACAACCACTTTTTCTTTTTCTTCCCCCACCCCCACCCCAGAAAACTATTTGTTAATTACAAGAGGTTGAGAACCACTTTTCTTACGGCCAAGGTTTGCGCTTGGATATTGATTCTCGGTTAGAAACTTCCTGTCCCAACTCTCTTTCTCTAGGTCAGCTTAATGCCACAGTTTGAAAAACAGATGCCTTGGTTTTTCATACGGTGAAGAGAAGTTCGTATTCAGAAGACTCTAATCCAAGTAGGTAAGTCTCAAATATTGCACAGTTCAAAACCTAAGCATCTTAATGTGGGAGCCTCAGAGCCCGAAACTCTGCTGGGGTCATGACAATCGCTATGTTTGTTCAACCATTCCCATTTCTCAAGATAAGGGAGCAGAAGAGGAGTTTTGGATTTTCTAGGTCTGATGCATGGCCAGTGGCTTGACTAACGAAGCAGTCACATTTGAGGGTACGTAAACAGATGAACCTCAAAATGCTGAGGACAATTTTTCTCCCATCTAGAGCAGGGAGGCTTCTTCCAGAATACTTTCTTGGTTGCATCCAGCAGCCTGCACTCACCTCTTTCTGCAAATACGATCTGCGTGATTAGCTGGAACTGAGAAAACAACCCCAGACGTGGGCACAGGATACAGGAGGATTTTATTACAAGTTGGGTTTCCTGGAGGGAAGTCCAGCTAAACAGGAGGCTCATTCTCCACAGTTTATTGTTCAGTCAGACTTGGACCCTGGCCTTTTCTGTTTATTTCTTCAGACAGCCCATCTCCTTGCATACCAGTCTGTATGTGTACAGTAAACACTGGAAGCTCATTCTAGTGGTAATAACACATTGCAGCTACAAGAATCTACATCTTCCTGGGTCAGCTGCTAATCTTGGTTCTCTCTGCCCGTTTTTCCATGCTGCCCAGCTCATGCATTCTGTGCATAGTCATTCCCCTGAGCACTGCTGCATACTGCAACTTTCAACCAATGAAAAAAAAAAAAACCTTTATGTCAGCAAAATGTCTTTTTCAAGGGTAATGGAGGTGACAGAAGATTTTATTGCTTAAATGTACATATTTCTAACAGAGGAATATTTTTTTTTCTGGATAATTTTATGACCACTGTGTGTAGGGACGGGGACAATATGGATTAAGGCTAGTTGGCATTGACTTCACTTACTTTGCAGTTCAGGCTGTGCCTACGTATTTAGCAGCAACATAGCTTAAATCATGTCAACCCAGATATTTCCCTTTGCCTCCTCCCAGCAACATGTGCCATCCTTGTGCCGTGAAGATCTCCCCAGCAAGACATCTGCCTTTCGCAGACTTTGGAAAACACAGATGTTGAAAACAAATTCCAACACATGTGCGAGTAGAGAAGGAGTGATTGAAGTGCAGGGATCACCTCTTGCTGGCTTTAATTTAGCTAATACAGGTGAAAGTAGTGGTGGAAATGACTGAGAGAAGTCATCTTTCCATATGCTTTTTCTGTTCCTAAGGTCCACCCAAGGCATCTACTTTTGACTACTGCTAGGAGATAGAAAACTGCACTTGGTTATGCTTCTCACTTCCAAAATCTCCTGCCTAGGCCTCCCTCACCGAACAACCCCATTTGCTAGGTGCAGCCTAATAGAGAGCCACGTTCCCCAGCTGACGCTGACCACCACAGTCTGTTACTCTTTGCAGATGTGTCTCATTTGGCCGGTGATGTAATGCAGTGCTAGCCCAGGCATTACTTTACTGAGGTCTCATAAAGCTCAGGACTGTTCAACGTTGTGCCTATCCTTAGCCGTGACCTAGCAGATGCACTTTCTGTTGCAGAGGGAGGATGACTGTCCAGGGCATGGTGCACATGGATCCAGTGAGTAATAATCCAGAGTACATTACGGATTACTTGGAATGTTTTTGCTGGTTTGATTTCACACATTTCAGCAGGGTGTGAAAATGGTGGGGGAGGGAGGGAGAGGGGGATGGATGGAAGAAAAAGAGTCAGGCTGTTTTGTTTGTTGAATTCTGTTGGTTGCAAAACCCAAGTGTTCGCCCTATGTCTGGTCTACAGAGCTGGCACTAAGCAAAATCTCGGGTTTCCTTTATGAATGAAATTCCAGTTTTGCCTGGCAGAAGTGTATTCTTCCATGTAAATAACTGTTTCTGTAGAGAGTTTTTGAAAATAAATCAAAAACCTAAGAGATGGAGAAAAACTCTGAGAACTGGAGATGTGTCAAACCGATTTGCCCAGCCTCATATTGGTGCAGGTAGAATATGACTCTTTTCCACACAAACACAGAGTCCTAGATACAGATTCCACGGCTGGTGTTTAAACACCCATGTTAGCTCTCTGGATGACAGCCTGTCTGTACACACAACCATTTGGTCACCGCACAGTATTGCTTGTGAGCAATCTGAACATGGTCATATGGGATTCTCTAGTTAAATACATTTATTCTGGCAATCACAAGCTGAATTCCACAAGTGCACAGGTTCTACTGGCTTGCAAAGACTTATCCTGTGCAGAAGGTTGATATACGGTCTGCATCTTCATTTAAGCAGCACTTTTAGCATCCTATATCCTTCCTTATACTTTATAGTGTCTGCAGTACAAAAGCTTTATCTGATAACAATAGATAATTTGGGATCAGAGGCATCTGGTAACATGGAGGAATATTCCATAAAGCTGTCTTTCACTTTATCATCCACGTAGCTACCACAAGCCATACATAATCTGGGTATGTAAGTCTTGTTCTCTATATACAAACGTGGTCCACCTTTCAAATGCCCTCGTTTGTCCACCAAGCCTTCTCAGCCTCTCTAGTTTAATCCTACAATATAGCCTTACTGTATGCATCACTTCTATGCCAGAAGTCACTGATACTCCTATGCTATTTATTCAAGGAATTTAACTGGTCAAGAAAAAAGGGATATAGTTACAGAGTTATAACTCACTGATTTTGCCAGTCCCTTTCCCTGCATAGATGAACTTAATGGCCAAGAGTTGCTTTCTCCCACATAACACCCCCTAGCCTTACCCCTGCCAGCACAAACCCATTCCTGGACAGTCAAAATAAGATCCTTTAGCTACTAAAGGCATCTTCCAGTTTGGCTCAATCTCAGCACTGCTACACCTGGAAGAAATGACCTAGCATTTACAGCAGGAGTCAAGAGCAGACGAGTAAATAAGCACCCAGCTGTAAACCCGTAAATTTAGAGGACAGCAACCAGCTGCTTTCTGTCATTCCTCCCTTTATCAAGGAAGGCAGGGTCACCTCTGGGAGGTGAGGCTAAGTTGTCAGAGACTCTGCTGAATTAGCGGCATATGCTGCACCATAACAAATGACAAACGTGCTCCAAAGGGAAAAGGCATGTCTATTCATCATCCCACCAACTGAGGGCTCAAGTCTCTCCGGCATTCTTTCTGAATATAAATATAGGCAGAACCACTGTGAGTACCTCTGGTGGGGTACCTGATTTCTTCTTGGGCCCTGAGTAAACCGGTTCTTGTGCCAGTAAGCTCAGGAGGTGAATGTGTCCCTGCTGCTGCATCCACACAGATTCATTGCCTTCATCTGACTCTGAGACATCAAAGTGAGGGTGCTGAATGCATTTAGATGTTGTAAGGAGGAAAGCCTGTTTTTTTTTTTTTTCCTCGCTAAAAGTGGCTTTCACTGCATTGGAGTGCTTCTGTCCTACAGAGCGTAGCATGGTCAGCAGTGAGGTGTAGGAAATGAAAAAAAAGACAGACTGAAAATGAAAAGATGAATTGCAGCAAATCAGGGGTGAATCAAGGAAGGCACCTTAGAAACCTCCTGTGATTAGAACAGCGTGATTTGGCATCCACTCACCAGTAAGCATCATCTAACACCTAGTGGTTCACTTGTCATAAGAAATACACATGCATAGGCTTTTCGGTGTGCAGCTTTGAAAGACTATAACCCAAGGTTATTGCCAGCAGACAGCTGATACATGAAATATCAGACCGCTCCATGGCTGCGAACTGAGCTGTTGGTCACCTTGCCAAAATTACTTACTGTGGTGACCTCTTTACTGGCACAGCCTGCACATCCTAAACGACCTGAAAGTGAGTCCCATGCAGCGGTCTCACAACAAGGCAGCGTACACGGCAGAGAAGTTTACAGTGCGGTTTTCCAGGTTTCCTAATGCTCTGGGCACACACTGAGGTTTCCTGGGCTCCTAGCCTGGTATCACTGTGGTTCACACAACAAAGGAAAATTGCCTTTTTCCATTGCCATCAACCGAACAGTCAGGTCAAGCTCCCCGTGGGGAACTGGGTGTCATGAACCCAGTTCATTTTCCTGATCTGCTGTGCAGTCACAGAGATATTTGGTGTCACAAGTGACAGTGCTGAGCAGAGCTAATGGCCAAAGCCAGTGTGAGATGGCCTTTTTCAGTGGCAATCACAGCTAATTTTGGTGACACTATGATGTGAGAAACTGCAGTAACATGAAGACAGGCTGAGAGCTGTGGTGGTAATTAGAGAAGGGCAGGCCAAGAGAGGGATGGGAAGTAAAAGGTATTGCTTTCAATGTGAGAGGTGAGGACAGTGACATCTGTAGCACTGTTCTGCAAAGATATGAGTGAAGTTTTTATTTTTGAAAGTTGGATGAAAAGATATCACAGTAATTTTGATATGAAGTGACTAAAGTCAGGATGACATGTATTGCTCTGTGGGTAAATAAGGACTTTATTTGAAAAAAGGCACACAGAAAGTGTCTGCAAAATTTAGATGTTGCCTGAATATGAGGACCTAAAGAAACGTCTCATTTAAAAGCAATGCCCAAATAACGGGGGGGGGGGGGGGGGGGGAGGGGGAGGGAGGTGTGTGTGAATGTAAAGCAAAAGTGCACCTGCAAAGTGTTTGACACTGTCCTGCACAACATCCTTGTCTCTAAATTGGAGAGGCATGGATTTGATGGATGGATCACTTGGTGGATAAGGAATTGGCTAAATGGACACAGAGGGTGTGGTCAATGGCTTGATGTCTGAGTGGAGAGCAGTGACAAGCAGCTTTCTTCAGGGGTTGGTACCGAGACGGGTGCTGTTCAACATCTTTGTCAGCGACATGGACAGTGGGATTGAGTGCACCCTCAGCAACTTCACCGATGACACCAAGCTGTGTGGTGCGGTGACACACTGGAGGGAAGGGATGCCATCCAGAGGGACCTTGACAGGCAGGAGAGGTGGGCCTGTGCCAACCTCATGGAGTTCAACAAGGCCAAGTGCAAGGTCCTGCACCTGGGTTGGGACAGGTTGCCCAGAGAAGCTGTGGGTGCCCCATCCCTGGCAGTGTTCAAGGCCAGGCTGGGTGAGGCTTTGAGCAACCTGGTCTAGTGGAGGGTGTCCCTGCCCATGGCAGAGGGGTTGGAACTGGATGGTCTTTCAGGTCCCTTCCAACCCCAACCATTCTATGATTCTATGTATAGTATAGTAAACTTGGAAGACATAGGACTGGAGTGCAGCCATGCACTAGTAGTTAAACTGTTTTTGTGTGTGTGAAATTATGTGGGGACAAGATGAAGGAGAAGAAAAGTGACCAAAAGAAAAAGCCCTCTCTTAGGAAGCTGAAGGAGAAAACAACGATGAAGCAATGAAGGGGGTAGAAGAATCTACAAGAAGACCATCAGAGGGAAAAAAAAAAAAGGGCAAAAGGGCAGCCATGTGTTTAAAAAACAGCTGATATGTCAGAGATGATGGGAACTGCTCTGAGGATTGACTGAAACATGGGATTTAGAAAATGTGACATACCACTCTGATGCCTAGTGTGTAGAAGTTAGGTTGCAGAGTTTAGGATCATAGAATGGTTTGGGTTGGAAGGGACCCTAAAGATCATCTAGTTCCAACCCCCCTGCCATGGGCAGGGTCACCCTCCACTAGAATGGATGTATAGGATTCCAAGTAATGAATTTAAACATTCAGTTTACTGACCTTGGGGATGAAAGGCAGGAGGGAGGAGGTGGAGTGGATTGGGATGCTGGAGTATACAAATGAAGTCAGGAGTGGGATGGAAAGAAGGATCTGTTCTGCTTGCTTATGTCCTTCAGAAACGTATGTTACTGTTTCTAGCAGAGGTTAGTATAAGGAAGACTGGTTGCCACTGCCTTTGCCTGTCTGTTTTGTGGTGTGACTGTAAAGTATCACACACAAACATGTTTTAGGTCTTGTCTTCATTTAGATCTTCCTTCCCTGCAGGCTAGTTTGTTTGTCTTCTCCTCAGAGTTTTGCCACTGACATGACAAACAGTGCTCTGCAGAGGAGGAAACTTTAGAAACACAGAAGTTAGAGATGGAAAATTCCTCTCTAAAAGATCAACTAGCCCACTGCGCTTGGTAGGCCAAAGGATAAATACTAGCATTGTGCTTATTTAAAATTCTGCAAGAAGAAGTGTCCTGGAGCAACTGCTCCAGCAGGCAATGAATCTTACAGTCAAGCCATTGTAACAGTACTCATCCTAATCTTTTGGTCTTGTTTCATCCTAGTTTCTCCTTCCTCACAATAATAATGCTCTCACTTCCGCAAATCTACATTAGTTGTTCTCCCACAGTGATGACGTTTTGCAGCTTTGTGTCCTACACGCCATGCACAGCTGTATTTAGCTCTTTCAGCTCATACGACAGCGTCTCTAAATCAATCCTCATCACTTCTACTTTTTTAAAAAATTCATTACTTTGTGTTTGCTGATGTATTTTTTATGAGAAGGTGTTCAGGACTGAATGCAGTATTTCAGGGAGTTTACACTACAATACCACTCAGAGGCCTTTGTTACAGTTTCTGTTTATGAACTCTACCATCCCATTGTTTCCTTGTGTCTGTTTTTGTCCCCTCCTGTCATCTCAAATTACAGGCATGTCTAATTTACTGTCTGCTCTCCTGCTATTTTAGGTCTCTTTCAGCAGTACAGCTTCTGAGAATCCTTCTTCCCAATGAAAAACTGTGATTTGAATTATTTTTCACCAGATGTAGTATACTGCATTTTTCCCTGTGGAATGACATTTTATTTCCTGAATATCAAGTGTGCCAGAGCTTTGACTTGTAAAATTAATAGAATAATGTACCCTCAACCCCACAGCTTGAAGGTGTTTCCCTCCCTTCCCCTCCCCGAGCCTGAAACCATAAGCATGAATATTAACAACTAAAGAATAATTTTTTTTTTTCGCTCTGCAGGAGTTCTTTGCTGTCAAAATCATCCACTTTAGCTGGAGTCAGGTTTTTTCATTTGCTTGTGTGCTGGCTCTTTGTCTCTGTCCCTCTCTCTTTCTTGAACAACTGGACCACACACTTGCTATCCTGGCAGATGAAAAGGGGAAAAGATCCTTGGATAGGATAAGAATAAACTAAAGGACAGTGACCTGTTATCTTGGTTCAGCTGCAACTCTCTGAAAATTAGTGCCAGAATTAGAAATGCTCTTCAGAAATGATGACTCTCCTCATTGCCCTCCTTGTAGACCACACTGTGGGTCTTTTCCAAGAACTCATTTCTGGGAAGCACATAGCGCTGAAGTTATGCTAGACTGTGTTAGATGACACAGCCAAAGCAAAGGCGGTATGTTGTGGATTCATCCCATCATCAAGTGCAAAAGCAAAGCAATTGGTTTGCTATAAAGCAAACCAATAAAAGGTCGCATCTGTTAGTCACAACCCTTGTGGTTTGGCTCTTCTGGAATACTGGGCTGTGTGAGAGCGGGACATGCTTGGGCTCAGCACTATCTTGCTACAGAGTGTGCTGCAGAGAGGGGGTGTGGTGTTGAGGCAGTTAGGAACAAAATTAAGGCTGCAGCTGTTTGTAACGTAGCTGTTAATTATACGTGTGTCTGTAGGAACATCAATGACGCTGTCAGTTTGCCTGCTTTTCAGTTCTCTGAGGCGATGCTGCAGACTCGAACACGACCATAGAGGAGTCAATTCCTCACACAAACTGCACAGCAGTCCCTTTGCACCAGGCGCTGGTGTCAGTGCTGAGAGCAGATGTCTGTGAATTATCACTTGTTTGTGTGAGGCAAGGAGCTTTCCTGGAAACCATATCCAACCATATTTGTTCTAACCAAATCTAAAAGGGAAAAAGGAGCTATTAAAGATATGAGGAAAGGCTGAGAGAGCTGGGGCTGTTCAGCTTGGAGAAGAGGAGGCTGAGAGGGGGATCTTATAAATGCTTATAATCTAAAGGGCGGGTGTCAGGAGGATGGGGCCAGGCTCTTCTCAGTGGTGTCCAGTGACAGGAGGAGGGGCAATGGCCATAAACTGGCAAACAGAAGGTTCAACCTGAACATGAGGAAACACTTCTTCCCTGTGAGGGTGACAGAGCACTGGAAGAGGCTGCCCAGAGAGATGGGGGAGTCTCCTGCCCTGGAGACTTTCCAAAGCTGCCTGGACTTGTTCCTGTGTGATCTGCTCTAGGTGATCCTGCTCTGGCAGGGGGGTTGGACTAGATGATCTCTAGAGGTCCCTTCCAACCCCTACCATTCTGTGAATCTGTATTTTTTTTTTTTTTTCTCATCTATCAATCTAAACATAACTCTCATCAGATCTCTTTCACTGCAGCCCTATTCCACTCAGGTAAGCTTCAGGGCAGGATTTACCTTACCTCACTTTGAAAGCTAGGGGTGTTTTGTGCAATCTCAGAGAGCTAAAATTAGGTAAAATGAATCCCACCTAGGTCTTTTATCTCTCTCTGCTGAGCTGATGTTTCTAATTGTCTTTCTTGTCAGTCCTTGCTGCATATCAAAGTCTTCCCAGTATCTATGCTCCCACAGAAGATAACCAGGGGCCCTCTCTCCCAGTGACAAGGGCTCTTTCCTCAGAAGCCTCACTCCTTCCTAATGAGGAAATCAAAGAGGATCTCCCACTTCCTCTGCGTGTGGTTGCAGGGATCTTTTCAGCTCTTTCCCCCCTCTTCTCCCACAAGCCACACATCAGGATGGTCACAGTAAGCCTGTGTGTGGCAGTGATGTCCCTCTAGAACCACATGGGTATAGCAGCTCCCCCCTGATAAACCCGGAGTTCCACAACTCTGCATGTGCAGGTATTTGTCCCACACTTGAAACGTATTGTCAGGTTTTGATCATCTTTAACCATGTGAGTTAAAATCTGGGGAATGATGCCAGCCTACGTGCTACTTTGTTTTTAGAAAACTTCAGAATTTCTCTGAGGTGGAGCATGCCATCTGACCAATGTCAGACCACCATTCTCTTCACCTGAAAATTCCTTAGGATCTTTGCTGGCACATGGAGAACAGTTCCGCTGTGATAAATCACATCCTTGATTCTGCAGGTGCTCTGCCCAAAGTGGCAGTCAGTTCCCGGCTATACTGGGAGCTGTAGCTTGAGACCACCACTCAAACTCCACTTCAGCAACGGTGTCTCTGAACAATTAGTAACTGTTAGCTGGAAAAGGAGGTGCAGAATGAATGAAAATATGCACTTTTGTTTGTAGATTAACAGATGCACTGAAATTTGATGTGCTGGATAGGTACGAACTCTCATCATATGCCACGTCAGCCTGAGAGGAAACGTTTCTGTGTGCATTCATATAGCTTGCAGTACCTGTCTGCAAGCCCCAGGTACTGATTTCATGTTCATAATAGTAAATCATCCCATTTGTCTAACTGGTAGTAGCAGTGGGCGGCAGGTGAGGTTCACGGTACCCCAGTGAGTCTGTTTTACATGTCTAGAGATAGAAAGGGAGGACGAGAGGCATAAGAATGCCTCTCCTACAGACTCGTACCGCAAGCATTCTCATCTAAGCTTGCTAGGGATACCTACAGAACAACTTTAAAGTGTTTGAGGATGGGCTGATGGATTAACAGCAGAGTTCCAGAGCAGCATCAGCTTCTCTCATTTTGAAACCAGATGCAACCCAGTTGTAACGTTACGATTTGAATTCTCTTAACGATCAGTGCATTGGGTTACCAAGCATCAGCAGTACCGTGCCTAAACGAGTTCACAAAAGCCTCCTCAGCGGCTGGAGAAAATGATACTGTTCTAGGTGTTTGGTCTCTCTCCTTTAAACACCGACAAATCTCAGCGCTTTACAACAAGGAGTAGCTCTCCACAAGTCGGCGTCGCTATTTGAGCTACACGTTCCATGCGACTGCCCGCTGATTGCGACTAATTGCGGCTTTTTAGTCTCCTTAAGGGGACCCCGAACTACACGTGAGTGTGGCTTTTTTTTTTTTTTCAGCAGTTTCCTGCCTGAAACCTGCTGCACGCTGTGACAGCTGAGCAGAGCAAACTGCTCGGGGCCGCAGCTGCCAGAGGAACCTTGAACCGTGAGACCGAAGTGAAATAAACCTTATCTTCAAACGGCACATCCCCTTCCCCCGTGCCGCACGCGTTATTGGCCCTAACGACCTGTTTCTTGATCTGCAGCTGGGTGTGAAGGCCGATTCCGAGCCAGGCCTGCGAGGAGCCGGCGGCGGGGTCCAGCATCTCTCGACCGGCTCGGCGACATCCCCGGGACCGACGGCGCGGCGGAGCTGGGGTAGCGCCGCGGGGGGCGGCGGCGGCTGAACGCCCCGCGGGGCCCGGGCCGGCCGCCCAGCCCCGGGAAGGGCCTCCCCGGCTCCTCCATCCTTTCCCTTCCCTTTCTTTCGCTAAAGGTCAGAATAATTTAAACTTCCTGACTCTGCCGCGGCGGGGTGGGAGGCCGCGGGGACGCAGCCCCCGAGAGGCCGGACCGGCTGCTCGCCCTCCGCCCGGCCCGGCCGCCTTTTGTCTCTGCTGGGAGGAGCCAGCAAGAGGCAGATTGTAAAAATAAAGGCTGGCCGGCAGCCAGGAAGTGTAAAAACCTTGGCCGGGTGGTGGCAAATTTCGCCAGATCGCGGCGAAGAGGCGGCACGTCTGTCCGGCAGCGGCGGAGCGGGGCGCCCCTCGCAGCCGCCCGCCCTGCAGCCCGGCGGGGGGTGAGTGCGAGAGGCGCTGCCGGGCGCGGGGCTCCGCTCGGAGGGGGCTGCGCGGCCGCGGGGGTTGCGGCGGGCGGGCGGGCGACCCAGCCTCCGCGGGACTGGCCACGCTGCTGGTGACATCCCAAGGGCGCCGTTGGCCGGGCGAAGGGGATGTTTACCGCGGGGTGGCCCGCGGAAAGGAGCGGGCTGAGCCGGCTCCCCTCGCCCGGCGGTGCCTCAGGAGCAAGGCGCTGGCATAAAACCCGGGTAAGTACTCCATTAAAAATATTACGAATAGACTCTCCGGCTCCATAGCCCTGCCGAGTGAGTCACTTCCAAACCAAATGTCTCAGTCTAACCCTTCCCCCCTAGGAGACACATTAATTCTGAAACCAGGGCTGAAGGGAAAGAGTTTTCTCCTCTTTTTCCTTAAATAAGCTGACTTAGCACGTAGCCGCTGCAAGAGGAGACAAAAGGCGTGAGTAGCAGGCTGCCTGGTTAAAAAAACGAAGCGTAGCTCCATCCATTTCGCTCTTCCCTTGGGCCTCTCCTCCGAGATGATGCTATCTATCCGCATTTCCCCAGCAAGCACTCGGAAACTCTCTGCTCTAGGAATATTTACAGTGCTTTCCGTTTTCCTAATCTGCTTTTCAGCTCCTTCAGCTGCCAAACCCGTCGCCTGCCACCTTCTCTGTGGGACATCAGCCACAGCCGCGGGTCGTGCCAGCAGTGACCCCAGTCAATGCCGCTCCTGCCTGTGTGTACGGAAAAGAATAGTCCAAAGCACAGCTATTTTGTTTCTGTCTTTTCCAGTCATATGGTGATGTGTTCATGTAAGTGGGCTGTCTCGACTAGAGGGATTTTTTTGTTTGTCAGCAACAAATGCTGAGCGTATTTATAAGGCAGTGCTGCAGTTTTGTGGTAGGAAAGGTTTCAGCTAGGCAGAACTCATCGGTACCTGCATCAGCATGCAAGAACTGTTTGCATCTTGTGTGTGCATGTGTATTGAATGTTTATACCCATGGATTTTATTTCATTACGGAGCAGCATGCACAAGACACAAGCTGGTGTGCAAGCTGTGTAGTTTTTCTCAAGCAGATGCCACAGTCTAACCGTGCAGTAGTCCCTAATGGCGTAGATAGGATCAGTGAAGACAAGATGTTGTGCTCTTCTGATAAACTGACTTTCCTGAAACTAGGAGGCCACCTAGATAGGAGTAAAATCATGTTCTCTGACCGCTGTGAAGAACTTTGTTAGCATTTTGGCAAAAAAAAAAAAAAAAAGACCTGTGGCCGAAAGTACATACCATAAGTTATGCCAGCTATTTTACAGCCATGTAAAGAATGCTAGGTTTGAGAGCATGATCTGGGGTAGCAATGCAAACTCAATGGCAGTACCATGTAGGTAAGTGGAGAATCATGATGCAAAAGCACTTGCATTCTTTTTTTATTTTTGCTGTTTAGATTCGGTTTCTCCTATTGAAGCAGTTTGTATTTTTTACAGCTGGAAGACACCACTGTGATTGATTGACCTGTCACAGGGTGCAGAGTGCTGAGAGATTCCCACAGAAGGTTTGCGACTTTTCTTTTAGTTGTGTCATGTAAGAGATTCATGAACTTAGCAGTGCTACCCAAGTACTGAACTAAGAAAATAGGATTCTCTTGTGTTCCAAAACACAAGAGAAAGCAGAGTTCACATCCCAAGTAAATGAAAATTTCACAATAATTGAAGAAGTGTACACTCTTGATACACAGTTCTTGGACAATGTATGGCATTCTTGCTAAGATTTTAGTGCCATGGACTTCTATAACATATCGGAGGGAGGAAAGTTCTCAGACTTAGGTTGAAAAACGGCTGCTTTGTGGTGAAGCTAGGAAGCAACTTTTTGCAGTGGCAGATTATTCCAGGGTTGTCCTGAATCTCTGTAATAGCTGTGAAGTCAGGTAGAGTGTATTAAATTGGGTTCTGCCAGGATCGTAGCTGCAAGTTGGCAGTGCCAGGGGTGGGTGGAGAAGTTCGTGTGCACTCAAGCCCATATGGGAGTCTTTTTTTGCTGTGTTAACTTAATAGCAATGTTTCCTTTTGGCGGTTTGACAGCAGAGTGAAGGTGACAGTTTTGCATTTGTCTTCAGCCTTCAAGATAAAATGATTTGCAATCATTTTTATGCAGTGTGTTTATGGGCTGTCTGATGTCAGCTGAGACTCTGATAAGGCTTCCAACGTTCGCTTTCAAAGTTCAGCTGGAACACAGGTAGTGTTTATTGACTCCTCAATCCGTTTGGGAATAATTTCAATTCCCTAAATTTACAGCAACCAAAGACACAGAATAGGTAACATATTTAACCTCTTATTTGAGAAATAGGTAAATGTAGCTTCCATTCTTATGGAAAGAGTGGAGGAATGGTACTTGAACACATCATCAAGGGCTTAGAAGTAGGCAAATAAATACTAGATTTGTATCCTCCTTGTAACTCATTTTCAGTGAGTTCAGTTTTCATAGTTGACTTTTTCTAGATACATGTAGTATTTGTGGTTTTTCCTCATATAATCTATGGCTGTTTGTACTCATTGTTTCTGCTGTGTGAATTCAAGCATAAATATACATTGACTAATATGTGCTGGGTTACAGGGCTTATTCAGTAGGGCATAATAACCTGTTCTTCCTACACAAGATGAGGCTAAGCACAACTCAGAGGATGGAAAATTATGCTGAGGACTTGAGCCAGTTCTAGTATTACTGTGTTTTTGCTAAGGGTGGGCTGTGATGTTTAAGCAGGCTATTTACCTGCCGTGTTTTGTAGCTACGAGGTTAAAAATGTGAAGTATACTTACAGTTTTAATAAAAACAACAGGAAAACAAACAGGAACAAGTGTGAAATGCATGAAAGCACAAAGATCATAGAATGGTTTGAGTTGGAAGGGACCTTAGAGATCATCTAGTTCCAATATATAGTTTCTAATATAATTGCAGGTGCTGATGTTTTCTGTGGTTTTGATGAAGTGTATCCTGCATTCTCTCTGATTAATATTCCTAGAAGATTAAACATGTCATTTAGTCTGATAAGGCTTTTGTGCTTCTGAACCTGTGTTCTCCATGCTTCTGCCTGGCATCTTTTAAGAAAGCATCCCCGTGGCTCTCCCTTGTCTGTTCCCCTCCTATGAATTTATTAATTGGTTTATAAAGTTTATCACATTTGAGCAAGGAAGGAAAGGTCTAAAAGGATAAAGTTTCTGAGCTTTGTGAAAATGCTTTTAGAGCCCATGCTGAAGGGAAGGGATTTTGGTAGGGGTTTTCCCCTCTTGCATGTGTGAAATTCATAAGGGTGCGTGATGAGGGAAAGCAGGGCTGTTTTAGTTCTCCTGCTCTTGTAACTGCTGAGTATCAACAGTTTATTTGTTGCACAGCGATGGGTTTTACTCCTCTTAAATACAAGCCCACAGCTTCTCAGTATGCTAAGCAAAACTGCTGTGGTCTCTATAGACTGTTCAATGTGCTTTGTAGTTTGTTTTGAATGAGTTAATATACATATTTCCTGAATTTTGTAGCAGATGCTACTTGAGAGTTGGTGGAAACAGGTTGAAGTTGCAGTTAGTTTCTGGGTTTAAAAACACACTTTTCAATTCAATCCAAGGGCCTTTTCTACAGGAAAAAGTTTGATAGCTTACTCATACTTGTGTCATTCAAGTGATACATTCCTGGCCTGTTTTGCTCCAGTAGGGAAGCACTTAGTAGTGCATCTGTTAAATACTGTTCCTGACAGTGGAAGGAAAGAACTATTTATGTGCGTGTCATCTCTTTTTCTTGTTTTCATGCTATGGCTTGTTCCCGTGTCAGTGCACTGATTAAAAGTTGTTTGGGTAATCAACAGAGTTTAAACTTGTAGCTTAATAATAATGTAGGCTACTGGACTGGGGACCTGAGTTCCTTGGAGTACTATTTTGCTATTAAATCAGTTGTGGTTTGAGTGTAACAGCTTGAGTAAAGTCTTGCTGTAGGATTGGAGACAAAGCAATGGGGATTTTACTTCTGTCTGAAGTGTGCTATGTCTTGGTGAGTGAAACTCAAGAGGGATGCAGATAAGCTCGGTGCTTAAAACATCTGTGCTAGCATGGGTTGGGACAGCACTGCACATTTTGAAAGGATGGTTACTGTAGTGGTGATGGATACAAATTTGTGGAATGCCTAAAAAATCTTAAAGCTTTCAGTTAATCAGAAAATGGTGATACATCTCCACTTTTCCCCCTCTTACCCCTTCCTCCTCTCTGTTGGATGGGGTTCTTTAACCAAAGAGGTAAGCATATTTTTTTTTTTCAGTCCCCATCCAGTCAATCAGTCTTATGATTCTGAAACCCTGCTACATTTTTACCTTTCATAGCTAGGTTTTTGGTGCCATAGTTGCTTATACAGGGAATACGATTTTTTTTCAATCAGATTAAATGAGTTGTTAATGCACCTAATTCAGACTTGTTTCTAGGTCCATACTGATCAGCTAAGTGATGCTAATGAGGTGTTCTCCTCTGTTTTCCACCCAAGCATTTCAGAGTGTTTTGCAAACATGTGGTGCCTTTTAATAGCCATAACAATTTTCTCCATTTTTCAATGATGGGTGTCCAAAGAATTCAGTAATGTTTTTGAAATAACACAGAAAAACCTGTTGTGGAGACAAAGTAACTTTGTTTCAGATGCTGCTCCTATATTACAACATATTTCTTTTTCTGAATGTTCTTTACTATGACCTAATCTCTCTAGTCCACATCGGCCTGCTCTGTGCTGTTACTGATTTCTCACAATTCCTCTTAATAAAAAAGCACTATCACATATGTAGATGTGAAGTAGCAGTCTTACTTCTAGATGGCCATCAACTCCAAAGGGGTTGCGGTGGTCTCTGAATTACAGAGAAGCTTCTCAGACCATGGTGGGATATAAGCAAAGGTTTTTTCCCCTCCTTTTCTCGTGTATTTCCTCTCACTCTAAGCAGAGTTTCATTTTGAGTTTCAGGTTTGCTTTAACCTCAGGGACTCAAAGCACAACTAAGTGGAAACCACTGAGTTTCTTTTCAAATGTTACATGGTTCTGCTATCAAAGCCAAGTTAGATCATTCTGTTTGTGAAATTGAGATGTGTGAAGAATAAAGGCATGATGAAGTTTTCAGTTTGAAGAGGGAATATGCAAAACTTGGGGGAGGAATGCAGGGATGCGAGGAATCATTTGTGAAGTGGCATATTCTAGGAAGATAGGGAAAAAATGAGATCTTGTTTTGGGTAGTCAAAGAGTAGCAGTGAAATTGTTGGATATATGGGTGCATACCAGAGTGTCAATACTTTGTGTTGGGAGGGCTGTGTTCCTGTAGTCTGTAGATGCCACTTTTTACATACTTCATCTTGATAGTTAAAATCTGTAAAGTTTAATGAAGGATAGGCAAGGCCAGCAGAACACCTCCAGGCTGCATATGGAGCACCAAGTTGCTGTCTTCATGGTGGGATAGCCCACCACGAATAATAACACAATAATGACACCACCTGCTACCAGGTCAGCTTTAGAAAGGAGAGGTAGATCAGATGAATCCCTGTTCTCTCCAACTCTGTGGAATAATTGCAAAAGCTTCATTAAAAGAGCATAGAGGGATATTTTTGTTTGTTGAATAGGAACCTGGCTCGGGAGGTGGAGGACCTGGGTGAGTCACTTCACTGGCTTTGCAACTTCCGTTCCTCAGACAGCATAGATAATTATTTTTACTCTTATTAGTAATCCTCCAAGAGCTCTTGGTATAAAAGGAGAGTGGCCCATCCACCCAGGGCTGAGACTTCCTGGGGTACCTTGGGGCTTCCCCATGGTTCAGGATGGGGAGGGCAGGCAGGCAGCCCCAGCAGCGCTTGGCACTGCACATGCTGGGGCTGGCCAAGGGCTGGCAGGAGGTGTGTGATGGGGTTGCTGAAACCCTGTATCTGGCAGCTGGCATGTAACCAGCATCACAGAGCTTGAGGGCTCACCTTGCGTTCCCCCGTGGGTCAGCATCTGGGGCACAGCCCCCTGAGGTGCTGGTGGAGCACTCTCCTTCCTTGCTAGCCCTTGTGCTGAGGAACAGAGGCACGGCCCCTGTGCACACCCGTGGTCTGCAGTCCCTGATCATGGCTTCACTAGGTCCCTATGCAGAACGTGAGCTGGCTTTGGTGGTGAGATTTGAGAAACAAATGGTGTTAATATGTGTGGAAGAATTGGCCTTTTAAAGGTTGCAACTTGAATCAATCCTACTGATGAGATTGTTGGACCTGAAGGCTGGTCTTGCCCTCTTCCACTTACCTCCCTGAATTGGGAATGTCTCAGCACCAGGAGCACAGCCCATGGGCACACCTGTAGATATACTGTTCCTTAAGTGAGGAGCTGCTCACAAGAGAAACTATCTGCTTTCCTTGCTGTTTCAGGGCTTGACTCAAACCATTTTAAGACCAATATTTAGATTCCTATTGTTTTTGATGGCTCTGGATTAAGCACTAAAATTTTCGTGAGACAGACTTTCAAAAGTTATGAAGGCATGAAAGGATGAAAGTGTAGGAAGGATCATACCTTGAGACTGGGCCCCAAGCTGCCTCCAAAATTTTTGATACTCTTGCTTTCAATAACACTGATCAAAAGCTGTGTCAGAAGTTAATCAGAAAGGACCTTTGTTAGTTATTGAATAGATCTCAATTTGATCGTCTTCTCTCCTCCTGAAAAGCAAACCTTCTTTATTTTTAAGAAACTGAGCAATTGGGGGCTCTAAGAGGAACTGAATGTGTTGTAATAGTGGCAAATGCTGTCTGTGTGTTAGACTATAAACTAGGTTCATGCATGTGTAGCTGTGATGACCTAAAAGACTTGAAGTTACAGGCTGTGGGCTGCTTTTCCACTTCTCAGTGTGGCTGCATAGCAAATAAATGAGAGGGTTTTTTTTGTCAGAAATAATGTTGTCTTCAGATCTTCAATTCTATTTGAACTCGAATCAATGACTCGCCAATCCCATACTTTGTTCAGGATTTACTGGGCTGGAAGGAGAATCAGCTAACAAGAATCTAGATGGTTCTCTGTACTTTTTGTGTCTGAGGTAGGATAAAACTGCTCATTATGGGTCTGTGGCCCTAACATAGTAGAGGATTTTTCTTAATATTGTGCTCCTTCCACACCCAAAATTCTGGTGAATGTTGCAATATCCAGTTTGAGCATTTTATGGTCGCAGGTCATCAGTGTCACAATTGCACAAAACATACAAAGGAGAGGAAAATGGGCAAGCGGATATCTTTCTTCATGAAGGGGCTGTATTTTTACCACTAAAAAAAAGTTTAAGTGGCAAAACATCACTTATATCTGGGTAACCCCTCATTCGTCATTGCTCTGTGTCAGGAGATCTGGGAAATGCTTGTTTTGATGAACTGAGGATCCTGTGTTTTCTCCACTCTCCCTTTCCCTCTCTTGCCATCTGGTTTAAAGTTACTTTTTAACTCGTGGCTTTTTTTTTTTTTGGTGTGAAGCAGTGTTGGTGCAAGTTTTCCTCCAAGAAGCACACACAGTTGTAGTTCTTGCTGCCCTGTCCCATTCATTGGCAACTGTTGCTTTGAGTCTTGGGGAGGAGGCGTCAGGGGAATTTAAAATGGTCTGTTCTTTTGTTAAATCTCAGTTGCCCTGGGCTATTGTTTGTTTGTCTCCAGATTACCATGAAGATTCATAATTTGGAGGAATTGCTGAGGACTTTTCCTTTAGGTTATTCTTTCTTCAGCAGGGAGAGAGATCTAGATATGTTGCCTGATCTTGCTTTTCTTCCAGACAGTCAGAGGTATTATGTTTTGTTGGGAGGGAAGAGTCTTCTCATGAAATCACTTTATAATGATTTCTTTGTTGGTTTTCGTGTCTCACAGAAAACAAATGATAAAAAATTCCTAGCTTGATGACTGACTGTTTTTATAAATGTCTGTGTGTTGGAAAAGGATTTGTCTCCATGCTTGATTCTTCTCTTCAAAGATTCAGATTAATCCTAAAAGTGTTTACTCAGATGTGATGAGTTACAAGGGGATGAAATTATATTGTTTTCAGATTGACTCATTGTCCTGCTTTGCTCCCCCAGTTGAGAACATTTACTTCCAGCTCTGAAGGGTTTGCGCGCTCGAAGACTTGGGTTTTACACAGATGACACATCTCCCTTGTCAGAGATCTAGAAGATTTGGAGATGATAATCAAGGATGAGTGAGGAAAAAAAGACCGAGGGGTAGAACAGCTTGAAGAGAAGGAAGAGCAATACCTATCTCTGACTTACTTACGACAAGCATCTTTACAAAAATATGTGCAGGGTCATTAAGTGAGATGAGGAGAGTGGGGAATGGTTTAGGATATATCAGCTGGCAAGCAGTTTGAAATGCCCTGATGCCATGTGAAGTGTTGCCCCAGCAGTTGGAGTAGTGAGAGATCATCTCGGTGTGCCTGTATCCCCAGTGCAGTGTCTGCACTTTAGTCTCCAGGTCTCTGTGCCTTTTATAATCAATGGTGAGTGTTGGTTGGTGGCAAGAACATGCCCTGGTGTCTCCCTTCTTTTTGCGTAAAGGGGGAAAAATAATAACTGCTGCTTCTGTAAAGCTTTTTCTTGTTCTGTGGTTGATAAATAATAGCACTATGAGTATTAGAATTAGGCTTTATTTTATAGTCTTCTACAACAGTTTAATTTTAGGAAGAGGAGACTGTAGGTGTGATGGAGTTTCGACTGAAGGACAATATCTGTTTCTGACTATTTCTGCCAAATTCTGGGAGAGTTTTCTCAGCAAACTGAAAAGGGAAATTGTTCCTTGCTGTACTCAGCATTTTGCTAAATACTGTTTATTCCCAATAGCTAAAATAGCTTGAATACTAAGAGGGCTTCTTACTAACCTATAACTATGCTAATGCCTTTCTTGCCACAAGGGTAGTTTCTCTCAGTAAAAAGCCCAAAAAATTGCACACTGCAGAATGCAGACCATGGACATTGCCAACAAACTGCTAATGCAATTTCCCCACAAAAATGAAGCAGTGTTTATAAAGCTGCCTGGCTTTGGGGGAAACTTTCAGTGGAAACTAGTTGCTGAGAAAGGAAAATCTGAACTGATGGAAGTATCTGGTTGGGTTTGGGTGCTTTGTTTCACAGGATCTGGCAAGCTACTTGTGCCAGCAGTCTGTTTCTGGTAAACCCTGTCTTACTTCAAGCTTTATGATGCTCTGAAAATAGTTTAAATAAGCTGTGGGCATAGGGAGAGCATGGTCCTTCTCACAGACTTTGCCATTTCCGTTTCTGGTAAGGTGAGGGTCAGTAATGTTTGGATACCATTTGGTGGCTAACCTACCTTCTGTGACAGTTTGCAGTGCCTGTCATTCAACAGTTAACCATTGAGGTAAGAGAGGAGACATTTGTATCTTTGAATGCTGAAGAAATGAAAATGAGACTGAATCTGCTCCTAAAGCTAAAGATCTTGTCTTAAATTCCTGATGAGAACCTAAAGTAAGGTTCACTTGACAGTGGCATGGGATTGCAGGCTGGGGTTTTGGGGAGGAAGGGGTAAGAGCGGTGTCTTATTTGCTCTTCCCAGACAAGATCTAGATATTATCTGTCCAGGTGACTTTAACAGAAATTAAGGAAAATGACCTGTGTATTTCCATGAGCAGAACCAAGAACATCTTGGTAAGAAGTGTTAAGGAAATTTGTTGTGGGGCCCTGTGTAATGCCACAGTTCTGCTGCTGTGGAATCAGTCTTGTAAACCCGTTGCCGAAGCTGGAGAGAGACCTTCCTGGTCGGGGTGTTTTGCTGCTTGCACAGGACAAGCCAAAGAATTTCCTACACGTACTTTAAATATATGTCTATTAAGACACAGAGGTTGTTCTCCCAATTTACACTTCTGAATTTAAGATTTCCCCTTGCAACCTAATCTAACTCAAATAAGTATAAATGCAGCTTTATAAAATGATTTCATTGCTGGGAAGTAAGATACTTGTATGCACTTATGGCACCTGGAATAGTAATAGGAGGAGGCTTGTGGGCTAGCACAGGTTTTCTAGCCCTGTTACATGCCTCCAACAGATCTAAAGCAACACTTACACTGCAGTTTTTAGCTCAAAAATATGTGCTGTTGTGTAAAAATTGTTAAGCTAGGAATTTTACTGAACTTCTAGGAGAAGTGAACTGTCACTCATTCAGCTCCTCACACTGTCAGCTTTGGAACCTGGAGATGACAAACGCTGTCGCAGCACTCGTGCAACAGAAACATCCATTATACTTAGCTCCGCTTCCCGGGACACCTTTTGGTATGTTGTGAGAAAAGCCTGCCCTCAGCTCTCCAGGGTGCTGTAGCTTTTTGCCTCTGATTTCTGATGTGGTTACAGTTGCCAACAGAGAAACTGCTGGCAGATTGAAAGTGTGTGGGCAATGTCAAATGAACTGTTATTTCAAAATGTACACAGCAGACCCTGCTGATTTGGTTGCATTAGTTTACGTTTATTCTTAATTTGTGAAAGTTATGATATTTTTTTTTTTAATTGGAACAGAACAGCCACAGAGTCAACAGTTTGCTATTTCAAGCAACAACAGTCAAGGCTAAGCTTATGTCATGAAAGGCTGTCTGGGCTTTGTCATCTCTAAAGACAGAAGAAAGTTGCACTTGTAGCCATATTCTGTTCCACAAAGATCTGTATACAATGTATTTAGCCTGTGGGGGAATAACAAACATTTATTTCTTGTATAGCTCTGAGAATTATAGTACTGTGTGGTTTGGTGCATTTAAAAAAATAAAAATAGGTGTTTTATCTGTGTTTCTCCTTTAACTTCCTCGGCGACGAGGCACGTGGTGTCCCTGGCACAGCAAATGTTTGGGAGGGCTTCATGGTGGTTGATGAGAATTCGACAAGGTGATGCAGAGGCGGAGTAGAAAAGTGAGCTCAGCATGAAATGGGGCTGACCAAGTTGGAGGAAAGCTGTTTTCTTACATGTAAATGAGTTAATTATGGTTTGGAAAGTGGAAAGAGTTTCCTGAAGACAAGCACTAGTCAAATTAGAAGCACTGTGCAGATACACAACACTTCTTTTGGCTGATTATCACTCTTTTCACCTCACGCTGAAGATGTATTGGAAAAGAGAAGGCTTTGCTTTACATCTTTCATGGACGGTTTGGTTCACAACTTTTTTTTCCTCCTCTCTCCTTTCTCCCACATCTCTGTTCTCCAAACTGCCAACTACATCTACTGCTTGTATTTGTCTGAAGTGGGAAGATTTCAAAATACAGAAGCTTTGCCAAAGTTGTTTTTTGTGGTTTTTATCCAAGCTAACTTTTTCTATTTCTGTGGTTTACTTGAGGCTACGTATTCATCTACATGGAGATGATGATCAGAGGGGAAAAGACAGGAATTTCATATTTGGCCTAGCAATTATTTCTTGTTCTGTTTCTTTTGCAGAAACTCCTTATTGTATCTTTTTTACAATGGACTGTTTATTCCCTTGCACAATCACTTCTCAAAAAAAACAAAGATGTTCATCTTTTCTTCCATTGTTCAACTTTTTTCCTTTCTGGTGAAATAGTTTTCTCCTTCTCCAGTTTTTTACTGGGTGAATGGCTAACTGTATTGAAAGTTATTTGTAAAGTGCCTCTGGGTTCTTCTATTCTTGCATCTCTGCTAACTGAAACTGAGAGACCATGCTTTTATTTCTGGCTGGCTGTATTGGGTCATTTAAGGGGCATGATGGGAAAGGGGGCTGCTGTTGAAGAGCTCCAGGAGATTTGTCCATATTTGCTGTTCATCGAATAGGATATTTTCACCTCTCCCTTCCTTTGTCTTGTTCTTCTCCTTTCTGTTTGCTTTGCAGCAATTCTGCTTGAATTTCTTCACTGTCTCACGGTGCGTGTCCATGTCACAACCTGATGCCGTGGTGAACTGCTAGCCCAAGGCTGTGACTCTTTGCTTTTGCTGCAGGCTGAGTCCTTGGGTTTGAAGATTCGTTGACATCGCTGAGGTTGATTCTTGGACCTTCAAGAGAAGAGACTTTCTGATAGCCCTGCTCCACTCCACCTGACCCTATGACCAGAGGGTTGACCGTAGCTCCGTCCTTTGCTCTCCAGTTTCACAAGATGGGTTCCTTCAGAAGGCCCCGACCTCGCTTCATGAGCTCCCCGGTCCTCAGTGACCTGCCGCGGTTCCAGGCTGCCCGTCAGGCACTGCAGCTCAGCTCCAACTCTGCCTGGAACAGGTGAGCAGGACCTGTGTGGACTGGGTTCCCACCCTTCAGAGGAGGGCTTTGCATGTTTGATCCTTGTGCTTCAGACCATTTATGTGTGAGCTGTTCTGTTTATGAGCATGCATGAATTTTTGGCATGCCCAAGCTTTGCTGGCATTGAAAGCCCCCAGTGGAGGTGATAAAATTAGACCTAGTAGTGTCCAGCCTTGTTTTTGGCCAACGTTGTTCAGAGGTACTGTCTTGAAACAAAACAGAATTGCTCTTTATTAACTGTTATATCTTTTAAGTACCATTTAGGAAAGCATATTCCTAGTAATGGAATAAAGGCCAGTTTCTTAATGCATAACAGGCATGTATTTGCATATTATGAAGCTTACCACAGTCGTGTTCCTCTGACAACTACTAAACTTGTGGCTTCTACCAGCATTTCTGACAGCCAAATCCTATCTGCAGTGTGTGGCATGCAGCAATGGCAACTGGAAAAACAATGTGTAGGGTGAAAAGTGAAATGTTCTGCTCTGATCTAATGGTCTGGTGCTACCAAAGTGGGTGTTCTCACCTTTCCTTCTGCCACCTTGCACCAGGAGTGTGAGCTTCAGACGACCCCTCTCTCTTGCTGACCTAGCTTAGCTTGCTAATGTCACACAAAAGTAGCCGAGCAAAAACAGGGCAGCTTCATGCCAGGGTAGCGAGCTGAGGTCTGCGAAGCAGGCAAATGTCACAACTGGCCCACAGAAGGGAATGCTTGTTAAGGGAATGACAGCTCCTCTTGTTAGCCATGGCAAGCCTTTAGATCTGCTAAACCATCTTTTACACTGTCACCTCATGAATTCCTCTGTGCTGGTCAGATGTATGAGCTAAAACATCTTCCAACAGCATCTTACAAGCATTAACAGGGCTTAGAGATGGGTGAGAATGAGGTGATGCTGGCTGCGGAGCATCTGCCAGCACAGCCAGGGTCCTGCAGGTTGGGTGGTTGGGTGGTTCCTGCTATCATCACTGGCTAATGCAATGTGATGTGTTTTGGCAGATACTGCCAAAATCTGTTTCCTCATAGCAACTAGCTCGTAGCACACAGCAGAGATCCCCAGAACAGTTGTATTAAAGACATACCTGGTGTGAATATGTTCTTTGTGAACAGTGTCCCTGTAACGACTTTCCCTCGCTCACTCTAGGCACAACTTGAGGTTGGTTCTGCTCTGTCTCCCATGAGAGATGTAGATAAAGGAGAGTGATGCTTTCCAGGGGAGAGAGAGTGGCAGTATTTAAGTGCAGTTAACCTCTCCACCCCATTTTAACCACTCAGCTTTTGGCAGCTAGCTCATGTTGAGTTCTGGTGGCTGTGATTTATGGATGTCGTATGGTCTCATTTCCTTTTTTTTGGCAGTGTTCAAACAGCTGTGATAAATGTGTTCAAAGGAGGAGGCTTGCAGAACAATGAACTTTACACCCTCAATGAAAGTATCAGGTAGGTTGCTGAAATGCATGAAAAAGGATCTTTGTGAATGCTTGTTTGGTGCTTGCTTGGTTTTATTCCCCTAAAGAGCTGCAGTTAGAGGATATTGGTGGGAGGAGCAGGGATCGGAGCAAAGTGAAGCAGAGCTTTGGGATTTCAGGCTGACTTACTTCTGTTTTGCTATTGGGTAAATGGCAAGGGTGCTTGGATAATGTTTCTCTGACTTGTGTGGATGTGTAGCTTTGACAAAGGCAGGTAGTGTACTGATTTGGATGATAAGGATTTTGTCCCCTCCTAGGGAGTTAGCCTCTTCTGGCTGTTTTTTACGCATTTTTCAGGGCATTCGTGATGGTAATAACATCTCTCTTCTAAACTCAAACCTCTAAGAACTGTGGAGTGTTTAAAATGAAAGCAAAACACAGCATTGCATTTAAAAACTTAATCTTCACACTTTAATTGCAAAGCCAGACCTGAAAATATGAACCTTAAAGATAAAAACACAGCTGGCCTAGCAAACATATTCTAACACTGATGTTAGTGATGATTAAAAGTATAATTTTTTTTAAGCAGGTTTTATGATGATCTGTGGTTTTATTCTTTGGAAAGTTTGGTTAGCAGTAGATAGGACTGTAGAGTAGATAAAGAACAATTTATTCTTGCCTTGGTTCCAAGTGCCGCAAAGAGGAGCGTTGTCTGAGCTCATGGGTGTAGTTCCTCCTCCCTCTCTTTCCCACTACATCCACATTCATTCAGCATGAATGCTGCCATATAGGTCTCCACTTAAGCTTTTATATGCCTACCCCCTTTCCCTATTGCATTTTTCCTGAGTGCCAAGGTTAAGTGGCAATTTGGGCTAAGCATGACTACCCCTTTCCCTAATTTTAAAATAAATGCAGCTTGCAGGGCACGAGACTGTGTCCTACTTGGTCTGGTCCCAAAGGTGAAGGTTTAATAGAATTCGTTTTGAGAGCTAAGTGAGGGCAGCATCTCATGCTTTAATGGTATTTTAGTGTGCTGAGGTCAGAAGTCCTTAAGTTAGGTCTGAGTACTTGGAGCAGTCTTAATTCTCCATGGGATGAGTATTTCTGTACGTGAAAAGCAAAACAAATGTCATAAGACTTTGGAAATACTCTGCCCCACAGCCTGTTGGCAGGCTTGCGGACGTGCTTTGGGTTTTGTAACTTGTCTGCCAGGCTGCTCCCCGCTGCGGTGGCTGCAGCCTGCTTCACCTCCCCGGTGCAAGCAGGAGCTCCTTCCCACCCTTGCGGGGAGGTGGGCAGGGTAGCCTGGACTTGGCCCCAGGGGCCGGACCACACTCTCCTCACGTTGGTCACTGCAGTGGGTCTAGACTGCTGAAAGCCAGGCGAAGAACAGGATATTCCATGTGAAATGTGTATGTTTTGTAAGCAGTGCTGATGGTGGGAGGGGAAATGCCCTTTTCCATGGGCTGGAAGTGCTCCCAGGCAGCACTTAGAAGCACTCACCTTGAAATACATGATTGATGTTCCTGCAGGTGCCCTGAGCATTGGTTACATCTCCAAATGTCAATCTCTAAATAGGCCACTTTAACATTCAAGTAGCTCATTAATGCCCATCTAAGGGGCAGAGGACACCTATGTTTGTTTGCATGCCTGCAGCCTCACGCCAGTGACTCACGATGTGTCCCCCAGCAAAGCATTACCCCTGCGTGCATCAGGTGAATCTCTAGGCTGACACGGGGCAAAAAGCCAGACCTGCCGGGTGGCCAGCTCTCCTGTCCTATTAGGTCGAGCTCGTGCGTTTTCCTTGCTCGGAGTTCTCCATTCAGCTCCTCGGTGGGAGTTAGCAAACACAGTGCTGTAAGGGACGTGCAGGTTCTGCACAGCACTTAGTTATTTGACAGTGGGAAACACAGTAGAGTTTTGAAGTAGGACAGTAATGACAGGCCCAGGAGACAAGCAGGTGGTAACGTTTTGCTCTGGATTGCTGCCACAAAGGTTTTATCTTGCTGTGATTTGATATCATCTCACTGGATACTTTGGTTTTTTTCAGTGCTGTGAAAGTCAGTTGTCACAGCAAGGGACAATGTAAGAAATGCCATCGGGAGATGGGATTTCAGGAAGCAGGAGCTAACCTGGCCATATTAGGGGGAGACCCCTCCCTTGGGTTTCCTCTAGGGTGCAAGCCTCCAGTTGCTGCTCTAGCTTCATGAGGTGATGTCCGGCCTTGGGCTTGTCAGTCAGCTGGTGGAGAGCCCCTGGGATTCGGCTGAAGCTTCTGGAAGAGCTTCTAGCAAATGAGCCCCCAGAAGACTTACCTGGCTTATCCATCTTACAGAAATACGCTTTGAGATGGGTGGGGTGAATATGATCACTCTGAGGGGGAAACAGTAAAGGCATGTTGGTATTCTCTTTGCCCGGAGAAGCTGTGGATGCCCCATCTCTGGAAGTGTGCAAGGCCAGGCTGGATGAGGCTTTGAGCAACCTGGTCTAGTGGAGGGTGTCCCTGCCCATGGCAGGGAGGTTGGAAACCATTCTGTGAATGGATGTAAAAGTGTTACAAAATGGGTAGGGGGGAAGGTTGCTGTCAAAATCAACTTTCAGCAAAGATTGGGGAAAAATGATGTAGCTTGTAAGAACCCAGCCTGAGAAATGGTCCCTGATTCAAATGCCATTTTCGAGTACTTTTGGTAATATTTCATGTTGGTGAAGGGTAGAACTTAGAACAGCAAAAAAAAAAAAAAGTATTTTGCAGTGGAAAGTGTTGGGTGTCTTTTAAATGTTAGACAGAATTTACCGCTACAGAATTTAATCTCAGAGTTACTGAAAGCTGAAAGTGCAAATGCTCTGAACTTTGAGAGGGGTTTTTTAATGCTTTCCCTGATGTAAAACAATCCTGATTTTTATATTGGAGTTTTGAAATATAAATATGTATTAAAATTTAAAACTTCTTATTACAGCCTGATTTAAAATCCATCAGTTTTTCATCAGAAATACTTGTATACTTCTATATAGTTATATCTATTTAAAACACCTGTTGTTGATTTTCTAGAATTTTTTTCTTGAAAAGGATGCTGCTTTTTTTTAATGAGGTAGTCATCAGGAAGCTGCAGCTTCTGCTTGTGTGTTATGTTTCATTGCTCGTCTCCTTATCCTCTCAACTCCTGCTTCCAAGAGAAAAGGAAGTACAGCATTAGGGAAATGCTCTATTTTCAGTGAAATGAAAGGAGTCTTTTTTTAAAACAAAAAGCAGAAAGAATTATTAATTTCAAATTAAGTTGTCTCCCCAACTTTCTGTGCATTCGGAGGGGTCAGTGTTTTTTGCTTGTTCTAGGTGTATGGCTTATAAATAGAAGATTTTAGAGAAACTGTTTCATTCCTTTGTAATTTGAGAATAGCTTTTGTGGGATTTATAGAATATATACCCAAATGTAAAAGAAATCTAACTGTGTCCACAGTGACACATTCACATACACTCCTGGTATGGCTGGTAGTGAAGTGTGGCTGTATCTGTGAGAAATGATCAGCAGTGGCTATTACTTCATGGCTGCATTCCTTCTGTCTACAGACGGCTGCTGAAGAGTGAACTCGGATCCTTCATCACAGATTACTTTCAGGTATTACATGATTTGCTTGCTTTCTTTTGAGGTTTGCTCTCTTCAGCTTTTTAACCTATAAAAAAAGTTGGGACCCCTTTTTGCATGCATGTAGCCTACAAGTTTCATTTTTGTTTTGATACAGAAGATGATGGAGGGAGGTACTGGAATTTTTTAATGTGGGCCATATAGCCTTGGGAGTAATCACATTTATGGGTGTATGTGCTAAATTAAGGATAATCTTCCTCTGTGCTTAAAGGCTGCTAGTAGCCTGCCAGGGCAAAGAAGGATTCCCTTCAACTTTTTAAAGATGATAGGATACCTTTTTGTAGGTTTTTTATTCACCCTATTTCTCTAATATAGACAATTCAGGGGTAGGTTTTCTGCAAGCGGGGCCAGCAAAGGGGAAGAGAAAATAGAATGACTGTCTGGTTTTGGGAGGGGGTGGGCAGGGGCAGAGAAGGAAGTCCCTATCAGCAGGAAATCAACCTGGGTGCTGTTTGCCATTTAGTCCCACAAATATAAATGCAACCTGCAAAAGATGAAGGATGAGGGAAGACGTGATCAATCACAAATAAGTGTTATTGCCTTTTATTGAAATTGTCCAGATAGACAGGTTCAGTTGTAACCACATGAAAGTGTGTTGGGTGATTTTTGAGAGCGCACTGATGGCTTTCAGTGTTTTAAGTTGTTCAGTGTAGTGTTGATTAAAAGAAAAAGGAGGCGGCTGCTGAAAACAAGAGAGTTTTCTTCCCTTTGAGTTGAGAGAGAAAACTTCAGTACTTTCTAAAGCAACTGATGCTGCTGCATTCTGTGGTAACAGCTTAGAAAGGGGAAAAAGGCTAGTGTTGTTTTCTATCAGTATTAGATTACATGACTTAAAAAAATCCCCCCACGCTTGATAGCTTGTGCTATCAAGCGAGAAGCAAACACTGGCCCCAGGGGTAGTTACATTTCATTTTTTTTAGAACCTATCTGCACAACTAGTTTACTGAAGAGGCGGCTGTTGGATGTTTCCTAAACCGTGAGTGGGGTCTGGTGACAGCCAGGCGGTAAGGCCGTGAACCCATAGTGCAAAGTGCCTGGCTTAAGTGGAAATCTGCTGCTGCTCCTGCTAATTTAAAAACAGGCAAATTAAAGTTTGCAGCTAAATATAAGTGGCAAATTGAAATTTGAAAGGTCTTGGTTGGGTACTGCAGTGTTCGGCATGGTTTGCGAGACTAGAACAAGCAGAAAATGTCCAGAGCACGTACACCCGTAAGCCTGAACAGAGCATAGGGCTGAGCACGGTCCTGAAGGGTGTGAGGTGCTGACGTGTGACTGTTATCTAGTTTTGAAAACTCAGTGTACTGAAAGAGGCCTGGGTGGGTTCCAGCGCTGAGCAAGACACAGCTGCATCGCCTCGCTGTGCAAGAGTAGCCCACAACTGCTGGGGACCAGATGGCTCTCAGCACTGGGGTTTGGATGTGTGATTCTCTGTTTACAGACCGTAAACCTCAAGCCTGTCACGGTCACGCTGGGGCTAGTGGCGTTAGCTGAGACTCCATAGATCTCTTAGTAGAGCTGGTGGCTGAACAGACTGCCTAGACTACAGCCTGCTCACTGCTGGAGGTTAGATATCTGTATGGCATCCTTCTTAGCACACCAAGGGCATCTGATCTTGTCCTGGGAGAAGGCTCTGATCACTAGCGCTGTTTTCTGCAAAAGCAGGAGCAAAAACTGCTCTTTCACCCTAAAGGCAGGGCTGTACGACTTGAGCCACAGGCCACGATAGTGGTGTAGATGCTCAGCACTGCACTGCTGCCAAGAGTGGCGGCCCTTGCCTGGGAGAGTATGCAGTGCAAGGGCTTGGCTGCACTTCCCTCGGGGTTTGTTTTTCTGTCAGCCTGTCTGTTCACCCCTGTGCAAATACTTCAGCGTACATGTACTAGTTCAGCTGCAGCTGCTGTTCTCCCACGGAAGCCACTGGGACTAAAATTTAATTTCTGTGATGGTTTTTTGCTCAACGTTTAAAGGAGTAACTTGGCATCCATCAGACTTAGCCTGAAGTAAAGCTCTTGGTGCTGGCAAGTCATGAGACAAACTGTGAGATAAAGGCTATTGTAGGAAATGAGCTTTTTTTTTTTTTTTTCCTCCTGTGAGCTAAGAGCCAGACTTCTGATTCTAGACTGACAGTGCATGGCAGTCATAAAAGGTACCGCTCCCTCCTGAATGTCTTTACTCAAAAATCCTCAGGCTGTGTAGTGGGGAAGGGCTATTCTTGTGCCAGAGGGGCTGACAACTGTTATTTGATTTGCCTGTGGGTTCAGTTTCACTGCTGATGTCAGCTGATTTAAGGCAATACTGCTGCCACCAAAATGAGCAGAATTGAATCAGGCTGCTGATTTGGCTGCAAAATAACCTTGAAAGAAAAAAATAGTTTTCAAGTACTTCCTTTGACTTGTGCTCATCACCTCTGACATGGGGGAGGTGATGAAAGCAGGTCACCAGGGTGGAGAGTGGAGTGGAAGTGCACCTTTTGTCAGTGACTGCCTCCTCTGTCTGTTAAAGCCCACTGAAAATCGACCCCCAGAACAAAGTTTACTGTTCTTAGTTTGAAGTGGATCCTGAAGGATCTGCTTTCATGTGTAACCAGGCAGTTTTAAATATCTTGGGAATACAGGGAAGCTGGGGGAGGGGCTTTTTACAAGGGCCTGTAGCGACAGGACAAGGGGTAACAGGTTTAAATTGAAAGCAGGGAGATTTAGATTAGATATCAGGAAGAAATTCTTCCTGGAGAGGGTGGTGAGGCACTGGAGCAGGTTGCCCAGAGAAGCTGTGGATGCCCCATCCCTGGGAGTGTTCAAGGCCAGGCTGGGTGAGGCTTGGAGCAACCTGGTCTAGTGGAGGGTGTCCCTGCCCATGGCAGGGGGGTTGGAACTGGATGGTCTTTAAGGTCCCTTCCAACCCAAACCGTTCTGTGATTCTATGATCTTAGCAGCAATTAGAGCAACTAACTGGATCATGTAATATTTGGATGTGATCAACTGACAAATGTTTTTCCATTCCTTATGACACAGCACTTGTAACAGGAGCCACTAAGATAATTTAAAAAGATCCCATTTTCCATTGGTTTAAGAGTTTTGGCTCTTACCTTGTGTATATTTTTATATGCACACTTTTTCTAACCGCGGCATATTTAAGAATCAATTGGAGCAGAGCTCTTAGTGTGACAAATCTACCTTTGTGTTCAGCTTGACTTGATTACTCACAAGTCCTTTTCACCAACACTCATACAAATTGCCAGTTTTTAGCTCCTGAAGTTGCTAAAGGCATGTTTAGGAAATGGACAGGGTTTAAGCAGTCTTTCATCATACCGGGGTTACTGAATCTGTTTTGTATTTGCAAAAGAAATGTAATTTCTGTAAGGGTTTTGGTGGGAATTCAGATGTTTCATTCTGAAGGAGATTGGTGTTTATAAATCTGCTGCTTTAGCAAACATATTATATATACAAGCCATCTCCTTGCATCTGAGTGCAAATGCCAGATAGTTGGGACTTGCAATATTTGCTGCAGATCTGCCTTAAAGCAATGCTTCACACTCCAGGTTTTGCAGTACTGGCTTTGCCCATGAACTGATGCAGTAAGTTCCCTGATGCTGAAAGGGGGCACTTTGTACCCATCCCTCTGCTCGGTAATCCAGCAAGGCACCATCCACTTTCACTGCTGGCTTAGTTTTCTAGTGGCCAGCTGAACTGCAACAAGGAGGAATCCTATGACCATGGAAAGTGAGAGGCTGGGATTTGGAAGAAAGGGGTGCGTTGATGATTGGGATTTCTTTGGGGCAGCTGTGAGATTTCTTTTTTTTTTTTTCAGATAAGCTCCCTTCATTTTCATGCTCTCTGACCTCTGTGGTCATGGAGAAGATTTTTGAAATCTAAAACTAGTGAGTGTTGATAAATTGATGCATTACCTTCCTGATTTTGCAAACAGCTTGAGACAAGACCTTTGGAAAGGATGAACTGTTTCTTCTCGCTCTCTGGGAGCTTGTTCATCTTGAAACTCATGGGGGAAAATGGAAATGCTAGCTATTTCACAGCTAACCACTTTAGCAAAACTGCCTGGTTTATGCATATTAACTCCAAACGGTCTCCTAATGAGGCGGAGAGATCTGATCCTTTCCCAGGCGCTGCAACCTCTCCCAGCACCCACGGGCTGCAAATGTAGAGAGTTGGGTGCCTGGAGTTGATACCTCTCCAGCCTGATGTTCACTGCCTGCATGGCAGAGCTGGTAGGTGAATGATGGCGGGTGGACTGTATTTCCTCAATGTGATGAGGGCTTTGACATCTTTGAACCAGAGGCAAAGCTGTTACATAATTTCCAGCCTGTTGATATCGAGAGCTGCAGGAGGTGACAAGCCCTGACTCAGAATTAGGCCTGGTTATCTGTATGTATGCAAAACCATAGAAACCGCAACGTGCGAGGACCCGTGTTGCTGGAGTGTCGAGCCAAGTCAGAATAGCAAGATGATAATGGATAGCTGTGAAGGTAAGCAGCAGCAGTGATGAGACAAGCCTGGATTGGTTTTGCCCTCTCCCTTTATAGCAGTCAGGAGTGGGACTAGTGAACCTTCCTGTGCTCAGAGTCCCTCTCAGTGTAGGGCAGCTGGGGTGGTAGGGGGGAACATGCACCCCTCCCTCTGCTGTGTCACCATAAAGCTTTTGCTTAAAGTCCCTGCTGCATCTCTTTCTGGGACTCCAGCCTATCCAGCATCTCTTGTGATGCTTGCTCTCCTTTGAAAGGCTGCTTTGTAAAACCTTGCCAACAGCTGAAAATGCTGTGTGTCCCTCTCTCCTTCTTAGCCAGAGGGAAAATCCTGGTGTCTATGATATTTCTTTCCTTGGCACCAGTTTTCTACTTTTATCTGTTCTGCAGCTAGGTGAGGAAATAGCTGTGGAGGTTATTGGAGTGATGGTTATTGCTGGATCAGTGCAGTGTTAGCTCTTCTCTGGCCAAGTGCTGTCTCTTGCCATCTGCCAGGGGCTGCGGCAGCTCAGCCACTGCACGAGGGGAGAAAAGTCACGCTCGTGTGACTTGCAGAGCTTAGCCTTCTGTCTGCAATACTCTTTTGGGTCAAGCTGGCCTTTATTACTGTATTTCTCTCCTTGCTGGCTGGGAAGCCCTGCTCATGCAGGTCTGCTAATTATTTCTGCTTCATCTGCTACTTTCTAGGACTGAGCTTTCATGGAGCAGCTCCAGAGACTCCATAGCAACAGCACAGCTTTATTATCACAGACGGGGTCACCCGGCAGCTCAGCTCTGTTACTGTGAGCCAAGCAGAGGGCCTAGCCCGGGGTGGCAGTGGCAGTAGGGATACCCGCTTTCGGGCCCTGAACATATCAGCTCCATATAGGTGCATGATTCACCTGAAATGTGGTGCCTGGTTGCATAGCGTGGGGCAGCATTCCATGCCCTGGCAAAGCCAGGCTCTCACTGGGACCAGTGACTTGCCAGTGCAGACCCAGGGTGCCTGGCCACAGGGTTTTCCCCAGCTCTTGCCTCCATGGCACACTGTGGTCTAGATTGTAGCAGTGCTGCCTACTCTGTCTGCCTGGGCTGCTCTCCTTCTTACTCTGCCTGCCTCGCTTTCTCTGTTGAAGTGGGCTTCCTTTGTCTGCTTTGTACAAAGCTGTCTCTAGAAGAGTCATTTTAAGATGTTACTTCATACTTATCTCTGTTTATTCTCTGTGTAGGCTCAAATACATATCTGTGCCTCTGTCACTGTTCTCCCTCTTTCTAGAGATAAAAAAAAAAAAGATGGGGAGGGAGATGGTCCACATCCCAGATGCTGCAGCTCACAGAGATTTGCATTTTGTAAAACAGTGCCAAGAAGTGGGTAGGTGTTTGTGTGCAACTGGCAGTAATTTTGTAGAAAATACTTGCCAAATAACTTCGGGTGATGCTTTTTTTTTTTTTTTTCCTTGAATTGACATCAGATTATCCAAGAAACAGCGGCTATGCACTTGTAGAGCCTGTGAAAGTGTGGTTTAATGCTGGAACACAAAGCTTCAGTTGGCTAGAAGAGAGGGCTACGTTGAAGAAATGTGCAGAAGACGACCTCATTCTTTTCACCCAGCAAAATGAGGTCAATTATTTTGGGTTTGCTCTGGAACTGCTGTTCCAAGCCTATGTTTCTGCTTGATGAACAAGTATTAATTTGTTAATTTTAATGTGTCTTGGAGACATGAAAGGAAAGCAAAATTTGTCTATCATTAAATGAGTGTTCATGTAAAATTTTTTTCCACCTAAGAGTTGTGGCTTATTGGGAAATAATAGTATTTTTTGATTAGCAGTTGAATTCTTTTGTGCCTTGCTACACTGCAGGGACCTGACTGTCAGTGAGATGTGAAGTTGCCTGTGATGGCTTGAGCCTCCTTGAGGTTTTCTGCAGGGCTGTTGCCAAAACTGCTTAGCTGCTCTTCCAGCCACCCTTCTGCTGGAGTGTACCCCCCACAGCAGAGGAAGCTGTGCTAGTGGCAGGGCTGTCACCCCAAAATCCATCCTGTTGGTTCTGCCCCAAGGCAGTCACTGCAACCAGGCTGCTGGCAGAGTGCTCCCAACAGGCAGCATCTGATTTGCCTCTGACAAAGTCAGTTGGGTACCATTTTGCCTGGAGCATATGGGAACCCTCGCAGGAAGGGAGTCCATGGCCCCCATTAGGGATGACCAGCTCCTGACAAGGTGGAGGGATGGCGAAGGTGCTCAGCACTGGTAGTTTTGGGGGGGGGGGGGGGGGGGAGGGGGGGGAAGCTGTTGTGCCTGGGACAGCTTCCACCTTCATCGTGCTGGGTCAACTGGAATTGCCCCTCAGGGTATGGATGGAGAAACTGGCCTCAATTCCCCTAACAAACAAGGGAGAAAAAAGGGAAAAGACCTGTGCTGGGAAAAAGAAGGGATTACCTGTAAAGTGTCTGCATTTGACAGCGTGGTGTGTGACTGCTTTCAGATTTATTTTTTTATTCCCAGTGGTTTCAGCACAGTTTACTTCGCAGGAGTGGGGAGCATGCACACATTGTGGGATGGCCTTTGCTGCGGAAAAAATGAAAATTGATTCTTTTTTTCTGCAGCTTTGAATCCTGCCTTCCAAAACTTGGGGCGTTTGAAAACTTAAAGGCTTTCTCTCAGCTGCGCTTCTTGGTGGTATACCTGAAACAGCTATTGGGGTTTTCTGCCCTGGGGAAAGTAGGGGAGTTTCAACCTGTGAGACTTCTTCAGCCAAGCTCACTTTGATCTGCTACAAAATGCCTCTCCAAATTTCTTGGCTGCATGTACACATGTGGGTTAGCTCAGGGCCTTGTTTCTTTGCCGTTCATACTTACAGCAAGAGTAAGGGCAAGCTGGCTGCACCCACAATGAGTGTGCAGCAGCCCGAGGTATCCCGATGTCACCCTGGGGATCCAGGGAAAGGTGGTCTGGGTACGAAATAACTGCTTTCCTGAGTGCCCGGTTCGGCTGTAATTGCACAGATGGAAGGTGGCACCTAAACTTTTTCAAATAAATGCACCCTTTGAGGTCACATGGTGAGTCTTTATCTGGTCTTGTTTGCAAATGTAAGATTTATTTTTCCTCTCAGCCCTGTGTTGCCTCTGACAACCAGGGATAAAGCAGTAAAATGAGTCTTGTAATCTAGACAAAGTCTGATACAGACCTCTGCTGTGGTTGCATTTATGAGATTGTATTGATTTGTCAGCAAACCCTGTAGGGTGTTTTCAATGAAAATTTACCTGCCTGGCTTGATCTGAGAGGTAAATGTTTGGATTGAACCCATTTGTAAGTCTGTGACTTTAGCAGTAAAGACAGATAAATAAAATTTACAGATATTTTTAAGATGGGCAGAAGGGATATGAAGTGATTGTTGGGGTTTGATTGTTTTAAAGTCCCTCTCCTGCAGAAAAGGAAAATTTGAGAGGACAATTGAAATATCTGCAGTAACTATATGGAACTAAGCTTTTTAAAAAATAAACCTTAAGAATGAGATGACGCAATCTATTTTGCACATGGAATTGCTGATTCACAAGAGCATTATAAATTCTTTATTTCAGAGTAATGATTAATGTATCTATTTTTATTACATAGAACTGGGCTGACCATAAAAGGTGTACAAATACGTATTTTGTTTGCTGATATAGCTGATGAACGTGAGAGAGAGGTGTCTCTGAATATTATGTGCTACACTGATACTGAATCCTTTCAGAGGGAGAGAAGGCTTTATTCTCTAGCAATAGGATCTCTCTGGTAGGACTGAACCTTTTAGGATGCACTAATAGCATGTTACACAGTGATAGCAGCTCCTTTCTCTGGGATTCTCAAAGCCTGTCAAAATAACTGATTCTCCTAATGCTGTTGGGAGAACAAAAAAGTAGATGTTGGTTTTGTGCCATTCTTACCTTTGGGGAAATGGGAACAGAAAGATTATCAGATATTTAGATGTCCTGAACTGCAAACAGGCACATCTATATCTTCATCTGTCTGGTCTGTGGTAGTTAAGCTTATCTAGAAAGACTAGCGCCTGCCGCTTTCTTCTGCAGCTTGAGACTGCATGCTGAGATGTTCCAAATGTTCAACACAGTAAAAACAACCAGAAAAAAAGGCCTCAGGGAATAGGCAGGAATAGAGAAGGAAGAGTTAGGGAGCTGAACTGGCTTACTGTGAAGTCAGGCAAGCAGTGAGCTGGTGCAAAGGCAGAGTAGAGTGCGGCATTTTGGTAGCATTTGATCACCCCCATCATATAGCTTATGTGGCTACACTCATGTTAAGAATCATTGTATTTTCTTGACTCCCTCCCTCTGACCAAGGACAAGTCCTTGCTCCCTGCTTTAGGCAAGTGTTTCAAGTATCTGCCGTGTTCTCATGTCTGGCTGAATAAGAAAGGGTTAATGAACGTGCAGCGCCTGCAGTGAGACCAGGTCTGGTAGCCATGCTGGGAGAAAGTACGATGATATGACAAATCTTTAGATAACTGCATGCAAAATGAGTAACACCTGAAAAAATGTATTCTTCCATGTTTATTTTAAGTCTCAGAAAAGGCAAACGCATGTGTCTCTCTTCTTTCTTGACAGAACCAGCTCCTTGTGAAAGGCTTGCTGTTTATAGAGGAGAAGGTTAAGCAATGTGAAGGCAAGTATGGCAAAAAACCTGTTTTGGAGGGGAGTTGTGCCCGGATGTTTGGTCACACAAGATGATTTACATGGCTAGAAAGTGTACAGCCCTTCTGGTATTGTCTTACAGTGACACTCAACCTCTCAGGGGCCAGGTGTAGCCCCTGGGAGGCCTAAGGGATGGCAGGCTGTTTGAGTAGCCACGAAGCTGCAACACTCCCACCAGCCACATCTTCACCACGAGAGCAGGAAGGTGGGTCTGGTGTGGCAGTTGAACCTGTGGCAGCTCAGCATAAGCACAATTTTGGTTACTGTGTCAGGCTATCGAGAGCTGACCTAACAGGCTTTGTGTAATTTAAATTCAGAACAGTCACTTGGGTGGGAATTAAATCCTTAAGGAAAGAAGTTGATCACACATGAAGTTCTGTTTAAACCACTGGGGTACAGACACTTGCTACCGCAGAGCCTGCGGTTGAAGGCCAGCATGGTGCGCTGACTGTGTTGGATGTGTGGGGAGTTAGTTACATGTATTAACAGTTTGCTCAAGCAGAGTGGGCTGTCCAGAGCACATCTTTATTCAAAACTAGTCTGCCGTTTGATTTGACCCAGTTTTGTAGCCTGTAGGGAAGATCCCTTGCTCATCACCAGCCTGCTGTATCCGGGTCATTAAATTCCAATAGATGCTTATAATCTCACGTCATTCTTGGTGCTGAATTTCTACACACCGTTCTTCACCAAGTGACTTCACCTGGCCAGTGGTCTGTAGGACTCCATCCCTGAAGGAGCTGGGTGGTTGCCAGCCCCCTGCTTAGGTGCGTGCTTCTTTGGCACCAGCCCTGCAAGGGAGGAGAGAAGGCAGGCTCGTTCATTTTCCTGAACGTGGGTACCTGTCCTGCTACTGCCAGCTTTTCAGAGAGAGGGCTGTGCAGCTTATCATACATCTTGTTTTCTGTATTTGTATAAAACTATTCCAATAGCTGGCTTAGCATTATAAAAATTGGGTTCTAGTCTGTAATAAGCTGAGAGTTGCTTGGGAGTAGTTTGCAGCTGCTCAGATTTAAGCAAGATGAAGTGTCCCAGGCAGACAGCAAACCCCTCTTCCTATGCCTAATGTTTTTTTGTCCCGAGTTTGAAGTGACACTGGAGCCACTTCACCCGGGCAGGCTCACATGTCTGCAGGAGATGACTCATGGGCATCTTTCTTTCATAAAGTGTAGGCCTGCTGCAGCTCTTGTGGTCACAGCAACCAGAACTTTGTGTACATGCTTTGCAGTTAGCCCTGTCTTCCTGGAAAATTTTGACTGTCCCAGTACTCAGAGATGGACTAAAGTTCCTGCTGCAGGGCATGGCAGTGTGTTACTGTGTTTGTTTTTCAAATCGCAGCCTCTTATTTTAGCGGGATTTTTTTTGATACAGACTGCCAGAAACTCTTTCAATGCCTGTTTTATGATTTCTTGAAGAAACAAACCATTCGCCCTTCCTCTTCAGAAGCAGAAGTGATCGATGTTCTGGCCTTTTGTTCTGGCTTTACACACCAAAGCATTATAGTCCTGTGGAGGAGGCAGAGGAGAGAGAAATTTAAACATTCAATTAGTCTGTTTCCTGTTGTCTTTTTCACTTACAGTTGTCAGTTTCTGGTAATGGGTAGCTGTTACGGGGGTGTTGAGTAGGTGCTTGTCTGTGCAGTTCCAGTTTTGAAGCCAGCATCGTAGCTGACACCACAAAGCCCCCCCCGAGCTGTTGGTGGGCTCTCTGCTCAGAAGGAAACATCTGCAGGGGCTGGTCCTGCGGGCAGCCTGCCTTTGGCCATGCCCTAAGCAGCGCAACCCGTGGGCAACACAGCGAAAGCCCTCGTGGAAGCCTACAGATGGGTAAAGCACTCTGGTGCATAGCAATAAGGCTCCTTCGAGCTGCAATTTTATGTGTGTTCCTCATGTAGGGCCTTTAGCCAGCTTGAGTCTGGGGCTTCAAAGCTGCCTTGAACAGCTATCTTCCACTAGAATCATAGAATGGTTTGGGTTGGAAGGAACCTTGAAGATCATCTAGTTCCAACCCCCCTGCCATGGGCGGGGACACCCTCCACTAGGCCAGGTTGCTCAAAGCCTCATCCAGCCTGGCCTTGAACACTCCCAGGGATGGGGCATCCACAGCTTCTCTGGGCAACCTGTGCCAGTGCCTCACCACCCTCTCCCTGAAGAATTTCTTCCTGATATATAATCTAAATCTCCCCGCTTTCACTTTAAACCCATTACTCCTTGTCCTGTCACTACAGGCCCTTGTAAAAAGCCCCTCCCCCGCTTCCATGTAGGCCCCCTCATTACTGTTCCTTGAGTCCTGATTGCTTTGTGAGCTCCAGCTGGGGCTCTGTGGAGAGCATCCTGGAAAATCCTATTGTCAGCAACTTGTGTTAATAAACGTGAGTCTATATTTGCACCTGAAATTTCTGGAGAATGTATCTAAAACTTGAAGAAACATTGCAAACTTTTGGCCTTTGGGATGGGAAAAGTCTTCTAAAAAGCTCAGAGGCTTTGGGCCCAAATGCTGAGGAACACAGTCCTATAAGTCAAGCTTATGAGCATAACTTAAAATGTGTAGTCAAAGGATTGTGTACAGCAAAGCATTTTCTGTTAATAATAGGCCTTTGACCACAGTTGTATTCCTGTTATGGGAATTGCAAGTTGCATAATTTCGTCTGCCTTTATTTTAAATACCCACTTACACTTGGAGATGTTTGTTTGAGTTGGAGTCATATGAGGGGTGGCCACAAGTGGGTGTCGCTCAGGAACCTTCCCCAGTGCCACGTTGGAGAGGGGCACAGTGGCTTTGCAGCTCATCAGGGTCCCGACTGCTGTGTTCGTGCTTGGTAATGGGGAGATGCCGGAGGGAGCCCAGCTCTTGGAAATGGTCTCCCTGACGGAGTTGCTGCAGAACAGTTGAGGTTAGGTGTGACCTGCTGGTTTTAGACTCGGCTGCCGGCGTGCGGCCGTGCTCCCACGCTCGTTGAACGTGCTGACTGTGAGATTACACAATCCATTGCGCCGGACACAAAGCTTCTGGTTGAAGAGGGGCTCCACTGTTGTGTTGGAACTAGTCTCATGTTTTGCACAGAGTGGTGGTCTTTGTGCTACGACCGAGCAATTTATGATCACAGCCTTGTGTCTCTGTCAGTTAAGGTGAAGCTTAGGTGGGTGAAGTCCAGTTTTGGATGGAAACTCTGAATGTGAAGGGTGATTTTTATTTTTTTTTATCTCTTATTTGAGGAGTTGGAGAGTAGTGGGAAAATTCAACCTGATTTTAGTGTCCTTGTCACTAAATCGCTTGCTTCCCAATCTCTTTTCATAGGTGAGGATCGCATTGATGTCCTGTCTGAAATCTGGGATCACTATTTTACAGAGACTCTTCCTACACTCCAGGCAATATTCTACCCAGTCCAGGTAATCTTAATTGTAATTCAGTCTTCACTCAGGTGGGGCAATATAACTGCATTGTCTGCTAATGGTACACGGAAATGTCCGTTCTGCCCCAGCAGCAGTGTTTGTCCCGTGGCTAAACAGGTCTCTAAACCTTTAAACTAAATCTGGGAGGAAGTAGAGTTTGCCCAAGTCAGAATGAATTGTGTAAGGAGGACTGCTAAAATCTACTGGGCGACCACAGTGTTTTGGGCTGAATTTATTCCCACCTGTGTACCCTCTGTATGTGGTTAGCGACGCTTCAACACCGAAACTATTGGACTGTACCTTGTCTAGACTTAAGCTCTGGGCCATTTATAGTTCTTCCATTTTTAAAATACTTGGGACTCCATTGGGGCAGATGACAACACTGACAGCTAGTCTTCAGAAGGACAAAGCTGAAGGCTAGATCAGGAGTGAATGTGTTTAACTCACCCTAGCTTCTTTTTGAGGGCTTTATGTCACAGTTGTGCCTTTAGAAAATCCTCTGTTGGTTTTTTTTAAGCTTTAATAAGGGGTTAAGTAAATCTATGGGTAGAGGATGAATGAACAACTTTATGTAAGACCTGTTTACAACTGGGTATTTTGAAAGCCGAGTATCCCATCAGAAGAGTTTAGCTGTATTGTTTTTTCATGTAGTTTTGGTCAAGGTTTCCATATGAGCAGGCTTTCCCAGCCTATTTTGATCTTCTCTTCTATCAGAGGAAAGGAAAAATGTACCCCATAAGGGGACTGATGTTCTTGGAAATGCTAGCCGCCTCCTCTTGGCTTTTGTCTGTTTCGTAAGACATGCTTCCTGGAGCCTTTTTAAATTATTTTTCCCTTGTATTGTTTGAAAAGCAGCAGGTAAAGCTTAAAGGTTGCCCTTTTCCTCTAATTCTATTAGTTGGCATTTCCTAAAAGACAGAGGACTTCTATAAAGACAGACACTAACCTTTCTACTGTGTTTATTTTTATGCTTTCCTTGCTGCAGATGGTTAAAGGTAGGTGTTTGGTGGGTAAAACTGTGCAATTGTATCACCACTTTCTCCCCTTTTGCAACTAATTCAGTCAGGGAGTGACCTGATGTATTTAAGCAAGGGTTTGCCTGCACTGCAGCTATCTGTGCACTGTGGGAACAGCTGAGCTAACTGTGTGCCATACCCACTGATGCTAATTCTGCCACTTACCAGAAAAATCTCCCCAGCTATTAGATGCCTCTAAGGAGAAACTGAACAAAAGTTACCATGCAGCGAGTGAAGCTTTTGGAAGTGACTTGTTGGTAGTGGTGAAAGCGGGCCTATGGGGTGTTGAGATTCTTTGAAAGAGTAACTTTCTTATTGTATTGGTCTTGTTGCAATATCTGAGTCACTCAAAAATATTTCATAGAAACAGTTAAATTAGAGAAGTATTGCCATTTTACAGATGTGGAACTGAAAGGTAACAGACAGCATATTTGAAGCTTTGTAGGCGTGCAAGTCCTGTACAAATGTATGGATTTAAACCCCTAAATACATCCAAGAATCTGACTCTGAGGAAGCTGCCCTAGACTACAGCAGAGAGAGTTGCTGGTGCAGCAAGAAACTGAATGGTGACTGCTCTTACCCCAGGCCAGTGCCCCAGTACCAAGACTGATCTCTTCCAACGCCCAGGGAACTGTGTGTACCTATTTATATGGTGTGTCACCACATGTGAAGACAGCTCCTGGAGCAGATCTCTTTTACCAAGTTGCAGTTCCTCGTGCGCTGGTAGATGGGAAAGTCAGTTTGTTGTCGGTTCCCCATCCTCCGCTGCAAATGTCAACATGATTATTTAGTTGCGCTCTTCTGCGATCCCGGCAACTGCTCATTCAGAATGAAAGTAAGCAAGCCAAATGTGTGAGCGTATGTTACCCAAGGTAGTAATTAGAAGTAGCTTCCCATCTAAGTTTAAGCCCGAGGCTCATAGCTGTTGCAGAAATATGACCTTTAAGCAGCCAAGTTGGTTAAATTGCTGTGCAGAGGGAAACTATGTAAACAGGTCACTGGCTTTTGTATAGTTGCAGCTGTTGATGCAACTACTTCGTGTGGAAAAAGAATAGCAAATCTTGGGTCTTTTTTGGCACAGCAAGATGTTTGCGTTTTGAAATGTGGTATGAAGTTATGGGATTAAACTGCATGATATAAATAAAAACTGTGCAGCTGCTGAAATAGGGTTCACAGATACGTAGCGGTCTTTTCTACACCACTGTGTTTCTAAACGTACGGCGATGTTTTAAAACAGCAAAGTGCTTTTATTATGACCAAGCTGCCCTCCAGACCTTCAATTCATATTTATATATTGATAATGTTAATTATGACATTAAACCCATTATGAATTAATGATTAACTGCTGTTAATTCCTTCCAGCTAAATATTTGCCATGTTGAGTGTGTTACGGAGACCATAAACAGACCACGGGGCAGAGATTAATGTGCTGGGAAGAACAAGGGAAATTCTTTTAAGCTGGAAAATGCTGGGCAGGGCTGGGAGGAAAATTTCTTCTGTTAAGCTCCAATGGGGCAAGAGAAAGTGGTGTGGAGTTTAAGCTTAGCAGAGGGGAAGGTGGTAACACCAGAATGCTGAATGGAGAGTTTAAACATGGTGAGAAATATTATATCGTCTTCACCAGTTAAGGCTGCTCACTTGTATTGCTGATGTAAAAAGTAACGGAGGGGACACGGAGCACCTTGGAGTGGAAATCAGTGCTGCTGCTTTTTTAAATGGTGTTTGGTATGAGTAGTCTCACTATCTTTGCTCTAGCCTAAATCCTGAAAATATGTAATGGACTGAATTGTGGATTTTTGTCATATCAGCAAGGTCTAAAGTGCAGACATTGAGCAAAAAGAGGATCCAGCGCAGGCCAAAGGTAGGCCTAGTTAAGGAATATTCTGTACAAACCTCTTTCACTACCAAACCTTCTCTGGTTTCTCAGCTCTGAGTGGTAAAAACATGAGCAGCATCCATCCTGGGCTTTAGATATTTGTGACCAAATTGGATAGCAGTTGGGTTTCATGAACACACAGCCTTCTGGTGAAATGAAGACCTATTTTTGGCTTCACTCCAAACCTAGTGGCACCTCAGGTGAGGTGTTACTCATTTCAGAATTTGTGTGGGACAAGAGACTGCAAGGGAAACAACCAAAGAGTACCATGAATCCCCAACCTGAGCAGCTGGGGGGTGCTTTGCCACAGCAGCAGTGGGCAGAATAGACCCTTTCTGTCTCTGTGCATGCATGTATGGGTGCGATGGTCACACATCCCTTCACCAACTCTTGGATTTTGCTTTCTATATTTTTCAGGGTCAGGAGTTGACTATCCGTCAGATTGCTCTTCTTGGCTTCAGAGACTTGGTCTTGCTAAAAGTAAAGTTGGAAGAAATCCTTCCTCTGGTCCAGACAAAGCTCCCAGCTTCCATTGTCCAGATGCTGTTAATTCTGCAGGTGGGGAGCCTCTGCTCTTCTTAATCTGACTTCACTTGTGGGTCTGGAAGTCATTGAATTAATATGAACCCTGGAAAGGAGCGTGGGGAGGGTAGAGGGTGTGATGAAGTGGTAAATGTAGAAATGAGAGCTGAATGTGAATGTTTAATGTCCTGAGCTTTCCTGGGAACAGGTAAGAACATTGCTGTGAAAGGGCTGGGTTGTGCTCTTTGGTGTTTATATTTTTCTTGGTACCTCTTCTCTCCAGTTAGGAACAGTCTCAGGAAATTTTTTGTTTTTTCCCTCCCCACATAAATTGTTGTCTCCCAGCTTCTCTGCATGCCTTTTTGTGCCCTGGTTTTGCTGGTTTCTCAGCTTTGCACTAACAGGGTGAGTCTCCATCACAGTGGACTGTGGAGTCTGAATGAGCTGTGGCTGCTGGCTGCCTGACACCAGCCCCTTGGCTGGCTGGGATGCTGAGCAGTGCCCATGAGAGGAGGAATACCTTTTGTCAGCAGGCAAAATGCTGTGCATCTTCCCAAGGCTTCTCCCAAGAGACCCAGACCTTCTATGAGTACTGTCCTCTTTATCTAGATCTCAAGAGAACTATTTCCAAGCATGGCATATACAGCCAGCTGTTTTATATTTTACATCACCCAGCCTGACAGTCCTGCAAAATACCATATTAAAGGTGGCTGTTTGGGTTCTTCTCACTTTTATTTCTTCTCCAATATACCTTGTAATAAGTGGTGGGGAATGAAACTTTCTGAAGTACAATCAAAATTGCAAAGTGGCTGAGCTGGTGTTTCTGTATGAGTTCTTGCCATTGTGATGCTCCCACTGCCCCACACTGTAAGAACAGGAGATACTAAAGTACTAGCTCTATTTCCTTTACATATTTTAATACAAGAATCTAGAGAGCAAAGAGGGTCTCAAAGCAATGCATTTGAGAGAGAAAAGCTTACTGAGGCTTCAGGAAGTCTGTGAATGGTTTCTGAAATTACTGTTAAATTGGTTAATCTACCATCTTCACAGCTGTAAGCTGAACTACAGAGGATGCTTTTCCTGCAGCCCTGCCTGGGAAAAGAGCAGTGCTTTGCCCAAAGTGTGTTACAACTTTTCTACAAAAAGAGGTGTCCTGGTAAAACTGCCTGGATGTAACTATATCACTGTAGTTAAACTGTGCAAATCCTCGGTGTGAGCCTGTCTTGCACCTTCGTGTTCCTTGGTCAGAATAAAGACAGCTGGCTGCTTGATGTCTACAGGGTTATGGCTGTGACTTGCCAATGTATCTGGCATATTCCAGTGCAGAGATATTTGACAGACTCCAGGTTTTACCCACAAACCTTACTCAAAACTATGTAGCGGTGACGTTGACTTTTCCTGTTTGAATTTCAGAGTGTCCATGAACCTGCTGGCCCCAGTGAGGGTTATCTGCAGCTGGAAGAGCTGGTCAAGCAGGTGGTATCGCCGTACTTGGGTTTGTGCGAGGATCACAGCTTTTCTGGTAGCACCTGCCTTCTTGGTAAGACATGAGCATTGTACAGAATCTCTTCTTGGGGTACACAGGTTGGTTAATGTGCTAGAAAAGGAGACAGTGCATGACTCCATGAAAGACAGAAAACTAAGGTTAAAACACCCTCAAGAAGGTCCTGTTTAGTATGTTTCTAAGCGTAGATTTTGGTGGTGGGCTTTTTATTTTCCATGACCAAGTGAACTATTGTGGCCCCACCACAGCGCGCACACACACGTGCAAAATCTTCCTCTCTCTGGAGGTGGACTGAATTGTAAAACTTCCTGGTCCTTGCCTGATGTACTGCTTTCACCCTGGTGAGAGACTGCACCTGGTCCTTTGCTGCCTGCTCTCTGCCCCTGCTTGCTAGCCCACTCCAGCTGCCTGGATTCCCGTGCTCACTGCTGCAGCAGCCAGCCTTTGCAAACAGTAAAACTGGTGGATGCTCGTTTTGAGGGATTATGTGGGGGTTTTTTTGCATGGAGTCTTCCTTTCATCTGAGGACTCTGTAAAATAAAAACACCCCAACATGTGTGTTTAAACTGTGGATGGATAGGCCTCAGTGAGAGAACTGTCACTTCACTTCAGGAAGTGAACGCTTGTAGTGGAAAAGTTTTCCACACATGATCCAGGAGTCCTGCTTACATGTGTGGCCAGCCAGAAGAGATTAGCTAGCCAAGAAATGTGTGCAGTGATACAGAATTGATAGTCAAGGAGATTTAAATAGAGTAAATGAAGAAAGCTCCAGTCTCCTTCTGTTTTTGTAAGCCTTAGCCTTTGTTTTGTGGCAAGCTGTAGACATACAGCCTGTCATGTATTACACCTTAGCAGAACAAAAGAAAAGATGGTCTTGTGGTAGAAGGACTTATCAGGACGCAGACAATCTGTGCCCATAACAAGTTCATGGCATCGCTTCAGGCAAACTGCAGCTCAGGGGGTTTGTGCTTGTGGTCGTTGGGCAATTAAATGTCATTTGTGCAAGTGACCATGGTTATATAGTTCAGCATTGATTTGTGGACCTGATGCCAAGGCTAAATCTAGACTACCTTCCCCTATAAAAGTTGAGCTTTGACAAATTTAATTGTTTTGCTGTTCATGGATGTCTGCATGCTGCTGTATAGTTTGAAAGGTAGCTGTCTGACCTGTACTGAAGCTTCTAGCCATCCTGGATTTCTGCCAGCTGAACAAGTCATTAGTGTCACTAAAGAAAAAATTTCACACGAACTGGCCCTGTAAAGTTTGTATGCCTTAGAATCATTGTATTTACTTTGATTTTAGCTGTCATTTATTTGTGTGCATTTCCAAGGTAGCCTTTTGCCCCTTGCCCACCCTGTGGTGAATGGGAGGAAAGAACAAACTTGTGTTTGCGTTACACAACAGCAAAGCAGCGCTTTTCTGCAAATAATCTTGGTATTTTCAAAGTGCTGCTATCACGCTGGTTTCTTTTCCTTAACTCCCACTCCTAATCAAACTTCTTTCTCTTCTTCTTTCCCTCTTTTGGACACCTTTTTGATCTCTCAGAACCAGTTTCTTTTCTCACTGGACAGCTTGTAATGATGATGAAGTCCAGTAGGTTCCCTGTAGTAGCTTTTTGGAAACACACTGTTGGGCTTCGACGTTCTCAATGGATGCTGTGGAGGCCAAACTGCTTTCTGGACCAGAGACCATTGTGACTTGGAGGTCTCTGATCACAGCTGTGAATAGACACAAGGCTTCAGCCTGCAAGGCTGCAGTATCTTAAATTTGATTTGAAGTGAGAGAGGAGTGCAGCAGGGATAAAAGGGGACAGGACAACTCTCAGAAGGGATTTGTAGAGGGCAGCATCCCCGCCTGCTCTTCTGTTACCACCCTTCTTGCTTTGCCCATGTAAAGCAGCCATAACCTGCATTGTAAGGATGGAGTATGCTGATCCAGTTGTCTAAGTAACAACATTTAAATTGGGAATAGGGAAGAAGATAAAGCATTTACCCTATTCCCCACATGTATAAAATGTAACATCACTGCTGATTTGAGTTTGCTTGCAAAAAAAAAAAAAAAGAAAATCCCTTAAAAACTCCTTCCAGTTTATGTTCCTGGCCATAATGCACCAAAATAGAAATAAACCTTCCAGTTAAGTGATGTATGACAACTCCCTTAAGAGACTTACCTTTTGCAGCCACAAAATTAAAAGCGGGAAAGTTAAAGCAATGAGTAAGTGTTGCAAGTTTACCCCATTCTCATCATAAAGGATTTTAAGCATCCACAGGTGATTCTTGTGCAACAAAATTTTTTCCTGAAAGGAGTCCAGTCATCCCTCCACTGGAAGAGAATAAACATTGAGAAATTCCTCACTGTCCATCTCTCACTTGCCTGGTCAGTCATATGTAAGCCATTTCTACAGCTAACCTGCTCTTAAAAACCTCCTCTGAGGGAAGCTTCTCAACTCCTCTGTGCAGTTCCTTGCAGCCCTCACGCTTGGCATTAGAAAGCATTGCTTAATGTCTTAAGCATATCTTGGTTACTGTTGTGGGGAGAAAATAAGAGCAGAGACCTCTCAGGTGTTAACTGAATTAGCAAGTTCATAGGTCAAAAGCCAGGCCTGTTTCCTCAGTCAGGCTGAAGACTCAGTAGTCTTGGTAGATGGTGACCAAACTGCTTTTCCTCTTCTTGTGTTAGTTACACAGCACCTGGCCTCCTGTAACTGCCCAGGGAATCTCCCCAGTTCTAGCTATTGCAGCTACAACTTCAGGAAAAACGTTTGCTAGTGGGAGGAGAACAAAGAATTCCTCTAACTTCTTCCATTGAATGCTGTGTCACGTGTGCTTCCAACACATTTCCCTGGGGTCCTACCCATCTTGCTGTAACAGCAGGATCCTGGACCATTCCTGTGCTGCTGTGAAGCTGGGTAATTCCTGCGGCTACATCAGATAAAATTTGAGCACTCCGTCCTTTAACCTCATCCATTTACATCACACCACCCCCACCTTCCTCCTCCCTCCTCTGTCCCAACTTCTGTGAAATTTTATGGCCAGGGACTGACACAGATGAAGGTCTCGGTTATCAAAGGCACTCAGATACTTGAGTAGTCGGGTTTCCGAGCCCACCAGCGAAGTGCTAGCATTGTCCTGGTTGATGAGTAAGGCTGTGTTAAGGGGACGTGGAGGGGAGTTGCAGTAATTTTCAAAACTGGCCTTTTCTGTCACTTGGTTAACTCTTCTGCTATCTACTACAGTGTTTCACATTCAGCTGAATCTGAGCAGCACCCTTATTGTCTCAAAAGGTCATGGCGGCAAGAAGAGTGTGGTGAAATGCTGTTAATTCTGGGACAGAAAGTAGCAGCCTGGATGTAACACAACAGAAGGGAGGAGAAGAATTAGAGTTTCTCCACACTGAAGTGTGCACTGGCGATAAACTGCTGTCAGTGGCTTCCCTACTTAAAAAACATGCCGTGCGCATGCTGCCTACGTGTGGGTCTAGTTTTAGCGCAAACATGCTCGTGACGGTAACCAGCTGCGTGGCTCAGGTGAACAGCAGCTGTGCCACGCCAGCACGAGTCCAGGCACACGCTGCCTGTGCGCCTTTCCAGGTTCCTGGGAGGGTGTGCAACCTCTGCTCAGTTCTGGGCACAGCTCATTGCAGGGTACCTGGGTTACAGCAGTTACTTCGGTATAGTCAAACTTTGGCCTCATTTTTGCACGTAGCAGGCAGTGCAGTGCCCCTGTTTGCAGGCTGATATAGGTCTCTGTGGAAGAGTATGGTCTCGCAAATTACTGTTGGTGTTTCCTTCGATACCAGCGGGTTTTTACAATCTCCCCTTCTGGGTTCTGATTATATTCAAAAGCTGATGTCAGGCTTTGAAACACTGGCATGTGCCGCAGCTCCGTGAGGTCTGCTAGTCAGCGTGTGTATGTACACACCCATTCAGACACGCACACAGGTACATACATCTCGTGTAAGCCTCTGAGACGATGGATACAGGCTGGCTGGATTGCAAACTACCATGGTAGTCGATCTAACTAACGATATTAGTTGACCATTTTACTACAGCAGCCAAGGACATGACAGAAAAGGGTCTCTCTGCCAGTTCCTGTAAAGGCAGAGTTGCCAGGCTTGGCAGGAATATTTTGATATTATTGCTTTCTCTATTGTGCTTGCTCTTGGTGGACTTTAATCTCTCAGGTCATCAGGCTTGGTGCTCTGAGCAGCACTAAAAGTTTACACACAAAACTGGCACTTTTTCCTCATGGGGATATTTTTATTTATGTATTAGGTAAACATCAGGCCGCAGACATGATTCCCCCCCCCCCCCCCCCCCCCCCCCCCCCCCCGTGTATCCTGGCTTTTGGGGAAGAGCTATAAGCTGTCCCTGTTTGAACAAAGCATGTTTTCATTTTGAATGTGTTGTATAGGAACAGCAAAGAACAAAGATTCAGCCCTTGCCTACAAAATCTGCAGCTGTGGAGTCTGGAAAATTGGCAGCATTTTGCACAGCCCCGTTCAGTTTAATATTCTCAGACCTCTCTAGTTAGCTAAGACATCTCTGCACAGCTGAAGCCACTGCGGGATAGGTGTATGTAAATATTAAACCAGGGGATGGGGAGGTGCCATGAACCATCACGTCAGGAGGCTACGGAGCACTCTTTCTCCTCTCAGCCCACGAGCTGAGCAGCTCTTAAAGCTGTCTGACTTCCTAACGTGGACAGGAGACAAGCACCTAAATGCATTTAAAGATCTCAGCCTGGGTCAGTCCCGTTGCAAGTGTGTAACTGCCCCCACCACTGGCTTCTCTCTTTTGGTATCAACACTTTGTTCACAGCAGTCAGAAGTGGAGAAGCCCTGACGTGCTGGTGAAGGTTAGAAGCAGCTACTGCTCGTGACACTGGTGTTATTTTGGCCTTGCCTGTGCCAGGGTAACTTTCCAAGACCCAGGTGCGGGCAGCAGCAGGACGCTGATGTGCTGCACAGGATTTGGCGATGCCGGTGCTGTGCTAGGATGCTCGCCTGCTGCTGGAGCTGCAAGGAGGGGTGCAGAGCAGAGGGATGCTTCTGTGGCTCCCCTCCTAAATTACTTTTGCTCAGTGTTCACCAACACTGCAGCTTGCTCTGGCTTCAGCTGCAGATAATGCCTAGAGTATATTTACTATAACCAGCCTCAAAAGTTATCTGCATGTACTCTAAAGCCTGCGATGAACCGTTTTGAATGAATGTGTCGTTGGCAGCAGCAGGGTGAAGTGGTGTCATAGCTTGGCTGCTGCCAGTGGTGGAGCTTTGGCTGCTCACCCGTTCCTCCCTGCAGCAATGTAGAGGGGGTTTTTTTCTGCCTGCCTTCCTGATGCAAACTTCCAAAACTCTTTAATAACCTTCTGTGATGAGTGCTTTGCTTTTTGTTTTGTTACTCTCTCTTACACTCTGCAGTCTTGGTGGAATATTTTATATGGCTTAAAGTCTTCTGACTTTATGAAATGAGACCATGCACTTCAAGGAAGTCGGTGAGAAACAGGGAGAGAGAGGTAGGGAGTTGCCTTATCAGCTGCTTTGGAGATAGCTCACGTGAGGTGTTTGATACCACATGGCAATGCTGCGTGGTGGTGGAAGGCAGCAGGTGAAAAATAATGCTGTCTGATTCAACAAGCCAAGGCACAGATTCAGACCCCTGCTTTTCTTAAAGCTTTCAGTGTTACAGTTGAAATGGTGCTTCATGATACGGGGTTGGGGGCAGTGCCACGGGTTTGAGTTTTCAGTTCTGCGTCACTGCTTTCACCTGTGTTCCACAAGCGCTGCCTTACCCTTCTGCACCTTTTTCCCTGGGCTGTCACGGTCTGTTACTGTGCACTGTTTTCAGTGTCTGATCCCAAACCCAGACATGTTTTAAAGTGGATGAAGTATTCTTTTTCTTGCATAATCTTTAAAAAATACAGTGGCACGATTCTAGATTCTAGCATAACGAACTTTCCTGTGGCAGCTGGAGATGCAACATTCACTTTGACACCAGCTAACAGCATGTCTGGAGAGAAATTTTCCAGAAAAGAAGCAACTCACCAAATGTGTCTTTAGGGACTTGTGCCACTTCAGTGTCACTGATTTTAGTGAACCTGCACAGGAGTTTTTCTACCTGGTCCTCACCCCCCCTGAGTAAGAGAGGAGACCATCAGGATGCTGAAGGAAGGTCCTTTTGCTGCACTTGTTACTTTCTGGCTCACTTCTCTCACAGGCAGCAGCACCGTTGCCTTACAGCGGGATGGGAGGTGTTTTCTCACCAGGGGAGAGGCAGATCTCCTTTCCAAACCCCCAGCAGTATGAACTAATGAGCACCTAAGTGTTCCCCAGTGCTGATGGGGAGGGATGATGTGTGGCTGCACACCGAGTCCTCTCTGTTCCCTGAGGCCAGCCTAGCAGTTCAGGTGATTTGTCTGTGCCCTACTGACCATTCCTGCTTCCTTCTTCTCTTCCAGAGAGACGGCACTCCAGATCCCACCCTAAGCCTGGTGTACTGAATTATTCATCTCACATGCTGACAAACCGGCAGCCCATGGAGATGGCCCTGACCCCACTGACGGAGCAGGAGGGCGAGGCTTACCTGGAAAAATGCGGTAGCATCCGTCGCCACACCGTTGCCAATGCTCACTCGGATATTCAGCTCCTGGCGATGGCCTCCATGATGCATACAGGAATGGTGATCGAGGAGTCGGACAGTACCGACAAGTGCCTCATCCTGCAGCCCAGTTTTAGCCACAGGCAGTGTTCCAGTGAGCCCAGTATTGCCGATGGGCCAGAGGGAGTCATGACAGCGAGCAGGCAGGACCCTGCGGAGCTGAACTGCACATCCGTCAGCTAGAACAAGTCTTGCTGAGGAGAAGAGAACTGTATGCACCAACTGGACAAAGTGCCGTGTCATCCCTTGCTGGGGAAAAAAAGAGGAAAATTTGAATTTCCTCATGTCATGGAAATGGCCTTGAGGGATTTTATGTCTCTTTGGGAATGCTCTCTAGATTTTTTTTTTGCTTGACTGTCTGGGATCATTGTTGATGGAGGTGTACCAGGCTGCTCCCAAATGAGCACTGGGGGCTGCAAAGGTTTTGCTGTTGAACAGCACAGTCTCCCTTACGTAAATTTTCTTCCTCTACTAGTCTAAATCCTTTATCCTTAGATTTCCTTCTGTTTCTTTGGTATGATACAAATTCACTCTTTCTGCTTTTCTTCATCTTTCCCAGCTTTGTGCTGCTGCTTCACTGTTTGCTCCTGCAGCGGAGCTCTCTGTGCTAAATGTTCTCTTCTGGCGCTGGGGTGGCGATGGCTAAGGACTGCATTTTTCTCTTTTAAAGCTGAAATCAGGGATGAAACCATTTGGATCCTGCAGAAAGATCTGCTTGGGTGGCTTGTGAGAGAAGGAGATCCTTCACTTCGCCTCCCATGGGCATGAATGAAAAGTCCAAAATCCAAACAAATCAGACTTTTTGTCCACAGACCTGAAGAGAACATGGATTCCCAGCTAAGTACTTCATAGGTACTTTATTTGGTTCAGGTAATTTCTTTGGGGGTGGTGGTGTAAATTAGGTGTAAAGGAGGGATGGGTGTGTAAACTGGGGACAAAATACAGTCTGAGCATCCTGGCATTTGACATCAATTTGCTCTCAAAATTTCAGTGGTGGTAGGGCTACAATGAAAGGAGAAATCTCAATGGATTCCTTCGGGAAGATGAGCAGAGTCTGCACTTCGGCAGAAAACATGCCGGTGCTTCTCAGCATTGGGCCATCATGATTCCAGACTGGGAGGTGACAAACAGGATTTTATCCTTGGGCTGCCCTGGTACTTTTAGCACTTGCAGTTTTTGGAAGACCAAAGATAGCCAGCGGGGTGCGGAAAGGAGTCCTGGCTTGGTAGTCTATTCATGAGGTGCTCCTGACCTCCAGTGGTGTCTGACTCGGCACAGTGTTGCTTTTAAGGTAAAGCCAGGGCTCTTTTCAGTCTTCGGTGTTTATTTTGAAGGTTAGGAGTGGGTCCAGTTTGCAAGTGTCTGTCAGGGCACTGCAGTCTGCAGTGTCTGCCTTGTAGCATCACTTGGTACTCAACTGCTGCTTCTATGGGAACAGAACCAATCTGTTTGAGCAGTCCCCTGGGATACTCTCTCGATTTCTTGCTAAGCAGATTTGCAAGTTTAATTACAGGCTTAGAGGTGAACTGAAATCCTGCCTTAAATGTCAAATCCCATTAAAAATATGGATATAACTTCACTACCACTTGAATTTGGTCCCTGTGGTACTGACTGTAAATAAATCTGCCTTGACATGGAAACAGAAGGTTAGGATGGGCCTTCAGGATGTTTTTTTGCATGCTGTGACATTAACTGCAGAATGCTTCTGTTGGGCATTGCACATCATCTGCTCCACTGGCTGCACCAAAAGTACAGCTCAGACCCGGCCAGCATTTGGCCTTCGTAGCATGTGCAGCAAAAAGAAAGCAGATTATTATTTGGGAACAAAGCATCAGATACCAGCAGCAGCCACACTGCCTTTGTAAACCGCGGCATTGCTTTGTCTCCTGAGGTTTGCAAATGTTGAAAGAGGCATTTGTAAGGGCCCTCTTTTCCTTGCAGTCACCTAAGGCACCCCAGCTATCGGCCTTTGCAGGACGCTGAGTGTTTCGATCACCGGCCGTGCTTGCGTGTTGAGGAACAGAGGTTTAGTGGTGCAGGCTCCCTCCTCCTTGGAGCGTGCACAGGCCAGTGGAGGCCGGGAACATGCAGCTTTAAGCAGACTTCCCTTCAGATGGATTCTAGGATAAATTGCGTTCCTAGTCATAAATTGGACTGATCAGGCCAACTTATTTGTTGTCGTCTCCCCTGGGGTGGCCATGGGCTGGGGTAGAGCTTCAGAGTCTCTGTGGTGACAGCCAAACCCAGGAGACGGTGCTGGTCTCACCTTGCCATGGTCCCTCCAGCGTGGGGCAGATGATGGCATCCTGCTCAGTGGTTCCTTGTGGTGATTTAAAGCCTCTTCTTAGTCACAGTGAGGCATGTGGGGAAGTGATCCCCCTGCAGCATTTCAGTTCCCTCTTAGGAATGCTTTTCTCTCTCTCTCTCCTCTAACCCACTTGCCCTCTGTAAATACCCAAACCATTTGGATTAGTGAGCAGCACCCTCTTTTATGGTGAAAATGAGTATGATTTATTTATTTCCTGACATATTGTTGGATCATCTCTAGGGCTCATAGGAATCCAGTCCTGGTTTTAACTTGAACTTCTTCTGTTTTACATGTATGTGTAATTTGAATTATTTTGATTTTGTGTATGTCACTTTGCAAAAATTTGCACCAAGCCACGCTGAATCGTGCACTTCCCCGGTTCTGTTTTTTAGGGAGAATTAAAGCTGGTGGCTTTACTTTGTAAACTGAAGTAAACAAAACTTGTTCAGTAAACCACGCTGAGGGTCTGGTCATGAGCACTGCTTTTACAGCCCTGTGAGGTGCACAAGCATTTGTGCACATGTGAGGTGCACATTTGTTCTCCATGTCCCTGAAATTCTGTCATAAACATACTGAGGAGCCCTCAGCAGAAAGCTATTCCTAATACAACTGGCCTTTTCCCTGACATCCCCATAGGCAAGCAGCATGGTTTTATTGCCAGCAAGCACAGCTTCTTCAGTCCCCAGCTGAGCAGGCAGCAACCTGTTTGGATTTTTTTTTTGTTATTCCTGTCTGAAGAAATGGTGTAGATCTTAGTGCTGGCACTGGTGGCAGCAAGGGGAGCGCTGCAGGGTTTGGATTGATGCTGAGGTAGGGTGTTGCCCTTTCTTTTAAGTCAGAATGGCAGTGGGTTCCCCTGGAAGCAACGATCTTTTGTTACAACCCTGAGTCAACAGGCTGCAAATGTTTGCCTCTTATAAGCAGCCTGTGTGTCCCAGAAAGCAGAAACTGAGTGCCTAGTGAGGGACAAATTGTGGTGTTCATGGTGTACTTACATGAACTTCTTAATGCTCTGGGTCTACAGCAGAAGCCAGTTTCCCTAACTGGATGCCCTGTTCCTGCCCAACCTGTCTCCTTCCCTGTGCCAGCAGCTGGGCTTCTGAGCCAGGCACGCACCTCATTGTGTAGGGGGGGGTCCAGCAAGAGCAAGGGGAGCGGAGTGGCGTCTTGCCAGAGCCAGAATTGCGAGTTCTGTGCGAAGAGCAGGAGGTGGTGCCTGTGACACGCTCTCCGTGGGTCCTTCTCAGACTTGGGAAAGGCTGAAGAAGGATGATTTTTAAGTGCTGGTGCTGTACAAGTGCAAGGGAGCTCTTTTCCGCATTCACAACTGAAATCTAGAGGCAGATAAAGATCTATCCAGCTGTGCAGATTGCAGCCAGCGGAAGTGAGTGATGGTGTTTTATCCAGTGGTTTTAGTGCAACAGGCACTACCCATGCCAGGAGGCCGGGGCCCCTCACCGAGCCCGAGTCGGGCCCTTTCCACAGCCCCGTGAATGTCCCGTGCTGTTTGGTTAGTGGCATCTTGTCAGCGGGCCAGGAGAGCGCACCCTCCTCTTAGCCTGCTCTCTGTGGTAACCACCCCTCCTGAAAGCCATGCCCATGTCATATCACACCATGAACTGGATGTCTAAACGCCCGAAAGGGATGGGGGTCCAGGCTGGCTGTGCTCCCCGTCTGCCCCCTCCCCCATGCAGCACGGGTCTCTGCAGACCCAGCACTGCTATCCGTGCGGAGCAGCCCGGCAGTGGAGCTCAGGAAAGCGGGTGAGAAAGCAAGGCTTATGCTGTCACAGGTGCCCCACGGTGCCCGGGGAGTTTCCCAGGGGGATGTGAGCTGGAAATTCAGCCTGCAGTCAGCTTGTTTCTCACTCATGTACCCTCCAGCTCCATATGAAAGTCACCACAAATTTTCCTCTTAATTCAAAGTGGGATGAGCATGGATAGTATTTGGTATCCCCATGAGCAAAAAGGATATAATTCCTTGTCCTGTTCATTTTTAAAATGTGGAAGGTGTTGTGGCAGCACAACAGCTGCTTAAATGGGATTTTGTTAGCTATCCACCCCTTTGGAGAGTGCTTGCTATCCCAGCAGCTCCCGGTGAGGACACTGAGCACTTAACTCATTAAACAAAAGCTTCAGAACAAAAATGCCATCTTTTAAAGCAGCTTGGCAGCAAAGCTTTATTCGTTTCTTGGACCCAAAGATACCTGAAGTACCCAGGTTAGTTATATCCAGTCATTATTCCCGTCTGGGGGAGCAAATGCTGTGTAATTGCTGTGCCAGTTTACGTCTCCCCTTTGCGTAAGCTCATCCCTTCCAGGGGACAAATCCTGCCCCAAACACTTCTCCAAATCTAGGAAAAGCTGTCCTAAGTACACAGGGTGTGGCAGCTTGGGATGCATTAGTAGTTTGGGCTGAATTTCTTTAGTCCAAACGACAAAAAGAAATAGGAATTCCAGTGAAGAAATAAATGAACTGAAAATTGTCATTATTAATCTGTAGTTGTATAGGGCCAACACGCTCTCCAGGCCACAAGTATGGGTGCACATGTAGGAGACATCCGTATGGGAGAGGGCAATGAAGTAGAAATACAGGCAGGTAAAGGAAATAGCTGACTAGATTAATCTTCTCCCAGATAATATAACAAGGTGAGCTAAAAGCTTTATTATAGGTTGGTCATCAGACTTTTCAATGAGCAAAAGGAAAGCAAACTCCTTTTAAAAACCCAAAAAATACAATGGCTTGAAGGGTCTCACCTACCCTGGTCTCCTACCATAATACAGAGCAGCTTTGGAGTGTCTATAAACTGCAGCAGTACTGAGGGGGTTGCTGTTCGAAGTGCCTGTCGTTAGGCTTCAGATCTAACTCCCAGTTACGCCAAGAGCTAGTTCGTAATTCTTGTGGCATAATTATTCTAGACTGTGCAGTAACAACCTCTGTTACATTGGAAAATAGATTGGAGTCACAGAATAATTCTTTCTGATCTCGAAATTTATGGAGACAATTGCATTGGCTCACACCCAGGAGTTTTATGTGGTTGTTATCGTAATTGAAAAGGATTTTTTTCCCTTTGTTGAACCTGAAAGTATGAATTCTGTGAGAATTGCTTGGGCTCCTCAAGGAGCAGACAGGCCACTTAGGAGGTGCTCAGGGTTCAAGTCAGTACTGCACCAGGACTAGCTGGAACATATATATTTATATATATTAAATGTCAGCGATAAACCACAGATTCTGTGCCATACATCACCTTCCGTCGTGGGATTCCTAGACTGATTTACACCGGTTATTGGTAAGAAAACCCCCTTTTCCACTGTGGGGTTTTAATCCACGCTAAAAGCTTATTGACTGACATATATCAATGGTTTGTGGAGCAGAAACAAGAAGTCCTCCCTTGTCTCCTGAGTATCTGTCTCTAAGGGGCAGCTTCGCTATTGCAAGTGCTAAACCTGCTGTCTTTCTTCAGGCTTATCTCAGGCCAATGAGGTGTCTGTGTATCACCGATTTGCTGTGTGGTTGCATAGATGAGAGTGTGGGAGAGGCTGTTGTGAGCGAGGGGACTGATGGTACCTGTGAAACATCCCCCCCTAGGTGGTATGTGCACTAGATTTGTGAGAAATACTCACAGAGGAGGGATGAGAGGGGAGCTCCAATGTGCATTTGGGACTTTGAGTCTCAGGACTTCAGAATTAATCTCCTTTACAAGTTTGAGTGAGTGCCGGGAAGGGGAAAGAGGAAGGGATTTCTTGTGATTTTTCTCAGAAGAGAGTGGTGGGCAGCTATTACAGGCTGAGCGTCACTGCCCTTGGTAGTGCAGATGGGGCTCCTCCAAGCTTCTCCATTCAGCCTGGCGCTGGCTATCATCAGTCTCTCCCCTGGTGCTGCCCGCTGCACCCGTAGTCCTTACCAGCACTGAGGCAAGGAGCGGCTGCCACCTCCGAGTCATTCCCCTGTCACAGCATCCCCACGTCTTAAAAGCGCAGGTCTCCGAAATGAAAATAAATGCCGAAGTAGACGATGCCTGACAGCGTTTTCCACAATCCCCCTCCCGGCTCATTAACATGTATGAGCTGGTGTGAACCCGCGTTTGTCAGCCAAACAAAAAAAGAGCTTCAGAAGCTTATTCCTTTGGCTTTCCCCAGCGCTCAATCATATCCACTGCCTGTCCGCATTGTTATTGCCATCCTCCTCCAGCATGTGGAGTAGGAATTGGTTAAGATCTGCACCCATCCTGGCTAATTGCCATGGTTAGCCCGTTCACTGGCAGGGATTACGAAGACTCAGCTCCCAGTGGAAGACTGAAGGTGGATTCACTGGCAGGTGCTCCTGTTTTAGGGGCTGTGGAGGGGCAGGTAGAGCAGAATTAGGCCTTTGAGGGAGTGAACATTTACTTTGCAGGTGTGTTGTTCGTTCCTACGTGGTTTCTTTGGGGTTGTGCTTAGTGAGGGGACTTTCAAATGGGCTTTAGAGAGTCTGAGCAGACTAGAACTTTGTCCTTTGTTGCCTGCCTTGTGTTTCACCCCGTTTTCAAGCCAGCCCTCCCTTCCCCTCGGCTGTGCCCAGGACAGCTGGCACCCCTCTGTGTGTGCATTGGTGTGCTGTGCGCATCCAGCCCATAGCTGTGCCCAGCCTGTGCTGTGCATCGGGATGCAAAGTGGCTCTGCAAGCAGGTAAGTTCATTTTGTTAACGCTGAGGGGGGCGTACAGGGCGTCAAAGCGCTGGCTGAGACGTGACTCGTGTAGCATCAAAGCAGGCTTGCAGCGGGCAGGGCAGCCTTTAGTGAAGGGGGAACCTTCCGCACCTGTGGAAGGGGGACTAACCTGGTCCTGCCGTTCATGCTGGAACCTTCTTTTGCTTCAGACACGGTGTTGTGGTTAAAGGTAACCTTGCACTGACCCAAAGCACAGCCTCACACTAGCTCCTGTGAGGAATATTAACTCTGTCCCAGGTAAAACCAGCACACCCAGATAACGGGTACCAACGCCTGCAGCTCTGTTACCACGCTGCTCATGAGAGAGACGTACGGTTAAAGGGTTGGATGGGGGAGGTGGGTTACTTGGGTCTCTGGACAGCAAGGGACTCTGTTAGGAGGGAAAACTATCCATTGGCCTGTCAGGGATTCAGCGTGTAGCTAGATGCAGCTTATCTGGTGACCTTGAAGGGGAGCAAGTGAATAGGATGGTTAAATGGACCGTAGCTGATGGGCTTGCAGATCCGAATGGCAATCAGCAGAGTGTAATGACGAGCACAGGTAGTTCTAAGGGCTGAGGGTCACACTGCAAAGGGGAAAAAACCCCCAGTTTCTTTGTATCAGAAATCGCTTGTTCAGAGACATTCCTTCCTGTGCTGCTTACCGTCACTCAGTGATGAGCTGTGGTGTCGGGGTCCTGGTCTGAGAAACGGTGCCTGGGAAACAGGACAAGCAAATGAATTAATGAAGTCATCAACTGAAAGTCTGGGAGAATAAACATTCCCCCCCACCCGAGACACAGACTTTGTGGGTGCAGGGAGATCAAAGGCCAGGGGGAAGGACAGATTTTGTACACATTTATGTTGCCGCACGCTCCAGAATTATCAATGTAGGTGTGAAGGTGCATACATGTTGCCCTTCTGATGGATCAGATATGTCTGGAATAAAGCCTGAGTTCGTGGCTTTTCTTTTCCAGCCCAGAATGACACCACTTGTTGAAAGAGGTGGGGAGAAAATGTGTGGTTTCATCTGTGGAAAGCCTTGACTCGGTAAAGAAATTCCACCAAGACGAAAAAACCTCCCTGCTGGGTGCCAGTTGGCAGGAGGGGCAGGAAAAGCAGCGTGTGATGGAAGCCTGGCACGTGGCACTGGAGCCACAGCAGACGTGGACCAGTGCAGCGAGCCAAGGCAGACTGGGATGGAAGGTCTCGGCTGAAAATAGAGATCTGATGGGCCCCAAGCAGCAAAAGGCTGAGCCAAAATAAAAAACTCCACATATCAGACCTTACAGGGAACGTGAGGCCCAAATGAAAAGGAAAACCATCTTTGTGGACTATGAAGAGAACGTTCAACAAATTAAACCCCCTTAACTTTGGAAATGATTTGCAACAAAATGATCTCTTAAGACAGGGAAGATTTAGGTGTCCTTAAATTAGGCTTGTGTAAGTCGTTCTCCAAAGAGGTAGGTGTTCAGTATGAATTACCGTGGTCAGGAAGTACTGAGGGCAAGACACTTGGCTGGTAAAGCACTTTGTAAGACCCCGGCCGTAAATTTGTTTGAAAATAATGTGTGTTCCTTCCCCCCAGCAAAAGGAGTGTAAACCAGCACTGATGTTCTGGTCAGCCGTGCTTTCCGCATGAATAACTGGATGAATATACGTTAGTTTGTGCGTTGTGGGTTACTTCCTACCTAATCCTGGAGAAGGCTGTTCGTGAGCTGGGTGCCCTTGCCCTGTTACAGGTAACTGTTGCTTGCCGGTGAGCCCTAGGAGCTTGCTACACCCGTGCCTGGCCAGTGCCCTCTGTTGAGAAGGCCTCGTTGCTCGACTTGGTTACTTCTCGTTCACTTTCAGGAGTCTGATGTAATTCTGTGATAGGAATCCTAGACCCCTGATTACAAACTTTTCACTGAGGGAGGGACTGAGCAAGAGGGTGCAGTCTGGCATCCCATACACATAAAATTCTTCCGTTCCTTGTGGTGGCCTCTTGGTGGGGCATCATCCCCGCTTTGTGTGGTCTGGTGGCGTCCAATTTGGCTATATTTTCGAGGAGCAATAATCCTTGGGCAGTGGGTATGATTAAACTGAGAGAGTTAAGGTGCAGGACCTTTAAATGCATGTTGATACTCGCCAGCAGTCTGGCTTTGTTACTGCTGGAGTATCTTACTGTAGCTGTTACAATTGGATCAAAAGGGCTTAGCCTTGCTCGGACCCTTTTCTGATTTTGATAAGGACACGTGAAGGTGTTGGAAGCACAGTTCTGCCTTAAAGACGGGCAGACCCTGGGGGCCGTTGGACTGGACTGAGGCTGTCTTTATTCACGTTTATGGTTTGTATTTGTTTTGCATATATTTGTATATTTTATATACTTATCTATTTATGTTTTACATTATGTATGTATATACTGAATACATTATATAAACAGTAGAGTACGTTAAATACTTTTAACAATTTAAAGTATGTATTTAACTTTATATACTTACAGTTTTATTTTTGTATTGAATGATTATCTTTATTATGACTTTATTATCTTTATCTGAGACTATTACAGCTGGACTGAGACTACAGGAGTCAGAAATAGGCCGAGGTTAAAATATGGCTCCTGTGCGTTCACACCCTGGCTTCCATTGCTGTTTGAAAGCATCCTGCCCGGAACCAAGGAATCGGCCGTGGGCCCTCGTCCCTGCCCTGCTATTTAGTTGTTTGGTCAGGGTCTTTGGTGGTCTGACCCTCCCTTTCCCAGCAGCACGGCTCGCGCTTCAAGATTTTTGTGGTTTCTACTCTCATGAAGCCTAAGCCCATTCCATTTCCAAGGGATCTGAAAACACGCTCCGTACCGACCTTTTCTTTTTAATATTGATTCCCTTTCTGGATTTTAACCAGGAGGATGAGGACACGCCTACATAACGGACTCTGGCACGAAGCAACCGAGGAGCTGTTTCGTGGGGGTGAACCACACTGGAGGCAACTCCTTAGGTAAGTCTAAAGGCCACACCGTGTGAAGTTTGTCACACCTGGGCGTGGTACTGAGCCCGGGAAGACCTGCACACGTCACTTTCCCTTGGCAGCACCTCGGCTCCCTAACGTGCTGTTAGCAAAGCCCGAGTTCGTACTTGGCTGTGGGAACTACCACTTGGTTAAAGGCAGCAACAGAAGCGAAGATCCAGCTGGGAGAGGAACGAGCCCGTGCACGCGTGAACGAATACCAAAACGCAAATAGAAACGGGAAGCTCGAGTGTGCTGCTTGACCCTGGTGCTGTGCGAGCATCTGCTGCTGGAGGCAGGAGGGGAAACCAACACGTAACCAGCGCTGGTCTGTAGCGGAGGAGTCAGGACTCTGCAGATCAGGTGAGATAGAGTAAGGTTTGCCTTGTTGCTTTAGGGGTTTTTGTGGCGTGTGTGGTTTTTTCCTTCAGTGTGTCAGCTATTAGTCGAGTTTCATGGAAATCAGGTTCTGTCTGGGAGGGGTAAGAAACTGAAAACTCACCCTGTGATGAACTGTCAAAAAAAAGTAGTATTTAGCATGCTATCACTTCTGCTTTTAATGAGCTGAGACAACGCAGGAGTGGGCTTGGTTTTTTTCCCAAATCGTGAGTATCCAACTGCTGAAACGCTGCTCTGTTTATGCCTTGGCCCCTTCCCTCTTGGGTGGGTTAAACCTCCCAGACAAAAGCCACCAGAGGACGTACGTCTGGCCAATTCCCTTTGCTACGGGCTGGCGCCCGTCCGGTCTGGCTGAGCTGGGTCAAACCTACCAGCTGGGATCCTCAGGACTGTGAGTGTGGACCAGGGCTTTCCCAAACCTCCTTCAGCACGGGCTGACTGGCTCCGGGGGGGCTGCGTGCCAGCTGGAACAACCACCCGCAGTCCCGTGGGAGAGCAGCTACCTCCAGAGGGCAGTGAAGGGGTGGTTGAGACAAAGGAGCAGCATGAAATCACTGAATTTAGGACCCTTCGTGGGTTGTATTGCCCCAGAGATCAGAGTACAAACCGAAAGGAAAAGGAGGCTCATCGGTTGAGAGAGGGAAATTATTTTCCTGTTTCAGTGTCTCCTTTCACAGGGTTTCAGAAATTTTCCTGTTCCATCTGAGAGGGAAAAAAAAAAAACCCAAAACCCAAACCCAGCCTTTCAGAGCAGTGGAACAAACGTACTCCAAGAACACGATCGCAGAAAGCCTGCCCAGTGAAGCAGGGCCCCAGGTTTTGAGCAGAAAGGTTAGCTTCAGGACGCTGTGTCTGTCTGTGTCTGCTTCTCCTCCATCATAAATTCACTTTTACAATGTCATGTGGGGTTTTTTTTACACAGAGAAAATGGCAGTTGTGTAGAGGGGAAGAGAAGTGGCGACAGTAACAGTTCTGCTTGGAATAACACACTAGTGAGCGCAGACTCGAGCTGTGACTACTACTGCAGAGTCTCTTCCTGCCCCCTTGTCTGCAAGGGGAAGTGAAACAAGAGAATATGAGAGACAGAGACCCTTCTGTCTTTGGGCTTGGTTGTCTGGGGGGGTCGGTTGGTGGGCTTGGTTGTCTGGGGGGGTTGGTTGGTGGGCTTGGTTGTCTGGGGGGGTCGGTTGGTGGGCTTGGTTGTCTGGGGGGGTCGGTTGGTGGGCTTGGTTGTCTGGGGGGGTCGGTTGGTTTGTTAACTGAAAAGGACTGCAAAAGTAGCATGAACTCTTCACACATTCTGAGCCCTGACAAGCTTGATGTAACTGTTCAGTGGCTGCCTCGCTGCTCAGAGACATATTTTTGTCAAGGAGGTCGGTTTAATTGAAAAAGAAACCCCAAAAACCTAATAAAGGAAAAAGATGTGAAGGCCACAGATGCTGAAATTTTGTATTCCAGGTCACTAGGACTCAGAACTAAGGATGGCGGTGGCACTGTTCCACTCAGTCCAGCCTGGTCAAGCCACCCCTTCCAGATGGAGTGGACGGACGCTCAGGGGTGGGAAAACAACGAGGGTGAGACAGTGGTGACAGGGTGGCGTTTCCTTTGGTCATTTTCCTGTTGGCATAACAATTTCCTTGTCAGGTGGCATGAAGTGTGGGACTGAGGTTTGGGGTTGGCTGGCTGTGGGGGGGGTGTGGTGCATGTGTGTCATGTTTGTATTGAGGTTTTTTTTTTATTCCAAAATGTGCAACAGGCAGAATTCATCAACCATCTTACTCACTTCAGCCAGCCAGGCCTTGTTCCCCTACTCGCTATTGTTGGCCCATGAACCTCCCATTCTATTGCACATGTTAATAGCATACGCAACTCTCATCAGGGCTCATTTGGCTTTCAATGCTGTCTTGGAAGAGGCTGAATAGTCACAGCATCTACGGGAGAGGTGCAGCACAGAAAGGCTCAAGTGTATACTCAGAGGAATTGCAGTTTTCCCTTTCCAGATGAACCGCCTTACTGCTGGGCTGTTGCTTTTTGGGAATGAGTAAGGCGGCAGAGCAACTGCTTTTGCATTAGTAAGGATTTTATCATAGAATCACAGAACGGTTTGGGTTGGAAGGGACCTTAAAGCCCATCCAGTTCCAACCCCCCTGCCATGGGCGGGGACACCCTCCACTAGACCAGGTTGCTCAAAGCCTCATCCAGCCTGGCCTGGAACACTGCCAGGGATGGGGCATCCACAGCTTCTCTGGGCAACCTGTGCCAGTGCCTCACCACCCTCTCTGTGAGGAATCTCTTCCTGATATCCAACCTCTAAATCTCCCTGCTCTCAATTTAAACCCATTACCCCTTGTCCTGTCACTACAGGCCCTTGTAAAAAGTCCCCCCCAGCTTCCTTGTAGGCCCCCTTCAGGCACTGGAAGGTGCTATAAGGTCTCCCTGGAGCCTTCTCTGCTCCAGGCTGATTTGAGTGAAAACAAACATGTTTTCCTGTGAAGTTGCTGCAATGAACTGGTATTTGTCCAATACAATATTTTGTCAGGCCATCCCAAGCCACATCCAGCGTAGCAGTGCAGAGCCAATCCTTTTCCAGAAACATACAGGTGCGGGAGCCGTTTGTGTCCGTGTGGGTGTGAACATACTTCCAGATCGCTGGCGCCTTTATTTCTGCGTGTTGACTTTCCCTTCGTAGGTGCAGCTGCAGATGCCTTTCTCCTGTCTGAAAAAAGGCCGTTATTACTTCATCTCATCAGAAGATTTTAGTGCACTTCAAAATACGGAGCACTAAAAGCGGGTTAACACAACAGATGATAGTGAGTACGCATCTCTCTGAGCATCCTTTCCTCTTCGTTACCCGTGGAAGCCATTGGGACTGACTTGGCTGAAAGACGAAGTCGTAATTAAGCTGACATTAGCTGCACTGCATCAGATAGTACGTCTGTTTTCTCACAAGAAGCTGAAGGTCCTCAGTGTTACACATTCTATAGGGCATTGAGGCTGAGATCACGATCTCCCTTCCTGCAGAGGCTGTTAAAGAATCCAGAATGCCTCTGTGGTTGAGATATAGATAAGCAGATTGCTACGAAGCAAGCGCTTATTTCTCTTATTGGCAGAGGTTTGGTTTCTGATCTGAGGATCTTGCAACAAAGCTTCAACCTGTAGCTGTTTTTGTGACAAACACAACAGGCAAGCAGGATGTGGCCAGAGAGGTGAGCGTGCGCTGTATTCAAAGCTGCATCTTAACTTACAGGATGATGGTGCAAACAGTTTATTATTAATTAACGCTAGCTCTGTCTTCTAGTAAATAAAACTACGGGTATCATTTATAAGTGACAGCAGGTTTTTATCTTAAAATGCGTTCTTTGCCTTCTGGGTGCTATACAATACATGGTGTCCCTCATTAAAAACCAGCCGACTCCGAAATCCATGCGACAGATGAGCTACCCCGTCAGTCCATCTTCATTCAAAGGCAGGGCTACTCAAAAAGATGCAACGTACACTGCACAGTTTGATTAGTTTATTTTTTAAAATCCTGTCAGAAATAGAGCTGTGTATTAATTACAAAATATATTAAACAATCTATTGATGCTTCCAAGGGACCTTTCGTTCTGTTCAAATGCAAACCAATACAGACCTTTAACGCTGACCCCAGGATAATCGTTTGCATCCACCATCGACGTGTTTGATGTGGAAGTGTCTCTAAATAAGAGCAGAAAGGCCACCCTGATTTTATATTATTAGCAAGTTTACTCCCTTGGTAGCAAACGTGACCAGGCAGATCATAAGACCACTTGAAAAACAAGTCTACGTATCTCACATTACCTGAGCTCCCACATATACATTACATACCGACACTTCTAGTAATAAAATCACGTTCCCTGCCCCGCAGGGGAAGACATTCAGAGGCACAAAGGAAACACATCTGCAATATATTATGACTGGAAAGTCTGTGCCATAGCAGCTTTGCAAATACACACACTCAGAGTGGCGGATTTAACACGTTGGCAACAACAGAAGTTTGGAAGACAGAAGAAGCTAGGCCACTTTCTAAGCCCACCCCCTTGAGATCCAGTAATGCTGCAAATCGAGAGTTACAGAACCAAAGAATCACATTCCTGAAGGAATTACACAGGAATCTGGTTAAATCCCCCATAATTCTTTGTATTTGTTTCAGGGACAACTCTCAATGCTTCTTCCACTGAAGCAGTTCTAGTGATTATGCCTCAAACCAGCACGGTGAAATGATTTCTCAAAAGAAAAGAGATCAGCTTTGGAGGAAGGGGAAAGGGGGCTGTTCCACTGACAATATATTTTCACACAGAACCCGAATCTCTTCGTGCTAGCCTTAGAAAAGCCTGACTAACACGGTCACGAAGACCGTACGTGGGGATGGCAGCAATGTGGACTCGAGTTCTTCCATGCGCTGAAGATGTTCTTCCTGGTCAGAGAAAGCTCTGCAACTGCAGTTACAACAAAGAGTAGCTTGGAGGGAGGTGGGAGAAAGAGGAACATGGAAGCAGTAGATAAACAAACATCTCATTACCATTTGTAATTTTTCATGACAAAGGTTTAGCTGATACTTAGCTCTGAATGTCTCTCGTTTACAGCTCTGGCATTACAGTAATTTGGCATCACTCAGAGTTCTACTTGGTGATATTAAAATATAAACCCAGTAGAATAGCAGCAGTGAATAAAGCGTTCCTATTACTGTGGCCGATACATGCAGTAGCTTTCTACTCCCTGTTGGTCTGTGCTATTGTACAGTATTAACCTGTATCATTTACACTCCTGAACCCGCCCCCAGACTGAGCTGCCTCCCGAGGCAGAAGAATCTCAGCTCCAGCAGATAAGGCTCAAAGCAAAAATTCAGTTCATAATGCAAAGCTTCAGAAGGAAAGAAAGTATTAATGCACTTAGTGGGTCTCGGGTATAAACCAGTGGAGCACACGACTAAGGACATTTTTACTAACATCCCTAGGGCTGAGAAAGGAACTGTGGCAGGAAGAAACTCTCCCACACCCTCCCACACAAAAAAAAAAAAAGGAGGAGAATGGCAGTCTTTGAGCATCTTGGAAAAACGCAGGTAACTAACATGGCTTGAAAATGACTGGAGAAGCGTCTAGTGCCTTCTGTATACAGTGGGTCTAGGCACTGCCGCGGGTTAAGAACGGTTTAACGACCAGGAACACGCTAACTGAAGGCATTCTGAAACAACTCACCTAAGTAGGTTTATCCTGAATAGCCTCATCCTATTAAGAGGTTTAAAAAGACAGTTTTAAAGGCATGGATCTTTTCCTGTTTTGAGTAATATATGCTCACCTGTCCCCTAAACACACAGAATCCACCGAAGCCAATGGCTGACTGCATTTACTGTTAGCCAGGAAGCTCAGGTTACAGTAGCGGCCAACGCTCCACTGAACACAATTCCTCTTCAGCTAACAGGCTCTAGCTGCAAAATACATTTCACTCATTCGGATACGATGAACACAGTGCTAGGTTGGATCCTGGAACGCTTAATCGCATGCAGGTAAGCAGAGCACCCTCAATATACTCTAGTAGGCTCTCATTAGCATTGCACATATTAAGCATATACCTTGTATATATTAAGCATATGCACTTTCCCCACAGATGATCCCCCCCCCGGATTGGTTTGATAGGCCAAACAGTTGGAATACTCTTCGGTGTCTTTTAAGTTGCAGTGTCTCAAGTCCCGGCTGGTCGGAGAAATAAAATACATATGCTTGTGTATGGCTTAGTTCTTTCTTCAGTATCAGACCGTGTACTTAAGTTATGGGATGGACAAAACTTTTTTCTTCTCTTCTTTTAAAGACAAGATTAGAACTTTATCAGCAGCATGACAAGTTAAAACTTTTAGCACCAGTGAACTTGAACTACTCATCTTTGACTGGTCGAGACTGCCATTTACATGGCATGCAAATAATGGGTACTTAAAATAGTAATACCCGCAACACTAGGAAGCTCATGAGTCCTTGACATAGTGAATCTAGTGTTTGGTGAATGAGCCACTATGGAAACCAGATTCTTTAGCCAACGAGCAAACAGGATTGTGCAATTCTTCCTCACACAGTCTGATAACACGCTTTTCTTCCACTTCAAAGTGTGGAGGGTGGCCCAGCTCCTATTGTCTAACGGGACAGGAAATACCTGCGACAGCTGGTTGTGGATACGGCCAGCCATCTGCTGAGAAGTCGTAGGAGACAGTATAGGTCACACGTCACCCAGGACACCAAGAGATCACTCAAACAGATGCAGGTCACAAGTTCAGCTTTGGTACAAATTCAGGTTCAAACAACAGTCCACCACATTCTGCGTCACCCTGTGTAGTTCGCACATGCCTTCGCTCACGCATCCGCTCACAGCCTGAAGGATGTCCAGCACTAGGAGATCCCACCAGCACAAAGGTGTCTCATTCACATGCTACGCTTCTGTCTCTCTGGCGATGCTGACTGACATTCTGGTCCCGGAGCACAAAAAGATTTAGCAAAATGAAGAGAATTAGGGGGGGGGCCCTTTCAGACCACATTACAAATACTTCTTCAGCGAACGCAGCTCAGAGTCCTCCAGCCTTCTCCACAACACTACCACATGGCTGTCAGAAATACCAGTTATCACCCCTACATCGACATGCAACTTCCTGAAGCTAACTCCACAGGAGGGAAGGGTCAAAGCAAACCTCAGCGCTAGGTGATGTGAGCAAAAAGTCTTAACCTGACTTCAGATTTCAAGAGAAGCACAGCTGATTCAAGACTCTAGATAAGTCAACACAGAGCTTGGGAAAGTTGAGACAGTTTCTATGAAAAACAAAGAAAAACGCTCATCTTAATTTAGCTATTTCACTGCTACAGTATCCCTTGCAAGGCACTGAGGCAAAATGATTTACAGGTCTTTTCTGATATGACTTAAATTTTACCAAACTGAGATGTACAGGTACTTCAACAGGATTTTCCTGTAGGCGGTTCCATTTTGATACCGACACTTCATTTAGTTAGCTTGCTACAAGACGTAGCTTACTACTTTAATCGAGAACAATACCAAATATTTGAACACATGACCTCCATACGGAAAAAAAAGTACGCCAGCAACAAGGTTCTGTTCAGGTGAAGATCAGCTATGTTGGCAACTACGATCTTTTACAGATGCAGCCTGTGTGGACAATGAAGCACGCTCGTAAGGTGACAACATGACTAGTGGCTCCATTCCTCTGGTTAAGACTTTATAGGCTACATAGCTCCGTCAGTACTGCGAGCTTGAAATCCTTCTCTGCGGAGACTGTTTAAATCTAGGCGCGTTAGAACTTCGCAGCGCACCAGAAGGGTATCGTCCTTTACGAAGGTTCTTTGTTTCAAGGTCTGCAGGTGCATGAAAGTCACGTAACCAAAACCTTTTGGATTGCGGTGAATTGTCGGTCTCTGGAAGGCTAGTAACTCCGGCTTGGCTTCCATTACTTCTTCATGGTTCTGCCTTTCAGGGCCTTCCGATTGATCCAAAATAGAAAGTCGTATAGTGCCCTGGAAAGGCCAGGGCAGGTGGCTGTCATACTCTCCTTGCATAGTGTGGACAAACAGAGAGATAAAATTAGCACAACGCTGAGCATTTGGTAATTGGATATGCAGGCGCAAACACAGCTTGTAGCCAGGCTTGCCGGTATAGAAGCCAGGACTGTGCATCACAACGGGTCTCTCTTCTTCCTGGGCTTTCTGAAGTCCACTGAAATTCTCAATCTTCCAGATATAAATACCATTACATTGCTGTGCCTCCATTTCAGTGATCTTTCCCTCCAAATTCCGGATAGTACGTTTGAGTTCTGCCACGTGAGTGTTCTGAGTCTCCATTTTGGCAATGAGTTCCCTGATCTGGTGATCCTGTCTCACCAGACGACCTTCCAGCTGCTGAATGGTTTCTTTGAAGTTTTCGACTTCCGGGTTACAGTCGTATGCGGCACGTGACACGGGTGAGAAGAGAGCGGGCTCAAAGGGTAGGCCGTTGATGTAGGGCACAGGGTTTGCAGCAGTAACGCTGATATTTTGAAAACTCTGAGCCATCATTCTCATGTGAACCTGAGTGAACTCCTGCATGTGTCGTGCCAGTTCATTCCGTTGCATCTAGAATTTAAGGGATGCGGCATTAGGAACGTATCAAACATTGTCTGCAATCACACCTTAAACGTGGCTCTGAAGAAAATCAAACTAGTTGCTTCTCTTATGTATGTGAGGAAAACTGGAATGTAAATATCAAGGACAGGTGACGTGACAAAGTAATTCCAAACGGAGGAGCCCTCCAATGGAGGGCTCCGAATTTAAGATCACTGCTATGACATGAAAAAAGAAGTTCAAATGCCAGTGAGCAAATATTGTTCAACTCAGAATAGTGACACGGTGAAAAAGCGTTAGCAATAAACATACACGTAGTATTTTTTCCGGTGTTCCGAACTGGCATTGCATTCCCTTCACTGATTTGCTAAAACTCCATAATACCAACTATAAAGGTGTATGAAAACTGACGCGGAAATGATGAAGGGAAAAGATCAATTTTTACAAAGAGGTATTAAACAACTAGAAATAAGAGTATTTGGAATAAATTATTTTAGAATTTAATCAAATTTAAAGCACTGTCAAGTTTTCTTCACTAAACTGAGTAATAACTGCGGTGGTAACTTTGGAAGAAAAGCCAGAAGCAATTTTATTGACATGAAAGCTGAGAAAACAGTCATGGATTAATAAAAGCAAGTTCATCAAGCAAATCATTCACAGAGGTTTTTAAATTTGAAAAGGACTTTTGAAAGGCACTGTGCCAACAGGCAGTGTTTTAGAATTGCGATACGGCAAAACGAAAAAAAAACCAAACACAAATCACTGAGGATTTGGGCTGGTGAATGAGAAAGAATAGGAACACACGTTAAAACAAAACAAGAAACCCTAAACCAAACCAAAAACCTCCACCAAACTAAACCAAAAAACCCCTTCCAAAACCAGGCAGAAGGTCTGCAATGCATGATTCTGATAAAAGTCTTACCTTTTCAGGACACCCAAAGGCACTGTAAAAACATGGCACTGGGGCAGTGGGACAGTCGTTGTCATAATGGTTAGGCATCTAAAACAAATCAAGATTTGAAATTAACTTTTCCATCAAAAGCGTTCTTTCGTAGCATCTTAAAAAAGGGCTGGGTGGACTCTGAATAGGTACCTGAAGTCGGATCAGTTTATTGCTATATAATTTCTTAAGAGATATGTAAGTTTTGAACAAAAATGTGAGCTGCTGATAAAGATTCTACATCTTTCTTGTATGCACTTTAACAATTCATTGCCTGTGTTCTCATGTTAGGCATCAAAAAGCATTCAGGTTTCCTTGCTAGAACAAATGCCTTTTATTTCTAGCCTATCCCCAAGCTGGATCACGGTATTTCCTTCCCTTCTGAAGCACTGCTTGCACATACTTGTTGCTTCTCTCCATTACACTCAAAAATCTCAAATTACTTTGATTTTTCTTATGGTTCACGTTTTCCAGACTCAGTTATCTCACTGCTCTGGATCATCCCTATCCATCCCCACCCCAAAAGCTGTACAGCTTCAGCTGAGGCCTTACGAGCCCTGAACAGAGCAAAGAATAATTGTGGGTTTCACAGGCAAAATACCTGTTTACATAACGCAGCATGTTTGTCTAATTTAAATATTAGGGTGAAGTAAAATACAAAGTTAATACAGGTCAGCCGTTAATTCTAAACCATTACCGAGTTTAGCGTTCTCTGTTCCCTATTTTTGCAGTTCATTATTCTACCTAATGACAGGTTTTTGCCTTTTTCATTACCGACCTCAATACTGTCAGAGTATTTGCCCAGTTTGCCAATATCATTCTTTATTTTAACCCAGGTCATTAACACAGTTGCCATCCCATTCAGAGACAGGCTGCAAATTAAACAACATTTATTGTTTTCCTGTCAATGAGAACAGAAGAAATAATAATAGCTATTACAACAGTAATGGACAAGCAGAATTCCAGGCAGCACACACAGCTCGGCAGTGAATTATCTACAGCTACTTTCCAACAGTGGCTTTCCAATCACAGGTACCGTCCCTCTCTGCTCAAATCAAAGCCTTGTCTTCTACCATCAGCCATAACCACGGGCAGCTGCTCGGTATTCTTTAATCTCCATTCAAGATTGAAAACATGCAGCACGGCCCCTGTCGAGAAGCAGTACAGCTAGACAACGTGATTTGCAGCCAAAAATCCTACAGAGGTTTACCAGGCTGCAATCGCAAGCTGGAGCAGCACTGAAAGAGAGTATTACGCTTGCGCTGGCTGCAACGCTTTCGGAGAGACACGGGGAGATTTATCAGCTCACAGACACGCTGTTTCTTCCAGCTCAATTTCAGATTAAAGCAGCAATGTAAAGACAAAGCGTCTGACCCAGATGAAACACGGGGAAAGGCAGTCTCTTACCTGCTCTCTGATGAGCATTGTGTTGCAGTATTCACAAAACACACTGGCGAGTGGGCAGGTTTGGTCATGAAGCTTTAGTTATCAAACAGAGAAGAAAGAAAGCAGCAATAAAGTTACACGATTTAAAAAAATGCTGATCAGCTCTGATGAGGTGTGAAATTTTTAGTTACGTTTCAGATTTTGCATTTAGCTGTATGCCACTGTGAAGCAAAGACAACCCCCTTACCCTGAAGAGTATGTTTTCTACAATTACTGTTTTTTCCTGGACTCATACAAGAGATTGATGAAGCCGCAGATACTTTGTTTTCTAAAGCTCTTGTGCTCCAAAGGCTGAATTTTTCCAGAAGGTTCTAAAATGCATGTTCAGTTGTAGTGAAACCATATTAAAGGTTTTTTGTATTGTTGGACTGTATAAGATATTTTTGTTTGACAATTCACAATATGGTATCATAAAATGAACAGCCCTTGAGGTAAAACACATCCACATACAGATGAAGAAATGGACCTTCAAAAAGGAAAGGATTATCCTCAGTATCATCCAAGTAAAAAAGTGCAAAGCCAGAAGAACTGAGAAATGATCCTGGTCTTGTGTGTCAGCAGATATCCCCAAAACACGCATCTCCAGACACATCCTTTCTGCCAGATGTGAAAACCGTGAACGTGGGGTATTGCTCTGTGTGTAACTCTGGCAGCAGACAGTGGCCTCTCTGATGGCAAGGCCAAAAATCAATGGTTCTTACACAAGCCTTCACACCACACTGTTCCCAAGAAGTTTGTATTTAAGCACAACAATCCTCTCCATGGCTTCTGACTGTTCTACACTAATGTCCTGAGCCTGCAGCTTCTCACCTGTGCGGCACAAAGAGCTCTTCTAGACCAAAATCCTTCTATTTATTTTGGTTTTAAACTGATCTTGCATTTACAAACAAACTCACGTGAAGGGAAGTTTCAAAACTGAGCCTCCTGCTACATACCTCTTTATCTTCGTAGGCCATAGTTGTGGCACAGTTTGGACAACAGACCTGACGCCTTGGACACTCCTGTGTCATATGCTCTTTCAGATGGTTCTTCTGGAAGGCTCCTTGGCACTGTGGGCATTCCATAGTGGAAAACTCACACTGCAGCTGGTGGTCCTGAACAAGGACAAAAGAGGGATTTGATGCTACAAACAGGTACTATTGTCTCATCTGCTTTCAAGACAAAGCACAGTACAAGAGGAACAAACTGCAATTTTTTCCTTCCTGCAAGCAAATCCTTACACACCTATGCTGGCTCTGCCAATGGCCTGCTGTTACTGTCCCATTAAGATCAGGATTTCATGCATTCAGAACTTTGAGAATGCTCTCAAGTAAAAATTCAGCTCTATGTTTATCCTTTTTAGTTTCCAAAACAGTAATTTCAACTAATATATCTAGCTGTTTGAGGGAATATTAAACTGACTTTAGGGAACTTATGTGAAGTACAGGTACACCTGATCAAAAGACAAACAAGAATGACCCTAAAGGGAAAGCTGCGTAAGTACAACTTTCATGCACGACGATGTTCACTTGAGAAACACCTAATTACAATTAAACCCATGAAAAATCAAGTATGTGTAGCTATAGTCTTGCATGAACAGAGCATCAAATCAGCATAAACAGGTATCATGCATGACCATCTATGTTACTTGGAAATTTACTTGTCCAGGCAAACAAGGTTCCAGATTTTCAAAACTCAGTCTCACCTCTAAATGCCTCAGCTCCATCTTCATACTGCAGCCCTTGTTGGGACACTTAACCATTAATGAAAGGATTTCCCGTTTAGCAAAGTTGTCAGGAAAAAGTTGATTTTCAAGCAGAATTTCATTGTCTACTGGACATTTGTGACCCGCATCTCTGCAATGCAGAAAAGAATGGAAAAAGAGATTCCAAATTTCCTTAGCCCTTCATTTAGAATATTTTTACACTAGCAAGACATTAGCAGCCAAATGATAACACATTAAGAAAGTCTTTGAAAACAACGGCATTTATGTGGCAATTACCAAAAAGCATGCAAGGCACATCAGAGAAATGGAAAATACACAAGTTTCACTTGAAGTGGCACGACTGTGATTGCAGCACTTTCTAACTCAATAGTTTTTATTTGGCCAAATGCCATGAAAGATACTCTGGAAATGAACTTGAGGAGGATGTAGAGAAACCAAGAACTTACGCTCCTGTTTCGGTAAGTACTTCACATAGCTCAATCATCAAATATTTCACATTCTATTTCAAAACAATCCTTTAAAGTTTCTTGGACCTTCTTTCCTTTCTTTCTCTCTTTATAAACAGCCAAGATGATCATAGCTGAGAGAAAAAGCTAAAGCCTCTTTTTTATTTTCCCCCCAGATTCACTTAATCTATTTGTCATTACTTTTCATATAGCCCATTTCCCTGTTTCTGCTGCACAAACCTTTAATGAGTTGGTCATCCTTCCTTTGGTTTATTTCTACAGCAAAGAAGGATTGAAAGAAAACCTCTATACACAAAAATTACTAATGACTGTGAAAATGGCACTGGGTTTGGAACGGGGTATTGTGTCTGAAGCCATCTGAACAGCAAACAGACTGGACAGGCAGTGCTAACTGGCCAAAGTTTGGACTCTGGTGGTGGACACAAGCGCGTGCAACTTGCACAAGAGAACTAACAGCCTGTTCTGCTTTGCCAGGTTCTGTCCACCTACACGTAAAGACAAGAATCATTTGAATTTAAGTAAAAAAAGGATCACCCCCACCGAATGTTCTTTCAAACAATTATCCAGCATCAGCTCTTTTTTAAAACCAGCCGGTCAGCATATCGATTCACAATTAAGAAACACAGCGAAAGAGGCACGAGGGATGAAAGCCTCTGAGCTGAAGCGCTAATGGAAATGGCAATAAAACGGAAAAAATACACGGGGCGGAAAAATGTCAGAGTGCACTTGCGGTGCAAAAAATCAAAGGCCAGATCATTGTCACTGCTTGCAAGCATGAGGGGAAGCAGAACCTAGTGGGCTGTGGAGACCAGGAGGGAATGCGTTCTTTGTTGGAAAAGGAAATAATTGCTCAGCAACACGGCTAGAGGAAGCGGGGGTAAAGTTGAGACTTCAGAAAGAGACAATGAACTTCCTTTCCTAGGTTTTGCTTGCAAGAGCTAGCTTGCCCCAAGTCTGATAGTCAGAAAATGAAGTGGAAAAAAGAAAATACCTAGCCTGCTCTTTAATTCATAGCTCCCTGAGCTGCAATCAGCATGCTGATCTTTGGCACAACGCAGAAACGCTCCCTCACTTTGCAGACAACCTACAGGAAGTCAGTTTTCACAGGTATAACTTGGTTACAAATACCCTGTTTAGCGCAGTATAATGACAGTTCAGTAGGCTTGCTGGTAAGACAGAAGCCTTATTTCTACACAGAAAAGCTAATCACGTATAGTGAGATCCAACAACATATTAATTTTAAATAATGATTACCTGACCCCCAGTTTAAATAACTGGCAGCCAAAGGGTAAAATAAGCATGAATGCCAATTTCCCAATGAGTATAGTAATGAAAGAGCAGTGACCCGTTGTTGTATATTCAAGAGACTTCAGACACCATTTAAAAGTTTTGGGATTGTGTTTACAAGGTTGCCTAGGTTAATCTACAAAGATGTTACTACACATTTCCTATCACAGAACTGAGTTTATGCACCTCAATTCTAATTTACACTACAGTGGAGGCTTTCCTAAACTGGAATTATCACTCTGGGCTGTGCCACCCACAACAGCATCTGTGAAACAATAATCATCTTCTGCAAAGCACAATGAATATTGCTATAATTTGGCTTGAAATTAAAATGTAGGTATGAAAGGCAAAGCCAGAATAATTTGGTTTGAAGAAAAAGCCTGCTCTGTGATTTTAGCAACTGAGTAGTTTAATCCAGAAGCTAAAACAGCCAGCATACACTGCAGTCACGCCAGCTGTTTGATGAACTGCAGCATCCAAAGCTTTCCTTGCTGTCCCCTGTCAGCTCATAATCCTGTTTTTCTGATACACAGAGGTTCTGATATTTGCCAAGCTCTACTGCAAGATTTAACTTAGCTTTGACCTAAGATACAGGAGAAGAAAGGCTAGAGTGAAATTTAATTAGCTACTGTATCTGAACTTAATTCTTCTAAAATTTCTAATCAGGTACGTTGTAGGCAGTAACATCTGTAAACCACTATTTGTAGTTACTTAGGTAGATAAGCTTCACCACCACCACGACTCACAACACTTCAAAGCCCTTCAGACAGCTTTATTTAAAGATGCCAAGACTTTCCGGGAGGCAAACATTTACTGTGATCAAAACCATCTGGTCTAATCATGCCCTTCATGTTGTAAGATATAAGACTCCAGTCTTTAAAAAGTTTAAAAAAAAATTTTTTTTTCTAGTTGCAGCCACAACTTTTTCATCCTGGACAACTACGTTCGTCTGTGCAAGTCACAAGAAGCAACTACTCAAAACCTGCTTGTCCATCCTTGACCATTTAAAAGCCTTAATCTCCGTGTTCACTTGAGCTAGACAGTGGGGAAATGAGGAATAAGCAGAATCAATTTTTTCCTGATCAGGCTGAGACAATTATTTAATAAAAAACCCAAACAGTACTTAGAGAATGTAAAAATCACTTTCCATTTTCATTTAAGTTCTGCAGAAGCTTCTCAATGACATCAATCGATATTGTACTGTAGACATTACATGCTCTAAATCAATACTACACTGTAAACACTACATACTCCAAATCAATAGCTTGATCCACGGATCCCAATTAAGCATGCAATCCAGCCCTTCAGGGATTCAGAGGGGTCTGGCACTTGAAGCTGTCTGCTGTGCTTTCACAAGCATTCACTCAAACTGCACTCCAAAGACGGATTTCGGTGGGCAGTGGGAGAAAACATTCACTATCAATGAATCATCTGAAATACCACAGTGATGACCTAGTCGTCTCCAAGATGAAAAATGCTTTCCACCTCTGATAAGTATTCACTGAAACAGTCAACACTATCTACAGAAATGAAGTAAAATAGGGAAAGGCTGTAAAAGAAGCCAAAGCTTCTGGTCATTGAAACCGTTTGCAGACCTAAAACTCTGAGCAGAGCACTTGCTCTGTTAATTTAAGAAGGAAGAGAAACCATTTCCCATGCCTGGGGTTTAAGAAGGAAGTTTCTCTACCTGCTACAATACGTTGCCCTTCTCAGCTTGGGTTCACTGCAGTTCCTCACTCAGTCCTGCGGTAAATTCTAACCAGTGACCGTAACTGTGCAGCTCATCAGCAGAAGGCTTAGAAAACGAGATCACCTTAGCTGTTAAGGATCTGAAAGACTGGAAACGAGACACCCATTTTTGGTTATTTGAAGTTTAGTCATTTCCCCCCCAAGTTTTCAACCTAGGAATTCTGTTGCCTTTGAAAGGATGGGCAAGTGGACATCTCTAAAGCTCAGAATACTTAAGTACTGACTAATTTACCTTCAGGATTTATATACATCGTACTCCCACAAGAAGGTTTAATGATTCCTTTTCTTTCTTCCAAAAATAACCAAGTTAAAGAAGAGTATAAAACCTGTTCCTGCCAACAAATACAGCCAGCTCATAGAGAGCAAGTAAGGAATTCCAAAATTTAATGGCCTTTATTAGTACAAACGACTAATTCAATGCTTACAAGCATGCATGAAATTACGTACATTAACCTCTAGAAAGGATTTTGGTTGGAAGGTTCAAAGCAAAGGCCAGAAAGTGGAGTCAACTGCTTGTGCCTACGGAACTGGATTACAGTCAGAGCTGACAGGTTCAGGTTTGGGGTTTTTTTGCCTTCTTCCATACACCCAGCTGAGTGATGTGGTTGGGTTAGGCCTGACCTACTTTTCTTGCAGAAGGGACTAAGGGAGCAGGGTAATCTTATGGTATGGTTAGTGAAGAACTGACTATCTCTCAGCTTCCTCTGCAGAATCCACAGAATCCATTGCATTTTCTGGATAATCAAGTGCATAATTTTCTCAGAAATACTGATGAAACTAATGTTAACAAGAACCCTGCTGCAAACACACATCAAATTTCTGCACTTTCTAGAGAGGAAAATAGCCTGCTCTTTTGCTATCATAAGTAGGGAACACAAAATTAAGTTTGAATTCTCACACTCAGCTCCAATATTTCCCTCCTTGATCTAAAAGGGATGCCGTGAAGAAATACAGTATCATCAGATAAAACAGTGACAGAAGCTACAGAGATGCCCGCAAAACCCACCAAGTACCGTATTCAGAGAACATCATTGGTGGCGTACTATTCCTTTAGTGAGCTACAAAAGAACCATGGAGAAAAAGAAATGGAACAGAACTATGGATAAAGGGTATGGAAAACCGATCAAGAAAGCAGTTTCCATTTTGCATTTAAAAATGAATGCCTGGAAAAACAATGTTGTACGGTAACACTGAATACAGTCTGATGATCTTTACAGAAAGGTGTGCAAAATAAGGTTGGAAATTAACCAGTTCTACATGTGGGTCACACACAATTAAATATTTAGATTCCTACCCGACTACTGTGACATTTGAGCTAAGTAAGCAATTGATAAGAAAATATCCGGCTCATGCTGAGAAGGAAAACCCTACAGCACAATATCTAGCCTTCTATCCATGTGTTCCAATACTCACTGACACGTGTGGGACACTGAGGATTGTATTCCAGGTTTGAGGGAAGTACACCCTACCAGTGTACCTTCTGCCCCTCCTTGCTCTTTCAATCATTCATTTTTATGAGCCCAGCCTGTTCTTGTCTTCGTATTTCACTCCCACTCCCCCATATGCCACTGTCGTGGTTTAACTCTGGCTAGCAAAATACCATGAAGCCGCTCTCACAAATCCCCCTCCCCTCCTCCAGTGGAAGGGAAGAATCGGAGGAAAAAGAAATAAGGAAGCTCATAAAATTGAGATAAGAACTATTTACTAATTAAATCTAAATCAATATATACAGGTACTACTAATACTAAATAATTAAAATAGTAGAAAATGAAACATACAGTACAATATATACAATATATACAATATGATACAATTCCCCACCATCCACTGATCAATGCACACCCAGATGTTGAGGAATGAAAATCAGACCCAGAGAGCCCGAGAACCACAGCCTGAGAGCGACCGCAGCCCGAGAGCGATCGCAGCCCGAGAGCCGCGGCCTGAAGGCCGGAGCCCGGGAGCCTACGCAGCAGATTCCGAGCAAACCTTATCACTGATAACACGGCCAGAAAACTCAAAACAACCCACCAGCTCCCACACGAATGAGCCAGCACAGGAGCTGGCAAAGCAGCTAACGCAGGAGGGTGGGCAAGTGCCCGGAGAGACCAGCAAGGGAGTAAGGGAGAGAGAGAGAAGGGCAGAGTAATGGCTACCGGACCCTCTTCCCCACCCAAAGAGACCGGAACATGACGTACTATGGGATGAAATACTTCCTTGGTTAGTCTGGGTCAGCTACAGTATCCGAAGCGGACAAAAGACCTTGAGTTCAGTACAGGCCATCCCCAGCACCAGCTGAGGCCTTATCAATGTTTTCACTTACCGTCCAGCAACAGAGTTCCCTGGCAACCAGAGTAAAGGGAGCTAGCCCTTTCCTGACTGAACCCAGCACATTCTCCACCCCTTATTTCATACCATTTACGTCATGTTTATTTCCATATCATCCATAAATTCACATGAACCAGCTTCCCCTTTCCCATCCCATCCCACACAGATATCATTCCCTTGGTCTATGAACCATATTGGCAAAATGTCCATTAGTCCATGACTTTGGGTTCTATCAGGTGGTCACTCAGGACAGAAAAGGTGAAGTGTTGCGTGGGATCGTTGGGCGCCGATGCCAGCTCATGTCAGGTCACTACTGCCCTTCTGGCAAGGCTGGACCTCTGTAGATTCAGGTGATCTCTGCCAGAGTGATTACTGCAACATAGAGCTCAGAACAAGGGTTATTTGCAGCAGTTAATGTCCATCATACAATTTAGTTCATGGGCTAGTTTCACCCAGAATCAAATCTCCTTGAGGCACACATCGAACTTGTCCATCTTCTGTCATCACCCACCAAGTACCTCCAGGTCCTTGAGCGAAAGCAACCCCACGGATGGGTTTGCCTTTGCCCGAGGCAGGAATAACCCAGACTGTTTTTCCCAGCATGTTCTTAACATGCACTACAGGGACCTTATCTCCTTCCACAGTGCGCAGAAGTTTTGATTGAGCTGGGCCAGCACGGTTGGCAGATCCTCTGGTGTTGACTAACCAGGTGGCCTTTGCCAAATGTGTATCCCAATTTTTGAAAGTCCCACCCCCCATTGCCTTCAGGGTGGTCTTCAACAGCCCATTGCACCGTTCAACCTTCCCAGAGGCAGGTGCATGGTAGGGGATGTGATACACCCACTCAATGCCGTGCTCTTTGGCCCAAGTGTCTACGAGACTATTTCGGAAATGAGTCCCATTGTCTGATTCAATCATTTCTGGGGTGCAGTGTCGCCACAGGACCTGCTTTTCAAGGCCCAGGATAGTATTCCGGGCAGTGGCATGAGGCACAGGATATGTTTCCAGCCACCCAGTGGTTGCTTCCACCACTGTGAGCACATGGCACTTGCCTTGGCGGGTCTTAGGCAGTGTGATGTAGTCAACCTGCCAGGCCTCCCCATATTTATATTTCAGCCATCGCCCCCCATACCAAACAGGCTTCACCCTCTTGGCCTGTTTGATGGCAGCACATGTCTCACATTCATGAATGACCTGTGCAATAGCGTCCATGGTCAAGTCCACCCCTCGGTCACGAGCCCACCTGTATGTGGCATCTCTCCCTTGGTGGCCTGAGGTGTCATGGGCCCACCTAGCCATGAACAGCTCACCTTTATGTTGCCAGTCCAGATCCACCTGAGCCACTGCAATCTTAGCAGCTTGATCCACCTGCTGGTTGTATCGATGTTCTTCAGTAGCTCGACTTCTGGGTACGTGGGCATCGACGTGACGCACTTTGACGACCAGGTTGTCTAGACGGGAAGCAATGTCTTGCCATAATGCTGCAGCCCAGATGGGTTTGCCTCGGCGCTGCCAGTTGCTCTGTTTCCATTGCTGTAGCCACCCCCACAGTGCATTTGCCACCATCCAGGAGTCAGTGTAGAGATAAAGCACTGGCCATTTCTCTCGTTTAGCAACGTCCAAAGCCAGCTGGATGGCCTTTACCTCTGCAAATTGACTGGATTCACCTTGTCCTTCTGCAGTCTCTGCAACTTGTCGTGTAGGACTCCACACAGCAGCCTTCCACCTACGATGTTTCCCTACAATGCGGCAGGACCCATCAGTAAACAGGGCATAGTGCTTCTCATTGTTCGGCAACTGGTTGTACAAAGGGGCCTCTTCAGCCTGTGTCACCTCCTCCTCTGGTGACATTCCAAAGTCCTTGCCTTCCGGCCAGTCCATGATCACTTCTAGGATTCCTGGGCGACTGGAATTTCCTATGAGAGCTCGTTGTGTGATCAGGGCAGCCCACTTACTCCACGTAGCATCGGTGGCATGATGAGTAGAAGAGACTCTGCCTTTGAACATCCAGCCCAGCACTGGCAGTCGAGGTGCCAGGAGGAGCTGGGCTTCGGTTCCAACCACTTCTGAGGCAGATCGGATTCCCTCATAAGCTGACAGTATCTCTTTTTCGGTTGGAGTGTAGCGGGCCTCAGATCCTCTGTATCCCCGGCTCCAAAATCCAAGGGGTCGACCCCGGGTCTCCCCTGGTTCTTTCTGCCAGAGACTCCAGGTAGGGCCATTCTCCCCGGCTGCGGTGTAGAGCGCATTCTTTACCTCTGGCCCTGTCCGGACGGGTCCAAGGGCTACTGCATGCACGATCTCCTGCCTGATCTGTTCAAAGGCTTGGCGCTGCTCAGGGCCCCATTTGAAATCGTTTTTCTTCCGGGTCACTGCATAGAGAGGGTTGACAATTTGGCTGTAATTTGGAATATGCATCCGCCAGAAACCCACAATGCCTAGGAAAGCTTGTGTTTCCTTTTTGCTTGTTGGTGGGGACATAGCTGTGATTTTGTTGATCACGTCCATCGGGATCTGGCGACGCCCATCTTGCCACTTTATTCCTAAGAACTGGATCTCTCGTGCAGGTCCCTTGACCTTACTTTGTTTTATGGCAAAACCAGCTTTCAGCAGGATTTGGATGATTTTCTTCCCTTTCTCAAAAACTTCGTCAGCTGTGTCGCCCCATACAATGATGTCATCAATGTATTGCAGATGTTCGGGAGCTGCACCCTGTTCCAGTGCAGTCTGGATCAGTCCATGGCAGGTGGTAGGGCTGTGCTTCCACCCCTGGGGCAGCCGATTCCAGGTGTATTGGATGCCCCTCCAGGTGAAAGCAAACTGTGGCCTGCACTCTGCTGCCAAAGGAATGGAGAAAAACGCATTAACAATGTCAATCGTCGCGTACCACTTGGCTGCCTTTGACTCCAGCTCGTATTGGAGTTCCAGCATGTCCGGCATAGCAGCACTCAGTGGTGGTGTCACTTCATTCAGGCCACGATAGTCCACTGTCAGTCTCCATTCCCCATCAGACTTACGCACTGGCCAGATGGGGCTGTTAAAGGGTGAGCGGGTTTTGCTGATCACCCCTTGGCTCTCCAGCTGACGAATCAGCTTCTGGATGGGAAGCAAAGAGTCTCTGTTAGTACGGTACTGCCGCCGATGCACTGTTGTAGTGGCAATTGGCACCTGTTGATCTGCAACCTTTAGCAGTCCCACAACAGAAGGGTCCTCTGAGAGACCAGGCAAGACAGAGAGCTGCTCAGTTTCATCAGTCTCTATAGCAGCTATCCCAAAAGCCCATCGGTACCCTTTTGGGTCCTTAAAGTACCCTCTCTTAAGATAGTCAATGCCAAGGATGCACGGAGCATCTGAACCAGTCACAATAGGGTGCTTTTGCCACTCCTTCCCAGTCAGGCTTATTTCAGCCTCCAACACAGTCAATTGTTGGGAACCCCCAGTCACACCAGAAATGCTGATGGGTCGTACCCCCTTATAGCTTGATGGCATGAGGGTACACTGTGCACCCGTGTCCACTACAGCCTTATACTGCTGTGGCTCTGATGTGCCAGGCCATCGAATCCACACAGTCCAATAAACACGGTTGTCCCTTTCCGCCACCTGGCTGGAGGCAGGGCCCCTCTGAAAGTTACCTGATTCACAGTCACTCATGTCTTGGAGGGATGGATTATTGCTCCGCTGCTGTTTGGCTACGGGAGCAACAGTTTTCTTGGAAGAGTCCTTACTGGTGTGCTTTTTCCCTTTCAGTTCACATACTCGTTTCTCTAAGTGCAAGGTAGGTTTTCCATCCCACTTCCTCATGTCCTCTCCGTGGTCACGTAGGTAAAACCACAGGGTACGGCGTGATGGATACCTTTTATATTCCTGTCTTTGAGGAAAGGAACGCTTTCTCCTAATGGCTGAGACACTGGCTTGTGCAGGTGGGGACTGGAACATCTCCTTTCTGAATTGTTTAAACTCTTTGGACAGCTCCTCTATAGCTGAGACACAGGCCCGCATGGGGGAAGAAACAATGTCCTCATATCCCCGGAACTTTTGAACTATCTCCTCCACTATTGGGTCTTCATCCCTTTCCCAAGTGAATACTGCAAATGCGGCGGTTATCGAGGGTGGTCCATTCTGCATTAACTTCCGCCACATGGGTCGTGTACACCTGATTCTATCTGGATCTATCCTCCCATCATGACGATAAACTAACTCTAGCACAGCTAGTTCCCTCACGTACTGGACAGCTTTCTCCATGGTGGTCCATCTGTGTACGTGATACAGCATGTCTTCCTTAAAGGGATACCTTTCCCTCACACCATCCAGAAGCCTCCTCCAGAGGCTTACATTCTGTGTCTCACTCCCAACTCCTCTGTCAATGCCACTCTCTCTAGCAAGTGACCCCAGCTGCTTGGCTTCTCTGCCCTCTAAGTCAATGCTACTGGCCCCGTTATCCCAGCAGCGGAGCAGCCAGGTAATAACATGTTCACCTTGCTGACGGCCAAAGTCTCTCCGGATATCCCGGAGCTCCTTCAAGGCTAAAGATCGCATGGTTATATCTGCATCACTCTCATCCTCTGTCCCTGTCACTGCTCCTTGGGATGGCCCTGCTGTCTCCCCATCGACCTGTACCAGACGCCCTGATTTACGCTTCCATTTCTTTTTCTGTACTGGGTCAACTAACACTGGTGCTGGTTGATGCTGGCAGTACCACACAGGGGTCTGCACGGCTGCATTGCACCCTGCAGTGTGTAGGGCTGTTGTGGGAGGCGGAGCTGCAGCAGGAGGTGGAGCCGCTGTGGGAGGCAGAACCACACTGGGAGGCAGAGCTGCAGCAGGAGGTGGAGCTGGCGCAGAGGGTGCAGTGGCTGCCGCATCTGTCGAGGGGAGTTGCCATCGCCGCGGAGGTATAGGTGGCGCAGGCGGTGCAGTGGCTGCAGTGTCCATCGAGAAGAGTTGATGTTGCTGCAGGGGTGGAGGTGGCGCAGGCGGTGCAGTGGCTGTAGTGTCTGTCAAGGGGCGTTTACGTCGCTGTGGGGGTGGAGTCGGTGCAGAGGATGGGCTACTTGTGAGCGGTGATGTAGCCATGGGGGATGAAGCCGGCACACAGGGCCTGCCTCTTCCCCAAATACCAGTAGCAGATGGGGCAGTATTCCAAAACATTTCTTTAACTTTACACAAGAGCACAAGAACATTCAGAAATGTGCTGATCACTAACCACAGGTCACCCCGAGACCATGAAAAATTTCCCAAATACTCATACACTTGCGCCATTGACCATAGAGAAGAGGTAAAAAATTGGAATAATTTCCACACATCCACCCAACTGAATAATTCCTTCACATGCAACCCACTAAATGATTTCTCCTCTACAGGCTGTGTCCCAGAAGTGAAAAGGGAAAAGGTATAATTAGTGAAAGTCCCTATTACATTACATGAGAAACATGCAAACGCTGCCAGTACTGCATACAGATACATGATTATTCCCCAAACCAGTAGTATACAGACCAGCCAAATCAGACTCTTCAATCTGGTCAGAGCATACATCATCAGTATCATAAGGAGCACCCAAGGCAGTAAATCCCACCTTTCTATGATCCACTTAAAGAGCCAAGAACTTAACGTGCTGACCAGCCACCACAACATCTCTATAACCAATACTTATCACACAATCTGCTTTAACACACAGTAATCAGATCTGTTCTTATCTCAACCCTTCGAGCCCCACGTTGGGCGCCAAAAAGGACTGTCGTGGTTTAACTCCAGCTAGCAAAATACCACGAAGCCGCTCTCACAAATCCCCCTCCCCTCCTCCAGTGGAAGGGAAGAATCGGAGGAAAAAGAAATAAGGAAGCTCATAAAATTGAGATAAGAACTATTTACTAATTAAATCTAAATCAATATATACAGGTACTACTAATACTAAATAATTAAAATAGTAGAAAATGAAACATACAGTACAATATATACAATATATACAATATGATACAATTCCCCACCATCCACTGATCAATGCACACCCAGATGTTGAGGGATGAAAGTCAGACCCAGAGAGCCCGAGACCCACAGCCCGAGAGCGATCGCAGCCCGAGAGCCGCGGCCTGAAGGCCGGAGCCCGGGAGCCTACGCAGCAGATTCTGAGCAAACCTTATCACTGATAACACGGCCAGAAAACTCAAAACAATCCACCAGCTCCCACACGAATGAGCCAGCACAGGAGTTGGCAAAGCAGCTAACGCAGGAGGGTTAGCAAGTGCCCGGAGAGACGAGCAAGGGAGTAAGGGAGAGAGAGAGAAGGGCAGAGTAATGGCTACTGGACCCTCTTCCCCACCCAAAGAGACCGGAACATGACGTACTATGGGATGAAATACTTCCTTGGTCAGTCTGGGTCAGCTACAGTATCCGAAGCGGACAAAAGACCTTGAGTTCAGTACAGGCCATCCCCAGCACCAGCTGAGGCCTTATCAATGTTTTCACTTACTGTCCAGCAACAGAGTTCCCTGGCAACCAGAGTAAAGGGAGTTAGCCCTTTCCTGACTGAACCCAGCACAGCCACATAGTTCCTCTCTCAACACTTTGTTTCAGAGCATTCCCACATTACATTCTCTCTCCCAGCTCAACAAGGAAGGTGATTTCAAGTGAAGAACTGAAAGCATGAATTGCTGTATTTCCACTAAGAAACAATGTTGCCTGTATTTGTCTGTAGTTATCCAGAAAAACAATCTTAGGGCGAAGAGGTTTTAAATCCTGGGCTGAAAATGGAATTTGGAGGATTTTTGGCTACATTTGGTTTTGTTAATATTTGTTTACTGAATTGAATTTTTAGGTTCATAACCTGAATAAATTTGTATAAATGGCAAAATACCTAAAATATGAAAATGCTCGTGCAACCTCTAAACTCACAGCATTTTGGTGCTTATTAGAAAGCATCATTCCCAGAGTTCTATTAGTGCTCACTGGTAATGCACCTTAAGCAGTACTATTCAGTTTACGTTGCCCTTAAACTGCTCTGCTTTGGTAAGAGAATTTCTTAAAAGCCACTTCCCTTAAACTGCTCTGCTTTGGTAAGGGAATTTCTTCTTAAAAGCCACTTTCATGAACATTCCTTTACCTTATTGATTTGACGATGCATCCTTTGCAGAAACGGTGTCCACATGGCGTCTGCACTGCCTCCCGAAGAGCCATCAAACAGATGGGACATTCGTATTTACTTTCCAAGGGTGGATCAAACTCCACATCATATCCTTGTGTTTCCTCTGTGAAAGAACTTGGAGGGTTTCCAGTCCCACTGCTGACGCTTACGCTGTCTTCTTTCGCTCCAACGCTGCAGGCACTGGCCATGGCTGCACAGCAGCCGCTTTCCATGTCTCGGGCTCCACAACTGCTGTCACTATATAGCAAGCTCATAGTAACTAATCAAGTGCTGCACAGGAATGCTCTGCAAGACAACAAAAAGATGTGCTATTTTAAAATATTCTAAGACTTTCTAGTCAGGAACAAATATCATATTCCAGGAACACTGGAACGCTGGTGCAGATTTGATCCTACTCAAAATCACTGTTTTGTTATCAATCTTTTTTACGTATCTTGTGATATATAAGAAAGAGCACTGCATCCCGTCAGCCTAGTTCAAGCACATACACACACACTCCCCTTTCTGTACTCTTCTTAAACGACTACCCAGTTTTTGTAAAAAGAGGGATACTCTTTATCCTTGCCATGTTTACTGAAAATGCCTCTTTACCTCTTCAGTACTATTTACCTCTAAAAATACTGTATGAATCCAAGTTTTATTGGATGACAATAGCTCAATTTAATATTTTCATTGCAGTGAATAGATGTTATTTAACGTGTTCTGTACACAGCGATTCACAGTACAGGCTTCCAATCAGTTTAGGTGCATGTCCACGAACAACAGCAAGTCCATGTACCCAAACCAGGCAGATACTGTGCTGAGAATGAAATTCAGATATACAGCACTGCTGATAACATTTTAAAACTGCCAGTAAGACTTTAGATTGAGTAAGAAGCTGCACATGAGATAAGGCTAATATTTCCACAGCTCAGAAGTAATTTGAGTACTACTGTTACTCAAGAGTTCTTGCTCTCTTTTCCCTCTTCCAGTGTAGCTGACACGGAGGACGAGGGACATGACTCTCGGAACAGAAGATAAAAGTCACGTTTCCCTAAGGAGCAGCGGATGGCATAGTAAAGCCTCTTTTTAAAATAGGGATGACATAAAAAAATACTGGTAACTTGTATCCACAAACAGATTGCCAGTGTTTCTACACTGAATGAGGGAACTTTAAATAAAGGTCCAAACAACAAATTTAAACTCTAAGAGCCCAAGAAAATTTCTTCTGCTTTGATTTTTTTTAAGGGATACAACCATTTTCTTAAAATCCCATTGTGGTTAGCCTTCTACAAATGGTATTTTTTTGAAACACAGAGGTTATCACCAGGTGCAAGGCATAAGTACGCCCCACTCGTAAGCAGGGTTAGAGAGCCAGGCAGGCAAAACAAGCCCACTAAGCTCAGATTTTATCTTCTTTTGCACAGCAGTATAGGCAAAAGTCTCTTGTAATGGTCACCTACTGCATTCACTGTAATACCACTACATCATTTAAAGCACATTAGGGATGGAAATCTAAGGATTAATCAAGAGTTGAACTGCAAGGATTGTTGTTCTGTACCACTCCTGCCGGCTCTGGGGGCAGCAAGTGATGCAGAATGAATAGGGTTACCTTGACCACGAGCTCAGGAAGACACAGAGGCAGTTGGATTTGGGTACTGATTCTATGACACCTGAAGATTACATTGACAGAAATACTAATCGCATAAAGCCTCAACTAGCATGTACTGCAAATATATTTTGAACACATACAACATTACAGAAATGTGAATTAGGCCACCTACATGATAAACATTTTGGAATACTGACCATGCTAACTATGTAGGAGCTATTTTTTCCAGTTATCCAGACAAAAAAAAAAAAAAAAAGAAAAGAAAATCTACCAACCAAAACAAACAGGCAGAGTTACCATATTCAGGCCAGTTACAGTCAGAAACAAAACAGAACTTGTATTCTGTTGTGTAAATACGTGACTTTTCCCTTTTGTTGAGGTACGCAGAGGTATGAGAAGTATCTGAAGTGTAGCGTTCCTGACATTTCCAAAATACCATTACAGAGTCTCAAAGCAGTTTGACAGTTTTGTGTTGTACAGAACTGGTTAGCAGTGCTCACTTTACGCAGAAATAACTCTACAGAAGAGCTGCCTGGAACTACATCCAAGGAGTGATGTTTACTTCTACTCCTGCTCTCTGCCCCCATGTATTATCCCTATACTTTATCTACCACAACAGGCTTTATAATCAAGGCTCTTAAACACAAGAGCAATATAAACTAAACACCAAGTACATTCTCAGCAGTTGCTTCAGGCATAGTCCAACAATGATCAATTTAGTCCCACGGAACTGAGCAGCTCCCCCAGTGACTTAGAAAGGAAGCAGAAGAACCAGTGATTAGAAAGATGCTCTATGACAGAAAGATTTTTCAGACTACTATCATTAGGTCTTTTTTTCCTGGAGAAAAAAACCCCAATTTGTTTCTGTTGTTAAACTAACAGAACTTTTATTTAACACCTGCTGCAGAGGATTAGTCCACAGGCCATATTTCACAAAAAAATTCTAGGAACTACGTTGGGCCAGAGGAGTGGGAATGTTGGCATGCAGGGTATCAGAATCCACAGGCTAGTCTAGGACTGAAAAAACCCCACGTTATTCTAAGCCACAAGGGTATATTTAGTGAGACTACGAAAGGGAAGAGGAATATGTATCCCTTCAGCAGTGTCACAAAGGAATTCAGGAAGTCGCAAGGAGGAAAATGTAATAGCTTTACCCAAATTCAACTGCCACATTAATGGCAAAGCACATGACTCTTTCCTGGGGCTGTTCCCAGGAAAAAACCATAGTATTTGAAATATTTTTCTTATAAGGAAGAAAACAGGATCTGACTCAGCATAATCTCCACAGTTGAACACTTTGTAAATTTAAGTGCTGTGCTAGTGGTGTTCTCATCTCTGTGTCTACAGACATAGCTGGTATGTACATTCAGGTTACAGAAACAAAAATCCTACACCAGAGCCACTTTAATGAATGAGTCACTGCAACCAGTCAACATCCCAGTCTCATACAAAAATCCCCTTATTCAGTGATATACTCCACTCCCACATGGAGCTTTCTGTCTGCATGTGACCTAGGCGTTCATAAAATAAAGAAGTGCAAGTATCATTGGCTCCTCTTTTTAAATAGGGAAATTTAGGCACAGAGACAACTTCAATAATGTGATTAAGAGCCAGATTTTTAATGCTGTTCATGTTTTATGTAACTAGGATTACTACTACTGTGCTCCATTTCATCTTATCTGTGAGGAAAATCGTTCTTCCTCCACACATATTTATAGGTGTGGAGCAAGGCACAGTTTTCCAACTCAAAATCCCACGCTGCCGTTACTCAGACCACTAACTGAGGACTGATTACACCACCATAGTTTAAAACAATCCCTCTACAAGTCGTAACTACTGTCATAGGAATTAGTTCAGTTTTTTTGTGGCACTTATTTTACCCTCCAAGAATAGGAACATAGATTCAATCTTCTTGAACAGAGCAATGCTAGAGGAAAACAGCAATTAGAGAAGACTATACTTTGAATGTTGATGACAGGTCTTTCCCCTGATGAAGGTGAAGCAGACAATTTGTGAGCCTACTGTAGCAATTTTGTATGTTCCTCCCCTGGGGAATTTAAAAAAATTTGGGGCTAGAAGATTTGGATTTTAAAACCCAAACCAGCACATATCCCAGAATACACTACCAAAATGCCACCCTTTCTTTTTGATCACAGAATAGATTACCAGTGAAATAAAACCTAACAAACATCCCCCCCAAACCACATCAGTTTTTGTTCCTATTGATAACAGTTGTTATTCTTCCTCTGTGCTGAACAAAACTGAGTCAAATATAACAATATGCAAATATTTATTTATAATAACTTGTCTATACCCCAGCCTTTACAATTCACCAATTTCTTAGACATTGGTAATTTAATACATTAAATACTTTGGTAGTCTGCTCTATGACCTTTTTTTGTTTGGGCAACATCCAGCCTTCAGATGGAGGAACAACTGAAATTAAACTGGATCGTTACGTGGTAATTCTTAGTTTTGCTAGTGTGAAGTTTCTCAGGCAGAGAAAGTCTTAAAACTATGTTTGGCAATGCACCCAAAATGCCCTTTTCTAGAGCTAGTAAGTCCCATCAGACTCACTGCATAGAGAGATACTGGGTTTTAGCTTGCACACACAAGGCACCCGAAGTCCTTGGGCCAGGAAAGGTTGATTTCCCTCTCCAAGGCAACAGCTATATTGCATGACAATAAAAAGGAAGGTGTTTTCCAGGCCAAATGGTAACGGACAGAATTTGTTTGATCATTATTTGTGCTGCAGAAATCTGGAATGCCATAAGGATCAAATCTTCACGCCCCAGACAAAATTAAAGACTACAGGGAGTCTCCACACTACTCTTCTAACTTTAAGATCAAACCAAAGAAGGAAACCTTCCTTCAGTAACCTGTGCTGTGCTCCTATTTACACTGCTGCATTACAAAGTGATTAGACTGATCTGATAGCATAGTCAGACCAGAAGAGCAAACTCCTGCAAGCCTAATGTACCTTATGATTGATAAAAACAATTTCAAAACAGAACTAAAAGCCACCCATATTTTAAATGAATGCATGCAACATAACTCGGTGGTGTGATCTGTGAGTCCCACAGTATAATGGAGTTTAGGCAGGACTTGTACAAATTTTCATGCTCCAAAAAGCCACAGGATTAATTCAGAGACTTCTCTAAATCAAAAAATATTACTTGTACCAGAAGGTATCTTCAGATTGCCTGGAAAACTACACTACAGAGTAACAGGGAGGAAATAAAAGCAGGCATTTTATCCTATTTACGCTGAAATACGAAACAATACATCTGAGCATTTGGCAAAGGTGGGGGAACACTGTACAGAGAGTTACCATGAAAGAGAAAATTTTTAGTATTAATCACTACACACTGAATACATTTAATTTCCACATGCCCTTTCCTAGAAAACTCACACTGAGTAGCCATATAAATAAAGAAATCAATAGAGAAGACTATTTCAAATCCCTCCTCTTACTTTAAGTTCGCAAACATAATTAACCTGCTTGCAACCTGGCCAACACAACATCAGCAGGGGAAAAGCCTTTCACCGCTGCACGGACAGAAAAACTAGCCAGATATTTCTCTTGTCTTCCGCCTCGCTGAGAACAGTTTTGTACATATAGATTTCTGGGTCACGAGACTGACAGACCAGTGGAGTGACTTTGGATAACCTGTTCATGAAGCAATACTTGCAACACTTATTCCCAGGTATATTAACCAATGGTCTACTGACAACTGATAAGCACTGTGTGTTTGCATGATGAGGCTTAGAACTATCATCACTGTGGCCTCATCTAGGCAGAACATATGAAATGATGCAAGGTCCTTGTAATTAATACCTATAAAACACTTTCATTTCATGACTAGACATGCCAAAGCAATAGGAGATTCAGGTACAGCTCTTAACTCTAAAAAACAAATTCTGGTTTCTTGTAAGAGCCTGCAAGCATGTTGTAAACATTTTGTTAAGATAACTTTTTTTTTTTTGTAAATAGTAGTAACTGTTAAGGCATCCAAGTCTAAGGCATCTAAGTCTAACTGCTTATCGTTTTACATTTGAACCTAAAAACTTCAAATAAAATTTTTTCTTGGAGGCAAATACAACAGAACAATATTAAGAGCTCATTAGACACAATCAAGAGCGCCTGCTGCTGAAGCAGAGCAGCCTTCGGGGGTTTCTGAAACTTTCCAGGTGATCTCTCTTCGCTTGGGGAGAATGCTGTCAGGTTTTAAGCACACACGTATTTTTCTGCTTAAGAGTTACTTAGGAGACTAGATGGTGGCGTATGTCATGTTCATATTCTATCCTACATAAGTATGTCAAACGTCATCGTAGTGAGCAGTGGAAATGAACTATACTGTATTTAACACCAAAATATTCCATGGGTTTTTCCATAATCAAAAAACCAACCCAAACTAAAATCCCCTAAAACTTTCTTCAGTTTACTAATTTCTAGAAACATTTTACGGAGAACATTCGCATTAATAAATACAAGGGAAGTGCTGTTAGTGAGTGGAACAATACTACTTAATTCTTTACTCTGCCAGGGAGACTGCTCTCTTCGGCCTCTGCTCTCCCTCTGCACACTGAGAACACTCTGAGATAGGTACTGTGCCTTTCCATATCCCTCAGTACATCTGCAGAGAATTTAAGGTGCTGCCATAGTGGAGACAAAGTAGACATCAGGACAGAAAGTACTTTGAAAAGAGGCAGGGAGAAATATGGCTATGAACAACGTCATTTCCACAAGGCACAGTCTCCAGGCAAGATTTAATTACCATCTACCCCAACAAGCGCTAAGCTTGTATCTGGCATTAGTAAAACGATATAGGACCCTGGGAAAAGAAATTGTGAATTAAGCACACACATTCTGAAACAACTAAAATATTTCCCCTTTTCACTCTACCTTATGTTTACTTTTATTTTCTTTTTTGACATGCTTTATACCCAGAATCTTGTATCATTGGTGTTCACAGTCTGGATCTAAAACATTTTCGTATTTGTTTAGCTAATTTGTGCTACTGAGATATACAAGTTACCCTTCTTGACATATTAAAGTTCAACAAGTGAAGAAAAAGCATGTTCACCTCTGGCATTTTTTTCATTCTGAAGTTCTGTCAGCATAGGTCTCTGTGGCGTGCACTATCTTTTTAAATGCAGCAGCGCATTTTTCAAATAGAAAGCAGTATTACAGTGATGCAATACTACAAAACTTAAAAAGCCATTTATGTCCTGACAACTTCTCATTCAACAGAGCCTGACTGAGCTCCACAAATCTTTACCTGCTGGGAAAAGCTGAAGGTAATGTGGAACATGCAGAAGAATTATCCCAAAGTGATACCTGCCGTGAAAAGAATCCAAGCGCTTTTATCAGTGTACTTCTGTGACCCTTCTAACAGTAGTGGGACTAGTTTTACGGCCCGTTCATACTATGGAAAGACAAAGCAGTTTGCTTGCAAGTGTTAACACAGTGAGTGCACTGGAAATGTTAAACCAGCTGTTAGTGCAGCCCGTAACTGTTAGCACAGTCCCTAACTGTTAGCACAGTCCCTGCCCATGGCAGCGGGGTTGGAACTAGATGATCTTTAAGGTCCCTTCCAACTCAAACCATTCTATGGTTCTATAACTTCACCTCCCCCCATTCCTTTTCCTGCCTCTCCCTCACTGAAAGCTTCAAATAAATAATTTTCTTCAGTAGTCTGTCAGTGGTTTCTAAAGACACAACAAAACCCACACAACTCACCGGCAACTGCCGCGTGCAGAACTCGGTCAGAGGCAAACACAGAGAAATACTTTCAGCTAGCTTTAACTACTGGCTATAAGGGATATAATTAGAACATTTTCCTTTCCTCCCACCTGTAGCCGAGATACGAAAAGACTCAGTGTGATCTATCTAAACCCAGATGAAATTGATGGAAAGTACTACTGAAGTCATAACGTATCGTGTTGATAAATTTACCGTAAATATTAAGTATTCCAAGTCTCTACTAGAAAATACAGCTATCAGTTTTAGAAACAGTAACCTCTCTTGCAAGTTATCCTTACAGACCTTTACCGTGTTCCCTAAGAATTCACTGAGTATCTCCTTTTCCCAGCTGGAAAACCAGCGCCCGCATTAAGGTGATGCACTCGAGCCTACGCAGGAACTAACAATTCGGCCTACAACTAGGGAGCTCCTTGTCGCTAAAGCTCCTGCAGCTGTCCCACGGGACATAAAACACACCCCGGCCAGGCAGGAGAGAGTCACCCCGGCCAGGTGTCCCCTCACCAGGTAAACCAGCGTCGCTCCGAGGCCTCGCCGCTGGCAGACACGGCTGGGCTTCCAGCTGCCGAGCTCGCCGCGCACACCGCGGCAGTTTCCATTTCGGGGCGGCGCGGGCCGGCGTGCCTCCGCCCGAGCAACCGCTCTAACGCGGGCTCTGCTCGCCGCCAAGTCCCCGCACCGACACAGGCGTGAGCCGCGACACCGAGCCCCGCTCTCAGGGCAGCGGCCGCAGGGCTACGCGCCGCGGTCCGCCTGAGCTCCGCTCCCGGACCAGCGGCCCCGGCCGGGCTGGGAAAACGCCCCTCCCACGCCAGACTCCGACGAGCCAGGCCCCGCCGCAGCCCTCAGCAGACCGGCTGGTCTACCGGCCCGCCCGTACTCACCGCCACCCCGCGGCCCCGCCGGCCGCTCCCCGCCGAGCGCCGCTTCCGCCTTCTCGGGAGGCAGCGGGGCGGCGGCCGCCCGGGCCAAGCGTGGCGCACGGAGCGCCGCGCCCGCTACAGCGCCCCCTGCCGGAGCGGAGGGCGAACGGCAGCAGGGTAGGGCCCGGTTCAGGCGCTCGGGCCCGGCCCACGCGCTCGGGCCCGGCCCGGGACAGCAGTCCAGACCCCGGGTGCTGCTCCACGGTGAGGGACCAGGAAGGTTTCTTTTTCCCCTGTGAAAAGCCGACGCACATCTCTGTGTACCCCGGCGTGGGCAGTATGGTGAAAACTGCAGAAATCTCCGTGAAGCTCTCATCCCTTTCACGAAAGATCCGCGATGCCATCACCAGTTGGAATTTTCCTTCCATGCCAGTTTTCACGCCGCGCTGCTGCTGATTTTATGAATAACCACCAGGATTCGCTGCGCTCCGTTGTGGGCGCTGTGAAAAATGAGGGGTTGCAAGCTGGTTGAGGGGAGGGTTGCGAATGGCTTGGGATTCACGGAAAAGCCATTTCTCAATGGAAACCCAATTCTTAACGGAAATATTCTTCTCCCTCAACCAAACGGACCCAAGGCGACTCCTGGCCAAAGCAAGGTGCCCTCCCTCCCTCCGGACAAATGCTGAGTTTAACCTTTCCTGGTGGCTCGCGGCGACAGCCAATTTTAAGGAAGTGAAAACCCGAGATGGTGCGGACGCAGAGACATCTCCATCGCCTTAAAAACAAACAAGGGGAATTTGGTTGTTTGCAGCAGTCAGTTTTCTTGGCAAGAATTTCACACTGACACATATTTCAAATCCAACACGCTCTTCTGTTCCGGCTATTTGAGGGGATATAAGCTGAGGGCATTGTGGACCACGGTTTTCAAGTGATTTTCAGCGTCTCTGGCTGAGCCCCACACTCCCTGGGAGCTAGAAACCAGGGGCTGGTGGCATCGCTAAGCTGCCTGTCTCCCCCCCACCATGCTGAACTCCCAGTTGCAGCTGCTTCTGGAGCAACAGCACGTGCCAGACCCTAATGCACCACTCCAAGGGCTACTTTTGTCCAAAACGTACTTCTGTTTTTGTTAGGACCTGCCAGAAAGCTAAGAGTTGGAGGAGAGAGAGAGCTGGACTATCGGATAGGGCTCCAAAGTACCGCAATAAAGAAATAATTACATTCAGAATAAATTAAAAAATCAAAAATTTGTGGACCCTTTCCTGGACAACCAGCTGAATTTCAGAACTATCCTTTTTCTTCTGCCAAGTGAACAAACTATATGTTACTTTAATTAGCTGCAAAATGAGGAAATTTGTCATTACATAGCTTTATAAAACAGACAGCCTTAGATGGAGAATTTTCTATGGCTGAAAACCACTGTTTTTAGTAATCTGTACGGTACCCAGAGCAGTGATGTCCAGCCTGTTTTAATTGAGAATTCAAGGAACTTATCTGGAGTTTTTATTCCAAGTGTGAATGACATGCCTTTATTGAGAGCAGTTTTCAAATCTGCGTGGTTTATGGGAAGTTTAGGCTCACAGTCACGTATTAATGCCCATGCTGTAACAGAAACCAATGCAAAAATGCTTTTCTCCACTCGGTGGTGCCAGTTGCACAGGTAAAACATTTTCCAGCACGGGATCTGCATAGCTCCAACTGTCGAGCAATTATGCTCATACGGACATAAAACACGCCCAAAGCTGTAGCAATTCAAGATCAATTGAAACCTTTAGGTGCCTGCAGTATCCCTACAAGACAATAGTTTTTCAAGGTGATTTCCTGGGTGCTTTGGAAGTAAAACACTTGACTAAGCTTACATATGCTCATGTGGCTCCTTTGATAACCAAGCTGCTGCCTGTACAGCGCTGTTTACATGGGAGCTTGGGCTCCTGGGAGAACGGGGCAGGTAGCCAGCTACCTGGGTGAAGTTTTGAATAAGCACCCCGGCGGGAGAGATTTACTAACCTGCTTCTCAAAGAGCCCCACATCCCTCAGTACTAACAATGCATATTGTTATGGAGCTGCATCTGCCGTTTCGAGATAAGGGAGGAAAATCGTATGTGACTGCAAGAGAGTGATTTTGATTGATACCTGGCATTGCAGCTCGATCTGATATGTTTTTGAAAAGGTCTCTCCAAATGCTAGGGAGTGAATAGTAAAAATAGGCAGGTTATTAGGAAATCCAGCAAAACAGGGACTAGGTGGAAGAGCTGGGCTCAGGACCTAGCCTGGTTCTCAGAGATCTATAAATGTCTCGGCCATGACATCCTTGCCCCACACTGCCTCGGCCTGTAATAACCTCTACGATTTCTGTTCCACCTTATTCTGACACTCCCATTCAGTTGTTTCTGATTGGGATTTATTTCACATTAGGCTTTTGCAGGAGTCAGAATCTGAGCAAGGATATCAGGGTTTGGCCCCGAACTTTGTTTACTTTCTCCATACACTACTTGCTTTGGCATGAATCATTACACATGGTTGCTGAGGAACTGCTGGCATCTCCTGTGCCACACAGGAATAACCATTTCTCCAAGACTTCATCTTACAAGAATGGCTTGGGGAACAATGTCGGGAAAGCTGCCCAGCAGGAAGGGACCTGGGGGTGTTGGTCAACAGCGAGATGAATATGAGTCAGCAGTGTGCCCAGGTGGCCAAGAAGGCCAGTGGCATCCTGGCCTGCATCAGGAATGGCCAGCAGGACAAAGGCAGCAATTGTCCCCGTGTACTGGGCACTGGTGAGGCTGCACCTCAAATACTGTGTGCAGTTTTGGGCCCCTCACTGCAAGAAGGACATTGAGGTGCTGGAGCGTGTCCAGAGAAGGGTGACAGAGCTGGGGAAGGGTCTGGAGCATAAGTCCTGTGAGGAGCGGCTGAGGGAACTGGGGCTGTTTAGCCTGGAGAAGAGGAGGCTCAGGGGAGACCTTATTGCTCTCTACAACAACCTGAAAGGAGGGTGCAGAGGTGGGTGTTGGTCTCTTCTCCCAGGTGACAAGTGACAAGACAAGAGGGAATGGCCTCAAGTTGTGCCAGGGGAGGTTTAGATTGGATATCAGGAAAAATTTCTTCACCGATGGGGTTGTCAAACACTTGAACAGGCTGCCCCGGGGAAGTGGTTGAGTCATTCTCCCTGGAGGTATTTCAATGATGTGTAGACGTGCTCAGGGACACGGTTTAGTGGTGGACCCAATTGGCAGTGCTAGGGTAATGGTTGGGCTTGATGATCTTAAGGGTCTTTTCCAAAGTAAATGATTCTGTCATTCTAAGAATTGAAAGCACAATAATATCAGAGTGGATAATAAAGAGGGAATCCTCTCACCTCTTTCAGCTATAGCAAATGCCAAATATTACAACTTTTGCTGATTTTCCCTCTGGCTGCCACCAGTGTCATTTAAGATGCTGTCAGGCAGGAACTGCATTAACTGGGAGATCCTTGGCCACAGTGAAAGCACAGTGGTCTCCCTCACAGCCACCTTGTCAGGGAACAAAGTGCAAGTTAGAAATGGATCTGAGTCCTGTAGGATCACAAAATCTCCTGAGAAAGGGAAATGCTTAGGTGTTTATGTAGTTAGGCGGCTGCTGCAAAATCCTACTTCTGGAGCATGAACTTACATTCACATTTGGAAGGACTTGATGCACCACTAGAATTTCTGCACAATGTTACGTGTGGAGACCGAAAACTTTCAGGGTGCTGTTTTGTGACAGAGTTTGGTTTCTTTCCACTCTGAGTCAGTTTTTGAGACAGTTTCTCTGTGTAAACTAAGCATGGGTGTGCAACTGGGTTTCTCCAGAAAAGACTCTACTGCCCACTGTTTGTGGCCACCTGTGGTCTATACCTGGTATAATATGTACCAGTTACTCCATGTAATATGTATATAGCTAGCTTCTGAATTGTTGATTTGTCCTCCCTGCCCATGGTCTTCAAGACCCCAGATGTACATCACCAAAGAGGTAATTTCCTTGAAAATTAAACAGTGGTATCAGAAGGAAGGACATTTTGTGATCCCCATTGTCAATGCACCCAAACCCCATAAGGCTGGCTGCTGTTGACTTGAGAAAGCATTGGCTTTCGATGGAATAGCTTTGATGTGGGACAGTGGTGTGACCAGACACCAGGTTCTCCTCTCTGAGAGTTAACAGTGAAGACACACCAACTCAGAAACTATAAAGAAAGCCAAATGCAAAAGTTCGTGTTAAAAACCAGTGCAGGTGCTCCTCAGAGAGAGTCTGCATACTTATCTCAGAGGGCAGCAGCCTCACACAAGAAGACCTTGTTTATAAGAATTTTGTGGTTAAGCCTCATAAACTGCCAGGTGCCACCTGGATTTGAGAGTTCTGTATTGTGTTTAGTTGAAGTAACCTGTGGTTAGCACCAGGGTGGCACTGGGAGCTCAGAGGGACAGGGATAAGTGAAATAAACAGCACTGCAGTGTCTTTAAAAAGCAGAGGGAACACAGAAAGATTGAGAGCACGCAGGAGAGTGAGCAAGCAAGCTTGACATTTGGAGCAAACTAAGCAGACATAGCAGCAGCTCTGCAAACTGACAGTCAGCTAAAGGTAGGTTGGCAGTACTAATGACAGCATCCCAGCTGCTTGCAGGACATCCAGGTGTTGGTTCGTTTTCCTGGTTTAATGTGCAGGTCAATTATTTGATTTCATGTATGCTTCCTCATCTCAGAGGTAGTTCTGCTCATCTCAGAGAGACTCTGTATAAAGTAAGGTCTTTCTTGACGCGAGTGAAAGTATTGCAATCGTGCTTGTTTTCAGAAATGTATGAAATATTGTGAGCTGGGAAGAAAAGGGATTTCTTTTCCCTTTTCAAGATAAAAAGAGGCGATACTGAACATAGCTGTCAGAGGTGATTAAATAACCGTGGCTGGGAATTCATGCCTGAGGTTCGCTCTGTAAGAATCTGAGCAGGGTAGGCAGGAAGAAGAAAGATTGTTCAGTGTGACCCCCAACTAGAATAACAGAACACAGGCAAATTTAGCATGAGTAGCAGGAAATATTCCTAGTGCTGGGAATATTTCTAGCTCTCCCAAGAGTGCTGCTGAAATCTCCGCTGCCTGGGAGCTAGGCAATTCAAAGCGTTTGATGAGTGGTCTGTTGGCAACAATTATCTACTGCAGAAGGCAAAGGTTGGGTGACCTGTGAGGGCTTCTTTGTCATTCATTTCTTCCAGGGCATGTTCAATGAAATAGGGAAAAAAAAAGAAAATGAACACTTGAACTTTTCTTTAGCAGGAGTAAACCCTGCCTGATTCATAGGAGCTGGTGATTTATAGCATGAGTTAGGTCATGGATTTGGAGACGAGTGTGGCACTGCCATGGCAATTAGTCAAAGGGTTAGAAGAGTAGAGAAAGCGTTAAATATTTTGCTCTAAATGTACTTGGTGCTGGCTGTTTCTTTACAATGACTTAGATACTGCCCTGAGGGGCATTGCTTATGGTTTAAGAGATTCTGAAGGTGCTGCTGGAGATGGTGAAATTACACGAAGTTGCATAAGGTGTTACATAGAAGAAAAGGATCTGCGGACAGTGTAGGGCAACTCACTATTCAGTTACTGGGCAGGTAATAATAGGAATGCAGGAGTATTCAGGGGCAAACAGGTTATTGCTCAGTGGATAGATTTTACATAGACTGCCACAGGATGCAGCCAAGAGGGTGATACAGTAGTAATGCTCTGAATACATCTGGGCACAGCTGCACATCACAGATCCATGACCAGCAGAATACAAGCAAGCCTGTTGCCAGGCTGGATCAGTGGTGGACAGCAGGGGACCACAGTCCAGACAGAGCTATTTAGCAACACAGGCAGCTGGACAGAGCAACGCAGGCAGATGGGGACAGTGGTATGTGCAGCTTGTTCTCAGTGGGATGAAATGAAGAGAATCTGGGAAGAAAACAAACCTAAATTTTAGTTGCCAAGGCCTAATGAATGATTTTGAAGTTAAATGCAGCTCTGAAGGAAAGAGCAGAGCAGACTGATATGTCAATCTGGATCTGGAACTTAATCAAAGCATGCAGTCCTTTCCCAATGAACTCTGAAAGACTGTACTGAAGTGATGCTTTATTGAAAGGTTATAAATGAATTCATCTCAGAAACACCCTGGGCATCATTATTTTAGACCATGACTTAGATGTATTTCTTATGAAGGACACCTTCTGAACAGACACTGAACTGAGATTTCTGGCAAGTTATGGGAATTGCTGAATGGCAATATAATCAGTTAAAGAAACCACAGCCATACCCACATCATTTCTACTTCTAGTATATAGTCTTAATTTATAGTTTTCCTCATTGTTATTATTCACACTAACCAGATCAGTAAAAACAAAATAAATCAGAAAACATAATTGAATCTTCTCTATAGTATTTTTTTACTTTGTGCATTCTCATAACCAGGTAACAAAAAATAGGTTAGTAAATTATGTCATTGTTATGTTAGTAAATTATGTCACAAACACAATTTTGTTTTCTGAGTCTGATGCAGCAGAAAAAAGTTTCAGTGTCTGAGGTGAAAGTCGTGTATTTATTTTTATACAATACTATATTTCCATGGCAACCACAATGATATTGGTTCTGGATGCATCTCTATGAAAGCTAAAATCGGGGTAAACTTTGAACAGACATCTTCAGCTTTCCAGTACCAGTAATCCCTACAGAGAGGTTTCTCAGCAGGGTACTTGAACAGATGACTAACTTACAATGTAAAAATATTCTCTCTAGAGCAAATCTGCAGCCAGTATAAATTGCCATATCTCCTTTAGAGTTCAGGGAACTACAGCGCTTTGCATCAACAGAGATTACTCTCATCCTGCTTTAATGGAGCTACTCACATTCATTATGTACATGCTAAACAGCCTTCAAAATTGGGGCCTGAATAAAGCCTACACTGGGATGGAGCAGTACCTGCTGCTCTGCCTGTGTAGAATGGCATGTATTCAACACTTCAAGACTAACAGGTAGTGTGGGAGCAGTGGTCCTCCTCATTTAGATAGCATAGCATGAGGCAGACAAAATTGTATGTTTTAGGCACCAATCAAGGGCAGTTTCATATTAAAAAGTCACCAAACTTTCAGAAAGTGATTCTCTTCTCTACAGTAGCTTTACTTATAGTAAGCTCAGTCAGATATAAGAAGGAGGGGCAAGTTTGGGTATTCATACCAGATGACTAATGGCTTTATGTAAGGTGCATCAGCGATCTAATAGACATATGGATGCCTCTGTGTCAAAGTCAAAACACATTTAGGTGCTTATCTGAGATACTGGCCCGACAGCCATTTCTGGGTCTCTCAGTTCAGTAGGTGTCTTGGACAAGTAACTTACTTTCAGAGCATTTCTCAGTTAAAGTTATTAGAACTGTTCTGTTAAAAACCATGGCATTATTATTACTTTTGGAAGATAAGCTAACTTGCGCCTTCTTTCTCTTTCTCAGGTGATCTGGTTTCTGCCAGATTGGAGATGTCAGTAGCATCGCAAATGGACCTGCCCGAAGAAATTCAGCATCCATATACAAAATTTTCTGAATGGAAATTCAAGCTGTTTAAAGTGAGATCTTTTGAAAAAGCGCCTTCTGATGACCCCCAGCACAGAAACAAAGATCAGGCAGAAAAGGTCGCTTCTTCAAACCAAGAAATCATACTGCGTAAAGATGAAGCAGTACCAGGAGGAGGAAGGATGGTCTTAACGGGCAATAGGCAGGCACTTGTGAAAGATGCTGATGACCTGAAAAACCAAGACAATAAATCTCATCAGAAGAAACTGAAACAACTTTGCCGCATCTGTGGAGTTTCATTTAGAAGTGACTGTTACAAGAGAACTCATCCAGTTCATGGGCCAGTAGATGATGAAACTCTGTGGATGCTGAGAAAGAAGGAGAAAAAAGCAACCTCTTGGCCAGATCTTATCACTAAGGTTTTTAAGATTGATGTGAGAGGGGATGTTGATACTATCCACCCCACTCGGTTTTGTCACAACTGCTGGAGTATTATGCATAGAAAATTCAGTAATACTCCATGTGAAGTATATTTTCCAAGGAGCAGCACGATGGAGTGGAAACCCCACTCCCAAAACTGTGATGTGTGCCACACTACCAGTTGGGGAGTCAAGAGAAAAAGCCAGCCACCCCGTGTACAACATAGCAAACGTGTGAAGACCATTGTGGAACATGCTCGAATAAACAGAGGCATAAAGAAGCAAGCACAGATAAACAACAAAGATTTAATGAAAGAGATTGTCAATTGCAAGAATATACACATCAGCACCAAGCTGCTTGCAGTTGATTACCCCATAGATTTCATTAAATCCATCTCTTGCCAGATCTGTGAGCATATTTTGGCAGATCCAGTGGAAACAACATGTAGACATTTGTTTTGCAGAAATTGCATCCTTAAGTGTATCAAGGTAATGGGCAGCTATTGCCCTTCCTGCTGGTATCCTTGCTTCCCTACTGATCTGGTAACCCCAGTGAAATCCTTCCTGAACATCCTTGATAGCCTGGGCATAAGATGCCCTGTAAAGGAATGTGATGAAGAGATATCACATGGAAAATATGGCCAACATCTCTCCAGCCACAAGGAGATGAAAGATAGAGAGCTGTACAGCCACATAAATAAAGGTGGCCGACCGAGGCAGCATCTCCTGTCTTTGACAAGGAGAGCTCAGAAACATCGTCTGAGAGAACTGAAACGTCAAGTCAAGGCTTTTGCCGAGAAAGAAGAGGGTGGTGATATAAAGGCTGTATGCATGACTCTGTTCCTGCTAGCTTTAAGAGCAAAAAATGAACACAGACAAGCAGATGAATTGGAGGCTATAATGCAAGGGAGGGGATCTGGACTTCACCCTGCTGTCTGCCTGGCAATCCGAGTCAACACGTTTCTCAGCTGTAGCCAATATCATAAAATGTACAGGACGGTAAAAGCTGTCACTGGGAGGCAGATCTTCCAGCCTTTGCATGCTCTTCGCGCTGCTGAGAAAGCCCTCCTACCAGGTTATCATCGATTCGAGTGGAAACCTCCCTTGAAAAATGTATCCACTAACACAGAAGTGGGAATTATAGATGGACTGTCCGGATTGCCGCTTTCAATTGATGACTACCCAGTAGACACAATTGCAAAGAGATTTCGATACGATGCAGCCTTGGTTTGTGCCTTAAAGGACATGGAGGAGGAGATCTTGGAAGGCATGAAAGCAAAAAACTTGGATGACTATTTGAATGGTCCCTTCACTGTGGTCGTAAAAGAGTCCTGTGATGGAATGGGAGATGTCAGCGAGAAGCATGGAAGTGGCCCTGCTGTCCCGGAGAAGGCTGTTCGCTTTTCTTTCACAGTCATGAACATTGCTATAGCCCACGGTAATGAAAGCAAGAGGATCTTTGAAGAAGTAAAGCCCAACTCAGAGCTGTGTTGCAAGCCCTTGTGCCTTATGCTGGCTGATGAATCAGATCATGAAACTCTGACGGCAGTCCTGAGCCCTCTCATAGCAGAAAGAGAGGCTATGAAAAACAGTGAACTGCTGCTTGAAATGGGAGGCATCCTCAGAACATTCAAATTCATCTTTAGGGGTACAGGGTATGATGAGAAACTCGTGCGGGAAGTGGAAGGGATGGAGGCTTCAGGTTCCATTTACATTTGTACCCTGTGTGATGCAACCCGCCTGGAGGCATCCCAGAATTTGGTCTTACACTCCATAACCAGGAGCCATGCTGAAAATCTGGAGCGATATGAAATATGGAGGTCCAACCCATATCACGAATCTGTTGATGAGCTCCGTGACAGAGTGAAGGGTGTTTCAGCTAAACCTTTTATAGAGACTGTTCCCTCCATAGATGCTTTGCACTGTGACATTGGCAATGCAACAGAATTCTACAGGATTTTCCAGATGGAGATCGGTGAAGTTTACAAGAATCCTGATGTGTCTAAAGAGGAGAGGAAGAGGTGGCAATTGACTCTTGACAAACACCTCAGGAAGAAGATGAACTTGAAGCCCATGTTGAAGATGAGTGGAAATTTTGCTAGAAAGCTCATGTCCAAAGAGACAGTAGAGGCAGTATGTGAATTAATAAAGTGTGAGGAAAGGCATGAAGCCCTAAAAGAACTCATGGACCTTTATCTGAAGATGAAGCCAGTGTGGCGATCTTCATGCCCTGCCAAGGAGTGTCCAGAATTGCTGTGCCAGTATAGCTACAACTCACAGCGTTTTGCTGAGTTACTATCTACAAAGTTTAAGTACAGATATGAAGGTAAAATTACAAATTATTTCCACAAAACCCTTGCTCATGTTCCCGAAATCATTGAAAGAGATGGGTCCATTGGTGCCTGGGCAAGTGAAGGAAATGAATCTGGAAACAAACTGTTTAGGAGGTTCCGAAAAATGAACGCCAGGCAATCTAAATGCTATGAGATGGAGGATGTCTTGAAGCATCACTGGCTATATACCTCTAAGTACCTCCAGAAGTTCATGAATGCTCATAAAACATTAAAAAGACAGGGCTTCACCATTGATCCAGAGGATAGTTTAGGTGACTCTTGCCACTTGGAGGTCTCCTTGGAGAGCAATGATTCTGGGGAACTCTAAATGTAAAGCATATTTGGTGCTGGATTTGTGATGATGTCTTCGTGCAAGGAAGCAGCTTCTTTTTCAGGAGTGTAGAGGTACAGGGAAGTCTGAAATGATCATTTTTACACTCTTGGATAAAGATGCTGAGTGGAGTTTAATAAACACCATGTCTGTTGGGAGTTCCCAAAAGAGGCAATGCAGTAGTGCATTTATCAGTTTTGAGAGATGAAAGCAGAAACAAATTGCAAAGAAGAGTCTTCAGCTTATTTTGGTCTTAGGTTGTTGTTTATAAGTGAGAAAGCCAAAGTAAACAAGATTTTATATAAAGTAGTATTTTGGAATGGATATGATTCTGGAGAGTTATGACGGTTGCTGAAAAAGGGAGCATGGCTATTTGTTCTGTTTACATTTTTAAAACCATTTTGGTATTTACTTTTTAAGAGCATTTGATTACTTTATTGACAATCCTTTGGCTTTTATAAGCGAAGATTTGTCAGTGACACACTGAAGTAATTGTTTTGGGATGAAGTTCAGTTATTTTTGTATAAAATACTGAGTACAGATGCAAACTTTGAGCCCACAAACTTAAAAAAATATTATTAGTTAACATTTATATTGTAGCACTGCGTAAGAGCAGGTGGTGGTGTCAGCATGCTAATTTACTGTATGGAGATATAGGAAAGATAGCTGGAATTTTTTAAAGATATTTTTATCGTAGTCTGTTCACTATAAAATATGAACTTGTACTTGTGCTCTGAAATTATGATTTACACTGCCTTGTAGTTATCTCACCAAAGTATATTCAAGCTCTGCTGTGTAGCTTGTTGCTTCATGAACATTTTAGATTTTTATGGTAACTTCAGTATAGAGTATAATATTTATTAGTAGAATTTTATTGGATGAATTCCTGGCCTTACTGAAGTCACCAGTAAATCGTCATGAATACCAGCAGGTCCACAGTTTCACCAAGTGACTTCAGTCACAGCAGGCCTGTTTCTCAGGAGATGGATATTACCTTGATCAGATACATGTCAGTGTTTTGATCTCCTCTGTTAGGGTACTTCACCGACTGCTGGTGATGTGCTCCACCTGGGCTACACCACACACACTCATTTTCCAAATATGTAAAAGAGAAATGGTATTTATTAACCTCAAAGACAGTTTGCATTAGTTAAAAAGCAATGAAATGCCTTGAAAATACTGAATACTGTATTTTACATTATGACAGCAATGTGTAGTTGGGATTCCTCCATAATATATTAGATGAACCATTTTGTTGGTGATATGTGCCTCTCTGAAGTGGTATTTAGTATATACATATACCAAAATTATATGAATTTCATTCAATGACATATTCACGAAATATGCTCAAAAGTATGTGAGAGGCCTTGAAATCATCTAGCCTTTCAGATTTGCACCTGTAGCTAAAGCATTGCTGTGTTTGGAGAAGTATTTCTGAAACAAGATTAAATGCAGAAACAATCAAAGTGTGGATCTAAAACAATCCGCTGTTTGTTTTTATTTTGATGTGGCAGAAGTTGGTTTGTGGGTGCAAGTAAACAACAAACTTAAAGAGTTAATGGTCTGAGGTTTGTTTAGTAGTATTTTTGTAGTACTGAATCTTTGAGGATCTGGCAATTACCATTTGTGGACAAGAAAAATAGATTTAAATGTTAGTCAATACTACAAATTTAGTGTTATTCTGATTATGTCTTTCTTTTGATTTTATTAATTAAAATACTATTTTTAGAATATTCTGTAATTTAGGATTTTGTTTTAATATGGTTTCTTTTATTTTAACGTTATGCCAAAATTTGCAGATGGAAGTAATGCCTTTTACTTAAACCTTTTGTAAGCAGTCATAAGGAATACAGCGGCTTTTGTATGGTGTACCATGTACATCTGCACTTACTGAGTGTTCATTTCTAGATTAATTCATTCTTTTCAATTCTTTGAATAAAACAAGCATTTCCCATAGACCATAAATACAGGTTTACATAAATGCAGGCAAGTACAACCGTTTCCCAGGGAGTATAAATATCAGGTGTAAAGAGCATCCTTTGTCAGTAACTGCAGATACAGTTTGTGGTTTTGGTTGTCATGTATTTAATTTTGCAAATAGTTGCACACTTTTCTGTTCTCTCTGGTTGTATGGATATCGGAGACAACCGTATTACTTTATGTTTTATCCTTGACTCTGTATTACTTGGTTTTATCCTTGACACTGCTTGAATAACTAGGGCCCAGTTTAACAATTTCGACGCACCTCGTGGTGATTTTCACTCCATTTAAGTGTTATATATAGTTTTGCTGCCTTTTGCACAGGAGTGAATTTCACCCTCAAGTAACCCGGCCCCGTTCATTGCAATGTGTCTGTGCCACTGGAGTGACAGACCAGACTTTGTTCATTTTGCACACGGACTTTCAGCGACTCCTCTGACATTTTCAAATTCCAAATTCACTTTAACAAGCTGCTGATGTATCAGCAAGTGATTCGTCTCGCTGCCTTCAAAAGGGTTGAGCAAGTTTTATCCATATATTTATGATTTAAGACCAGGCTTATTTCCTGGGGTAACTCATCAGACTGAACAGAACCGGGACGGGGACAGAGGAGTGCAATGGCATGTGAAAGTATTCTTTTCTGAAATATTATTAAGCCATCAAGACACGTTTCACATGCTACCAGCTCTGTGTAGGATAGCTGACACAGAGAACTACTACTATTTTTTTTTCTTTTCTTTAGACTTGAATCTAGTTTAAACTTCTTGTTTCCTCATGGTTGACATTTTCTATAAATCAAGAGACTCTTTTTGAGAGTTTTGAACTCATTAGAACAAACAGCACTGGAAGGATAGGTACGTGCAAGCGAAGCTTTTGTGAAGAGGAATAAAATGACGACGCTACATGCACACAGCCACGCGTCCGAAGGCAAACGTTCTGACTGCAGACAGATGCATCAGTCGGTTATGCAGCCTATTGTCAAGCCTTTTGATTTTGAAGAGTCTTTAGGAAAGTGGAGACACTTTTGTTCATGGTACTCTTTTAGACCTTCACCTTTTCTTTTTTACATTAATACTTGGCAGAAATCCTTCGGTAATTCATGGTGAATAATGTTCCTGATTTGAAATTGTATTGACTGGTTTTTTATATACAATCACATTATGTCTCTTGTTTGCTTTTATTGAAGGAATTTGTATTGTGAATTGTCATGTTACGAAACGATGTGTACGTTAGAAGCCATGATTCCGGTCTCACATATTTTTTTCCTCACAGGAATAATTCCATTGAATTTAAGCAAAACAAAGCCTTGACTTTTAGTCAGGTAGTTCAGAAACAAATTCTAGGTATTTACAGCATCCTAATTTCTGACTACACTGAGTTCTGTTCTGTGACTCACCGCATGGCTTCATAATTTTATTTTCCTTATTGTATTACAGTTTCTTAATTCATGAAACCTGTTTTAAATAAAGGTCTTATAAATATTAAAGTTTCCGGATTTGCATTTCTTACTAGTTCTTCAACTATGCACATAATTTCATGGTAACAGTCTTACTTTTCATTCAAATTGTGGATGCTTTTCATATCTAGGCTGTTCTAATACCCAGAGACCACAGCTGTGATTCCAGCCCTGTTCTGAAAGTCACTAAATTAACACAAATGAAGATTACTCTGTGAGTCTTAGCAGTTGTCTCAGCACCTTTTCTCACAGTCAACTGCTGACAGAAAACTAAACTAATTTAAACCCAGTTTTATTTAGTCTGTAAATGACTTCTGCTTTATTTACAAATACCAACCCAGTGCTTGCTCAAAATCAGCCTTGCACTGTTATGTCCATGCTAATATGTTAAGCCTCTTTACTGGCTTCTGTGCATCATTTGCATTAAATATGGGCTCCTTATCATAGCCTGATCTGCAAAGATTAGTTCCAATCCACCTTTCAGTTCATGATTTGTAGCTTTCCTTTATTCCACTTCAGAAAATCTTTCTTTCTTTCCTGCAATGATATCTGAGGGTCAAAAGACTTAGGTAAACCAACTGGCTGGGTTGGAACTAATGATGAGCAAATTAAGCTACCAGATTTCCTTGTGCAATCAGGTAATTAGATATCTAATTTCTGGAATTTATGTCACCAACTTAGTTCTTTGAACTGACCTTGAATAAAAAATGTTGGATGAAAAAACAGAAGCCATATAAAAAAACCCCCCAAAAAACCAAAAACAAGCCTCAGAGACTTTTCTAGTAAGGAATGATTTAACTCCTTTATTCCTAAATCTGACTCAATTTTATTTTCCATGTATTCCTACTAGAGTCGGGATCAGATGAAGAATAATGAGGCCTGCCACCGCTCTTTTTGAGTACTGTTTTAGGTAACTGAAGATGGCATAATTTTCAAACAGTTGACCAGCTGCCTATTCTAAGCATGTGAGATTTTCTACCTTTTTCATCAAACTCAGTATTGTCCATAATACAAAAAGACACAACAGAAATGATTTAATTAACATCTCTTCTAGCAGCATTGGGAGAGAGGCCAAGAGGTGTATTCCAATGCGCAGCTCTTCCTCTGAAGACGGTCATTCTGAACCAGTGGACAAGGAAATACACAATAACTGCCACCTGGAGGAGGTCCTGCACACCAGTGCTAGTGTGCACTGTATATGTTTATATATTGAGAAATCGGAAGGTTACTGTCTTACTTTTTGTGAAGAAAAATTGGGCTTCATTGTCACAATTTTCCAACATCAAGTAGAGACACCAAATTGGACTTTGATTTTCAAGGCTGTTGCTCAATCCCTTTCCAGAAGTTAGTCTTGTTTGAAAGAGGATAGGGTAAGACACCGAATATGGAGGGAGCTATAGCCACCAATAATGAAAAAAAAGAAGTAAGCCAGTCCTTCTGTCTCTAATACATTGAACCTAGCAGTCAATAACTTCGAAGATTCCTTTTCAATAGGAATTCAATCTTTTCCTTTTGCTTTGGCCTCCCAGTTACATTATTTCCACTCCGTTCAATGGTCTATAGGTACAATGGGTCACTCTGAACTATGACACATGCTTTAGTGCTACTACTAAAGTTTGTTCTGTGCCTTTCCTGTAGATTAATCAGGTACTTCAGGGTCCAAGCACCTTCCAGTAGCAGTAAAATCCATATATTATTCTCGTAAAGGCTGATAATAACAACATGGTGTTACAAGAATGTGGCTGGGAACCATAAGGCTGCTTGTTGTGGTTAAAAAACACATAGGTCAATTGGATGCAGACACAATAGAGATTTACTTCTGCACTCAAATCTACTTCATTTTATCTTCTAATTCTAACCTGCCCGAGGAAGAAGCATCTTGTATTGATTAGCTGATTTTGAAGACAATCAATGCTCTAACAAGTACATGACTCAAAACTGTCATCAGAATTATCAGGGAATTAAGTATGTTCTGCAGTCTTGAATGCTATATCGAGCATTTTCTTTACATGCTGGTTTTTCATATATCTCTTTATGTTCAAGTCCTTTGGAATATTATACTTATGACTTCTTCTTCCTGCAGTGACTACAGGCTCTGAGCTGTGATTTAATGCTGCTTGTACTTTGCTTTCCTGTGAGGCTGGGACATGATTTGACCAAGAAATTTCTCCCTCCTACTCAAATAAACCATACACTTAGAAAAAGCACATCTCAAACATACAATACACTAATGTTGTGGGCCTGATGAGAAATATTGTGAAGTCTGCCCGTGAATTGCTTTTTGCATAGCCACAGCCTTAAAGCGAAGAACAAGTCGAGTAAGAATTGGAAGGGGTCGCAATGTGTGTTTGCGCTTGCACATGTTGAGTGTACCTGCTCTCAGCTCCTAGGGGCTCAGGGAGTCACGGCAGCTGCAGGAGTCAGTTCTGGAAATTCAAAGATGCTCCCAACGTACTGCAACCACACCATCAGTGCCTGAGCCACTAGGCTTTATCTCAGGCTGAATGTCACTTCTGCTAGGTGAGTGTCGAGCTTTCCCTTTGGAAAATGTTTCCATTCTTTTCTTTATTTGCACTAGCAGAAAAATTTGTTACCCAGTGTAGGTGTGAGGAATTTGGGATGACAGTAACTGGGAAAGGTAACAGGCAAATATTCAGACTGGACATTGCCAGGGAGTTCAATTATTGTGGGGAGTATTTTGTTGTAAAATGGTGAAGGGACCAGAGGTGGAGCTTTGTTGTCTGAGTAAATCATCCCCCTTTGCTGGTGTTGGATGATGTAGCTCTAATTTTAGTGTGGATTTATTTTTTTTAATTGATGTAAATGAAGTCTATGAAGACTGAGTGATGAGTGTATATATTCAGCTGAGTAAGACCCATGACTAACCTACAAAAGGGGATGTTGACTATTGAATTTCACCAGTTTGAAGGGACTTTACATGGGCATGATACTCCTTTATTACTTGGAGAAACATAGAGCACTATATGGATAGCACTTACACTAGCTTATGTATCCTAGTTTCTGTATACGAGTTTGTGTAAAGTAGTGTGACAAAGGAAATGGGAAGCTGGCATTAAAATCTATGAATTTATACCAATATCAGACTGCTGAGAGGGGAGTCAGGTTGATATACTTCCCATTTACAAGCTCTACCCAAACTATAACCTCCCTCAGCACGTGAAAAGGTTGGAAACAGAAACTTTGTATGGTTGCCCTCTACTTTCCTCTGTTGTTGACCTGACCTGCAAAGGTTTCAAGGGGAGTACTGTGCATACACATCTGTGTTGACAGGAATCCTGTGCTAAGCATGCTGCTCAGGGTCTGCACACAGTGATCAAATGGCTGACAGCTGGTCCTGTTTTTCTTTTTTATTCAGGGGTCCAGTGTGAGAGCTGGGTTGTGAATACTGATCCATTAGTGTTGGCTCACAAACGGTGAGCTGATGGTATTGATTTTTTGAAAAGATGTTTGGAGGAGTAATAAAAATAAAAAATAAAGTCAAGAATGATGAAGCTTTACAGGCTTTTAAAAGAATCCACAAAAATCTTAGTAAACTCTTGGGCTGTTCAACCTTGACAATGTCCTTTTCAATCTGAATCCAATCTTCTTGTGCTCTGAGCAGCCAGCTACATTTCTTTCCACCCTCACAATGCTCCACAGGCTCAATGAGTCACTCTGAGCTACAGCTTGCACTTTTAAGCTTTCACACTCTACACAGTCGCTCTGGGAGAGCAAAGAAATGCATAGTGGAGGACCTGGGATAAATGATAAAAGTCCCGTTCATCAGAAGGAACTTCTGAAGTCAATGGGAGCTCACAGCATGGGGTGGCTGTGAAGCTAGACCCCTTATCAGGCTTCAGATGGACCTCCCAAGCACACAAGCCATCCTTTTGTAGACTTTGGGATTTAGTGTTTGATCTACCCTATGAATAGGTGAAAAACTGCAGTCCTTTTTATGATAAACTTTATTAGCTCAATAGATTTTTAAAAATACAAACACAAAGCAGTCCTTGAGCACAGCGGTTTAAAAAAGTAATTTGATTTTTACCATGAGATAATATTCCACAACTGTAGCCAAAACTGACATATAATCATTCAATACCTCTTAAAATCAAAAATTAATTATGCAGAATTAAATGCTCCATATGTAAGCTTTCCATAATGGAAGTCCCTGAAAGAAACTGACCCTCAGTGTCTGAATATTTCATTATTCCTGACACAAGGGACTTAAGCTACCACTTCAGTTTAAAACCAGAGTAATTAGTCTAATTATTTCATTACATCAACATAAAACTGGAGTAATGCAGCTACAAATTAGGCCAAATATTTCTAGAACTACTCACTAAGACAAAAAATTAAAATGGGTAAGGTAATGTTCTTTATGGACAGATGCTAATGGCACTAAGCACATGGGATAATGCCTTATCCTACCAGCAGTTCCATTAAACTCACTGGGAATAACCCGGGAGTTAAGTTACAGCACAAAATACAGCGCAGAATTACCAGGATCTGGCTGTGCCTTTGCACAATGCCCTCTATGATGGAGTTCCTATCCATGTATTACAAAAATTACACATAAGAGACAAAATAAGTTCACGAGCTTTGAAATGTAACTGAAATATTGAGATAACTGAAATCAATTAAAAAAATGTCTTCAAGCTCCAATGACCTATTCTTCTTCAAGCATTACTAGCTGTCTTTAACTGTGATTTCACTTCCTCCCAGGTGAATACAACTCAACAGTGTCAATCTATTCAAACAATCTCCGAAGAAAGGACTTTTTCACAGGTGTTGTTAACTTCCTGGTTGTCTTTTTACGCAATGGTTTCATGGGTTGCTTTTTCAGGCGCACCACCTTTTTGGGAGTTTGTAGCCCTTTATTAAGGTCAATGTGCTCGTTGCAGAAGTACTTGATATTTGCTTCTGAGAGATGTAGGAGCATGCTCTCTGAGAGATCCATACATTGTGCATGGACCCAGTGGCCAGCCTGGCTGGAACACAGGATCATTGCAGGCTTGTTGAGCTCTGTCGAATAGAAAGGGACCCAGGTGTTAATGTCAATATTGCAACTGGCACAGCAGGTGATCCAGTAGCCTGTTTCTGATTCATCTTCTTCATCATCTTCATTGTAAGTGTCAGTATCATCAACATCAAAGCTATTGGCTTCAGCATTAAAACAAAACTCCTCTGAATCTTCAAATGGAGTGGAGTCTCCAGGGTCTTCGGTTGATGTCTGACTGCAGATTTGTTCTGTCACTTCTTCTTCCTTGTCCTCTCCTGATCCTTTGCATCTCAAAATGTAGAAGTAGTTCGCATCTGAGATTAACTGTTTGTTGGCCCCTGGAATGCCCAGCAATACAGACCCTTTGCCCATATCACAGCCAAACCACATCCTGCAGTGTTTAATATCTGGTGTCCAGTCCGGGCTTGCCCTTTCAACAATTTCTATTTTATCATCTTCCAGAACTATGGTGTTACACACCAACCGTTTCTGGTTGTCAGACTGGTAGCCCCCGACGAGGATAAATTCGGTGTCGCTGGTTTGAGTCACTATAGCACTTGACACAGATATCCCCCCTGGCAAGACACTGCAGGTCACGGCTGGGCTCCCCAGCGGAAGATCAACTTTTAGCTTGTACAAGCTGGGAGACCTGGTGTTATTTTGAAGAGAATGGCCTCCCAAAATGTAGATTGTATCATTTCTGGCCATTGAAACGTGGAAAGCAAGTCCATCTTGAAGCTCTGGAAGTATGTATGACGTACAGCATCCGAACTCAAAATCAACGAGAAACACAGATGGCAAACAATCAACTGTGCTGTTCCATTTTTCAGTGGTTCTTTGTGCAAGAGGAATATATGATCTCCCTCCAAATATAATGCTTACGCTTTTCCCCCGGCTATGAACTACATTAATTGTATGCCCATATCGAGCTTCAGGGATATCTCCAGCCAGGTCTTTCTCAACACATTGGAACGTGGTTTTCTTGCTAGTTTTGCTTACCAGACTTATAATGTAAATTTTGTCAGAAAGCTCATTGTTAGGAGTTTTCCCACCATGGATGATATACTGGTATTCACCACGCTCCGCATTGCCTCTGAGCGTGCAAAGAGCAGGGTAGCGGAGAGGGGGGAGATAACAGGATTCTTTAGAGAAGACGACAGGTTTCATTTTGAGCTCATTCTGCTTTATATCGAGGTGGAAGACACCAGTGGGACAGGATCTCTTTGGCCATCCTTTCTGCCCAAAAAAGAAAACATGCCCATCAAAATTCATGAGAGAGAAGCCTGGCTGAAGCAAGGAGGAATTATTGAGAGCTGCTACGACTTGCAGTGACATTTCGTCTGCTGACTGGGCCATGCTCTGGTCAATGTCTGAGGGAAAAAAAGCAACAACAAAAGAAACAGATGAAACATGCCTTAGACTATGAGAGTTGTTTAACAGTACTTGAATAATTCGCATTAAAGTTGCATTTCAGTTCACAATTTGAGACCCAAAAAGAGACCCTATTCTGCGACTCAGAACATGAAATCAAGCAAGAGTTGTGTACTCGTTCGGCGTGATTTTGTACAAACTGCGGCCTGTTATCACGCTAAACCCGAACATTTGTGCGCGTGACACCCGGGCCGCCCCCCGCAGCTCTGCGCTGGGGCGGCCTCTCCGCTCCGGGCCCCGCCGCTGCCATGGCAACGGGCGGCCCCGCGGCCTGCTGGGACCAGTAGTTCTCGCTTGGCGCCTTGGCCCGGCCTGGCGCGGTCCGGGGCGGCCCCTCGGCTCGTCCCCGGACGGGAGGACGCGGGGCTGGTGGGTTTAGTGGGCAGGCGGCGGGTGAGTGGGGCCACGGGGCCGGCCCCGCCAGCGGGCGATTCTCTTGGTGCTGGGATTCGACTCCGAGGCGCCCGGGCGCGGAGGGACCAGCGCGGGGGATGACACGAGGAGGGACGTTTGCTGGGGCGGCTGGGGGTGCCGGGCTGGGACGCTGGAAGCGGTGCGGGTCCCCCAGCCCCGGCGGGGCGGCCGCCTGCCTCCCCTCACTCTCTCCCTGGGGCTTCGGGCCTGGGGCCTCGCCTGCCCCCCGAGCCCGGCACCCCGCTGCTGGGGAGCGTGGGGAGCTGCCCTCCCTTCCAGGCCCCTGAGCCCGGCCTCTGGCCGCGAACATGCCGTCATGCTCCACAGCTGAAGTAAGCGCGTACACAGCCAGATGCAAACTGCAGTTGAACATTTTGCAGGTTTACAAGGAAAACATCAAGATTCGTGGAAGACATTTAGGAACAGTCGGTGCCAGGTGTATTTCTAACCCCGTAAGTATGGCTGAAGCGGCAGAGGTAGGAGCTGTTAGTGCTGGGGTGACCTCCCTCCCACACTGGCGCTGACAGCATGCTCGGGGTGTCTGTGGCTCGCAACTCTCTCTGTCAGGTGTTTTCATAGTGCGATCAAATTCTTTGATCTTTGCTATTTTCTCATGCTTTCATAAGTAAGTTTCAAGGGGCATCTTTTACTTTTTTGACCTGTTTGCTCAAAAATCAAAAAGAGTTTATGGATAAAAGCACTGAAAGAGCTGTGGAGAGCACAGACCCAGAGGGAAACAACTGACCGGTTCGTTGGCACTGCCCTTTGCTGGCAGCAGAGTTGTGTCTCACAGTAAATGTCCAAGTTCTCTGTCCCAGCCTTTGCCAAATCCCCAGAATTTAAAGGTGTGAAGTAACTTTCAAATACAATATTAAAAATACAAAATAAAACTCTACATTTTAAAATTTATTCCCTTGGTTTGAAATATTTATGATTCATATTTTCCTTGCTGTTATAGGGTTTCTTTTTTTTAAGGGAGGTATCAGTATCTTCTAGTTGTGTGACATCAAAATGTGGGGACTCCAGGGCAACATACTGTGTACAGTGAGAGTCCGTGTAAAATCATGGGAACTGAGGGCACTGACTATGTCAAACTGCCATCAGTGCATGTTGTCATGCACAATAGGAACTGTTGTGCCACATTTCTGTACTGCCTGCCTGTTCCACTTCTGGTATGCAAACTGTGCTAAAATGTGGATCTGCCATTAAATGCTTTCAAAGGCAGGTGAGCCTGGTAAGATGTGCTTAGGCCAGAGCGCACAGAGTAGGTGTAGCCACTGCTGGTCTGTTTTAAAAGTCATCCATGGAGTGGCTGTCTTTCTTACCTTTTTGCACATTGTGCAATTATCCAAAGATCACGGTCAAGGTCTGTTCACTGTGTAGCCAGTCCTAATGCCTCTGCTCTGAGGGTGGTAGTTTTTTCTACCTTTAGATTCCTTTTCAGAAGTACTGCACTGTAGGTGAAGTTCAGCTGTGAGTTAATTAAATTAGTGAACCCTGTTCTGAGCATGTGAGTAGACACAGCAGGTTTGTTCTTATAATTTGCATGAAGAAAGATTAGCCAAGTTACTTACCTTCAGGTGATACGCTAAACAGAAATCTCTGCTGCTTGTTTCTACAGCCAGTCAAAAATGGTTTTCTTAGAGGAGCTTGTGCTAAACTGGGTTAGATTTCCTTTGTTTTTTCTCTCATGTGTTTACTTAGCTTCTTTGGTTTTACAGGGTCTTTAGAAAAAGAGTATGTCTTCCATAATGAAGATGCCACAGCACATCTGTAAGTTATTGTTCTAAATTTTGTAACACTAGTTACTATATTTGACTGCTGGTTTATATTTGAAGTCTCACAAGAGTATTAAATATGGCAAACAATTTAATTGAAATGTTCCATTTATCTTATATTCTTACATATATTTCAAGAATCTCCAAATATGACAATTACTATTGTCCACAATGTCACAAACTGTTTCCCAATTACCAAGCAGTACTCAGTTCTGAAGAGTATAACATCTGAAGAGACTGTTGCAGATACAGAGTGGAGGAAAGACCAATGAAAGTGATTAAAAGTGAGATTAATAAGACACACACAACTTAGTGGTTAGATAAATGCATTTAAACACACTTCCTCCTTCTCATCCCCTTAGTATTTCCTGAACTTTATATAAGCAAGCAGTTCAGTAAGTAACAGAATATTTAGCCTAGATTCCCTGACAGAAGTAGCTCCTTAGGCACATGCTGGAATTGCTTTGGCTTTCCAGGTTGTTCCATGCTAATTATAGTGTGTTAATACAGTGTGGTTGATCTTTGGCTCTGCTGACCTTCACCTCTAACCTTCCAACACCACTGATTTCTTTGGAGCAATGCTCATCTGACCCTGAGCACCTTCAAGGAGCTCAGAAGGTAGAAATGTAACCCTATAACCAAAACATTTAAAGGTTTTACGTGGCTTTATGCTCAAAACCATGTCACCGTGGAGTAGAATTAGCATTAGTGCCATTATGGAGGGAAACAGATATGCCTTTCTTGTGGTGCAGCACAAGAAAGAGGGGAAAAGACACTGTAAGAAGTAAAGATGGATAAATAGAGAAGGGTCGAGTTACATAAACAATCACCAGTGATGGTAACTTGTGTCATGCTTCATCATAGTTGGCATTTTTATGAAAGATCAAGCTCCAAGGATTATACAAATAAGTGAGAATCTCAGCATTACTTTTATAACGCCTGTATTTGACAGCTGTGGAGATCTGAGGTAGAAGTTAAGCTAACAGAAGAGAACTAAACCTAATATTAACCCCTGTTTTATTTTAAATAAAACTTAGGATTTTGTGCTGGGGTTTTTTTCCCAGTTAACAGTTGTTTGTATGGCAGGAAGAGATTACAAGGAATTCAGATTTAGATAGATTCATTGGGAGATTTATTTACAGAAGGCTCAGATGGGGAGAGAAGGTGCTTTTTAAAAGCACTGGCTAACATAATTTGAAAAGTGCTTAGTATGGAAATAGATGGCCATAGTTACAATTTTATATGTAGGGTATTATTTCAGAAACTATGTTAAGCATTCACTGAGAGGTATAGGATGAATGTGTTTTAGAAACTAGGGGTAAGATTCAGGTGCCTAAACATCAAGTGGCATTTCATATGCCTTTGGATATTCTTCTTGTCTTCTAGCTTCTGCTATGCAAGGTGGCAGGTCTCTCATAGGTCCTGTGTCTGAGGTCCTAGTAAATCTAGGGTTTATAAAATGTCACTAGCTTAATATATTTAGGCACTGAGTCACTCCCAAACTGTGTTTACTACTTATTGTTCTCTTTGACCCTATGTAGTAATTGTTTGTATACCCATGTGCTGTGTCTGTTACCTGATAAGGCAACAAAAACATTTTAAAAGGAGAAGAACAAATAACCAGTACTGTTGTTTAGCGTAACATTTCATATTAATATTTGTCAACATTAAAAAATACCATATTTATAATTTCACAGTGATTTAAACACTACAAAATAATGAATGATTTGATCTTATGAACTGTAGCAAACCCAAAGCACTTTTCATTTACACAGAGAGAAGGTATTTGAACAGCACTGGTTGGATACTGAGAGAATGGATTGAAGGATAGCATGGAGTCTTGAGTTGGAAAATGCTCGTTGCTGCCCATTAAATTCTGTCATTAGAAGTCATCCACAAACAGGCTTAAGGAAGGAAATACAGTGTTTCTCAAAACATTCGCCGAGTTCATCAACCGAGTTTGCTGTGGGCAAAACATTAAGTTAGACGTACCTGGCTGACAGGGGGTTTTTGCGTCCTCCGAAATCTTCCTATGTAATAGGGATTCAAATGTGAGCACTTTGAGGAATCTTCTCTGACAGCACAGGGGGCTTGTGGCATGGAGAGAGCGCCTGGTGGAGGGGAATCTATCTGCTTAATTTGCAGATGTGTTCCTGAGAACTCAGTCTGCTGTGGCTAACTGACTGTGACTGGTTTTTTTTCCTTTCCTCTCCTGTCTTCAGATGGCATAACAAGAAACCCACCAGCCTCCAGAAGCTTTAACTCTTTGCAGTAGAACCAAACCAGAGTGACACTAGGTCTATGTTAGTTAGATTGTAAATGTCTGCAGCGTATGTTCCTTTATAGTGTAATTTTTTTTACACTGCCAAACTGTCAAGCTTATGATATTTTTTGGAATTTTTTCACTGCTATGGGAATATAAAAACGTAATCTGAAGTAATTTTTGGTTCAAAGAAAATATAATTTCAATAGCTTGGCAAAAAAAACCAGCTTCTTCTGATTGGCATACTGCTGCTTTCCCCAGAAATGCTCCGCTGCAAGTAGGTGGTGACACTGAAACAGCAAAGGAAATGACAAATGCATGCAACCCAGTGAGTGAGGGCTGACTGAACGTCCAATTCAAATCCACTGAAGTCATTGGGAATTGTCTTTTTTCTACTTCAGTGGCCTTCTGGTCAGACCTTAAGAAACTAATAAAACTTTGCAGCCTTCTGTAGCATTTTTCATCAGTTTCACAGCGCTTTTTTCCAACAAAAAATAATTAGACTCTAGGAAGTCCTCTGGGAACATGTCCTTTCAACAGCTAGCAGTGCTGGGGCAGGGAGGATAAGCCACTTGCATAACATAGCACAGCAAGTAAACAGAAAAACCTGGAAAACAATTCACTCTTCATAGCTCCCTGCTTTTGTTTTCCTGGCCCTATTTCACCCACTCCTGCGTTACAACATCTGTGGCATAGTATTTTAGAAATATCTCATCTCCCATTTGAAACTGCTGTGAGAATAGAAACAGAAAGAGCTTGGAATGGAATTTGATTAGTACAGCAAAGCAACCATACTGAATGTTTGTGAAAATTGTCTTGAGGCGTTGAATAACTGTAATGCAGATAAGATGTGGTGACGTTTCTCATCTGAAGTATAGCAGCTCTAAGGCACTACTGTCTCCTGTAGCATTCATATGGGCCTATTACCTCTTTACAGAAACAGAGAAAAGTAGACCGTACTGCAGTGTTGAATGCTGAAGAACTTAACCTTCCCCAAATTTAAGTGCATTCAGATCATGTTAATTTCTATTTCTAGTAGCACCTGGATGGTAATTTGACAGCTTCTTATCCAAGTGCTTGACATAGTCTGACTCTTGTTTGGGTCTGTGATCAGAGATCTACTGGCAAAAGAGATACAAACGTTTAAGTGAGAAATTCAACCCCCCAGTTGTGTCTCATTTAATATTTTACATTCATTTTATTCTCCTCATGCCAATTGACATGCCTTATCTTTAGAAATTCGTTTTCCAATTACTGTGGCTGAGAAGACGGAGAAATTAAAGTTAGTTGGCAACAGCATGTCAGTTTTGGATGAGGACATCGTCTGTCCAGGCTGGTCTTCTGTAACTGTCAGTGACAAACTGTTTTGGAGGACCTGCAGCAAGTAGCTTCAGAATAGTGTATCTGCAAGGCAGGAAAATTATGTTCAGAACTGTCCAGGTCATAGCCAGAACATCTAGGATTTGCATCCTGAATTTATTTAGCAGAGAACCCGTGCGAAAATGAATAAATAGACTTCTCCTTCACAATTTCTATTTAAATAACATTGACATAGGTAGTATGTTTTCCGCAGACTACTCACTGTTATGGAAATGCTTTGTTTCACTTGATTTTCTTCCTCTACAATTAATTACTTAAAATAATATGTGGTTTACATCTTCTTCATCCCGTATCATTCCAAATTGCATTGGGATATTTCCAGGCTTTTCAGTGTATTTTCTGCCAGTAAAACACATCTCATCTCTGAGCTGGAACGTAGCTGGCTCCCTGTGGGTTGCAGTAATGCACTTCAGCTCAGCAGGGAAAGGGAAGGCTGCCTTACTTGTTTGTGTAGGGTTAGTCAGCCAGAATGCAAATATCCTGGATATTTAGCCAGGACCCATGAGCTGAAACCTGTGAAAAAAATGGCACAGGGAGTCCCACGTCCTACAGTCTTCAATTTTCTGTCTCATCTAAAAACATCAGTAAACAGTATTTAACATGTGATGAACAGGGCTTTCTTTGAAGGCCTCATCTAAAATATTTGATTAAATCCAGCTGTGCTTTCTCTGTCAAATTAAGGACGATCGCTCTCCAGGGGCAGTGGCAACCATGTTTTGGAGGAGTGCTTGGTGCACAGGAAGCATTATCCTTGTCATAGGCCTCCAGGTGGTCTTTAAAGGGAGCAGCACTCTTGAAGCCATTGGAAATTCATTAAAAAACCTTCTGATTGTGCACAGGACTGCCATAATAGCAGTGAAATCAAACCAGATCAAGGTACTTGCTTGCAATTAAAGTCCTTAGATACAGATCCCTTAAAAGCTTATATGAACTGAGCGTGAGGCACACGTTTTTGACCTTCTCAAAGGTTGGTTCCGAGGCTCAGTAATGCAGTTACACCAGCAGCTGCAGCTCCCATCCATGCAAATTGCTGATGCATTGTGTGCCATTAAGGCCTCTTGCTGAAGGCAGTGGCAAACATCCAGTTGGTTTAAACAGGATTAGCAGATCACATTGAATTGAGAGCTGCTGGGAAGAACCCCATGTGAAAGTTTTCATCCTTTGTAATTGAAACTTTTTATGTTAGTTTGTTCCCATAGTTCAGTTGACCCACACCTGCTTGTGGCCAGAGCTTGCTGCTGTCGGGTTCTCTCCAGGAGCTCTACCTCCCCGCAGGTGGTGGGTAGCGGGGAGGACGAGGAAGAAAAGTGGGGCAGGGCAGTAGAACAGGGAAGGCTTTCTTTTGCAGCTGTAGCTTTGCAGATGTGTAGACAAGAAGGAAACAGTTGACTGCTTTCTGGAAGTGGGTAACCTTCCTGTGCTGCCCCACTGAAAACGTTTTACGTCTTTCTCAGGGTAGGAATTCCCAGAATCACTCCTTTCGCTTGGCTTCCTTTAGACATGCCATCCTGAGATGTTGAAGGTAGTGACCACAGTCCATAGCTAACAACAAACATTTATTAAGGACAGGCTTGAGTTCCAGCTTTGCATGCCTCTCTGCACCGTGGGAGCTGATCTGCACTCCACGCTCCAGCTCTCCTGGTAGTGTGGGTATGAGTACCCTGGTAACATCTCGTTTTGCTAGCGTGGAGGAAGCACAGCTTTCTGCTTTGTGCCATTTGTGAGTGGTGTTTCTGATGAGGCTGTGCTTTCACGGTTGCATAAACAGCTATGACAGGCTGCCAAAAGGGGCAATCCTGCATCCTTGCCTTCCTCCCACTACATGTTCCCACTGTCCCCTTGCGCAGACACTCACAATCGTGTGGCTGTAAGGCAGATCAGAAAACATGTATTTAAAACAGAACGTATGTATTTGCTCCATTTAGTTTCAGGTTTTATATTGGTAGTTTATTTTGTAAGGCCAAAAGTTGGACTAGAATGAAAAGCCGAGGGGCTGAAGAGGGAAGGAGGGTGGTGGTGACCTTTTTTGGGAGCAGCCAGCACTTAGGCTGAAATTGATTCTGACTGCAGTCATCTGTTACAGGCTTATTCCTTTTGTAAAGGGGCTACCTCATTCCTTATTGCTGTGACAATATTGTAGCAAATCCATGCTCCTCTAGAGTCGCCTTGACTCACTCGTGTGGCAAACAGTAGTAAGACAGCAAGGAGTTGAAATCAGATACTTTTTCTCCAACAGTACTAATCCCTGCGCTTCAGATAGAATTTACTTTAGTTGATAACAATATAGGACCTTGGTCACTCATTTTGTGTATAATTAAACCAGCTTCCTTGAACAAGCGTTACACAAATACATGGGTACGTATACGTTGTAGGGTGACTTCTATAGTACTGCTGTCTAGAGGGCAGATTGGGATGTTACCTTTCTTTTGTAGGAGACAGCATGCTGTTATGTAGCTGCTGGAACAGGTTGAAGGGAGAGTCTAATGTCCTGAATCACAGTGTGCTTTCTCGTTGTCCTTAGGAGGCAGTAACCAGCTCTGGTTTGGTGCTTAGTCCCTTGACAACTCACTGCACGTTTAAGACGTGCCTGTATGCCTGCAGTATTGCCTAACTACGTGAGTGGTCAGCCCACAGAGATCACTTCTGCTTTGCCTTTACCAGCCCGCCCCATCATCAGTGACAGCTTTCATGTTGCTGAACTAGCCAGCCCAAGGCAGTCCCCAGACTGAAGGCCTTTAGTGCAGGCTGACATGTAAAACCTTTATGGATGAGAGGTGTTGCAGAAATGCTTGTTGCTTTGTCCTGTATTATGGGTTGTAGGAGAGTAGGATTGCTTTTACGAGAGGTTAGTTCAACCTGAAGTATTAAAGACCCCTTTGAAAAAAGTTGTGACAGGTATCGTTACTGTGGTAGCTCCACAGGGAAAAAAGGTTGGGCATTGTCCAGTGGCAATAGAGTAAAAGATGTAAAAATAATGTATTTGTGTTCAATCTGATTTTTGCAGACATGTTATAAAATCTTGACAACAGCTGTATCTGGTGATGTTTTCCATGAACCTATGAGTGATCTATAAATAAACATTGCTGAACATCCCTTTTTCTATTGAGAATAACTTTTGGGAGAGCAAATTCATATTGTAGAAACTGGACTTTAACCTATGCCAGAAATACTAGTGAAGTATCTTTTTTAAAGAAAAATAAAATTATGGAAGGTTTCAGTGAGTTTGTAGAGAGGATTAGCTTATTGCTCTTTCCACTTAAAATTCAGAATCTTGATTTCTCATTCATTGCCTGTAGTATATTTAAAAGAAACATAATAAATCACTCAAAAATGCAGCACAAAACAGAAGCCTGTATTCCACCACGTTTTTTAATGCTTTAATAGAACTAATAACGGTGTAGTTGAAATCTTACTAATATTCAGTTGACCTGCCTCTGTGATTCAATGCAGAGTTTTCTGGTTTGGCTTGAACTGCTGGGAGAAAGACTGCATTTTGAGAAATAAAATTGATTTTGTACAATCTGCTGATCATCAGCAAGGTTTAATGAATGATCCCCTCAAGAAACCTTATTATAGTAATTTGGATGGATGAGCCGGAGTGAAATGCAAAAAGAAGAAGGTGTAGTTGCTGCTTGAATGCATCACTTACTGTTATTTGACTAAAACTATCCCGAGCCAACACGGAGAAAGGATCAAATATCCTTGCCTTACTTTTCTTGAAACCTCCAAGTTAGTTTGATGCCTTTTGGGAAAAAGAAGCTAAGTTTTTTATTTCAGTAGTAGTTACTCTCTAGGAGAACAATGCAGTCATTTGTAGAGGTGTGACTGTATCCAGTTCATATATTGCAGGTGATTCCTATTCTTTATTGTACATTTTCTTCTTTTTTCATGACAGTTCAAAGAAGTCACTGCCTTTAGGCTGTGAATTGAGTGACTGTTGAAGCCTTTTACTTATGTAGAATCTACCAGTTAGCTCCTTAGCAGAGGTGAGAGTTGTCTGGTCAGCCTCGTTTCAGCTGTTCACATCACAAAACTTAGCTGCAGCTGAGACAGTATGGTGTTCATTTAAGAGAGGCTTAGGAATAAAGTAGGTGGGAAGCAACAGACAGCCAAAGTGGAATGAAAAATACAAAAATAGGTTGAGATAAGGTTCTGAACACCTTTATTGTACCATCCATCCTAACCACACGTTCAGTTTCAGGGATAGTGGATGTTGTCCAAATACCATCCTCTGCTTGCTTCCATTTAGGGTGGTGCAGTAGCACCCTGCAGTTCTTCAAAATAATTGCAAACAGGGGTGAACAGGTAGTTCTAGCTGCCAGTCTCTCCTCTCTGTTGTTTGAGTGCATAGCTGTTCTCACAGAACCTAGGCTTTCGTCAGGACCTAGCTAGTTTTTTCCTCTCCGTGAGGAGATGATTCTGTAGATGTAAATAACAGCTGTGCAAGGGAAGATCAGGTCTGTGTTGGACTATCACCTCTGCAGTCCATTTTGCATTTTATTTCACGCTTTAGATTTTTGAAGCAAAACTGTGATGTTCTTATAAAAAGTAGTAGTGGATGGATGCCAAAATGACAATAGAGTTTTCTCCCCTCTTTTCCAATTTAGGATTTATTAAAACACGAATAATTCAGTGAACTCAGGTTCCAAAATGCGTTACTTGTTTTTTTTCAGAAGAAAAAATAGGAAAGTGTGGCCTATGAATTGCAAATTATTTTATTTTCTTCGCCCAAGATGAATATCTTTGACATAGCTGATAGCAGATCTCATCTACTAATGCCTGTACAAACTGTATTTGCTATCAGAGAGCTACTCTGGATTTACTGCTTTGACTTGGGTAAAAATTTGGTCCATTTTCTGGTAAAAAAAGCTGTTAAGTAATCTTTTCCCATGCTTGGAATATCCAGGGAATTTTCTCTGTGGTGGTTTTTTTTTTTTTTTTAATGATACTGTTTTGGTGATGCTTGTCCTAATGCATACATATTGAAGTGCATAATAGATGAAAATGTATAGGCTCAGTGAAATACACATTTAAAACCTTTAGGGATAATTTCCTAATCTCCATATGTCAGATTTCAGGTATTAAATATTGGATTATGTTCTGAGAGCATCCAGTGCTTGTTTTTTCATGAGGCTGATGTTCAGGATTTTGCAATTGTAGCTTGTCTTAAACTTTGTGAAGATAAATTCAGCGCTGCATTTCCTAGCTAACTGTAGTGAGTCAAAACCTGGTGTTTCTCCAAAGTCTTGCTGCACTGTTGCTCCTCTGCAGCTAAACCAGTAGAGGTTGTTAAGATCCGAAGTGAAGTTTCCCAAGTTCTGTAGGGAGTACAGGCTGCAGAGCAGGGTAGGAATTGAGCCATAGCATTTTGGCAACAACTGGTGTGGCTGCTTAATCTCAGGCTGATGTGCAGGTGGCTGTAGAACATGGCATTCAGTCAGAAAGCTGCCATTCAGCTTGGTTAAGGATACAACTATTCCCCCCAGTTGCTTATCAATTTTCTAGCTTCCTAGAGCATTTTAGAGTAAAGGAATCTAAGCTTTACTGCCAGCTCTCCTCTGATTTGTTTATAAGTCATTTAAACTCTTGGTGACTCATTTTTTTCATCTGTTATTGGTAATAATTTTGTTTGCTCTTCCTCATGGGAGTATTGTGAAGTTTATTTCATTAGTGTTTTTAAAGGACTTGGAGATCCTAGACGCCAGATGCCAGAGAAAAACAAATGGTTGTTATTACCATTTTCTTGATTAAATACATGTTTGGTTTTTTTCTTTGACGCTAGCCTTACAAATCACTGCAGTCTTTCATATAATGAAATTTACCTCAAATAATAACTGTAATAACGGAACAATAATGAGGAATAGAAGGCATTGCTTCCCTCTGAAACCACTGTGATTTGCATAAACTACTCTGAGAGTCTGGTAAATTATATTCTGCTTGGTCAGTCCACTGAGAGATTAATACTGGTTTGGGTTTTTTTGTAAAACGTTAGAAAACTTAGGTTTTAGGTCATGTGGGTGTGCATGTGTTTTGATATCTTCAGAACATTAGTCTTCTTTACAAGCTGGCAATCTAAGAAAATTAGAGTTATACATTAGAAATCATGTTTTATTTTCCTGCTAGGGTCTGAACAATTCTTGTTCCACGTTATTTAACTTTAAAATCAGGTTGGCAGCCTTTCCTTAGAGTAGTTGATTTGAAGTTTTGCTGAAGAATTAAGTTTTCATTCCCAAAAGTCACTTCTTAATGCTGTGGTAAATCAAGAGAAGAAACGCAGGAACACATGAAAATCAAGCCCTTAGTGTATAATGCATTCTTGCATCTTTATCACATTTATGTATGGAAACAGATAATTTACATTTTTCAGTTACCACCATGCGAGACAATGTGCCAGGTATGTGTGTCCGCACCCTCACCTGTGTTTTTCTGCTTCTAGTATTTTGATCCTATGTGTATAAAAAAGTGAGTATTACTGTTAAGCACCACCCAGCTGTTAAAATGCATTTACACAACTTATAAAAGTGAGGGCCAAGGTTAACTTCAGCATGCTTCATCAAGAGCTTTTTCAGGCCCCTTACTTCCCTTCCAGTCTGGTAAAGTGATGAAGATCATAGTCTGGAAAGCTGTTGCTGTGTGACTGAAGAGTGGAGCTTTCAAGTCCAGAAAAACCTCTATGGGATTCCTTCAGGTCTTTGCATTTGTTCCCTTCTTGAGAACGGTCCTTGCCTTCCTACCTGACTGCCCGGTTCCGTCGTACCCTCCTGGTCCTGTGTGCTGTCTCAGCATACACACACGTCATCAAGATTTAATATACCCTCCAAAATCTGGGTTTAGTGGCTTTGATGGTGGATTCAGTCCAAGTTTTGAATGTATAGCTGTCCTGGTTGTGAAATCCAACACGCTAGTGAGTGGTGTCACTGTTTCCGCAAAGAAGGCAGGGGTTGTAAGAATGAACAACTTAGCATCAGGAGGAATGAACACCACCGAAAGAGGTTGGCACTTCTGTGGCCCATGATACTTGAAGACTTAAATTTCAGGCATAGGTGATCACACAATCTCTCTATTCATACTTAAAATTACTATGTCCACTTGAATTTTGGGGGTAATGTTGTGTGAAGTCCCACTGACAAGATCAGAGCTTCACAAGGGGAGAAATAAAAATTGACATTCCGGCGCTCATCTGTGTGAATTAGGGAGTCTTCAGTGAATTTGTTTTCTGCCTGCAGAGACATACAGCTCTCTTCTTTCTGTTGCAGAATCAGCCTTCTGACGCAGATATACCCGTTTGACTGTCAAGGTGTGGGTCATGGGAGAACAACTGTTAAACAGCAGCATCCTTGATCAATTTATTAACAGCCATGAGCAGTCATATGAAGAGTTTCTAAATACATTCACCTATCTTTTGAAAGGTATGTAGCTTCCCAAATTTCCCATTAGAAATCGCAGCCAGAAGGGAAGGTGAAAAGAGAAGCAGTTCTATTTAGTGTCATTCTGCTACTCACTTGCTTTATGACCTTAGGCAAAACCTTGTAATGCTTTTGTTTCTCCTGTCTGCAGTAGGATCCCTAAGGACAACTTTCCTTAGCTTGGTTCAGAGACTGCTAAGATAGGTTTCTACAGGTGGTTAACCACATTTTGCTTGCTTTAGGGAGGTGAGGGGGTGTGCACTATTTGGAAGGATAGGCTTTTCCTAAGTATGTCCTGCATTGTTCTGCTAGACAAGTTTCCATAAAAGAAGAGCCTAAGGAAAGCACTTACTAATGTGTGATAGCCTAAGATTAGAGCTGTGCCATTTGGATACTTTCACAGGTTTGCTAACACTGGCTTGCTATGTGCTATGCCGTTGTGTGCGCCAAGCTAACAGATAACTGGGATGAAAGCACATCAGGATAGGATAATTGGGCTGAAAAAGTCTCATCCTCTGCAGGTGAAATAAAAGGTGGGGCTTAACCGTGATCGGAGCGTTGCTGAATTACAGGCAGTTCAGATCTGGATCCAATCTTTGTAGCTCGGGTTCATTTCTTTTGGCCAATTTAAGTCAGGTGCCGTAAAAATAAATACGAGTTACATATTACTCATTCTCAATTCTCTTTACCATAGCTTTGCAGTAAAAATGATGTCCCCATATTATTGCAGAAGCACTGTGTTTTTCAATTACAGCATGTGGCATGCTCCATTGATTGGCACTCTGAAGTCTGTCCTGTCCTTGTCCTTCAGGCAGAACTAAGTGTCAGTCAGGCACTAAGCAGAAAAGCAGTGGGGGAGTCAAAGCTGCCATAGAAATAATCTTGTGGCAACCTTCTGTCTCTCCTCCCAGTAAAAAATAGCAGAGAAAGGAGACACTGGAGGATGAGATAAGAGGACTGAAAATTAGGTTCTGGTCTTCTTTATTGATTGATACACTGGGGATAGCTCCTATCTTAGAAGCATGTTGCCTATCATGATGCTACTTGCAAAAAGCCTGAGCTTGTATTTCAGTCACTTTCATTGTCACTGTAGCGTTTGCCACTGAAACTGTATAAAAGGTAGCTTTAGCTGAATCAAATGCTTAGAAATGCACTTTGATATGCTGGTATAAACAAAACAGCTCAGCTTGTTTTCCTCCCACTTTAATTTTCCTGTAAAAATACCCAAAGGTGCCAGTTTGCATTATAAACTAATGACCTGCAAAAATCACACTTAAAGCACAAGGCATTTTAGCTTCAGAGCAATGCAATACACTTTATAAAATATCACATTCTTAGTTTCTTAATTTTGTATTTGGAAGACAGTAATTTGGCTTTAATTTTCTTTTTTAAGCAATGTGATAGCTTAATAAGACTTCATGCTAATAGGCTCCAGAACTGTTCATTTTTATGTAAAAGTTCAGATATTTACTGTGGGGATAAATTTGCAGTTATTGTCAAGTGAAATCTGACCATTTTCAAGTTACCTTTCTGTATTTGTTCAGATAATGGTGTTGATCAACACAATAAATCTTTGTACAATGAGCATTAATGTCAGAATTTGCAGTCCTGCTTAATCAGATATGGAGATAGCTATTTAAAGACCATTCAGTTGTATTTATAAATATAGAAGAACTCTTAAAAATTCCTTGAAAAACATCACCATGTGATATATTTTTGACTGTCATAACACTGGAAATAGAAGATATGTAGCTAATTGGATCCCACTGATTTCACAGAGTACCAGATTTGTATAAGGTGATTTTCACTTGTGTGTGAATCTCTTTGGGCAGCCTGTGCCAGTGCCTCACCACCCTCTCTGTGAATAATTTCTTCATGATATCCAATCTAAATCTACCCTCTTTCAACTTAAACCCATTACCGCTTGTCCTGTCGCTACATGACCTTGTAAAATGTCACCCCCCATCATTCTTGTAGACCCCTTCAGGTACTGGAAGGCTGCAATAAGATCTTCCAGGATTCCCTTCTTCTCAGGGCTGCTCTCAATCCATTCTCCACCCAGCCTGTACTTTTGCTTGGGATTGCCCTGATCCATGTGCAGGACCTTGCACTTGGTCTTGTTGAACTCCATGAGGTTGTCACAGGCCCACCTCTCCAGCCTGTCCAGGTCCCTCTGGATGGCATCCCTTCCCTCCAGCATGTCGACCTCACCACACAGCTTGGTGTCATGGCCAAACTTGCTGAGGGTGCACTGAGTTCCACCATCCGTGTCACTGACAAAGATGTTGAACAGCACTGGTCCCAATACCGACACCTGAGGAACTCCACTCATCACTGGTCTCCACTCAGACATTGAGCCGTTGACCACAATTCTCTGAATGCGGCCATCAAGCCAGTTTTTTATCCACCGAGTGGTCCATCCAATAGATCCATGCTTCTCCAGTTTAGAGACAAGGATGTCATGCTGGACAGTGTTAAATGCTTTGCACAAGTCCAGGGAGATGACATCAGTTGCGCTTGCCTTATCCACCAACACCATAACCCTGTTGTAGAAGGCCACCAAATTTTTCACGCACTATTTGCCCTTGGTGAAGCCATGTTGGCTGTCACCAATCACTCCCTTGTTTTCCTCAGCATAGTTTCCAGGGGGATCTGCTCCATGATCTTGCCAGGCACAGAGGTGAGACTGACTGGCCTATAGTTCCCTGGATCGTCTTTTTTTCCCTTTTTAAAGATGGGGTTTATGTTTCCCCTTTTCCAGTCAGTGGGAACTTCACCAGACCACCGCAACTTATCAAATAAGATGGATAGAGGTTTAGCAACCTAATCCACCAGTTCCCTCAGGACCTGTGGATGTATTTAATCAGGTCCCATGGACTTCTGCTCCTTCAGGTTCCTTAGATGGTTGTGAACATGATCCTCTCTATCCATGGGTTGTTCTCCATTCTCCCAGTCCCTGCCCTTGCCTTTTGTGACTCGGGGGGTATAGCTTGTGCGCTTGCCAGTGAAGACCAAGGCACAAAAATCATTGAGCATCTCATCCTTCTCCATATCCTGGGAAACCAGTTCTCCTGTTTCTTTCCAGAGAGGGCCCAGAACCTCCTGGCTGGCTTGTGCCCTGCTGTGTTGTCCCTCCAACAGATATTGGGGTGGTTGAAAGTCTTTCCTGAGGACTAGGATTTGTGACCGTGAGGCTGCTGCTATCTGCCTGTAGAGGGCCTTATCCACTCACTCATCCTGGCCTTGTGGCCTGTAACTCCCACTACAGTATCCCCTGTCCCTGCCCTCCCTTTAATCCTGACCCATAAGCTCTCAGTCAGCTCCTCATCCATCCCCAGGTGGAACTCCCTGCACTCCAGCTGGTCTCTGACAGAGAGAGCAACACCCCTTTCACATCTCCCCTGCCTGCCCATCCTAAAGAGCCTGTATCCTTCCATTCTGACGCTGCAGCAATAGGAGCTATCCTACCACATCTCCGTGATGCCAGTGAGATCATGGCCCCTTCATGCATGCGCATGCCTCTTAACTCCTCTTGTTTATTTCCCATGCTCTGTGTTCGCACAGAGGCATTTCAGATGTGCCCCTGATGAAGCTGACTTGCTGACTGGAACAGCTGGAATTATCGTGTCTCATGTCCCAGGTGCTCTCCTGGTGACCTGTGATCCTTCTCCAGGCTCTGGGTATCTGTTGGGGCACTGGCCTCCAACTGGCAGGAGTGGGATGGGTTGAGGTTCCCCTCCCCCAGCAGCTTTAGCTCAAAGCCCTCTTCACCAGCTTGTCAAGTCTTTGCCCAAAGATGTTCTTTCCCTCTTCTGTCAGATGTACCCCATCAGCCCCAGCAGACCAGGTTTCTCAAAGTGAGTCCCTTGGTCTAAGCAGCCAAAGCCCCGGCTGTGGCACCAGCCCTGTAGCCATCTGCTGATTCACCAGATTTGACTGGCCCTTTCCAACCCCTTATCTTTGACCTGGAGGATTGATGGAAAAACTACTTGGGCACCAGAGTCCCTTACTGCCGCACCCAGGGCTCTGTAATCCTTTTTGATACTCCTCAGACTGCTCCTGGCTGCATCACTGGTGCCCACACAGAACAACAGCAGTGGGTAACAGTGGACTGTATGAGGTTTGGTAGTCTCTGAAGGACATCCCTGACACAAGCCCCCGGTAAGCAGCACACTGCTCTAGAGGGTGCATTGGGTTGGCAGATAGGTGTCTCTGTACCCCTCAGAAGAGGGTCACCTACTACTATCACCCATTACTATTTCTTAGTCGTGCTGGTTGCTACAGGTTGAGCAGATGGGGCTGCCTTCCTTTCCGCCAGCATCTCTCCTGACTTGATGGGTCTTTCCATTTGCAGAGCTGTGAAGCGGTTCCGCAAGGGCACCTCAGGCTCTGGGAGAAGTCTCTTTCTCCTGTTGGTCCTTGACCTTGTGACTATCCATTCTTTGCCAATATTGGTCTCTCTCCCTTCTGTGTGTGTTGGTGGGGTGGTTTTGGGCTGTTTCGCCTTGGACTGTGGGTCCGTTGCAGACTGCACTTGGGACCAGCTGTCTAACTCCTTCTCAGCCTCCCTGATGTTCCACAGTCTTCTCACCACCTCCTGCAGCTCGGCCACCTGCTGCAGGAGACCCTTTGTCTGGACACGCCATGGGCATGCAGGTCTGCTGCCGGCTCCTGCCCCAGGAGAAAGGTCTGGGCACTTCCTGCAGTCCGAGGTCTGCCCCAGCCTCTCCCTTCAGCAGCTCCGCCTGGGTGGGGACATCAACCACCACTGGGGTAGATGGTGCAGACCCCCCAGCCAGAGCTGCGGCCCTCGCTTTCTGTCGCGTGCCCACCATTCTGCCTTGTGATCCCAGAACAATCCCCAGTTGCTGGCTTAATTGTCCTTTCAGACTCTCACCTCTTGGCTAGCAGAATGCCCTCCTTGGAAGAGTTGCACTCTGTGGAGCTGTTTAAATCTTGCTTGTGGCAAAGCCTATGCCACATGAGCCCCGCTTGTGAGAACTGCCAGTTCCTGGGAGGTGCCTCGGCTTTTCCTCGGCTTTCCCTGGCTCTGGGAACCCCATTGCCTGCCACAAGGTAGTGCCCAACCGTAGCACTTACCACTGCCGCCGCTGCGGTTGACGCCGACTGAGTTATAACTTAGTTGGACCATAAAATTATATCTTTGATATAGCAATTTAATCCAATCCAATTTAAATTTTATTCCTAAAACCCCCATGGTTCTGTTTCTTAAGGTGTGCTTGGTGCTGTGACAGAATCAGAGTTCATAGACTAATTGACAAGTAAATCCTATAGTAAGGCTTTTACGTCACTTCTGCCAGATCCAGTGGGACATGGATAAACATACTTAAATGTAATTTTAAAACTCTGAGCTCAGCATTTAAAATATATACACTCTGAAACAACATGACCTGTATATCTTAAATGCATAGTATTTAAAAAGAATGGGAATGCTCCCTCCATAATTTGAATATTTTTTAACCCTTTTTATTGATTCTCTAATGGATGGACACTTGTGGGCTACGTTAAGATTCTAATAAGTCTTATAGCATCCAAAATGTGGTTTTTGTCAGAAGGTTAACATTAATAAGTTGAATAAATAGGTGGGCTGGTGAACCCATGGGAATAGAATTTAGTACTTACAGCATAGGTCCAGGAAGATGAAATATTTCATGCTCGCTCTAAGGCTTTGCAGAAGTTTTCAGCATCTGTAAAAAAATGACCACCTCTTGTGCAAATTCAAAGCAAAGATATGAGTAACAGGAATAATTTTATTAGCAATATATTTTAATACATTCATTTGTGCTGCTCTTAGAATCACTGAACGCCCTTATGCTTATGCAGAGTTACGTATTTAATTTTGTTAGTTTGTTCTTTTAGCTTTGAGTGTAAAATCAACCTCGTAACAAAACACCTAACTGGCATTTGCTTTGAGGTTGTACAACTCCACTGTTTCTTAAGTCCAAAGCAAAATCTTGAGAGTGGTTTCTTGACTGTGCAGTTGAAGAAGCCTCAGGAGAGTTGGATTTACAAAGGAATTGATGACACAGATTTTTGTAGGTGTAGTCAGTGAGTGATCTCTTCAGGGCGAAACACTTCCTAGAACAACTTTGAACAAAAACTCATGGAAATAGATCCACTTATAAAAAAATTGCCATACATGACAAGAGGCTCTTTCAAATCTTAGGAAGAGTGTTTGGAATCTGGTGGAGAGAACTATGATATCCAAAATTAGAAGGCAGCATCTGCTCATTTTTCTAAACTCAGAGGAAGATTGGGAAATTCACTGGAGCATAAAATATCTCCTTTGATCTTCTACAAAAAATACAAGAAAGGACAAGAAAAAATAATCCAAGCTTCAAATTTTTCATCTAGATTTTAAATTAGTCCTCTCCCACTTCTAAAAATATGGAATCCTCTATCAGTCAGCTGCATAGAAAAATGCTGCCATGAATAAAATTCTTATCCAAACCCAAGTTTAGATTCATATTTTTTCCATGATCTTGGACATGTGACCACTGGAATTAAATTAAGTTCATTCCCGTTGTTAATTTTGCTCTATTTCCTATATTTCACACTGCTTGGCAGTGTCTTGAAGTCAGAGGACTTTGATCAGACCCATCTCTAAGCAAAGCCAGCCTTCGATTATACTCTGTAGCCTCGGTGCTTTTGTGCCAGGCAAGCTGTCAAACAGCGGAGGTTGGAAAGTGGCTGGCCACTTCTCTGCTTCCAGGTGACGTGCAAGAGCCATATTCTCTGTTGTGATCAGATTAATTTAATTCCCCAGTGAAAGTTGAGCAGTGTATTTAGTTCACAGTCCATTTGACAGTAGCTGTCTGCTTCCTTTTTTCGTTAACCACATTTAGGAAAAACAACAACTTTGAACTTCCTACTTAAGTGTGAGCAGAGACACTGTACAAATGTGAATCTTAACAGCAGAAAACTATATAAGCAATGGCAGTAAATTCACTTTAATTTTAGAAATAGACCAGCAGGACAATGCTAACCCCAAGAGAAATTTGCAGCCTTCTTCCAATGAGTGCATTTGCCAATAAAAGCAACTAGACAGTTCAGTAAAACTAATTAAATTAATCTCTCATCCCCAGGGAACTTAAATAGGGCATGAAATAGGGAAACAGTGTCAATTCAGAGCCTTTTATTAATGTATTGTGCTGGATCATTGCAAAGAATTGGCTGGGAGAAAAATTTGCAAGTTTCTGTTGATCATAAATTTAGTAGCTATCTCTATGTAACCTCCCTTCAAAATCAAGTATCATACAGAGCTCCTAAGTGTAGAAAAAAACCAGACATAGGGATGCAAACATAATGGATTATTTTTGAAGTAATAATGGCTGATCTGTTTTACAGGTATTTGTTGTCCTTAGATGTCAGTGGTATTTGCTAGCGAAGTACTTCATCTCCATTGTGTAGACAGAAAAAAATTAGGCATAAAGAAGGGAAATGACTAGTGTTCATTTGCACAGTAGCTCACTGGCAGCACCAAATCAGGACAGAGGACAGATTTACAGCCCCTGAACAATAGTGCTTCCCTGATAACAATTCTTTGTTCTTTTCTGTGATGCCTTTATTACTAAACAGTTTCTAAAGATTGTTTCTGATGGGAAAAAAAAGTATTTTCATTCTATTGCATAACCTAGATTTTCTAGAGCATAGAAAAGGGAAATATTTAGTAATTTTGCTGTTGACACTTTGAAACAGATTCAATCCTACAGTGGCATATTGACTATGGCTGAATTCTGCAGTACTATAAAAAGCAGTAACAGAGAATGAAGTCTTGCTCTAGCTCATCACCTTGCCTTGAAAGGCATCAAGGTGTGCTAAATGCAGCTGTTTGTTAGCATTGTTTCATGTCATTGCAGTGAGGTGAGGAAACACTGTCAGCCCTCTTCTCCAGATGTGGAAATGACACAAAGCAAATTCTGTCAGAGATCAGAGCCATATAGTGGCTCGACAGGACAATCGGAAACAGAAATCAAGTGACCTCCCTTCCATTTTAGTGCTGAACTCTACAGAATTGTGTGCTTTTCTGTGTTCAGTATAAAATCCCATGTGTGCTGGTGTTATTCAAGACAGAGTTAATTTTCATCACGGTAGCTGCTATGAGGCTGTTTTGGATTTGCCCTGAGAAGAGTACTGGTAACACTGGTGGTTTTCGCTGGTGCTGTGGAGTATTTGTACCAATTCAAGGACTTTTCCAGCTTCTGATACTGCAGTGGTGTTCCCAACTGTCTCGCTACAAGCAGTGCGGGGGGCAGACGCAGCTCAGGCAACTGACCCAATCTGACCGAAAGGGCATTTCGTTCCATAACACGTCATGCTCAGTACATAAGCTGGGGCTGTGCTGGAGGGGCATAGCTCAGTTGTTTGTGCGTTAGTTGGTGGGTCAGTTGGCTTTCTCTGTTGCTCTTTTGCTTCTTGGGCTCGCTCAGACTCTGCTGAGATTGCTGTCAGGCTCTCTGGCTTGGGACCTGGCTGTGTATCAGTTGGCAGGTGGAGAGCAATTGTATCATATGTTTTATTTTCTATTATTTTAATTACTTATTAGTAGTAGTATTGTTAGTATTACTAGTTTCACTATTCTGTTCATTTATATTCAATTAATAAATTGTTCTTATCTCAATTCACGAGCTTCCTTGTCTTTTCCCTGATTCTCCTCCCCCACTGGAGGGGGGGAGAAGAGAACATGTAAGTACCTGATTTCAAGAAAGTAGGTATTTGCCTTTAAAAAAAAAACCACCCAGGCCTTTTGAAAAGGCCTGAATGTCTTAATCATAATATTAAAAATTGAACATTTTTTAAACTCATGGGCTCGCTGACAGTTTATTAATTTATTCCCACTTGCTATAATCTTTTTGTAACATTATTTGTTAAGAAAGGAATGCTTTGTATGAAGATGTCGAATCCTTTTCATGATGTACAATTCACTTGTTTCTTACAGTGCTTATCTGCTTACCAGCTAATACTGAATTCTTCTAGAATGCAAGTACACAAAAGATTTTCAAAATCAATTAAGTCCTGATTGATTAGTGTATCACCTGCTCTTTTAAAATGCTCCCAGCATATGTATTTAATGTAGTTTCCCCTTGCTGAGGGTGAATTTAAGCACATTGGGGTTGCTTTGACTGTACATAAAAAAAAGCAAGTGTAACAAACGCAGTCCTTATGTAAGTAATAAACTCTGGTACATTCTGTTTCATTTAGCTACTGTTGAAAGTATGGCTTAGTGTAACCAAGACTCAGAAAGAGGTGTGGAGTTCCTGTGCATTGAACTAGTATTCTCCCATTAGGTAATATCTAATTTAAAGCTCTTCCTACACTATTCCTCACACACAATTTCTGAAATATAACACTATTTGCATTCTGCAAAGGACAGTGTAGATTCTCTGAAGCCATCAGATGCAGACCCACCTTTATCAACTACTGGAAAAAGTCTTCCAGCTTTTATATCCTGATACACTCTAAAATTATAATTGCAAAATGCTATCAGTTATACAGCCTGTGCCTTGATGAAACTGTTTTCTCCCGATCCCATAAACAGTCTCCATTGTTAGAACTACACATCTGATCTACTGTGTTGTCATTGCTTGGTAGTGATAGATACCGCTTGATCCCTGGTAGGCATTAAGAGGCATAGCTCCCTTTAAGGGACCTTGCTGGTTGATATCAGCTGAGGATCTGATCTAAGATTTCTGTCATGGTTTTCTGATTTTTTTAAAGATAATTTTTCATCATCATTTGTTGGAAGAAGCAGGATTTTGCTCATATAGGCTGCTGAAATGGTCAAGTGCACGTTTGTGTTGTTACTTAACTGGCTGCATTATAGTATTCAACCGGAGAAGGTATCCAGGAACAGCACTGTTGAACCGTGGAAGAATAATACATATTTTTAAGTGATCAGTTGGGGTGAATGTGGTATAAACAGGAAATGGTGCCCCTTTTTAACACTGGCACTATCTAAAGCACAACAGAGACATAGATACTGAGGCAGATAAACACTACATAAAACCAGAAGATACAGGTTCCATTAAGGAAAAAGGGAGAGATACTGATACAGTAAAAGTACAGTTAAACTTTTTAAAATTAAGAGCTGAATTAGTTTGGAAGATGTATTGCTGTACATGAAGCTAAAGCAGGTGTGTGAGAGTGGCTGAAATGTACTTGAGAGTAACATTCATTCCTTTTTCCCCTGAAGGAACGCATACAAAGAAAGAGTCCTTTCCTGTCTGGTTTTTAAACATACTACAGTAAGGGAAGCAGTCAAAAGCAATAACTGGGACTTAAGAGTTTACCCTTTTAAGTCGGAAATAGTCCCACTGAAGTTACTTGTTCCAGTCTATGGAATAGGTTTTTATCCTAGCTGAGGACATTTCCTTTGGAAATTGGCATTACAGAGAAAAAACTCAAGCCAATATTGCTGATTGTAGTAAAAGATTGACCTTTTATGAAGGACAAAAAAAGGTAAACAATACTTTTTGCTGATTATTTGTCATTTAATCAGAGTAAGATCAAAGACATTAGGGGAAAAGGCTGCACCAACTCAATCTCTTCTGGTGTAAAGAGGAAAGAATTTTGTAGGAATGAGTGAGTTAGTTACACTGGGGAAGCACTGCAGGGAAGGAAAGGAGATTCAGCAGCAAAAATGTGCTTGTTAAATGGAGTTGAAGTGTAGAGATGGAGGAATGCAATGTTTGACACATAGGATTTTCAAGATGTGTTACAAATATTAATGTGCAAGTAAAGTGTTATGTTCTCTGCTGCATAGATCAAGTTACTTTGATGAAATAAGTCTGCTTGCTTGATGCTACTGTGAGATCACTGTTATCGAAATTAGGAAGAGTTTTTCTTGAGTAAGATTGGAATGGGACTTTAGGAATTCAGATAGCTAGGGGATAGAAGATTCAGATGCTGAGGGTTGGCAGATATGATACCGTATCTATTGAACATCCACTGCCTTTTTGGGTGTCAGCAGGAGGCTAGACAGAATGCCCTAAGCTTCTTAAAACATCACTGCGTAATGAAGTTTAGGTTCCTGAATTGCACCTGAATTACTCTTACTTACAGACAGGCATATAGGACACAAATACTGCAATCCTCCAGGTCTTTACTGCATGGGATACTTGCACTTTTTACCTTAAAAAAAATGGACGAACTGCATTGATTTATGGAGATTCTTGCATTTGAATACAAGAAAACAAGGAGATAGCTTGAGAATGTAAATCAGAGCATGTTTTCTCAGCTAAGTAGCTTAATGTGAAATGCTACGTTCTAATCTCAGGTGGGCAGTATACAAGCAGAAGGAGGCTGCAAGTTTTAATGGTGTTAATGCAGAAAATCTTGGAGCAGGTTTAGTTGAGTTATCAAAAAGAAATAGAAGGCTTTAAAAATTGTCTTCCCAACAAATTGGATTTTCAGCCTTGAAATTTGTTTTTTCCTCTTACAGCTTGGCACTTAGGGTAAATGAACTTAGCACCATACAATGGTTTACGTATTTTTATAGTTAAGGGGCCTGCTTCTCATTCTGATCCAGTTTTTGGTTTTGGAATGAATTAATTGAATTGAAAAAAGATGGGAACTACCTGGTAGTTTCTGTTGTTTTGTCCAGTATATTATTCCAAGCCTGGTTTTCTACAGTATGTTACTGACCGCTGTGTCTGGTCTGGCTTTGAAATGTTTTAGACCATGAGGCTTTTGTCAGTCTTCTGAGGCTGCCACTTCATCTAACAGATTTCAGTGACAGGAAGTTTTTCCTGATAATTCTAGTAGCTCTTCTCTGGCTTTGTGGTAAGTGACTCCATTATTCTTTGAAATATGTGAGTGATCAGTAGACATTTTCAAAATACTCCCAAATTGGAAGACAAAGAGAATTTTAAGCAATATAGAGGATAGATAGGAGGAGAGGAAAAAATTTGTCAAGCTGGATATACTTTCTGATAGAAATATGTTTCTGAAGTCTGCAACATACTTTTCAGTGACACACAATTATGATGGATACTACTCACAAGACTCAGATTTACTTTTCTAGAGACCTAAACTAACTTGTTATTTCATTGTTAAGGTATTGACAGTGGAATTTCTAAAAAGTAAGACTGAAAAATTGTCTGCAGCATGAATATGTGACTCTTTCCAGCATTTCAACCACCTTCTGCTACTTTTTGTTGTGCTTGTATCCCTTATTGTAGACTTTTGTCACAGATTTTAAGGGCCAGTGTTGTATGTCTGAGTCTTGGCAGGTTGAGAACTGTAACTGTGAATAATGAATCAATTATTACTTAGGGGAGAGACAGAGTGATCCTCTTGCTGGCTTGAATGTGATCTTTCCTCCTTCTCCTTTTCTTTCAAAAGAAGGACAGAAATGATTGAAATTAAGAGCACTGACAAAGGATTACAACTGTGATATTTCTCTACACATGGTAATTTCTTTGAATTTAGAATGTTTTCTAAATATTCTGTGTGGTGGTTTTAATAGTGCTTTCTAAGATCATGACTGTTACCGCTTCAAGAGAGCCAGTTATGTGGTGCATGCCTTGAGAAACTGTAGGTGTCAGTAGTTACTTCGGACATCTTGAATGTGGATCTTACTGGCTGTGAGGGACTGTGCTGGAGGCTAGCTTCCCCCTCCAAATTACATGGCACAGCCTCATTATGCACATGACTGCATAGCTGATATTCTGTCTGCAGCATGCATTTCACAACTGCTTTGGGTCGCATAGACTTTTTTTCTTTTCCTTCAGAGTTTTTCTTCACTTACAGTCATGAATCTAGTATCACACTGTAGTTCTGACTGTTTCATCAAATGTAATGTTTATTATTCTATAACCCAATAACTCTGCAATCGTCTTAACGAGAAAAGAGTTTCTGACAGCAAGTTATGACTTATCTCTTCGGAAAACGGAGGTGCTCCAGCTGTAGTCTGGGATTGGTAAATGGCACACACACGCTGTGAATGCATTGGGTTTTTTATTAGCTCATTTAATCTATCTAATTTTTTAACTGTGGCAATAGCTCATCTGTCCAGAAGATACACAACGTTGTACAATAAGTCTGTCAGTTTGTATATACTGTCTAATTATAACTGCCCAAATATGTGTCATAAGTCTTTTGATGTTCAAAGTGGTATTAATTTATTTGGAGGATTCAGAACCTATATTTTGGAGAAGGATGATTTGATTTATATCCCAGAAGAATGATCATAGTAGTATCCAAGATAGGCATGGTCGTGCAGGAACATCATATTTATTCAGAGCCTGTTGGCTGTATGAACTATGTTGCTGGTCATTCCAGTGCCTTTTGTCTCTCTGTCGATCTGGCTGAGAAAAGTGTATGGCTTCCAGAAGGTGTTTCTCATTTCTCACTCGTAAAGGCTCCTGATGTGCACTGGGAGCATATTGGGTCCTCAGTCGGTATTGTATCCTATAGATCTGCACATGTTTGGCTGTGTAATTTGCTAATACAAACATACCCTAGACCACATTAATACCCTTTTGTGGCTTGTCAGTCTTCAATATAAAACTTATCAGTTCTTAGTATAAAACAGGAAGTCCATCCTGGTTTACCACTACAGTAACAAAAGATTGAAGAGTTTTGAGCTAGTCATCTAGGTCTTCCTATAAGGTAGGGTGACAGTAAGAATATCTTCAAATAATGGGTGACCGTTTTACTCATCAAGAATTTAAAAGAGGGTTTCTTGTGTAATACTGCTTCATTTGCATTGCTTGAAAAAGTGTGTAGGAGGCAGGGTATGCCCATATGCACTGTGGTTTCAAATATTGTTTTAGGAAAGTACTTGCTGAACAAGCAGGGAGAAGCCAGATGTCATAGCAAGAGACCTGGGATTTAGGAATTATTCAGAGGATCCGTCTGTGATCTGAACATTAAAATCTGCTTGCTAGATTGCTCTGGTCTGGTGCAATTTACTTTCTATGAACCTTGAGTCTTATGAGTGTGGGCTTCAGGTTATGCCCAGACTGCCAGCCCTTTCTATGTGTCATAGTAGCTGCAGCACAGAGCTGTCCCTGGGGATTAATAACTCTTTGGTGGATCGCTCAGTGTCATAACCCCAGGAGGCATCATTAAAATTTTCCACAAGAATTACTTCAATGCATGGAACATATAACTATGCTTTAGAAATGCACTGCAACATTTCTTACTGTTACAAAGTAGATTTTTCGAACTAAATCCAAGAAACTGTTAAATGAGCGTTTATTTTTCAGTAAGAGTACGTGGTGCGGAGTTCATTTGAATTCATTGTGCTATAGCTGCTCCATATTTGATAATGGGACTTTAAAAAGGAAAAGTCCTGCATTTTTATTTTGGCCATGATTAGTATATTTTTTGCTATCTGATACGAAAAAAACCTGTTCAGTACGGGTTGGAAATTCCATGCACATGCTTGTCCTGATCTGTAATCAGCTCCTAGATCCAGCCTGTAATGTTGACATTTCATTTCATGATCACCTAGCTGTATCCTAATTCTTCTGGCTTCTCTGTGCCCCATGGAGCTGGCAGGTAGGACAGTCAGAAGCACTAATAGTTGTCTTCACTTTGCTCTTGTGTGTGAAGGAGTTGTAAAGGTCCAGAAGATGTCCCAAGCTATCACTGAAAGACTCCGTTCTTTTTCTGAATACTTCTCTATTTTCAGTGAGGTCCCAATTAGCCACTATTGATGTATAAAATAAACACAAGAAAAGTTACTCCAATCTTTTGTCAATGCACTGGCAAAACATTTTTTCAGTCTGTGTTTCAGACCAAAGGAATCAAGGGTTATTTTATCAAGTTTTCTGTATATTGCCTAAGCTTTTGAGACAATGAATTTTTCAGTATTGAGGAATAGGTGATACTGTGCACTTGGACGTTCAAACTGCGTATTTGGTTTTATGGTAAAGATTGCAAGATCCATTTATATGTTGCACATGGAAGCTCTGAGTATGAGAGGAAAAGTGAATGTGTAAAATAATCCAATATTAGATCAAACGAAATTCGCATTTTTCTTTTTCTTGGATAGTGCATTATGTTATCTGATCTGGTGTGATTCTCCTTGCAGGGGAAGAGAGTAAGACAATTCAAGGAAGTACAGTGGACTCCCTAAGAGAAACATTTTCTCCTTCTGAATTATCAAACAGAAATAAACAGGATGGCTCACCTGGAAGAAGCAAAGAAGCCTCTGTGTGTCTTCCACAACAGATGCCAAATGAGAATGAGGTGGTGAGTTAACATTTGTCCATGTGGACAAGCATCACATTCAAACAGATGAAAATATGGGGAGATCCACTGTCCAAATGTTAGAGGCTATGGTATTTATCCCATCCAAGGCAAATATTTAAAATACTACCTAAGTGTGTAATGCTTACAGAGGCACCTGCAGGGATCATGTTTGGTAGTGGCATTTGCTCTACCGAAGAACTGCTGTAACCTTCCTAATAAGTAAGGTACCCTGCAAGGACCTTTGTAATGCTCTCACTGAAGACTGCTGTTAACAGTAGAGGTTGGCAAAAAGGAAAAGAGTCTTGAGAGTATGGATGCCAGCATGCACAGATTTATTTTGTTTCTTGGGGATTTTAGCAATTACTGAATTCTGTGTTGCTGAAGCTAGATTTATTCAGCTACCTCACATAAATGGTAGGCAAGACAGAAGCATTTTTAATTTTCTGAAACATATGAGATGAGAGATTTAATGTGTAGGGACAGAAAAACAACAGGCATCCACTGGAGAGAGTGAGATAGAAATCTGAGTCCGCTTGTTAAGAACAACTGCCCTCCTGCCTGAATAACAAATAACTAAGCTGTGGTCTAGCCTGTACTCAACCATTCCTGTCATTAAACTTTTTATTAAAAAAGAAGTAGCAGGTCATTTTGTGCAATACACAGAGCACCACCCTTAACTGCCTTCATTTGATGAGCCTACCAGGCCTCAAAGAACACAAACTGTCACTTTCCTCCCTACCAGCACATGCCTTTGAGGTGGAATCAAACAAGGCTTTTAAAACAATCACATTCTGTGAGTTGATTCTGTAGTAATAAGAATCCTTTCACCATTTTTCTTATGAAGAATATGTTTGCCTCATTGAGATAGACTGCCTTTGGGTCTCTTTAGCCACTTTGAATTGGATTTCTGCCCCATAAAGCAATGTGCAACTTCCATTATCCTCTATTTAATGCAACTTCTTAGTACTTGTCTTTGTTGCTACAGGAAAGAAGTTTTGGGCATGGCTGCACCTTTTTGTCACATTAGCAGTTTAAGAAACAAATACGATAATAGTAGAATGCATCAGAAAAATTGCTAGCGTAGTAGCAGGAGGAGACTGTAATGCAGTAAGTTGGCCACTGTAACCTTGAAGCCTTCCCTCAGAAAAGAAAGAGGAAAAAAACCTGGTAATGAAAACAGTACTTCAGTTCTAAATGCTGCTTTTTAGACATGCTATGTTTACTTGCACTGTTGTTCCAATTGATTCTGTCTGGTCCTGTGTAGGGTATCAGAGGATTACCTGCATACATTCTATTTTCAGCAGCATTGCATGCACTTTTTATAAAAACTTAAATACATCATAACGGATCTGTATGTGTAAATCAGAAGGAGCTTTGACTGTGATTTTGCTTCTGCTTCGTGCATGTAAGTATTTCTGCCTGTCTATCTACAGACAATGATGAATGAGAGCCGGAAAGCTGGTGGCTCTGATGGAAATGATCTCAGTCTGTCTGAAAGAGTGAAGGTGAGGTTTCTTTGATTTTCTTCAAAGTGAGGATTATAACTAGAACATGACTAATTTTTGCTTTATTAATTTATGAAGTACTTGCAATTAGTTGATGTATTTCTTTCCCATCTTCGGAAAGAAGGTTAGACCATCACCATCCAGAATTTTTATTACATGTTAATGAATATGTACTTCTAAAGTGTAAAGGTTATGTAAGTGTTGATGAGAATGGTGTCAAATCAGGTTGGAAAAAATTATCTAAGAACATTTCTAATTACTTCCTGGAAACACAGAAGACTACCCAGTGCGCATAGTAAGTCCTTCAGGGTAACACTGTTTGCACATGGGCTGGGAAAGGCCTTTCAAAGTCAACCCATGCATCTATTCAGAGTGCTACCTGAAATAAGGAACGACTTTTCTTGTGGTAAGTTTTAGATAGTTTAAACTGTTTTCAAGGATCATCAGCCTGAAAAAACAGTAGTGTAATATCCTGGGTGAAACGCTAGAAATTTAATAATTTTTAGCTTTTTTGTTTCCCATTCAGTTCACCAGTAGTATGAAAACAAAAGGATCAAGCTCTACTTTGCCTACAGAATGTATTGTCTCTGTGCCATATGCAGCGATCTTGCAGAACTGCAGACTAATTCAATATGTATCTTTTTCCTATGAAAGTATTTTACTTCTCCATCTTCCCACTAATTTCCTAAAATGTTGCTATACAGCCTGAGCTTCTTTCCCATCACTAGTGGTTATGCAGCAGTTCTGGCAACAATTGTTTGCCTGTAAGTAAAAGTATTTCCTTTGGATTACACATTCCAAAGAAAATTCATCTGCTTTCTTGGAAAAATGCAGGAGAGAATGGAGAAGATGAAGACATCTTTTTCGCTTTGATTTTGTGCTTTGCTCTAGATGGTACTATAAGAAATGGAATTAATACGTTTTAATCTATTTTCCAATTTGCTTTTTTTTTATGGCAGGTGGACAAATACTTACATTTGGAAGATATAGACACAGATGAAGAGACATGCAGTGGTAGGTTTTGCCCTCTTTCATATTCACTATCATTGTCTGTCTTTGGATGCAAATGTATGGACATTGTTTAAAAAAGCATTTCTCCTCTAAAAAAGATACTCTTCTGCAGTTGTTCTGCTGCTACAAAAATCCCCAAATTACCCAAATTTACCAAATTAAACTACTAATTTTCTCACTCTAGGAGTTAATGAGATAATAAATTATAAGGAATATCGTGTCCTGGTGAGCATTTTTTTTTTTCAAGATTTTTCAAAATTGCTTAACACTTCTTGTTAGCAACATTTCTACATTTTTCTGCACTTCTGTTTTTTATTGAAATTATTTTGATTGTGCAAGTTTCTCCACAAAGTAACGTGGGCTGTAAGAGAGAGTTCTGTAAAGTAGAAATATTTAATGATAATGTTGTCTCTGCCTATTAAAATGATTTCATCCTGGGCTTAAAATAGATGTGGCTAATTTTGAATTCACAGTGAACGTCCTTAAGAATTCCATTTATGAGCATTTTGAGTTGTGTTGAATCGTTCCATACATCTGTAATAATTTTAACTCTCCCACCTCTATAAAGTAAATATGTATATATCTGTGTGTACAAGAATGAATGTTAATCACACGTTTAGAAACCCCTTGTAAACAGACTGCATTTAAACAAGATGAGAATTACAAAAATGATCATCTGCTTGTACTGTCTGAATAGCACTTTATGCAGCCCTCACTGGGAAAACCTTTCAGTTAGTGCTTGTATTGGTGACTATAAAAATAATAAACATGCTTTGTGTTTTAACCTGACAGGCAGATAAACACCACACAGCCGCTTGCTCACTCCCCTGCAGTGGGATGGGGGAGAGAATCTGCAAAAAAATGTGAAACTCGTGGATTGAGATAAAGACAGCTTAATAGGACAGAAGAGGAAACAATAATAATAATAAAATCTACAAAACAAGTGGTGCACAGTGCAATAGCTGACCGATGCCTAGCCAGCCCCTGAGGAGCAACCACCACGCTCAGCCAACTCCCCCCAGTTTATATGTTCATTATGATATCATATGGTAGGGAATATCCCTTTGCATAATTTGGGTCAGCTGTCCTGGCTGTGTCCTCCTCCAGCGTCTTGTGCACCCCCAGCCTTCTTGCTGGCAGGGCAGTATGAGGAGCTGGAAAGTGCTTGACTTACTATAAGCACTGCTCAGCAACAACTAAAATATCAGTTATCAACATTATTCTCATCCCAAATCTAAACCACAGTACTATACCAGCTAGTCTGAAGAAAATTTACTCTATTCCAGCTGAAACCAGGGCAGCATAACATTATATCACTACTAATGTAGATTATAAGTGTGCTAAGTACTTGCTTTTTACATGATTTTTGATTTGGCTTTCAACCTTTGCTCTTCTCAGCTCTTCCCATGAGACAGCACTCCCTGCACAAGCTCCCTGCACAGACTTCATCAGTGCAGAAAGAAGCTGTATGAAGCCCTAAGCAATCAGCAGTTCTCACTAACAACATTAAGCGTTTAGACTGTATTTTTTAACATTGAAACACCACATAGCCAGAAGCTAATTATTCCTTCTATACTCTGTAAGGAAAGTGAGCAGCATCTGAATTTATATCTGGGAAGCCCACAGCCTGGGTCTTGCCCAGGGCTTCTTCAGTGGAGACAGGTGTTGAGTCAAGATGAAAAATTTCCTCTTGACTCCTAACTGCAGAAAATAGGACATAGAGTTTGATAGTTGTCTTACACGTCAAAATCCACTTTGAAAGGCTTCATACTAAGGGAGATAAAATCTTACTCCTCTAGAAATCTTAGCAACAAAATGCAAATAAAAGTATAAAATGATGTCGCTTCTATTGTTTGTAATAATAAAGGAATATAAAATAATATCCCTATTGAACACCTGAATAAAGGATCATTCCTGCAGAATTTCAGTTAATTTATAGGTGAGGCAAAGGGTGACAAAAATTTGAAAGGCATCCTATTGCTGGCCTTTTCAAATGCTGCCACCTGTATGTCAGAACAAGTGATAGATTTAAGACTTCATGTTGGCAAAACAAGCTGGGATATCCAGTGAAAAATACCATGCCTTGCTGGTATAATTACAACAAGCTTTTATCTCTGCTTCTTATTGGCAACGGTTCAGTATCTCCATACTTATTTAGCTTTAAAGGGCAGATCAGTTAGCTGAGTTAGCAACTGTATATTAATACAATAAATATTCACACTTAAGGGGAAATGGCTCCAAGTTGACAGTGTGAAAAGTATCATAGAAAATAGGTGTTAAAACATCCCATCTAAATCAATGCTTTTTGGAGCTTGTCCTGGAAGAATCATTCTAGCTTTTTTTTTTTCCTTGCCTTTTTTTTTCCCCCCAATTTTTTTTTTCCTAAGTCTAGTGTCTTTTAAGGAGTGAATGAACATACAGCTGCTTCTTACAAAAATAAAGCAGCCCATGGATTTGACCAGTATGCAAATTCATTGTAGCTGTTTTCATTAGACAGCACTGGGCTGAGAGCCTGAAACGAGGGCAGTGCGCTGCATTATAGGACTTTGGCATAGTAAACCATAATTGGCAAAGAAAATTGCTGCCCTAAATCATAGCTTTAATGCATCGTATAGAGACAGCATGGGTATGGTGGACTGTTTAATCGCTCTTTCTTACTGAATTTAATCTGTAACTGTAAGTAGCTTAAGGCAACAATAGAGACAATGAGGCTTTCTCCAGGGACAGATGAAGAATGCCTAGTACCTATGTTTTGGCAACAGAATTCCTTTCCAGGACTGGTGACAAATCACTTGCTGCAGGGCTCGAAGGGTAGTTAGGTAATAATAGGTAATCTTTGCATAACGTACAAAATATGTAAAAAGCATGTCTAGAGACCTTGAGTGTGTTATTTTTTAAATACAAGAGAAAATTAAAATAGGACTAATTAAATGTATGGGTGAGTCTGCATAGGCAAGGTTATGACAGTCTCATCCTAATCTGGTTTGGATCCCTGAGCAGCTGTAAACTTGTCTTTTCAAGGTCCCAGTGCTCTGTAACACCACAGAGGTTAGGGAGAACCCAAGTGACTCAGTTACTTTGAAGCTGAGGCCAAGGACAACTATATCATTATTTAAATAATTCTTTAGGCAGATTATATCAATGTCTGTTATTTTCCATAATCTGTGCTTTTCCATTTATATTTTGTGGCTCTTCATGTCCAGAAAAATCAGGATGAGGAAGAGGATTCAGAGTTAAATTATATGGATTTTTTTTCAAGTATGGGGCTCCCCCTGACTGGTGGACCTCTTTCTTTCTCCTCCAGCCTCTACAATCCATTTAACACTGCCTTGAGATGATTTCACACTAGGCAGCTCTTTGGGACTAACAGCCTGAAGCCTGAGAATCAGGAGACAGCAAAATTTAGCTTTTAAGCTATATTTGTTATTACTACCTCCCTCCTCAGCTCTCCATCAACAGCATTTTTGTGAAATGTAGTGTCTGAAAGTGGTAAAACCTGCGTCACTGTATCTATAGCTGGGAATCATTTGGCAACAGTGCAGCTAAAAGATACAGACAAGACTTGGAAATATTTCATTCTTGAAAGTTCAAATCATGTTTGTGCCAATAGATGCTTTTTTTCTATACTTAAAATTAGTGTCAGTGTTACACACTGAGCAAGAAAACTCCAGCTCAGCAGTATTCACAGATTTAGTAGCCACTTTCTGTGGGTCTCTCGTGTGGGGGTGGGAAGGACTAAAGAGAAGAGAATTGCTTTGTTTCCAAATATGCCCTCCTTAAAGTATGATGGACTTGAGTAAAATCCAGCAAGTGATTCTTCATGGTATGAGGAGAGGTACTCTTCAAAATCTCTTCTCAGATTTTGGTGTCACTGCCTGCTCAGTTATCTCTGTATATGGTGCTGTTGGCAGTGTTCAAGGCTTTCCTGTTGCTAATTAATCACCTCCACAGAGAACATAATTAGCAGCTTAATTAGAGTCATCATCCACTAGTACTGTAGCGTCAGCCTAAACCAGCTGTGAGGTACTGGCTAGAACTTACAATAGCCTACAGTTCCTTTGGGAGCTCCCACAGAGAAGGAAGACTGTCAAAAACTCCGTAATTTTTCTCTCTGAAGGAGTTTCTAGATTAAACATTATCAGGGAAGGCAGCGTTTACCGATTAGACTTTCATACGCTGTCATGCAGCCAGGATAGAGAGACAAAGCTAATTTCTGGCATGTCTGCTGGCAAAGAAAGGTTGATTACCAGCTTCTTATGGGGTGATTGAAAGGAATTTGAAACATTGTTTGCATTACTAAAAAGCTTTAAAATAGTGGAATTGACATTCTGAGTATGATAAGCACTTCTTGAAAAGCAAAAATAAATTTGGCTGGATGGTCGCACTCAAATAGTTCTCATCGATGACTGTATGTCCCACTGGAGACCAGTGACGAGTGGCGTTCCTCAGGGGTTGGTATTGGAACTGTCTCTGTTCAACATCATTGCTGGTGACATGGATGGTGGGGCTTGAGTGCACCCTCAGCAAGTTTGGCCATGACACCAAGCTGTGTGGTGCGTTTGACATGCTGGAGGGAAGGGATGCCATCCAGAGGGACCTGGACAGGCTGGAGAGGTGGGCCTGTGACAACCTCATGGAGTTCAACAAGGCCAAGTGCAAGGTCCTGCACATGGGTTGAGGCAATCTCAAGCACAGGTACAGGCTGGGTGCAGAATGGATTGAGAACAGCCAGGAGTAATGGGTTTAAATTGAAAGTGAGTAGGTTTAGATTCGACATCAGGAAAAAATTCTTCACAGAGAGGGTGGTGAGGCACTGAAACAGGTTGCCCAGAGAAGCTGTGGATGCCCCATCCCTGGAAGTGTTCAGGGCCAGGCTGGATGAGGCATTGAGCCACGTGGTCTAGTGGAGGGTGTCCCTGCCCACGGCAAGGGGGCTGGAACTAGATAATCTTTAAGGTCCCTTCCAACCCAAACCATTCCATGATTCTATGATCTATGTACCCTCTTATTGGTTCCACTGACTAATGTTTAAGCAACATCGTGAAAGTTTACTCTGAGATTTCAAGAAATCAAGCTACTAAAATGAAGTTTAGAGCTGTAAAGGAACGTGTGTATCAGCCAGAAAAAATAGTAGGTAGATTTACATAATCCTTCAACTAAATTGCAAGACATATGTTCCCCTTAAGTTCCTTCATAAAAACATTACTGAGTCAAGATGGTCACATCTGTGCTGTAGCAGCGCTGAGATTGATTCATGTTAGAAGATACTTCTAAGGCATATCCCTTCTGAGCTGTCACAGAAAGCAAACTCACTGTTCCCAATATGAACGTTTTGTGTAAGTATGGAAAGGAAAAGTGATTCAGAAAGTCGGTGCGTTTGTGAACTATAGACCAAATTCTCCCTGTGTGGGAAGGTTGTATGTTGCTGTGTCCCAGATATAGGGAAGTCTTCTCAAGTACCTCTTTTTAGAAAGCTCAGGGAGGAACAAATATCCATTAAATACCCTTGGAAAAGAGAGTCATCTAGCACTGTAGTGGGAAATATTAGAACTTATACAAGGTATTTTTAATTAATGTTTTGGGAGAGTCATATTAAGATGCTTTGCAAAGATTCTTTATGCCCAACATACATGTGGTGAAACCTGAGCAAAAAAGAATTGAATGAGATTGCCTAACTAATCAATGGCAACACCAGGATTGAGTCTGGGATTTTATAACTCCTACTGGAGACATCTCTGCTCAGTCCTGCCTTCTTTGTTATGAAAAAGATTAATCCCAGGTGTTCTCTGAGTTTAAGAGTGGATTTTTAATTAATTTTACTCAAGAAAGAAGAGCTAGCTGTCTATTTTCAACCCAGTTTGATTTTTCTTCATATAGCGTATTTTATGATCTAGATTTTAGCATAGGACTGCATGGCCTGTTTTATAGATAGCTGCCTATGTTATATATTATGCAGCAATAAGTAAAGCACACTGACTAACAAGCTTCTGCCTGTGCCTGAGCCCTACAGGGTTTTACACAGAATTTTGCTAATTTATGTGTTGAATGGAAGCTTAAAGTTGACTGTTTTTTATTCAGCAGGGTCATTAGTTCTTCCAGGAGAGGTGGAACAGACAGTTACTTATCGTACATCCTATGTTGATAAGCCTATTCAAGTGAAGTTCAGAACCTTGTCGGTTCCACAGCTGTCGGACAGCAAAGCCCAAGAGGTATGAGATCAGATTTATTTATTTAAACACTGGGGATTTGGAGTGGTTTGTTTTTTTTTTTTTACCTATTGGCTTCTAATGTTATGTCCCCAAGAACAGAGAAGTATAGATGGAGTGTGTGGAACTGCTGTGAGTTAACAAATGACATACTTCAGTCCTTCAAAGTGTGGGGGGGCTTTTAAATATTTAATTGGTGTAACTCACAGAATATTCATGTAAACTCTTGCACTTCCTGACCTTTTAAGAAATCATTATTTACATCGAATGGTGGGCCATTTAATTTTCCAGTGATCTCATGGTCTTACGACATCCTGCAGTTCTCATTGGGCTAAATATAGGAACCGTCTTCTGCAACAAGGAGGTAGTGAATGATCCCTTTAATGTGACATTTAAAAGAAAAAAATGTTTTAAAATATATTTTGATCAGAATTGGGATTTGTCCTGTTGGAAATGAGTAGTAGCGAGATGCTGCTGAGGATCTGCATTGTCTGGGTCTGGTGTGGAGAGGTTTGCATTATGGAGTCTGAGTCTTTTAATCAGACACAATCAATACAAGGTTTAATTTAGAACTGCCGTTTTCCCTCAGAATTTCAGTTCTTTTCAAACTGGAACAGGAGGTGTGGATTGCTCACAGGCTTATTTTAAGTCGTTAAGCTTCCTATCCGAATAATATGAGCATTAACTTTTGGGGATGTTTCTATTGCAGAGAATTCTTCACCACTCTTTTCCCCTGCCTGATCACTGTAATAGAAGCTGAAGTTAGCTTCTGGCTAAAATGGGCCAGTTTTGGTAGTTTCATACGCGTATTGATGTCCCATGGGGCTTAAATCAAGTTCATAAATGACAAATGACCAATGAAAGTTGTATGTTATAGCAGTGCGCATGGTGCCTCCTTTCCTGAGCTCAATTGTGTTTAGTTCTTTCCAATAAACTCTTTACTATAAGGAACAAGTCTGATCTGGGAAAAAGTAAGTGTTCTAAAATGACCTTTCAAGCTTTAATACCCACCATTCTGTGAATAAAAATACTGTTTTCCAGAAGGACTGACATAATTCAAGGTTTTTGCCTTGAGAAATACCCATTGGCACACAAAAAAATCCCTAGAATGAGGTTTTATAGTTTTCTCATTTGATAACTTCTGTATAAAATCAAAGAAGAAGGAGGGTTGTAGCAGCCTGCAGTGTTCATAAAGGATTGCATATGGCGCTTTAAACTATAATACATGAAAAATAGATGAAGATCCCAGTGCATGCAAAATTCATTTCCATTTGAGGAAAAGTTGGGTTATGAAAGAGAAACTGAGTATTATTACGTTGGTTAAGGGTTGCTGCATTTTTCAAGAAGAAAGACTGCAATTTTCACAACTCTTTGGTTGCTGCCAGGATACTCAAGATGAAGGCAGACTTTCCCTTAAGTTATATACATGTTTGTGTCTTCATTTAGGCAATATAACTGTGGCCTGATTTTTGAAACTGTCGAACTGAACAGGCCCATTTTAAAATCCCTCAGTGCTTCAAATTGTCATTGACTTTAAAATTAAGTCTTGCATTGCTTATGGCAGGACTAGTTTAGAAAGAGAAAAAGATTTTTCCCTTGAGATATCCCTGCTTTGAAATGAGAATGTTGTCTGTGCATGAAAACAAATCTGTTAGGGAAGGGCAACAGAATGTGGCTGCCTGGTCGGTTTTCATAGAGAATAGAAAACTATTCCCTATGAAAATTAAGAAAGCTTAGTAGTGCAACGTAGAATGCCAGATGTCCATGCTATGGACATGTTTGTGAAGGACTTCAGGGGAAGGTATGTATCTCTGAACATACTGCTAAGGAAAACTTAAAAAAAGAAGGTCTGCTAAGACCTGGTGTATAACTTGGCTAATTGTTAAAGAACAACTTGTTCCCCTGAAAATGTTTTTCTGTCAAAAGCCGCTGGGAAGAGGCTTAATGAATGACACAGCAAAATATTTCTATTGTCTACCAATGTTGCTTCATCTTTTTTCCCTGGTTTTAAACATAAATATATTCCTGAATTTTAGTATTGTCCGTGCAGCATACATGACCTCCCACAGGCCACTGCAAATTGAAACAGCATCCACTCCATGGTTTAAGTACATTATTATAGAACATCTGCCTTCCCTACCCAGATATTTATTGTCTCCTTTATTTCTACTTAATACTTTCTTTCATAGAAGATGTCATAGTTTTTTTTAATTAACAATATGTCTTAATGTCTGCTTTCAAGAGTCTTTATTTATTCTTATTTCTCCCCCTGCATACATGTGAGTGCAGGTGAATTCATGCTTTCCATCTACTCACTATAAACATGCAGTGGAAGTGGGGTTCATCTCACCCAACTTCAGCTTTAAATTTAGTCAAATGTAGTCCTTCTGCCATCAAAGGAGGATATAAGCACCTCCAGAAAGTGATTCTTCCCATGTGCTGTAATACGCCTCCGTCCACAGGCTGGCTCTCAGGCTCGATCCCTTTTGGCCAATTGACTACCTTAATCTAGAAGCCTAATTTTTATATCGCTGGGATTAGAAAAGATGAATTCTACACTTCTATCCTCCTTTGTTTGTCTTTAGTTTGAGCATTCAGAAAAGTACCATGCCTATCATTTTATCTTTATCTGTGAAATGGCAGCATCTGTCACCTAAAGTACGGCTCCCATTGAGTTCCTTTGGTTTAAGGTTTTACTGATAGGCCTCAACTGAGGTTTGTTTCTCCTAAGTGCTGTGGAGAAATGCAACAAGAACAAGGAAGAATTTAAAGACAGGAGTGACTAAGTGAAGAAGATGGAAGAGGCATATATTCTCAGAGGCCAGTAAAGACATGGAGATGGAGTGACTTGTCCACAATGATGAAGCAGAAATGGAAAATTGGTCAACGTTTATTGACTCCCAGTCCAGTGCCCCAAGCTCAAGACAAACTTTTTTTTTTTCTTCCCAAGTACCCCAGTTTATAGTAATCTTATATGAGATAATACCATACTTGCCTTCTCCCACCTTTTTTACTTATTGTTATTGACCTAGTCATTTTTCCCTGGAATATACAGTGAAATCATTGGTGAGTGTATGTGCATCCTTTTGATAATTTGGACAAGTGAGTCAGAGTGCCATAATTACACAGAAATAAAGGTTTTAGAAGGACACAGACAAGCTGCTCAGTTAACTGTAACCACACAGATTAATAAAAAGAACTGAGTTGCCAATTATTAATAGACTTTTGAAAGTCTGAACTTTGAGGTATTTTATATACAACATTACTTTGTAAAACAGCCTCTAGCAAATACTTCAGTTATTAATATGAATATTACATTCTTTTCCCCTTTAATTTGGACATAGAGGAACTGTAAATGAAAATGATTTTTTTCTTCAGAGAATAAATCACAGGAGCAATCTTAAGAAAACTGGCAGTTTTCTAATACAGCAAAATTCTATTCCCAGAGATCTCTCAAAAAGATTTCAATTAGATGTTAAATTAGACACCTGAAATTCACATATTTCTCTCAGCTCCTTAGGCAAAAATAACAAGATAATAACTTGATCAGCTCAGAGGATTCTTGTTCTATTGCAAAATGTCTTCCTTTTGAAATAGATCAAAATTGCAGTTTGCAGTATGAAAATTTTAGATTGCTTGTCTGTGTGGAAGGTTGAAGTGAATGGCTTCTTGGGAGAAGAAGCAAAAAAAAGAATCCTGAGTGCTTTGGGTACTCATTTGAGAGATAAAGCATGCTGATGAATATGCAATGTGAATAAACTTTTCAAATGTGTCGTGAGTGGGTAACAGAAAAATTGTTAGCACTGAAGCTGTATATGTTGTACTGTGACATCTGATTTCAGTTAGTATTTTAGGGTCAAGTTTTTTGAACAAAAGTTTTTCCAGTATTTCTCCACATCTGCATGAAATGTTCCTGGAATAACATGAAGGTCAGGACAAGGGCATCGTGAATGTGTGTATACTTTCCCGAACTGTGTTGGCAGAGGACAAATAGATGTGTTTTGGTAGCAGCCCTGTGAAGGCTTACTGAAATTTAAAGTCTTCTTACCTTAGTTACCTGTAGTTGTGGTAACAAATACTGTTAGAAGCAGACTAACTGAAATACATTTGCACCTTGTATCATATTGTAGAAGAGTGTTTTGGATTGCTGCAAAGGAAAACCAGGTAATAATGAACCCCGGTTGCTGGCAGCAGTTGTTACCCAGTTGCTGGTACCCTTACTGGCATGGAATTTTAGGAGTCTCTGCCTGCAGAAAAGATGAAACTTGAAACAAATATTGTGAGGAGGTCAAGAAGTTGATCATAGCTTTAATAGGAAAGAGAGCTTGTGTGCAAGCTTTGTCTCATGTAAACATTTCTTGAATGTGCTGTTTATGAAAGTTAACGATGGTTTACCTGGGATAGTCTGTGGACATAAACAAGATAATCTTTGCATGCAGAATGAATTCCATTTTCTAGACCAACTATCTACGAAGTTTGTTTTTCTCATTTATAAATGCCCATGGTCTGCAGGTCTGCATCTAGGATGACTTATATGCTCCAGCATCTCTTGAATCCAATGTAAGCCAGAACATTAGGCAATACAGATGATTAATAAAATCATACCACCCAGAAAAAAATATTTCCTGATCAATCAGGAAATATGACAGCTTATTAATAAAGGATGTAGATACTTGCAAGTTACTCGCTGCCATGTCTGTCATGTCACTGCAGAGGAATCCAGCTGCCCGTTCTCAGAGTTACTAGATGGTGTTAACAGTGTCAAGGCAGCTGCTTATAAAATGTTACCAGAAATTGGGTGGGATACTGTAATTTCTAAATTCGTCAGTGACTGTAAGATGCTGAATGTTCTTCCTCTCAGCAAAACAAATACGTGTATTCTTAACTTCTGATATGTCAGTAGTCATTGACTTTATTGAGGATTCATTAGAAGTTTGAAAAAATAAGCATGTGTTTAAATGTTCTACTGATTTGGTACTGAAGTACTTAAATGTTTGAAACACAGAGCCCTTAGGTGATGTGCTATTTATCATGGTTGAAATTTCTAGACGTATTAATTTCAGAAAGGATAGGGAACATTCATGTACAGTTTGGGCAGTGAGGCTGTGTCTCCTGTGTAGCGCTGGAATTAATTTTCTGTAACTGCTTACCATAAACATTTTGTGTCATGGCCCCCTGCAGGTCCTTGTCAATGTGCAGCCTGCCATAGTTATTTGTTTTCATTATTTTATTTTATAGGCAGAGCGGTTATTCTAAGATAATTAAATGAGAAGCAATACAGAAATGCTGTACACTATGTCAACAAAGCAAATATTGGCAAATGCAGTAAGACTCTGTGTTCATCATGAAAGAAGTCCAAACCAGCCCATTGCATATCTTTGAGAGGGCGAAAAGAAATTATTAAGAGTCTGAAAATTGATTATGTATCATTTTGCTTATTTCCTTTGCTGAAACTGTGTTCTGGGAAGCATGTTACATTAGTATCCGATTCATGTACACTGAAGGTTTATGTGACACTAGCCCAGATTTTAAAGATAGGGAATTTGTCTTTGAAATTTAACATATCTGCACATAACTTGTCCATATCCTCACAGCCCTGCTGCTACAAATGGCAGGAGTTTAATAGATGTGTGCAAAGGAGGTTTTTATATTCCTTGCCTTGAGCAAAATTAGCTAATGATATTCATTCAAATACAGTAGAGTACAAATGGGGCACATTAAATGGCTTAAATTAGGTCAAATTGAATAATTGAATTTATTCTTTTACTTAAAAAGAGGTTAATCAGCTGAGAGTGCTAGAGTCAGAAAAAATAGTTTAATTAAATATTAATTAGAAGTTTATATTTTGAGCTCCCTTATCATCACTTGCAGCAATGTTATTTATGCATCTGTTTTTCCTCATTACAGCTACTAGGGGATGATGTTCAACCATTCTCACTTGATGAAGAGTTTGATTATGACAATGTGGCACTGACCCCTAAGTTCTCTGAAGCTGAGCTGAAGGCCGTTATAGAGTTGCCTGAAGAGAAGAAAACAGGGACAGATGTCAAGTCAGCATGAGCTGAAGACTGATTCAAGGTCATTCTACGCAGTGCTGCTGAAGTAACATTTTTAGGGAGTAAATCTAGCATTGTACCATTATTTAGTGTTTTATCTGTGTGGCCAGTAAATGACATCCTTGAGATTTCTTTGTTCTACCAAGGTGCTTTGGAGCCTGAGGTTGCCTTTTCCTGAATGTCCTCCTAGTCCTAATTAAAACAGAGAACAGGAAGATGGTGCTTGCCCAGAGTTGCTTGTGTAGTAGCCCTTCAGACAAAGAGGAAGTATTTCCATCCTTTTTATGTGTCTGTACACTGATTGGTTAGGCATTCAGGTTGGCTAAGGAGGTCAGTGTTTGTCCCTAAACCCAATGGGAGTTTTCAGTGACCTTTAATATTTTTAGCCCTCAGTGCTCAGCTACTTTGTTGTTTTCCAGGTGGTACAAGGCAGTTGGAAGGGTGTCTCAAATGACAGCCTTAAATTCCCTTTTATAGAAAAATCCTTGAGTGGGGTGAATCCTGTGTTGTCTCAGGCCAGGCATGCTGGAGTAACTGCTCCATAGGACCAAAACATGCTGGTGGAATGGCCAAGTGGCTACTGTGGCTTATATGTGATACTGACTCAGTTCCTGATTAACACAAAGCTATCCTAAAGCTGCCTAGTTAAAGCAGTCCTAAAGCCAGCTTGTTCTTTCAGTAATGAAAATAAGAGCTTTTTGCAGCTGACAGATCAGTCTATGAACTCTTTCCCTATCATTACAAGACTTAAATATACAGTTATATGAGTGAATAAATCTGGGAATATGTTGTTGGGTTTTTTTTCCTCTGCTCTATGAGTTACTTTAGTTCTGAAGAGAAATAAATATTCTTGTTTTCAATAAACTCTTTGAGTTGATCAAAATTAACATGGTGCAACTCCTAACAATTAAAATGTGAACTGCTACAAAAAGCCTTCCACAAGGAGGAAAAAATACTGATCTCATCCATTAAAGGAATTGGCATTGAAAGGCTGTCAGATTTCACATTTTTTACAGGAGATGATTCCAAATACCAGCTTATGGTCTACACTCAACATCACTAAAACATAGCAAACTCTGGAGTTGAGTAAAGGTCAGGTAAGTACATGTTGGAGAGAAGAGTGTGCATCTCTTACACAAGGTAGTATGTACTCTTGCTATGAAGTGTTTAGAATTCGTTTTTTCAGCTTACTGTAGAAGCTTTGCTATTGAGGCTTGGTTTGCTATCACAACACTGAATTGATTGTATTATTGGTCATTTTCTTGTATAACTGCATTAGCTGAAGTTTATTGACCAACATTTTGTCCTTGGCCTATCTCCATTGTTTCTGAAGTGGGTCATTAACGTGATGGATATGGGAAGAGTGCCTGAGCAGGCAGTCTAGAGACCAAACCACAGGCTGTTTATAAAGGTTCTGGATGAAGTCCCTGTGGCCGGTTGGCTGCTTCATTGTCAGCAATTTATAAAAGCAAAGAAAGGTGCTTTGGCACTCCAGAGGAAATTTTCTGGATCAGTAATTTTGTAGACCATAATCACACACCATTGAAATCTGAATAGCATTAGTTTTGAGGAATGGTATTTACCTCAGTTGGCAGGGAGGGATATAATTTAAGAGTGAGGAGTGCGATTAACAAAAAATGAAAAGAAAGTGGCCTCAGAAAAGATGTTTAAGGAGAGTGATATAAAACTACAATTTGTGTAGAAAAACTGGTCTGTATAGGACCTTGCTGGTAAGAAGGTAATGAGAAATTTATTTTCAACATCTACACTCAAAAGGATGCCTGTAGTTAGAACACTTTTTGACGTAATTGGCTTTATAGCAGATTCTGCTGTTGTTCGGGAAAGATATTTCTTTTTTTTTTTTTTCCCCAAAGTGAACCCATTTGAATTCAGTAGTGTTCTGATGAACCCAAGGTATTTTGAATGAAATTCTTCAGATTCAGCTGGAATTTTCCAGTGAAACATTCAGCTAAAAATTCTTAAGCATTTCTAATGGTTAGTTCATCTTCTTCTGGAAGACACAGATACTGTGTATAACTAAGAGGGATAAGAACTAAGTTCTGGAAGAGCTCCGTGAGCAAATCTGTGAGAAAGAAATTGGGAATTTCTGTACAAAGTTAGCAAGGTGAGCCTTTAAAAGCCTCAACAGAAAAATAAGGGAGACAACATCATTAATATATGTATGTATTGCAAAGATAAAGTAAGGAGTCTTCAGTCTTAAGAGACCTCTTACAAAGTAAGACTGTGCGAAGAGTTTGCTGCCCTGAAGACAAAGAATCAACCGTAAGTAAAGGTGGACCTTTGGGGATTTGTAGAATGATAAATTTGACACTTTGTGTGTTTTTTTAGAAAGGTATGAGACAAGCAAACTATAGATCAGACCTGTTGGAATCCTCTTGCCAGTAGGGTCAATTAGAAAACTGTCCAGGGGTTCATAAGGATCTTCAGGCCCAATCAGCTCTGGAATCTCTTACGTGCATTTTCTATTCATTTCATTAGCATTTTTTTCACTGTATATTAAGGGTACATCCAGCCATTCGGTTCCTTCTCTCATAGGCAGATGATTCTCTTACCAAATGTTCAGAGTACCTATTATGCTCCATAAGTGTCATTCAGTATCGCTACTATATGGTTCCATTTGATATAAAGAAACACTTTGCTGCAGAATACGTAACATTGGAACTCTACTGACATCCATCTTATGCAGAGAAATGGGGATAATTCACTTCCATTTACACCACTCGTGAGTTAGATTTTTGCTCTGTTAACAGACATGAATATCACAGTGGAGATTAGGCAATGCAGGCTACATTTTCTGAACATGACATTTTATTGGCTTGCCTCCGTGGTTGTTTTTGGCTTCTGTCTTTCATGTGATTATCCTTCAGAGAGAAGGCATATTTTCCTCTTCTCCATTACCAGGTTGTCATTTTTAAGAACATACTTTATGTGCATGTTAAATTTTATACATGTACATGGAGTTAATTACCTGGAATTGTTACAGTGTTTGCGAGGTGATTTGGAGTCTGAATAATACATATTTTCCTCTTGTAACTTGTATTCTCCTTAATATTTAATGTTTTCAGCAGGGGTTGGTGAGGGACATTCTCCTTTTTGATTTATGATCTTTTCTAAACATTTTTCCTGTTTTCCAAAAGAACTATAGACAAAACTCATGCATGGAACAAGAAACTGAATGCTACTTGGAATTGTCTTAGGGGCTGCTACGGTAGGGAATAGGATTTTCTCCCTACCACACTGGCAAGGATTTTGAACTGCAAAATCTCGGATGTTGGGTGAACCCATTGGAAGTGAAGGTTGTGTGATGCGTCTCTAATCCCTCTGTATTCGTGACTTCATTGATGTCTGAAGTGCAATAGTGATATGTGCCCATATCAGTCAGTGAGCTTATGTGTATTAAACTTGTGGCTTACTTGGGTGTAACCAGAAGGATACTACTGTTTCTTTCCACAGTCTTGATGGATCTTGAGTTATGGGGAGGAACTCCTTGAGTTTTATGGGAATTATAGTAGTCCTTCCACTGGGGCAGGAATCTGAAGGGTTGTTTCCTTAGCTGGCTGTGGTGCAAACTTGAATATTATTAATGCTCAGAGGTATTCCTTGTGGGTGTAAAAGGAAGAGTAATTATTTGCTGACATAATGGTTGTGAAAGAATAAGATTGAAGAAAAGAGATGCAGGCAATTTGTCTGACTCAGACGTTGTTGTGTTTCTAAATATATTTCTGTTAATGCACAAAGGTATCATTATATACACTTGTATACATGAAGTGCCACTGAAAGAAAATAATTTTAGTATGGAGAGTACTCACCAGACAATGCAGAACCTTTTCAAGAAGATGGCATGGAAACAAATCCCTGCTCTTATGGGAAAGACCCTTTGATCCTCTGGCCTTGATTTTGTGCTTCTATAAACAGGCAGGACTCAGCTGAGGCCATTTGTATTCATACAGGGGAGACAGAACTTACAGTATTTACAGTCTTAGCTGAAAGAATACAGAGCCACATCAATTCCTGATTTAACCTTACTGAATATATAACTGTGTATGTGACCCATCGTGCTTATGGGAAAATATTTAAGTACAGAGCCAATGCAAATGAAATGTAAACCCCATATCTGTTCTGTTACTAATTTTACACAGGTCGTTTTGGAGTTTCTGTAGTGGTGTGTGCTTGGAACACTGCTTTTTACTTTAACAAAAATACCACATATGTCTTCGACTCCTGTTTGAATCATGAAACTTGATTACATACATAAGTACTAAAGATTGCCACCTCCTTTGAAATTTTTTGTTTGTTTGTTTGTTTGTTTTGTTTTGTTTGTTTGTTTGGTCTTTGTCCCTCTGCACCTTGGCAGGGATTGGAAGTGGACTTTGCTTTTTCTTGGAATTGTTTTAAAATGATCTGACATCCTTTGTAAAACACATGCTTTCTCGTAAACATAGACTCTCTGTTAGTGTTGGAACACTAAATGCAGAAACAAAAATAGGATGAAATTCCCAGTTATTCAGCAACTTCATGTACGTTATGGTGTAACAGCCACTTGGTGTCAAAGTGTCTGCTTGCATAGCACGCTGATTTGTATCCTGGTGTCTTCTACCTTCGGTTTTACTTGGAGTCTAAGCAGTAGCTTGGTCCTACCAGGGCACAAATTCTTGCAGCCCTGTGGAGAGACTGCAGGACAATTCAGTTACGCTGACCAAAGAAGCTGAACCAGCAGTCTTGTACCGGTGCCCCGTGCACACTCCAGCCTGTTGAATAACTTCGCTGAGAGTGGCAGTTCACCTCTATTCAGCAGAGATTTGTGTTACAACCGTCATGATTGGGATGTTCCTGACAACGTGCAATGGAAAAGTGATGACTGACAAGGGTCAGGGCACACATTCATTAGGCCCCGTTCACTTTCTGGGACTGTGCTGAACAAGTGCCTTCCCAACCTCCTCCACAGCCTGCGCTTCAGGCTCAGTGTGTTCAAGCCACCCGGTAGAGTGAGGAAACCCGTGATGAGGGTTCTCGCTGGCCTCGGGAGGCGAGCTCCCTGCACCGCAGAGCCGAGCCCTTGTGACAGCGAAGGGCATTCCCACTGCGGGGTGCTTTCTTGTGGCAAGGTGTCAGTTAGCACAGGTGGGTATGAGGCACCACGTGTGTCCTGAGGAACTCTTGGAGGGAAGGGCCCTCTCGCTGGCAGCTGCCTTTGCTGCTCTTGGGCACATGCAGTTCTCCCAGGTGCTAAGTGTCTGCCCATCTCTTGGGAAAACAAGAGAGACCGTTTTCTCTGAAATGGTATTAAGTTGTAGAACATCTCAAAAGATGATGAGTTTGGTAAATCCATGATTGTTGGAGGTGACACCTTGTGTTTTGCTGGCAAGGTATTGTAAGCCAGCGTTGCAGGTGTATGAGCTGTGAAAAGCTGTAGGATAGCTTTAGTGCTTGTTTGTGACAAGTTTGCAAGTAGAAAAGCAAGTGTTAAAAGGTACTGTCATTTTTACAGACAGGCCACTTTATCTGCAATTGCAGTCCCCCACAGTTAAAATGGAAATCAATTTTAATGCATTATGAAAATGCAGAAATATTTGTCTCATTTACAGCACTTTTAAACAGGACAGATAATGAAATTTCCCTGATTAATGATCTATTATTTTATGTGCTCTGTGGTGTCTTGTTCAGTACATCTATCCGCTTAAACATTTCAAAATAATAAGCAAAGATAGATCTGAACCAAATGCCTAAATCTAAAATTTAGGCACTGAAATTCAGGTTGTAGAAATTCTCTCTGTTCAACCCCCTCTTTGATCTGAATATTCCTGAACTTTGGGGAAGCAGATATTCTACTTTAAAAATCTCTAACCAAGCATTTCTCAAGCAACCACTTAGTACCCATCTGGACAACAAAAACCAAAGCAGTCAGGGACCTGCCTGTATAAAAAGAATCTATGGAATGTACCAATTGGAATAACTGCACTTTATATGAAGATAATGTTATTCTATAAAAGGACTCTAAAGAATTAAATGGAAAATTGTATTTTTCTAGAGATTCACATACTAAAATATTCCATTGACTTGATAAAATTCTTGAGAAGCTTTGAATGCCCAACTGAGAAATTAGTGTAATCATTTTGTAATTCGTGTGGATTTACAACACAGTTATCTCTTGAGCCATTAAAATGAGATTAAAAATTGTGTGGGATTCTTCAGTGTATTTTGTGGCAGTTCTAATACCATAAATTAGGGCTTTAGCCTCATTCTATCATATGTTACAACAGAATTTGTTCTTTTGTGGCTGTTGTGGTTGAGGACTCTGGTGGCACTGTTTCTGGAGTGCAGGTGTGTACTTGTAGCAAGTAAGCCTGAAGTTTAATATATTTTCTTGAATCCGTCTGCTTTTCTGTCCATATGCAGAAAATCTTGTCATATGCAATATGATATGCATAATTCTTAGAAATAGGCAAGTGTCATTTATTATGTTGCTTATGCAGCTTAGCTGCAGGACAAATTCTACCGATTACTGGGACATGATGGTGCCATTTAGATTTGCTGCAGATTGCACATTTGTTCTCCTGAGAGAAATGTTGGAAGGCATTTTTTCATCCTCTTTTCCTTATTTTTGTTTTTCTCTTTCCTAAACTTGATAAGACGCTACATTAATCTGATGAGATACTTTCCTGCTGGATAAAATTTTAAAGAAAAAAAGATGGAAGGCTGGTGTCTGGGCCAGGAAACATCAAAGCACCATTAGCATTTCATGCACAAGCTTAGCATTTGTGAAGCTTTCAAAAACAAGCAATCAGGAAAATACAAATAACGGTCAGCCTGCTTTCAGAATTGAAAATTTAATTCCAAATTGCCTTTGTTAAAGTTAGCTGCTTACACTCTGACTCCTCTGCCCACCAAGGATCCTGTTAACGAACATATTTCAAAATCCAGACTGTCAAAAATACTGACAGCTCGCACTAGCTAAATAGCATTTCCCACAACAAAATTGTGATCCAGGTAAGGGTCTTCATTTTAGGATGTGAAACACTTCCTGCATCCCACAGATTTATTTGCCATTCATGAACATTAATAAACTGTTCAAAAAATAATGGTCCAGTGGCTATCTTTCTGCTGAGAGCAGGGAGAAGGGAAATAATCGGAAGAGAGGTTGGATGAGCAAACAAATATTGCCTGTGCTCTCAATGTGATATTTGATGACTTGCTTTTGATTCTTTTGCAGTATTTGTACGAGAATCACCGTTGTCAAAAGAGCTGGCTGGATAACACCCCAGCCCCAAACCCGCATGAATGAATGTGCTGGCAAAAAAGCTATTCTGATTCTATTGGCTAATATACAAGATGTGCTGGTTTTAGTGGGCATAGAGTTAATTTTCTTCACAGTACCTAGTATGAGGCTATGTTTTGGATTTGTGCTGAGAAGAATATTGATAACATACTGTTGGTTTTAGTTGTTGCTAAGGAATGTTTATACAAAGTCAAGGACTTTTTCAGTCTCTGGTGTTCCCAGCTGCTTCTCTAGAAGAAGCTGGGAGGGGACACAACCCAGACAGCTGATCCAAACTGACCAAGGGGACATTTCATGCCATCATACCTGTTGCTCAGTATATAAGTTGGGGGAGTTAGCTGGAAGGGAAAATCACTGCTCCGGAACTAGCTGTGCATTGGTTGGGCACTGATGAGTAGTTGTATCATTTTGTTTTCCTTCCCTTCAGCCTTTTTAAAAATTAAATATTATAATTGGTTTTAGTAGTATTTTCATTACATGTTATTATTATTATCATCATTATTATTATTGTAATTATTTTATTTCACTCAATTATTGAACTGTTCTTATCTCAACCCACTAGTTCTCTTACATTTTTATTCTGATTCTCTCCCCAGTCCTACTGGGGGGAGGGCTTGAGGGGGTGAGCGAGCGACTGTGTGGTACTTGGTTGCTTACTGAGGCTAAACCACAAAACAAGGGTAATGTTTTTCATTATGGGGTGTGTTTTACAAGGTGCTTGCAACGAAAGAGCATTTACTAATTGACAGGATTAGTAATTGTGATCACAGATGTTGAAATGAGTGTTTATCTGGTACTGCCTGTAATCCTAAACTTCACAGATTTCATTTTGGAAATGTATATTCTTTTGATACTTTTCACTTGCTGCCCCAGAGCCAACTGGTCAAAGTCATCTTCCAAGATGATACTGAAAAAACGTAACTTGGAGTGCTCTGAACAGACATGATAAAATTAAGAATGAAATAAAATTAAGTAATGTTAAATTTAGGAAAATGACTTACTGAAATTCAGGTATACTGGACTCTGCAAGTATGCCGTGGTTTAACCCCAGCCGGCAACTAAGCACCATGCAGCCACTCGCTCACTCCTTCCCCGCCCTGGTTGGATGGGGAGGAGAGTTGAGGAAAAGGTAAAACTCATGGGTTAAGATAAAGACAGTTTAATAGGACAGCAAAGAAAGAGAAAATAATAATAATAATTATAAAAGAATATACAAAGCAAGCGATGCACAATGTGATTAGTCACCACCTACTGACCGATGCCCAGCCAGTTCCCAAGCCGCGACCCCCTGGCCAACTGCTCCTAGTTCAGAATAATGTCATATGATATGGAATATTCCTTTGGCCAGTTTGGCCCAGCTGTCCTGGCTATGCTCCCTCCCAGCTTCTTGTGCATCTCCTTGCTGGCAGAGCATGGGAAGCTGAAAAGTCCTTGACTTAGTATAAGCACTGCTTAGCAACAACTAAAACATCAGTGTGTTATCAACATTATTCTCATGCCAAATCCGAAACACAGCACTATACCAGGAGACATGGGTACTAGGAGGAAAATTAACTATCCCAGCTGAAATCAGGACAAAATACCACAAAGGGAAGTTGGTGGAACTGATTTGCTAAGGCCAATTAAAAGAAATCTGAAAAAAATATTGGAGAATATGCTATAAGAACAAAATACTGCATCAGCCAGGAGTTTGATTTGATTAATATTTTGCCTCTAAGGCTAAGGTACATGAGAATGAGTGGTTGAGGTCTGAAGATTAAGATGTTATCATCTGGGGATTCCAATTCTGATAATGGAAAAAAGGATGTTTCATTTCAGTGATGCAGGTTCAGGCCAACTGTTTTAGTTCCAGATTGTTTCTACAAACTCTTGATTTATACACAGACTGGCAACCCATTTATCACTGCCGTAATTTGCAAAAATGAGAAATGATGTATTATTAAATATTTTGCTTTTCTGAACAGTCTAGTTGCATTACAGTTGCCCGGTAAGATAGGAGAGATGGCTTGCTTTTTCTGTTCTTAAAAAAACCAATTTAATTTAGAGATAGAATTTTTGAGGGGAATGTTGGATCAGAACCACATTAGGGTGTTGAGAAAGCCTGTGTCTGTAGGTAGATCTGTGGCTCATGACTTCATGGCTCAGCCTTGATCTCTTTGCCTAAATGACGTCTTACTTTGGAAAATGCGAAGTTACTTTTTTTTTCAGAATCCAAAACTAGTGTCAAATCTATATTTGCAGGGCATGCTTCTTTTACTGTTTTTTCTCCTTCTCTTACTGATCTTAACTGCCATGCTATACAGCAATCAGTATAATATAATGTAATATACAGAGAACAGGGTATGGTGTTGCCACATTTTTCCACAGGAAAAGAAACCTTGTACACACTGAGAGCTGAAGCTGCCATTGAAACCAATTGGTTGGCCACTTGTCAATTTGAATAGATGTGTATTGAGTTAAGCCCTTATTTTTATGGAGCATTTGTGTTACCCAAATCAGGGAGGTGCTGCTGGTTGAAATAGTTTGTAACAAAACTCAATTCAATCAACTTCAAAGTAGTCTGTCTTTTTGTCACTATAAATGCTTCTTGACACCCCCATCCCACTCTAGCTCTATCAGAATGAACACAGCAAACACATGGACTCTCGCTGCCATCTCTTGTAGCTGGGCTCTTGTATAATGCTGCCAATTCTCTGGGACACTTCCAGGGAGCTGAAGCCTACCAAGAGGCTGCCCAGAGGAGAATGTGATTTTTATTTGTTTTCTGTTCCAAAATATGCCTCTGTGTAACCCTGCCTCACCCTGTCCTTCCCAAAGGAATGCCTAGGGGAGAATACCAACACCTACACTGATTACTACTTGTTGGTTTAACTGCATGTTCAATTTTGCTTTTCAGTTCACCTTCCCCAACCTTTCTTTCCCAGGTGGAATTTTACTTTGGTGCCAAGCACTGAGGAAACAAAACTGTGTTTCTTCAAACCTCCCCCGTCTTATTAACATTCAGAAAGATGCTTGCTGATGTATTCAATGGGAGAGGAAACTGATTGCTACCTCACAGTAAAGTTTCTCTCTTCTAAATGTTAATTGTTTTAAGCACTCTAGAGTTTTCTGTGACCTCTAGGTCATTTTTGTTTTACTGATAGTTGATACAATCTCTCAGAAAAAGTGGGGGAAAAAGTACTTCGCTGGCCTAGTTTCAGGTAACCTCTAAAAGTTCAAGTGGACCAATTACGCATAAAAGAACAACAACTTTTGTAAAGCTTCGTTTGGATCCCAGAGGGGAAAAATGATAGAAAATCAATTAACTTTCCACATGAAAAAATAGCTCATATTGCAAAGCTTTCCTTGCATAGTTTCTTGATTATGTTTGGAAGCAAATTGCCTTGATTATACCTTTGACGGGAAAGAGGAGCCTTTTAATTAATTTAATACATGCTATAGCAGTGCTAAATTGTATCATGGAACAATTAAGTGGGCCTACACTGATATTTTTGCCCTGTTGAAAATGGATATTGCTCACTTAGTGAGTCATGCTCTTGCTGGGTTGACGCAATTATCCGTTCATTGCAGAGCATGTGACATAAAAGCTATTAGGGCCTTTTATACAGAAGAGAGGCTAAATGGAATAAACATAAAACCAGTTTTGAAGAAGAGGCTGAAATGTGTTTTCTGGTCAAAAATTTGGAGAAATCTGATCTAAACTTCAGAGCCTGTTCCCACACTGGGGACTCAGCCAGACCCCCAAATCCTAAAACAACCCCTACTTTGGCAATATTCAGTCTTTGGATCAATTCTCTGTTGGTCCTGGACCGAACTGAGGAGTGATTCTGTTTGTCATGTACTGACAGATGATCCTCAATCTTCTGTGCAGCTGTGAACTATTGATAGCAAAGTTGTAGTAGCATCTACAGTAGCTGCTGCACTAGCTGCTGCTTCAACCAAATTTTGCCTCAAGCTCTTAACTGAAAACAATTGCATTTGTTGTGTTTGCTGAGAGTAGGGTTTTTAAATGACATTTTCAATTCAACTGTTCTACAGATAACAAGAAAGAACACATTCTATTTTTTTTTTTTTTTTGTTACAAATGTCTGTTATTGTATCATTAATGATGTTACATTATATTCTTGAAAGAAAATAATGTTACGGATCTTCTTGATTTGTCTCTGTTGATAACATACACTTTCTTGTCTTGGTAAACTAGTACAACTGGGCCACTTTACTTTCCCTGATGGATCTTGCCGTTATCCACCTGCTTTCGTGATAAGGCCTGCTGGGTCTTTCCTGATGAGTCGTAGAATCAAACATCCAAGAGCTGAGTAGTAAAGGAAAGAGTCCACCACCAGAAAACCTCTCTTACGAATTCACTCATAGGTGTCAAACTCAGATAAAATATTATCACACATTTTTCTAATATCCCAAGGCCGTAAACAATGGAAACCAAAAACCTGTAAAAGTGAGGAATAATACTCTCATTGCTCTGTTCTTTCTGATTTTTGTAGAGGAGGGCCAACTGGTGAGGGATTTGTTTATAAAAGGAAGCTAGTAACTATGGTTAGGGAAAGACTCGAGATGGGAGGGGAAGCTTTCTTGCAGCAGCGTGAAGGTGAATTTGCTGGAAATTAATTTCAGAGGTGCAGAATCGTGGCTGTGTGTGCTGTACCACAGGACTTGTTATGTTCTGAGCTACTGCATTCTGCATTATTTAGAGCTTTAATTTAATTAGAAATCTTAGATGTAATAACTATTGTGACAGAATTAGGCTGGAAACCATGAATATGCAAGGACCCCTGTAAAATGTGCTCTCTAGGCTTGTGTACCAGTAAAAATGTTTAGTATTGACCAGAATGGCAAAGCCAATAACCAGAATGGCTGTGTGACATTTCCTGGATTTAGGTAGAGAGGTGCAATTTGCACCACTTAATTCAGTAAAGATTGACTTTCTCGAGGATAGGTTTCAAATCTGCCCGTGGCTCACTGAGGGTGCCGATATGGTGAAAGGACTAGCTCAGTACCTGCCCCTCCTTGGTCCCAGCTGGTTGCTGCCAGTCTTTTGGACCAACTGGGGGCTGTAGCTTCAGTTGAAAGGTGAAGATAGATGGTTTGAGAACTCTCAATGCTGGGATCAGCATCACAATTAGCCAAGACCTAACCCTGACGAAAGTCAGAAGTGTATGTCAAAAAAGATTGAAAATGTCACTAATGCCTGAAGGCAGTTGTGTGTGGCTAATCATTCCCACTGTAGGAATGTGATTGCTATTGCATTACTCTAGGAAACATGCTGCTTCACAGTTTCAGCAGAAGTATTAAGGAAAGACAGTATTTTTTAGGACCCCCACCCTAATCTATTTTGGTTCTTGAATTTTTCACTTAGGCCTGGGATAATTAATTCCTGACTCAAGTTGCGCCTCACAAGAACAATGGACCACTAAGAGACTCCCAAGTGTGCTGCTAGCTAGCTGACTCTTAAGAGACTAATGGATGATGGGCAATATTTAAGGGAAAGCTGACAAAGGGAGAGAAGAAAGGCTACTAACAAAGTTTTCTTCCTCTTGAACAAGACTAAATGGATAAGTGCCAATAGTGATTCAGTTTGGGAAATGGGATTAGAAGATCAATATGGAGCTTGCTGAGCATCACGTAAGAGTTCCAAAATGCTCTGGGCACTGTTTCCTAGTACCTCAGTCCACAATAAAAAACTATTTTTGTTGGGGAGAAATTACTTCGTTACCCTTAATTTTTTTTTTCTTGTTTCTCTAAAATGACACGAAGAGTAGGGTGACTGTATTGACACCGTAAAATCAATTCTCAGTGCAGAACACGTGGTGGCAATGTTGTACCACTCCTGAAAGACTGTCGTACAGCACTTACCCAGCCAATATTAATTTACTGAGCAATAAATAGGTAGATGGCATGTCGTGGTTTAGCCCCAGCCAGGAACTAGGCACCACACAGCTACTCGCTCATCCTCCCTGCCCTGCCCAAGGTGGGACTGGGGAGAGAATCAGGAAAAAAATCTTGTGGGTTGAGAGAAAAACAGTTTAATAGGACAGCAAAGGAAGAGAAAATAATAATAATGTTAATAAAACTGATAAAGGAATGTGCAAAAGCAACTGGTGCACAGTGCAACAATTGCTCACCACCCGGTGATCGCTAGCCCATCCCCGAACGGTGAATCTTGCCCCCTGACCAACTCCAGTTTTATATACCTAGCATGACATTAGGTGGTACGGAATATCCTTTTGGCCAGTCTGGAGCAGCTGTCCTGGCTATGCCCCCTCCCTGCTTCTTGTGCACCTCCCTGCTGGCAGAGCACTGGAAGCTGAAAAGTCTCAGTAAAAGCACTATAACTACTTAGCAACAACTGAAACCATCAGTATGTTACCAACATTATTCTCATGCTAAATCCAAAACACAGCACTATACCAGCTATGAGGAAGAATATTAACTCTATCCCAGCCCAAACCAGGACAGTATCCACCCCTTATTCCAAACTACCTATGTCATGCCCAGGTCCCACACTTTCCAATACCTTCCAACTAATCACCGCCCCTTTTCCTGTCTTTTGAAATATACACACACTGATATCATTCCCGTGGTCTATTGGCCACCCCTCTAAAATGTCCGTTGAGTTCATTTGGTCCACGACTTTGGGCTTCATCTGTCATAACAGTCTTTCAGGGCAAGGGAGATGGTGTCTGTTGTTGCATTGTTGTAGCGGGTGTGTTTGATTCAGCCTGTGCTCGAGGTCTGCGTGTTGAAGATGTTGATCTCAAGGAAGTTGCAGAAGCCAATTTTGGTTCCATCACTGCTGCAGTTTGCTTGGTTTCATCCCTCATTAATCTGAGTGATTCTTACTGTAATACTGTTGATATGGCATACAGCAACCACAATAGTGGTGACACACAGTATGACATAGCAATTAACATCAAACATCATTGGCTATTCTCATCCAAAACAAATCCCCTTGAGGTACACATCCAACTTCCCATCCTTCCTCATTACCCACCGAGTGCACCCAGGTCCCTGAGCAAAAGCAATCCCAGAAATGGGTTTGTCTTTGCCTGAAGCAGCAATAACCCAAACTGTCTTCCCCACCATATTTTTTATGTGCACTACAAGGATTTTATCCCCTTCTGCATAAGTAATGTTTTGATTGGGCAGGGCCAGCCTAATCAGCAGATCCTCTGGTGTTGACTAACCAGGTGGCTCTTGCTAAATGTGTATCCCAGTGCTGGATTGCCCCACCCCCCATTGCTCTCAGGGTGGTCTTTAACAGCCCATTGCACCATTCAACCTTCCCAGAGGCAGGTGCGCCATAGGGGATGTGACACACCCGCTCAGTGCCCTGCTCTTTGGCCCAAGTGTCTATAAGGCTGTTTCAGAAATGAGTCCCATTGTCTGATTCAATCATTTCTGGGGTGCAGTGTCGCCACAGGACCTGCTTTTCAAGGCCCAGGACAGTATTTCAGGCAGTAGCATGGGGCACAGGATATGTTTCCAGCCACCCAGTGGTTGCTTCCACCACTGTGAGCACATGGCACTTGACCTGGTGGGTTCTGGGCAGTACGATGTAGTCAACCTGCCAGGCCTGCCCGTACTTTTATTTCAGCCATCGCCCTCCATACCAAAGAGGCTTCACTCTCTTGGCCTGTTTGATGGCAGCACGTCTCACATTCGTGAATAACCTGAGCTATAGTGTCCATGGTCCAGTCCACCCCTCGGTCACGAGCCCATCTGTACGTGGCATCTCTCTCCTGGTGGCCCGAGGTGTCATGGGCCCACTGAGCCATAAACAGCTCACCTTTATGTTGCCAGTCCAGATCTACCTCTAGTCCTGGTGATAGTCTTTGTAACTCACTTGTAAATATGAATCAGAAGTCCCTTCAAGGGGATCAGAAGTATGGTCAGGTCTTATAATCTCTCTGGGGAGCTGCTCACTGGAAACTGAAGCAGCAGTTTTCCTGTAAGAAACCGAAGCCCCTTTTGTGTTTGTTTTTCCCTGAAACTCACATACCCATGTCTCTAGGGTCAAGGTAGGTTTTCCATCCCATTTCCTCATGTCCTCTGTGTGGTTATGCAGGTAAACCCACAGGGTGGCCCGTGGTGTGCACCCGCTATATCGTCCCTATTGAGCAAGGGAATTCTTACTCCTAATAGCTGAGATACTAGTTTGTACAGGTGAGGAGCAGAACATACCCTCTTTGAATTGCTGGAACTCCTGAGACAGTTTCTTGGACAGTTTCTGAGCTAGCACATCTGGCAATTTCTCTACAGCTGAGATGCAGGCCCGCAGGGAGGAAGAGTGTCCTCCTTCATATTGCTGGAGTGGGCCAGCCAATTCATTCTCTGCTTGTTCCTCTCCATCTTTCTAGGTCATTATTACCAAAGAGTTGGCATACAATGATGGTGTGTTCTGTACAAACTTCCACTGCATAGCACATGTGCACTGGGCTTCATCTGGATCCTTGGATAACTGCTTATTGTTCAGATCATAAATCACCTGCAGCACAGCTAGTTTCCTCAGGTACTGGATACCTCTCTCCGTGAGGGTCCACTAGCCCAGATGACCTATAACATCTTTCTTGAAGGGATACCTGTCCTTCACACTTGACAGGAGTCACCTTCAGAGGCTGAGGACTTGTGCCCCTTTCCAATCAATGCCCCCTTCCCTAGAAAGGGATCCCAGCTGCTTGGCTTCCTTATCCTCTAATTCCAGACTACTGTCCCCCTTATCCCAGCATCAGAACAGCCAGGTGACAACGTGTTTACCTGCATGATGGCTGAAATGTTTTTGCACATCTTGGAGCTCACTCAGGGCTGGGATGGTTACCGTCTTGTTTATGAGTTCTTCCTCTTCCTCCTACCCAAGCAGCAGCTGCCTCGTGTCCCTCTTCCGCTCTTGTGATGGCCCTGATTTGGAGTAGTTTGCCTCCTCCATTTCTTCCTCCTGCTTACTCTTAGAAAAATCTTCTTCATTCCTTACTAAATGAGCTGACTTCTACCTCCAAGATTTCTTCTTTTGTACAGCGGTGACTGATACCGGCGTGGGCTGGTTCCCTGGTTCAGCTGCAGGGCCTGTTACAGAGGTCTGAGTAGCCATGGTGCCTGTCACAGGGGTTGAGGTAATCCCAGTGCTTGCTGTGTTATCGTCACATCCAGAGACCTGCTTTTCCTTTTAAGGGTACTAAATTGTGTTGAACAGGACTCGGTTGGAATGGGTCAGGCCCCAGCACACTGCAATGATTGGTGTCTCCTTGGAGCTGCCAGGGTCACAGCATACTTGTTCCAAATATTCTACTAGAGTTCAGGATTCTGCACTTGTTCAGCATTCAGGTTCCAAAACACTGAAGGTGCCCACCACCCTAGGCATTTGCTTATGCTGTTCCATGCACCCTGCCACTCTTAACTATCCAGCCTCAGGGCAGACCTCTGGATGATATTCTTAAATTGCTTGCTAACCTTAGACAAATCCGAAATAATATTCCTAAGAAGTACCAACAGAAGTACTTTAACTGCCCAAGGATGTTCAAGATACTGAAAAGTTATTGTAATGAAGGAGGAAATCACAGTACAAGGCAGTGAAGATGCCGTTCTGTCTTTGTTCCATAGAAAACCTCTCACAAGAAGCAAAATTGCTAATTGTCTCCACAAGATGGTACCTGCAGTACAGTAATGGCTTTAATACAAAGCTCAGACACCACATTAAGCTCAGGATCAGTGTCCTAAAAATAAGTCTCCCAGGCAAAACATTACTGATCATTGCAGAATACAGCAGCCTGCAAAAGCCAACACCAATATCTTTAACATGTACAGCAGGGATGAGAGCACAATACAAATCAAATAAACTGGTCTTGTGAACCACGACTGTTAACAGATGTAAATCCCTTAGTACGCTCTGATTGCTCTGTTACTAGCTCAAACCCTTCATGGCCCGGGTTGGGTGCCAAAAAGGACTGTTGTGGTTTAGCCCCAGCTGGCAACTAGGCACCATGCAGCTGCTGCCTCACCTTCCCCCAGCCCAGGTGGGATGGGGAGAGAATGGGAAAAAAAGTCTCGTGGGTTGAGTGAAAAACAGTTTAATAGAGCAGCAAAGGAAGAGAATTCCCTGCTTTACGCAGGGAATATTATACTTGTACAAGGTAGCACTGAGTGTGTTTTCTATTAAAATAGAGAATAAGGTATAGGAAAAATTCTTTTTTCCTTTCTTTTTAACACTCTTGTTTTATTTGTATGCATCCTAAGCACTGATACAGTTTATGTTTTGCAGAAATAATGTTGCTGGTATTGGAAAAAGATATGGCTAATTAGTTTCATTCCATAAAACCAAAAACATCTGCCTTAGAGGAGCACTTAGGATAATAAAAACCTCTACCCATCGCACACACAGAGAAATCAGGAACTGTGAAGGTTTCTCCCTCTCAAAAGAAAGCTTTACTCTTCAAACAAACTAGCTATGAACTCTTACTTTCAAAAAGATATCTAGCCTAAATATAAGCCTCCCTAAATGTCTGCAGAGGAATGGTGCATTGCAGAAGGACTTAGCAGGAAAAGTTTGGGGCACGTGTAAGGGTGAGCTCGGCATTCAGTGGCCATGGACGGCTCTGAGCATGAAAGCCCTATGAGCCGGTGTGGTTTGGCTGAACCCTCCAGGCAGTCACTACAGCAGAGCAGCCAAGGGGTTCATGCGCCTGGGGCTTTCCTCTCTATTCAGCCTGACAAGAGGGCCCTGCAGAGGTAGACCAGTAGGAGAGGGCTTACATTACAAAGACAACTCTGACTGACCAGTATTTCAGGTCTCTGGGGCTGGTGTCATTCATATTTGTTGTGCTTTTGGTGTGCTGTTGCAGCTCCAATGGCTTTGTTCCCATGCCATGGTCTTCCCTGTTCTTTTCTCTGCCTTTGCTGAGCTCTGCGTCCCAGCAGACAAACACTTCTCTGAGCTTCTGTCATGGCTCAGCTGATTTTCTTTTCACTGACATGAAAGTAATGAGGTTTTTTCCCTCTGTTTTTGAGCCTCCTAGGCCTAGACATGTTATCAGCCACTGTGTGTTGTGTTATTCCAATCATCCTTAGCTCTGAGAGTCTGGACTCCACTCAAGATCTTGGAGGCAGGAGCATTGCACTCAGCAGGTATCCCCAACCTACCCTCCGCAGGGGCGGAGCGCTACCTTACTCTCTGAGTGGGAGAGACCTGGGGGAACAGCAAAGCTGCAGGGGTTCAATATGCCTTCTCACAGCGCAAGAAGGAAAATGCAGTTTTTTTCAGCTAACAAGCAATACCGTGCTGTTTTTTTTCCCTTTTCCTTATTCTGCCAGACACAAATGTAAACTAAAACACAAATCCCAAAGCGTGAGAGCAAGCACTCCAAGTTAGCCACACTCCAACAACTGCTTAGAATCATGCTGGGAGATCAGGACTTTCAAACTGGTTGGTATGGGTTGATGTTTGTGAGTAAAACATATCTACACAGGCCAGCAAAAAATAGATATTGGGAATTAAACAAGTATTTGGATCATGTTGCTGGTAAGGTTACTGTAAATAAAAGCCGACTAAAACAACAGAAAATGTGTTGACGTAACTGATACAGCGGTAGTGGGGAAATTGAGTGGGGTTTTTTCAATGCCTAAAGTCCTTTTTAGGTGTACGTTTCCAGGACGAAGATCAAGACCCCCCAAAATTCCACATCTTTATTGGTTCACAGAAGGCATAGCTTAGGTGGTAGAAGAAAAAAATGGAATGGTAATTTGCCAACAACTGCTAATCAGGACTTTGGTATATTGGTAGTTCCTGTCTCTCCCTGTGTCCAACAACCAAGACCGCGGCCTTCAAAAATGTATTGAGGAGAGAAACATAACTGCCACACAATTCTTTCTTAGGTGCATAACATAACCCATATGTTATGGTCATTATTTCCACTGTCAGTAATTTTTAACAAGAGAAATGAATACGATGAAGTGGCCATAGTAATGAATTTTCTTGAAATGTGTCATTCTTGAGCTGTTCAGCTGGAACTGTAGAGATCCCAGTTCAATCCCTGCACATGAGCCAGAAGACCTGCTTCCCATGCCACCATCTCCCTGGGTCAGACTGACATGGTTACCAATCTCTCAATCCTATTACACACCCTGGGGGCAGCCTCTCTGAGAGGCTGGTGAAACTCCATCCTACTTGCCATCTTGCCTGCCTCGGAAATGCTATGATAGCTCCCATGCCCCTTCAGCCAGTGTTTTTTTTCTTTCATTTCTCCCTATTCAGTAAAATATTAGTTCCCTAGTCTCAAACAATTGCTAAACCCCCAAACATTTATTAATTGCTCTATTATTGCTCAGGATAAAAAATTATGCTTTTGATACCGTATTAATGGCACGATGGTCTTCTACAGCATCTTCTGCCAATTTTTTTAAAAGGACAGTATGAGTTTTTGCTGAAAAGTTTGTTGATGATAACACAGGGATGTTTTACTAACTGCTGAGCAACACTTAGGTTGTTTCAAATCTGGGTTTTTCACCCGGTGTGCAATCAGCCGATCCACACACCGAGTTGAGATATTTATTGCCTGTCTGCACAGAGGTGGGTGCTAGGTGATAACTCCACCAAGCTAGCCCAGCTTTTGAGAAATAAGCCAGGTCTTACACACCAAATAATAACAAAGAAGAAACCACCACAGTGAATGATGAGTCAGGCATTTGTTACAGCAGAAATTTACCATTCTCTTATCCTGAGACTCCTGTTGTCTTTGTTTGAGAGCAGTTTGGTGCTACCCAGGTCTGATGATCCAGGGATAAGCTCCTGTCCCTGGTGCCATCCCCAGCTGTCTCCCATTCAACAACTGTACAAGCCCACCTGGTTGAAAAATCTACAGTTTTTGTGACTGAACCCTTTTCTTTTGAGAACATTTACACAGAGTCAAGGCCGTTTCTGCCACTCACACCACCCCACCAGGGAGTAGGCTGGGGGTGCATGAGAAGATGGGAGGGGACACAGTTGGGACAGCTGACCCCAACTGCCCAAAGAGATATTCCATACCATATGACATCATGCTCAGCATGTAAAGCTGGGGGAAGGTGTGGATGCTTGGATTTATGGCATTTGTCTTACCAAATAACTGCCATGTGTGATGTAACGCTGCTTTCCTGGCGATGGCTGAATACCTGCCTGCCAATGGGAAGTGGTGAATGAAATCTTTATTTTGCTTTGCTTGTGTGCGTGGCTTTTGTTTTACTTATTAAACTGTCTTTGTCTCAACCCACAAGTTTTTTTCACTTTTACTGTCCTGATTCTCTTCCCGATCCCATCAGAGGGGAGGGCAGTGAGTGAGCAGCTGTGTGGGGCTTAGTATGTAGGTGAGGCATCAAGTCCCCAGGATACCCAGCAAGACCTCCTTGGTGTGCAGATTTATTTTCACAGAGCAGCCAGAAGTATTTCAGTGAGGGAAAGATACTGAAGAGAAATTAAGTAGCTGTAGATAGTACAGGTGGGCACTGTACAGTACTGACCGAGGGCTAGAAAGTTACAGAGATTGTGATATTTAACGCTCATCGCTAGTTTATGGCTTATGTACCTTTACTTTCCTACCCTGATAATATTTTACTTGGTCAAGGTTTGTTGGTAACAAACAACAAAATCCATAGTACATCATATATTTTCTCTTCCACAAGAATGGCACATGGAAAAAAGTGTGAACTTCACATACAGATGCTGAAACACCCTGTTTTCATGGAATATATAGAGAAGATTTATTGGATGGGTTTCAGATATAAGTTCTTTTGGAGGCAGACAGTGAGATTCCCCATTAACTTCTGCAAGTATGAATGGAATAAACCATGAGTAGTTCAGACAGGACCATGGAAATGCAATTGCCCAGCCTGCCTCACAACTAAAACCAGTTTGTCCTCATACAAAGTGACACAGGCTAGAAAATGGCTAGTGGAGAGAGTGGCCCTGCTATCCTGATTACCTTTCTCTTTATTCTTCTCTACTACCCTTCGATCCCTGGTCAATCTGTTTTGTAGCAAACACCATTTGAGGGTGCATTGTCTTTGGGTCACTTCCTTTTCATGCTTTATTGCATCTTAGTGGAAGCTGCTTGCTTTGGGTCGTCTGGGTATTTGCAGCAGTAGAAGAGAGCTCCTGCAAGATGCTTAAAATATATTCCAACATTTTCCATGCTGTTTTGTGACAGATGTTTTGTCTAGTCGTATTAATCTATCATCTTGAAAATGAGTTCCTATTAAAGAGAATGCAGACCTCATCCCTCCCATTTCTTTACTTCAAATGTCTGTTCTAGTGCTTTACTGAGCTCAGAGTACTGGATTAGCAGTAGTGTGAGTTAATTTTTACCCCTTCCGTATTATCTTTCTGTTCCCAGTCATATAATATATTCCAAATTGAAAATTTATTAAAAGGCCTTACTACTGAGCTTGTGACTCTTCTGTACTCCTGGGATGAAGTGCATCTGTTTTGCTTTACTGAGGTCACTGGGGGTTTGGTTCTTCCCCAGAAGCCTTTATTCTACTTTTGAGATCCTCAGTTCCGTTAGCAATCATGCTTTTGCCTTCATGTTCAACATTGTTGTTGCTACTGAAAACAAAGAATTGGATAGTAGTTTGTGGGCTATAAATAGTCTGGTTTTTTTATCTCCCTGCCATACTTCTTGCCCACCGCATTTCTTCTTTCATTAATATCTTTGATACAAAAAGGATGTGTCTGCTAATATAATTCACTGGTGGGAAGTGGTTTCAAATAGAAAAGGGCCAGAATACCACTCAGGGGACAATGGTTTCCCTTGAGAACAGAAGCGATGTGAAATTCACTAATATAAAGTGAAAGGAAATTCCCGTGAGGAGAGATTTGCCAATAACCAGCCCTCCTGGGAACTCACCAGACTTCCAGTAAGAAAAATGGGAAGGGGACTTTGATGTTATCAATGTAACAGGAATTCAGCCCAACTTTAAATCATAGAATCATCGAATGACAGAATTATTTAGGTTAGGAAAGACCTTTAAGATCGTAGAGTCCAACTGGAAACCTAACACTGCCAAATCCACCACTAAACCATGTCCCTAAGTGCCATATCTACACGTCTTTTAAATACCTCCAGGGATGGTAACTCAATCACTTCCCTGGGCAGCCTGTCCAAAGCGCAATCTTCTGTCCTGGCCCTTTAAAATGTAGCCTTCCTTAGCAAATAACATCTTGGACAAGCTTGTTTAGTTTATTAATGGCTCGTTGGTGTTTTTGCAATAGAAGATTTTTGCTGATCCAAACATTTGAAAGACAAAAGGAAAGAAAAGTCTGTTGTTGAGAAGTTTTTGTTTTCTTTAAATGTTATCCCTGAAGATGCATGCATTTGCTTGAAAATATTTGCAAATGTCACAACTCTGATTTCAGCTTATATGTTGCCTGACTTTCAAGGATAAGGGCATTTAAGTTGCTAGTAAACTCCCGCCTGGAAATACTCCGGACTTTTCAGTTCCTAAAACATATTTCATAAGCAACATTTCCCTTCTAGCCTGCAGCAACAAGATTTGACATTTATATATTGCCCCACACACATACATTACATAATGTTAACAGATTCTTCATGATTAACCAATGTAATTGACTTCTAAGATAAAAGAAATTTATGTGGGAGAATCCACAGAATAAAACAAAGTTTTTATTTTATCCAAAGTTGAACTAAAAAAAGGAGGAAATATTTTTTTCCTGAGGACAGCCATTCAGGAAAGCAAGCATAAGAAAAGCCACTGCACCAACCCGAGTGAGGAGTAATGCCAAATTTATCCCACGCCTCGGCAGTGTATCAGATCCGTGCATCAGAGAGTGCAGGAAAGTACAGAACAGACATCAAGGAAGTCAGAGCAGCAAAGTAGCATTCTTCAACTTTATAGCAACTCTTCTATCCTCAGGAAAGACTTGCACTTTTCTTTTTTTTTTTTTTGACGGAACTTTCACTGTTCAAATGTTAAGGTAACTGGTATCATTCCATGCCATATCTGTCTAAATAGACCCGCCTTGCCTCTGGATGTATTGCGAGTGTTGTTAAAAAAAAAAAATACTTCAAAGTATACAGTGAACACACCAAACTTCCACCTGAAATTGCAGACCAGGGGGTCTTGCATGGCATTCTTTTACTACCTGATGCTTTGACTGGTTTTTTGTTACTATTACTAGGAAAATTCCCTAATCAAAGCATTGAGCGCCACTCCTAACAAACCTAATTTTCTTTGAATCCACCTGAGCACCTCTGGGTTCACAAACTGAAAATTTCTCCAAGAGCTAAATTCATTCAACAGCATTTATGTGGGAATTCGACAAAATGGGGAAACAGCCACCTTCAGACTGTGGTGTAAGCATAACACACAAGAAGGCAGGCAGGGGAGCAGTCATTTGAACATCAGGAATATTTCAGATCTCTTTGCAACAATGATGAGAAGAAGTGGCTTTTGTTGGTGTCCTGAAGGCTTTACATCGTTGCTTGCAACTCTTGCCTTTTATCATGGTGATAAAAGACTATCAGGATGAATATAAATTTCCATTTACTTCATGATGAGAGAGTGTCAAATTAGTCAGACTGATAGGAAAATGGCTTTTGCTGATTTATTTATTTTTCCCATTGGAACATGGTGTGAAAATTATCTTCCCAGTGTGGACAAACTGTGAGATCTCACAGCTCCAGAGGCACGATTGTTGGTGCCAGGGTAATTTGGATCCAGGGAGTGCAGGCTGTGCCTCCTATTTGAAGAGTTGGGTAAGTCTATCTAACCTTGCTCACTTCATACATGAAGAGCTCCTTGTTTTGTTTCGTATCACAGCAAACGATTGCAAGGAATGACAGACACCCTGCAAACGCCCAGCTAGTTAGGTTTTCAATACAGAACTGAACTTCAGCAAAGGGAAATAAATAAGAATATTTCCAGACTGAAAGAAACCTGTTGTTCCTGTGTTAATAAAGGAAAATTGAACAGAGGAAGGAATAAGACAGAGAAGATTAAGTGACTCCTTATCTCGTAGCTCAGTGACATTTTCTTATCCTTCTTAGAATTCGTGGCCAGCTCTATGAGTTGTGTTAGTAAACTTGTATATTAAAATTCAAACTACTTGCTGAACTTTAAAATATTTTCCCTAATGCCCATTAGATTGAAAAGAAATCTTCATCATTTCTCTATTTGTGAATGGCTTCCTTCTGTCAATGTTATTTGGTGAGTCACCAGTAGCTGATGCATTGCATTACCTTTATTTAGAGTGCTTAGAAATAGAGTGATACATACTATGAAGTAAGCAGTAATTTATGACAAGGTGGGCAGTATGCAAAAGGTCATATAGTTTCAGAAATTAATGCATGAGCCAAGTGCAAATACATTAACTTACCCACAACTCTCTGGAAAACAAGGTTAGTGAAAGAGGGAAATGAATGCAACATGGGAAGATGCAGCCCTGAGGAGAAGGACTTGGGGGTACTGGTGGATGGCAAGCTGAACATGAGCCAGCAGTGTGCGCTGGCAGCCCAGAAAGCCAATTGTATCCTGGGCTGTATCTGGAGAAGTGTGGCCAGCAGGTCGAGGGAGGGGATTCTCCCCTTCTCTCTGCTCTTGTGAGACCCCACCTGCGGTACTGCATCCAGCTGTGGAGCTCTCAACATAACAAGGGTATCAGCTAGTTGGAGTAGGTCCAGAGGAGGGCCACGAAGGTGATCAGGGGCTGGAGGATCTCTGCTGTGAGGACAGACTGAGAGAATTGGGCTTGTTCAGCCTGGAGAAGACAAGGCTTTGGGGAGACCTTATAGCACCTTCCATTACTTGGGGCGGTTACAAGGAAGCTGGGGGGGGGGGACTTTTTACAAGGGCCTGTAGTGACAGGACAAGGGGTAATGGGTTTAAACTGAAAGTGGGGAGGTTTAGATTAGATATCAGGAAGAAATTCTTCCCAGAGCAGGTGGTGAGGCACTGGAACAGGTTGCCCAGAGAAGCTGTGGGTGCTCCATCCCTGGAAGTGTTCAAGGCCAGGCTGGATGAGGCTTTGAGCAACCTGGTCTAGTGGAGGGTGTCCCTGCCCATGGCAGGGGGGTTGGAACTAGATGGTCTTTAAGGTCCCTTCCAACCCCAACCATTCTATGATTCTATGATTCTAAGATAAAGGCGTTGTAGTGACAGAATTGTGTATAGCATATGCATTTAATAAAGGGAGCTCAATGAATTAATAGCTTATATCTGAGTTCAAGTACACAGATACTTGTCTGGTCATATAATTCAGCGTGGGCCAGTTCTGTCTGACTATCAAAAACTGAGCAATGGAGGCTGAGTTTAGCAAATCTTAGTCCATTCCAGTATGTCACACATCAAGGTATAGCATTTCAAAGTGTCTTTCTACAATATTTTAAAGCAAAAAGTAACATCTCATTCTGCTAAATCCCATTCCTGCAATACAGATTAGTAGAAAAGGTAAGACAACTCAGTGTGTTCACATCTATGCATTTGTAATGAATTGCTGCATGTTGAGATCTTTGGGAAAGATCTGCTTATACCCTCAGGCACGCTCGTAAAACCATGACCGCAAGTTTTTTGAACATGTATCTGAGGTCCATCATGAAGTCAACTTCAAAAGACTCCAGGTTTCTTGGTTACACTCTAAACCTGGCATATTTTCTGTGATAACACCAGAACTTACTCTGTAAGGCTCTTGACCTTCAAGTCAGGTGTTTTCCCTGAAGTCTTCTGTGTTGACACTGCTCACCTTACTATTTGCTATGATTGGCATGTGCTAATTTCAGCCTTTATAAACACAAGTGAGCTTAGGCGTAATCAAGATCATCAGAATCTCAAATTCCCCGCCATCAGAAATGTAGACCTGCCATCTTTCTATAGTACCTGATTCTGTTTTCTTCCCAGTACTTCAGGCCTCAAGTGCTACAGCTTGTTAGGGTACAGAAGAAGCCAGTCTGTATTTCAGTAACTTTTCATCGTTCATGGTTTCATGGTGTTCACATGTTCACATGTCAAGCTTGTGACACCCAGACCTTTATGTGAAAGCAGAAGAAACATGGAAGAAAATGAGCTTGAAGAAACAGGTTTAGAGAGAAGTACGCATTCTTTTTGATGCCCTTCTGCCCTAGAGGCTGTGGCAGTCCTTCCCTCTGTACCTTGCAGGCTTTTGCTGGTATGGTTTCTGCAGCTCATTACAGATTGCCATCGGTGATAAAGACTAGCTAAGTATTTACTCCTGCATTGTGGGCCACCGGGTGAAATTTAAGAGCCTCTTCTGGTTTTAGTCAGGACAGAGTTAATTTCCAGTATAGCGAAAGTCTAACTAGATGATTGAATGGACCTTTCTAGCATGATGAATCTCAGTCTATAGATATATAACCATTAGGATCCTGTCTTCTGTAGACTGCACCATTAAATTTATGGGACTTGGCAGTCTGTGGAGGTAGCTGCCATTCTGAGACAGAACAGATGCTGCCTGCTACACGGAAACACACAATACCTTGTTCTGAAAGTCTTTGCGGTTCTTATTAATCTGAAATAAAACTAGTATACTGAAAACATCCCCTAACTTTAGGGGCAAGGACAAATATAATGTTATCTTGTTTGACCAACTTCTCTCTATTTGAAATTTGGAGCAGAAATCATAAAAGCTTATCCAGAAGATGTTCATCAGAAATCAAGATTTCCTCCCACGGTATTTTGACTTTGCTTGTAGTTTTATTTCCACAGTTGCTATTCAGAGTGAAATCTTATACTTAGACATTCAGATACAGTCTCTCTTGGCAGATAACGTTCTCAAAAACCCCTTCTGGGAAAGACTATCACAATGGCTGTGATAATAATAAGACACTGTTAACTTGAATGTGCAAAAGTAAAAGTATTAAATCTTGCTAATGACTAATACAGTGATTATCCATGTTTCAGGAAAATACGGTTTTAAAATTCTATATGTGAAATTAAAAACAAAACAAAACAAACCAAAAAGACACGAAGTGTGCTGGTTTTAGTTGGGACAGAGTTAATTTTTTCACAATAGATAGTATAAGGTTATGTTTCAGATATTTGCTGAGAATATTGATAACATTAATGTTTTTAGTTGTTGCTAAGGAATGTCAAGAACAGCCAAGGACTTTTTCAGTTCTGATACTGCACCTGTGTTCCCAGCTTCTTCTTCTGCATGAAGCTGGGAAGTGACACAGCCCAGACAGCTGACCCAAACTGACCAAAGGGACATTTCAGGCCACCAAACATCATGTTTAGCATATAAGCTGGGAGAGTTAGCCAAGAGGTGAAATTGCTGCCCGGGAACTGGTTGAGCATCGGTTGGCCGGTGATGAGCAGTTGTACCATTTTGTTTTCCTTACTTTTTTCCTTTTTCTGTGTTATTACATATTATTATCATTATTTTTCATTTCATTACAATTCATTGTATTTTCATTACATATTATTAGTATTAGTAGTATAACTATTTTATTTCACTTACTTTTAATTATTAAACTGTTCTTATCTCAACCCACAAGTTCTCTTTATGTTTTTCCTCCAATTCTCTCCCCCATCCTACAGGGCAGGGAGGTGAGTGAGCGGCTGTGTGGTACTTGGTTTCTTGCTGGGGCTAAACCACAACACCAAGGAATGGAAATATTTCCTATTTTAATTCCTGATTTTAACTGACAATAAACAGAACTGCTGACATCAGGAACTATTTTTCCATATAACTAGTAGAAGAGCAGGTGTTACATATGGAGTAGAAGAAGTGTATTATAGACTGGAAATTGTATGTTTTTAGCAAAACATACCTTGGAAACCATTAACTGCAATTACTTATTTCTCAGTCACTAAAAATATGTGTGGTCTGCATTTTAACTACCTTATCCATAACTTCCCTATGTAGGTTCTCGGTTAATATGGTAAAAGAAAGAAGAAATTCTAGTTCCTTCTTTATCCTTTCAAACCACAGGTCTACAGCATGCATTTAATTTTGAAACCACATAGAAGGAAGATCTTTTTTTATGAGTGTGTAGGCATGATTGAAAAAACGTGAGAAATAAGCAACACACGTGAAAAAAGCCATGTCTTCTGCTCTGTCTTTGCTTCAGGGACTTAGATGACATTGTGGAGGAGCAACAGTAGCTACTAAACTGGCTCACCATGAATAATGTCAAACAGTGGGTCTGAAGTTTATAATCAGCCCATTTCTGGACCCAAGATTCAGGGAAGTCCCTTCAGTGAAAGTCATTTATGGATCTTTTTTCTCCCCACACACGTTAAAGATTTCTATGTATCATGAACTGACAGCTGTCACTAAGCTAATGTATCTCAGGAGTCTGTGTGCGTATTAGAGAAAAAGATAGGTCAAATTCCTCTTAAATGTGCTCTGAAGGCTACCTTTGGCCTCACTGTTACAAATTTAATTGGCTTCTCCTTAACAATGTGTTCTCTCCTGCCTTTTGTTGAGTACACTGGCTGTTTCGATGGTATCTAATCATGATTTTCTGGTGTTCAAGTCACGAGGGAGGGACTGTACTGACAACAGTGCTAAGCATTGTTTGCTTCTGACAATCTGGAGAGATTTGTCAGTTCATTTCGTTTCCCCACATGATATCATGATATCCATACTGCCTCATAGTTCTCAAAAGAAAAGCATTAAAAAATACCCACTTTTTAACTTTAACTGGCCCCTGTTTACTTCATCATTTCTTTTCCTATACTTCTCATTGGAGTAACTCTTACACTGGCTTTAAATTCTTTTCAGATATTATTGTTTATATTTAGAGTATAGAAGGCTGTTCAAGGAATCTGCTTCTGACTCACACTAGGAAAAATATATGAAGTGAATTAAGCCATATCTATATATTTAATGAATGAAAATCCATTTGATAGCTTTTATTAATGTATGTCTATTGAGATTTGTTTCTCCGTTCCATTTTGTCAAACCTGGCACACTGAATCCTGCGGCTTTTAATTATACCGTATTATTCTGCTGGCTATGCTTTTTCTTGAAGTCTGCCTCGAGGATCCTTCCAAGACGAGACTCACTGCCCAGGTGGAGAGCCTGCCTGCCAGCGCAGCCCAAGGGTGCACTCTGGATCTGGACTCGTTGCTGCCTTAGGCCTGGACTGTCCCGGCAGCGTGACCGCAGCCATGCACGCCTGGCCGGGCAGGCTGCTGCACGCGTGGCCGTGGTGATGGGAAGGGAAGCGGTGAGCTGTGCATCTGGGAGTTGCAGCTGCTCACAAACTGCTCTAGAGCAGCAGTGCTCCTGTCTCAAGAAGAAGTGGTTGTCGTTCAGCTGGGGTCAGGCGCTCTTGTGAAGAACGCTGTAAAATGAACAGTGGGCTGTAGTCAGGGCAGAAAGAGAAGAAAGGATGAGATGCAAAGGGGTGAATGACTCAAAATGAGGACTGAGGACTCTGCAGCATGATGCTTCCAGTGTGTTGCTCCAAACCACCATGGTGGAACCAGTTGGTTGTCTTGAGGAGGGCAAACCCTCCTGAGACAACTCGGGCAATGTTTGCTGGAGGTACCCCATCCAATTCTTTTTGCATGGCTTTCAGTTTTTCTAGTGGTTTGCAATACCCAAAGGCCTTATACTCAGTCTCAGGGAATGAGCTGTTTCTTTTGTTCTCCCTTGACACACAGTGTTAGACAGTCTCCATGGTGTGCGGAGGGGGCAGAGAGTCATCCAGGTCAAGTAGCTGCTCTTGTAACAAGGCTACAGGGTCATAAAAATGAACCCCACGATGTACAAAATCTGTGTTCATGAAATAAGACAGAGCTTAACAGGTACAGTTTAGACTCATCAGGCATTTCTACTCAGTAAGTTTTGGAGCAGCCTCTGGGTTTGGTTATATAGGTAGGTTTTTGGTATCCATTTCCTTTTTACATGTTTTGTGAAATTAGATGTCATTCATAGAGGTGAGGTCAACAATGAGCAAAACTGCGAGCTTCTTTTATCTTCTACTCAGTAAATATACTGATTTTTCCTAATTTAATTGACCTAATTTCCTAATTTAAATGCTATAGCTTTATAAATACTGAATATTTTTCATAATATTATTCAAAATAATAAATATTTTTCTGACATGTAACCTTTTGATCTCATTATGTTTATGTCCATAATAACCTGAATCAGCATCTGCAATAGCATCGTTGCACAGTAGGCTTGTGTAGTATTTCTTCCACAATTTGTGGCTCATTTGAATTTTGAGATGTAGTTACCCACCAGATTTTTCTGTTTCTTGAGGAATGACAGTGAAAAATACTGGGATAAAACTTTATTTCATGAACTTTTTTTTTCAATTATCTATATTTTGTCTGTTAAGAAAAAGGAAAACTGCTTCAGGTAAATATTTTATTACTTGATGAATCCTTTCAATTGCCTTAAAATTAATCTTTGAGAGATAACTATATACCTCAGTCCCTTTTGTTTCTGTTCAAATGTATCCAGAGTACCAATAATCTGTATTCCTTCCACTTAGCTTCATAACTTTTTTCATGTCATTTATCTTATAGCCAGAAATTGAGCCATATTCCTTTATTATTTTGAATAGTTCTCAGATTGATTTTGAAGGGATTGAAATATCCTGTAAAGCAGCATCCACATAAAAAGGAAATTTTACGAATGACATTTACTGTTTTTATTCCCCTTGGTTTTTTCCATCTCTCTTTGTCTGTCAGTGGTTCTGCTGATGTGGCAAGAGGTGCCGACAGATAGCCTGTTGTGGATGGAGCTCAGCATAAATTACTGTGCTGTATGTGAAATGTCCCTGCCTCTTCTTTCACCATCTTCCTTCTCTCCAAACAGAAAACTGGAGCAATTCATAGGGGGTGGTGGGACCCGTGTTTCTGAAAGACAGTGAAGAAAATAGAGGGTATGATTTTCCACAGAGATGAGGCACAGGAGGTATTGGAAGGGTGGGTAACCTTCCCTTCACTCTGCAAATTGCAGAAAGTAAGTTAGACACGGGAGAAATCTCAGAAGATCCCCAGGAAGGACATTTCTGTGGTTATCCTGCACAAGTGGGTGGTGAAACATGTCAATTCACTACCCTTTATTGCCATAGGATTCTTTCCATGTTTTGGAGTGAAGCTGGATCTGCAATAGCTAAAAATCTGCCTCCTTCTAAGGATTCCAAAAATCAAATATGGAAGGTCTGCTAGTTTCAACAAGTGTTCAAAACATGCAGAAAATCTGTGGTTGTTGGTAGTTAAACAGATTTCTGAGTCTAGGGTATATCTGTACTGTTACATTTGTCTCCCCTCCCTCACAAACTGTACAGAACGTTACAAAATTCACTGCAAAATCTTTGTGGCTCAGAAAGGAATCAGGCAGTCATGAATAAAGACACAGAGTTTGGGTCAAGCAGGTGTCAGGACAGCTGGTTTCTTACGTGTTTTATACTACTTTATAGTAGAGTGTTCTTTCATGGGAGGGTGCGAAGGAACTGTCTGTGTCATGGCTGTTGAATGCTGTGATTTTCCACAGTGTGTACAATTAATGAAAAACTGGTTAAATAATCGTGGTCGAGACCTTAGAATTTTTCATTTCATGTCTCCTGTGCGATGGTTTGACTAATAGAACAGGCTGCTATATAAATCACACACGGAAATGGAAACCACTAAAATTACGTTCTCACAAAGCTACTGGTTGGATCAGACATTTCTCTCTCATTCTTTGCAATTTCTCTGCAGCAAAGGGCAGCTGTAAGTTATAATGGTATCAGATTGCTATTTCCTTGAACCTCCAAAACTGACTAATTGCTGAAAATCACCAAGTCTCTCCATGCAACTCTCTACTTTGTGCTCTACCTTTTGATAAGGGAGCCAGGGACTGTGTGCCAAAACGAGTAGATGAGTGTGGGTGGTTATGTCCCTCTCTGCGGGTGGCTAGCCCGTGTAATATGTCGCACATAGTACTGCGACAGTACCAGGCATACCCTTCTGGCTGCAGTGATGGGATACCTATGTTGAAGACCTTATGCGTCACTAAAGTTTGTTTCAAAAGGAAAGGTGTGAAGTTGGAGTATACTATATGGGCTGGATGCACAGCCACACGCATCAATTAAACCCTAGGCCTTCCTCTTAGAAAACAAAAGGTTTAGGTTTAGGGTCTTATGTGTTAATGACAGCTGAATGAAAGATGTGGTATGGGATTTTACTAATTGGAGACGGTTCATTTTGCAAATGTAATGGACTTCTAGCAAAGATACGAATGCTTAGAAAGGTACATTGTATAATCCATATTTGTCGCTGTACTTTGTGGAATATAAAAAAAGGATAGGAAAGGAAAGGAGGAAAGAGAAGGGAACTACCTAACAGCTATTTTTTCATTCATTATCTGCAATTCAGCTCTAACACCAGAAGGCGGCCACACTCACAAACAAAAAGGGCTTTTGGTAACGAGTTACGGGCACAAAGCTGATAATTGGGATGATTGAAATTCAGTCCTAATCCTTACTGGGAAATAGTTCCATTTGATATGGTCCAATGAAAGACACAATGCTGTAAGGACAGATGGGCGCAAAGACTGTGACGGAGTTGGTGGGTGGGTAGAGCAGATGGAGGGCTGCGATGAAAAGCATCATTGGCGAATGGCACGGCTGGGTATGGTCAGTGTGGAAATGTGAAGAGCACAAAAAACAAACATGAGGGGTTTTGACATCCAGTTTTCAGCTGATATATATTTTGCAATCCTGCCCATCTCACTGTCCAGCCAATGCCATTGGATGGTCCAAAATAAGCATATAAAAGTAAGTGCTGGATGGTCTCTCCTATTCACATGCAGCTCACTGAGAAGACTGGGACTGATTCAGCATTTCCACAGGCTTTTCTCTGAAATGTTAAGCTCCCAGAATCCATATGAGAACAAAACCTGTGAGGATCGGCTGAGGGAACTGGGGTTGTTTAGTCTGGAGAAAAGAAGGCTCAGGTTGAGTGACCATCCTAGAGGTATTTAAAATACATGTAGATGTGGTGCTTATTGACATGGTTTAATGGTGGATTTGGCAGTATTAAGTTTACAGTTGGACTTGATGATCTTAAGGGTCTTTACCAAACTAAATGTTTCTATAATTCTATCATTCTTTGAATGTACCACCCCAGCAGACTGTTATATAGGCCTGGGAAATGAAAGTAAAGCCCTGGTGTGGGTTGAGGAGGGTGATCACTCTGTTGCCTTGGAAGCTGCACTGCAACCAGAAGGCAGACGGTCAGTGAAATCTGTCTGCCCTTTCCACTGTGATCTTGTCATGCCAACATGAAACACAGTTGTTTTCTCTATGTAGTTTGCCTTTGCCTAAAATGGCAGTTTGAGAGATGAAGTTGGAAAGTCTGAATTGACCTGTGGAGGCTATTTAGACATAGAGTTTGTAGATACCATGGAATAATTTGGTTTGCCTCCTTGTACTATAGTCTGCAATCCCTAAATGTGCCGAGGAACTGCTTGAGTAATATGGGCAAAGAAGCTGAGGCAATAAATGGAGAGAAGAAGTATGCCTGAGCCTAAAACTTACCATCAACAGTTCACTGTTGTAATTGGAAGCACTTAGAAAAGCTAGGAACAGATAGAAGAGGGAAAAAAAAATCCCATTCTATAGAGCTGAGGAGGAGATGAGTGTATTTTTTCATCTTCTTGCTAATACAGATTAATTTAACAGGGCTTTTTAGGAAAAGCAAGTGAAAAATGTAACCATGGTAAGGGATTAAAGACACCTCCAGGGCAACCAACATCAGCAAAACAATCAGTAGTTGCTAATTATGAATTGGCAGGGCAAAGGTCCAACAAGCCATCAAAGTAAAATGCAACCCTTGAACAAACTGCTGAAGTACGTCACATTTCTCTGGAAGCCCAGTGTTGCTGCAAAGACACTATTCCTGGTACTCATGGCGCTCGTCTAAGTGAGCTCTTGTGCTTGGCTGGGGAGTGCCTGCCTGGGGGGTTTCACTACAAACCTATTAATGCAGATGAAGTTAGGAATATTATAAGAGATGTAACACCACTTTGTCTCATAACTGCCGGAGTACTAGCAAAAACCCCAGAATTTAGGGCTTGGTAACTTAGGTAACAGTGACATAAACACCGAAGTTGCACTTTGATGGAACTGCAAGTAGGAGCCTATCTCGTGAAGCAAATGCATGTGAAAAGGGAAATTCTGGGTGCAGCTTGCTCTGAGCTGTTCCTTTAGGATAAGGGGACAGCAGTAAAACCAGGTGAGGGTTTTTTTTGGTGTGATTTTCACCCAGCCAGGTTTTGTAACCTTTAAAAAAGGTTTGAGCATTACAGCTCAGAAAAATATCAGATGCTTGGTCTTTCATTCAGTATGTGTTTACACTAAACTCTGGAGAGTCAAGTGAGTTGTTTAGGTCAGCTAGAACTTTGTATTGTGATGTACATACAAGGCCAGTAATACCCTTTCAGTAGCTGCACATTCGTATGCCCTGCTGCCTTAATGTTTTCGATTCATACCAAGGCTCTCAAGGGCACATGTTGAAACAGAAGAACTCAACATGCAGTGAAGTAGTGAATCTGAAAAGATGAGATGCAGTGAACATCAGACAATAAATGTGTCTCGTTTCTAGTTTCCTGGATAATCACAGCTTGGAACAGAGCTGCTGAAATATCTTAAAATTTTCTGTAGACTGAAAGCAGAACTTGTGAAGCTCAGACAATCATACTTAAAGACATTTCTGAGATGTCTCAATTTTTATAGCAAAGCGGTGAAGACTGCTTGTAACAGACTGAACCCCGTATACCGCCTTAAAAGGAAGAAAGCCATGCACCCCACCCCCCAACCTCCCAATGGATTTCTGCATATTTCTGCATAGGAAGGTGTCTGTAAAACGATACATTTGCTGTGGGTTTATTACGCTTTGTGAGTCTTGCAAAATGAGCTACCAAACGTGGGACTATTTATGTTACTCACCCTTGCAAAAAACAAGGGCATGTGAGCAGCGCATTGAGTCTGTGCACAGAACCAGCAGAATTCATTCATCCAATACATTCATTTCAGAAGGCCATGCATTTTTATTGCCAAGTTAATGTATGAGCTTTCCATAATGCAAACGGAACTGAATATGTCAAGGAACACAATAGTATTTTAACATAGAGTTAGAAGATCGGTATTAATAATAGGCTGCTCTCCCAAGGCAGATTTATGCTGTTTAATTTCATCTGTTGCAAAGGAGAGGTTAAATCTAGATACATTATTTAGCAGATAAAGCAACTTTTTATGCAGTGCTTAGAAGAGCAACATCAGTTCCTGGGAGATTTCTCATACTGCATAGATAAACTGCATGTTTATCAAACAGCTCCTGGAACGGCCTTATTACCTAGAGGTGGGCTTTATTTCTTTATATATTTCTTTATAATAGTAGATCTGAATAGGAAGGCGGTTTTCAATCATTCCAAAATTAATCACTTCTTAAATTTATTATTATTTCCCCAAATATTTTCTTACTGTATTTTTCAAGGGGGTGAGGAGAGGGGAGAAGGAGGCAGGAAATGAGGTGAGAAAGGAGGGAGCAAACTCGACAACAGCCCTGTGGTTAGAGGTGTTTCCAGGTTCAGGTCCTCCCTGAAAGCAAGCGGAGTCAGAGCTCCCCCCTCTACGCCAGCTGTGCCTGGAATCAGGGCCAGTCTGACACGTTTCACACAGGAAAAAAGAGACAGTTGTATGCCTGGCCTGGAGGTAATATCACTTACGAAGATCCTACACCTGATTTGAAGCGGTGATGTTGAATCAAAGTTGGGTCTTTTCTCTGCTATCGTATTGAATGAATATGTCGAGATAGAGATAGCTAAGTCAGACTTTGTGGCAGAAATTAGGGAGCTGCCACCAGGCCAAAGTTGTGGAAGTAGGAAGCAGAGGCAGGATCTTCCTCGCCGCATGACTACCTAGGTAATGAGCTCTGTAATGAGCTGGTTTGGTGCATGGTATTCTCAAGGGCACAGCACAGTAGTAGATAGCTGGAGCAATTTTGGGGAAGAGAGGTATAATGCCTTTTCAATGTATTTGTTCCTCGGATAATAGCAGTTGAGCATGATCTTTCCCATGGCAAAGTTAACTTCTATTTTTTTTTGGAGCTGAGCTGCTTTATAAGCTCTTAGAGGTCAAATTTGCTGCCTACAAGCAAGACTATTTTGTCTTGAGCACACAAAGTACTTCCCACCTTCACATTGGCACACAGGCACAGGAGATCTTAAAGAGACAGCTTTAGTCTATCCTGTCCTCCTCTTCTTATCTCTTTTCAAGCGTATTAATTATTCCTCCTCAGGCAGACGGGCACTCTTCTATATTTCTGTGTGTTTCCACAAAGCTGAAAGATGAACATTACCGGTGGCTTCATAAAATTCACATCAGATTGTGGTTATGTTTTATTTGTCAGTTGCTTAGCTTGTGACATCCACAGGGCTCGGAATATATTGCAGTCTTCCCTGGGAGTGCAAGCGAGGCATTTGCCAAAAGAGACAGCCTATTGTCTCCCCTGCCTGTACAGCCAGCTTCTCTTTGATGCTGAGGGAGTTGAAGACACATATCAAAGGGGTGAACTGATGCCCTGCAAATTTACAAGGCCTGGGGTCAAAGATAAAAAAAGCATCAGAAGGCAGCAAGTTGTAAATAAACAAACACTATCATCCTTGACTTTCGGCGTACACTGAACTGTGTACTTTAGTCTGTGAGAAGGAGTAAGAAAAAACCGCAGACGTATTTGCTTTGCAGCTACTACACTGTTTCACAAAATACATACTTGGCTATACGCATATAAAGTGTGCATTGATATACATAGCCAGAACACCTACAACTAAACCCAGGCAATTTTGAAATGTATTCTGCCCTTCATGGATCTTTATAAGCGTAGATTTTAATTTTTAACAACAAAAATACATGTTTTCGATGGTAATAACAATTCAATACTTATGCTACTGAGGGGTGAGAGCTGCAGTAGGAGGTGTCAGTGATGCCTTCCCTAAAAACTAAAGTAACTTGTCCAACCTTGTGGCTGATAGTAGGAAGTGTTGGTCTAGTGACTTTGCGCGCATCTGTATTTACATGGTTAGTTAGACCTTTAAAAGGCTTTTTACTGGGACAGTTCCCTGCACTTCTGCACATGTATAATGGATGCTGAGAAACAAAGTCTTCCAAAATGCCCTGCCATTTTAGAAATGCACATCATTTGGCCTTCTTGCAAGAGGTATAGTTCCTTCTTGTCATAGTGTATTACAAAGTTATGACTTCATTATATTTTGTATCTCTTTTTCCATAAGCTGGTTTAATCAGACACAAAACACAGAAGTCCTTTCGCTTCTGCCTCATTTTATTACTCTGCTGGTAGGAGATAGTTTACAGTAGTGTCACTAGTCCTTATTTCTGCTTCATGTTAGCTACATTATTCATGTGCTGTGTCTTACTCATTAATGTAAGGCCCTTTGAAGTTTAGTGTGGCTTAGCTTCTCTGTGGACTTCTAATAATCCAAAAAGGAAAAAAATTATATAGAGCCTTTACATGCTTCTCCTCCTGAAAAATGGGGGGGAGCATAGGATACACAGAAGGCCCACCAAACTCTGGTTGCTATAAAATTGAAAATTTCATTTCTACAATCCTCAGGGACAAACTGCAAAGTGTAAATCCCATGACAGTATCCATTTAATGGTGTGTATTTCAAAAGCTGTGAGACCGAAGTGAGAGAGAGAGAGAGACTCAGCGTGCGTGAGAGAGGTGAACGTGGAGAAATGGGAAGGACTTGGTAGCATTAAATTAAGTGACAGAAAAGCCCAATATTAACTGCTCTGCAGTAGAGCTATTCAGAAGTTGCATTTCAAAGTCCTAAACTCAGAAATTAATAGCTTACAGGGAAAAATAAGACTGGATAACAACTCATTGCATATATGTCAACACTGCATAGACAAACTTTATGCAAGCTGTGTTTATTCTGTGTGTGGATCAATGTTGTACTGGAACAGACAGAAGTTTGCTTAGAGATGGGCCCATAAAATGGATCTTGCACACTTTTTAGGGGAGCAGTTTTCCATCATGCAGTAAGTCTGTTCTGGGAACACTTCACGCTTACGGGCCTAAGCACAACCGATTTCTGTTGCCCTGAAACTGAGTCACCAGGCATGGATAAGGGCCACGGATGGAGAGCCCTCTGGAGAGTTGGGGTGGTCCTTCTCCCCAGCGGCTTCTGGAGCCAGCCTTGGCAGCAGGCTTTTTCTGGCATGGGCAGCGCTGTCAGCCCTGCCTGTGCCCCACACCAGCTCCACATCCCTCAGGAGAAGCACCAGACATTTTGGGTTTCTAAGACTATAACAAACTAAAGAAACAGTCCAGGTCCTCCTATTTTGCTGCCCTTGCAGGGTGACACTGCAGAGAACTGTCGTCTTTGCTACTGTGCTGGTTTCATTCAGGACAGAGTTAATTTTCATCATGGTAGCTGGCATGAGGCTGTTTTGGATTTGCCTTGAGGAGAGTACTGATACGGGTTTTTTACTTGGTGCTGTGGAGTGTTTGCATCAATTCAAGGACTTTTCAGCATCTGATACTGCAGCTGCCTTCCCAACTGTCTTGCTACAAGCAGTGGCAGGTGGGACACAGTTCAGACAGCTGACCCAAACTGACCAAAGGAGTATGTCATTCCACTGAATGCCATGCTTAGTACATAAGCTGGAAGTGGGCTGGGGGCCCATAGCTGGTTCATTTGCTTGCTTGTTTCTTTGTTTGTTTGTTTGTTTTCTTATGTGTTAGTGGGTCGGTGGTTCGGTTTGCTCTCTCGGTCGCTCTCTCACTTATGTGTATCACTTGGACTCTGCTGCGATCACTCTCTGGTTCATGGAGTCTCTGGCTCTGACTCTTGCTACTCAGACCTGGTCATGTATTGGCCGGTGGGTGGTGAGCAATTGTATCATATGTTTTATTGTCTATTATGTTCATTACTTATTATTAGTAGTATTGTTAGTATTATTAGTTTCACTGGTTTATTCATTTATATTCAATTATAACATTGTTCTTATCTCAATCCATGATCTTCCTTGTCTTTTCCTCCGATTCTTCTCCACTGGAGGAGGGGCGGAGTGCAAGTGGCCGTGTGGTACTTAGTTGATAGCTGAGATTAAACCACAATCTACATCCGGACATTTAGTTGTGCAGTTACTAAGAGAGAAGGAAATAATGTACAGGCAGGCAAAAATATGGGAGTATGACTTATTTTCCTCTCTACATTTTAAAAACTAGGTTGTCCAGAAGGACCTGTTGTTTTTAACATTGAAGGAATGACACTACAAGGCTGAGAAGATTTAGAAATGGAGACGGGGGGGAGGGAACAGGGAGAGTGTCTCTGCCAAACCCAGCAGAAGAAATTCTGGTAATTAATCCATAGAGACACTTATGCATCTAATCAGATTCAAGATACTTGTGTTCTTGGCACAGGTAATGTTTCCTCGTTACTTAACACTCTATAAGTTGGCATTTAACTGAAGCTAGCACCTGCACTGAACACATGAACCTTTTGCTTTTCAGTAAACTACCTCAGACTTTTTTGATAAGAGAAGCAGAGAGGAAGATGTAAGAAAGCACTGGGAGAAGCTGAAACCTTTGATCCCACTAGTAAGAGCAGACAGTGTTACAGACTGTATTTTACCCTCTCTGCCCAGAAGCTGCATCTCAAAGCAATTGCCAAGCCCAGGTCTAATCATGTAGTTCTCATGACACCTCACTGCCCAATGGAAAGAAAAGCTGATTTGAACTCTGATTACGTTGATCATCATTACCCTGCATTCAGAGGTGTGCCAGCAGTACTGTCCATATAAATGTGAGCGTGAAAATGTCCTGTCACACATTTTGTTATGGGGCGATAGTCCCCCAGGCACAGGAGTGTCTGTGGCAAACTCAGAAATGTAATCTGTTCTCTCCAGCAGTCTCTTTAAAAAGTAATTCACCCTTTTTCATCGTGTTGAGGAAAGATGCAAGGACAACAGCTGGGATTCATCACACCTCACTTACTTAAACAACTTTCATGCCTTAAGTTCGGGATGTAGCTGTTACAGGCATATTGTATAGTCAAGGAAAAAGGGAAATGCTCTCCATCTCTCACCACTGGAGATTTATTATTAATTTTTGTTGACTTAAATGAAGCTTAAGGCATTTATGCTTCCAAACTAGGGACGTTTGTCAGGTGCCTGAGTTTAGAGTGGGTAAAAATGTGTCTGCCAGGGTTTTGAAAGGTGCTATGATTAGTATATCCTTCCTAAACCTCAAGGTAAGGTTTAGCTTATTGGGTCTGCTCTGTAGTGATTGTATGTGTAAGTACTAGAAGATTGATATTCTTCAAGCAAAGGTTTCAGTGTTCAGCAGGTGGTAGGGATTAGCAGAAGGCAACCGCTGGCAGGACTGGCAGGACTTTGAACATGGACCACTACATCCAGTGACCTCTTTGTTTTAATTGTGCCAAATAATATTTCCGTAACGATCCTGAGAGCTACAGGAGATTTGTTTAGGAAGTAAATGAGACTCCTGAGCAGTCATTTTGTCCAGTGTTCTCAAATAAATCTTGAAACTAAGAACTTTTAAGGAAATATTTCAGTGTGATGCTTTAAATAATAGCTTCACATGATTCACTATCAATAATGCATTCTGACAATGTAGAATTGTGACATGAAAAGGACACTGGGCTCAGCCAAATAATTTTAATTCATAACAGTCTGAAAATTCTTTGTACTTTGTAAGGCACTAAAAATAAACTGGAAAAAAGTAAGTATCTGCCTATAAACTTTACACTTACAGTTGAAAAATAAACTATTGTTGTAAGGCATATTTGATACTGCCACTAATTCACTCTCAGAAATGGTGCAAGAATGAAGCGTTTTATTTCACTCAAGAGCTAGAGATTTGTGAATAGTAACCCCACCTCCAATAAAAAAAAACCAACCCAACCAAAAAACCAAAACAAGTGTGATATTCCTGTGAATAAATTCCACATAGGTCATATTCATTTCAATGGAATTGAAGAACCTTTCATCACTTCTACAGGACCATCTAATAAGTCTTTTAAAGCAAAAACATCACTAATATTATCATTCCAAATATTAGTCCAGTATTGACACCTAAAATGTTGAACATTTTGAACAAAACAATTTACTATTTTCACATGAAAAAAACCTATCTTTAGTGATCAGTGGAAGCAGTAAAAATATTTATCATCAGAGATTTTTAATAAAACAGGTTATCCAGTCTCAGAACCAAAAGCTACCATGTCACCTTGATGTCTGACTGCACAGTGTGAATTATGTGCTAAAATCATCAGTGTGTCCCAAAACAACAATTTAGTCTCAACAAGTCATAAAAGAATGTGTGTTGCTGATTGATTGTCAATTCTTGTCTTCACAGGAAAACATTCATCAAGCAGGAGGGCCAGATGAAGGGTTCAGATTAGACACTGTGTGAAAATCACTGCTCTCATGAACTAGAGCAAGTGAACTTCTGGACTTCTATGGTAGGTTTTTAATACAGAGGTGACAGTCTAATAAGGCTTTCTGTAGTCACAAAAAGAAAGTGCATTTCTTTCTTGAATGCAGACTGATTTTCCAGCAGAAGCCACATTATTACCAAACGATTTGCATATAAATCGATTGATAGTAGACTATATGAATCATTCACTCCTTCGTGGGAATAATCACCATCCAGTTGGTCTGATCACCTAGGCCAAGTGAATATATGATGTTAATTGTGGTACACACTCCCTACATATCCACCATAATCATTCATTTTAAATCATTAGGTAGACGCTCCTGTTAATGAGTCTTGTGTTGCAGTTCTACTGGAGATGGGCCTAAGTTCAGCTCTGCAGTTCAAGTTTCCAGTTCTTTGTCAAGATCAAGAGTGCTGCTTAAATGTGTGATGTTGCTTCAGACTGTGCAAACATGGTCAGATGCGCAGGAGCGCCAGGGGAAGTCTGGACCTTGCTGGCCTGTGTTACAGACTCTGGGTCAAGGCAGCAGTGCTGAATGACCTTCCCGCACAACGTCACCCAACATTTACTGCTTCCAGCCTCTTCTTTAGCAATGACTGCCCCTGACTTCTGCTAAAGAAACTGCTCAATTGCTACCTCGGCACTGAGAATTTAATTTTCCTGGCTACATTTCTTTCTCTGAAGTGAACCTACTTAGGTTAAAGAGTGAAGTGTTTTGAGAAATTAGAAATTGCTCAGTACTGGAGCTATGAACCTGACAATTCCCAAACTCACCCAGCTCACTTTGGGAGTTACATGTTGGTTTCTATCACAGAAGACTATCTCTGAATTAGAAAACAAGCCAACCAACCAAACCAGCCCTGATCAATCTTGACTAATTTGCTGCAACAGACACCGTGTGAAAAATGCATAGAATTAAGGAAGAAGATTTTCTTTCTTTTTTTCTCTGTCTCTGGAGCCAAGTTAAAATGGAATACAGTCATTAAAAGGTTATCTAGTGTAACAACCTAGCCAGTAAAAGGCAGAAGCAGGCGGCTATATCCTTCCGTGAATTGTTTTATGAAGTATCTCATAGCTGACAATCAGTGAACTAAATCCTTCGACAAAGAGAGATTTACAAAGACTTGTCTATAGAGACAAAGTGTTTCTACAGACTTCAAGCAGCCTTGGGACCAGGGATTAGCAGAACTGCACATAAATACAGTTTACAGCTACAGAATACCTCAACCAGGAGCCTTCAATAGGAAGCAGGCTTCACATACTGATCATGAAACGTACAGGGTTTTAATAGTTTTACAGACCGTTGTATTGGAATTTGGAAAGGTACTTTCCTTCATTAACTCACTCTGTGTTGTTTTTACCCCTAGAATTTTGCTGTCAGACATTTTTTTGTTGATGGCTATTTTGAAGTCTCACACTTGGGAAAAATGCAACATGTGATGCTCCTGTTTGGTTCAAGGCTGAGTGTTATTCTCCACCAAGCACTGTCTTCTTATGGGGCTGCATTTTTGTTTTTTTCTTTTAATGAGTGATGAGCATTAGAAGATGGATCAGATAGGTAGAATTTAAATATCACAAGCTGTTAAATACTGAACACTCGAGGAATACTTAATTAAGCAGCAATACACAGCAGGAGATCAGGTTCTGAGCAGCTACTGCAATTCCTGGGATGGTACCACACTGGAAAAGCCCATCTGATTACCTTTATTAACCACCTCAGAGGGGTCGTAATTAAGTACTGCGGAAATTTACTGTCTAAAAAGCACATTGTTATCAATGAAATGAATGCACATTTTCACAACACTGAACTTAATGGGTATTACTGCCACACACAAAGCAGTACTGGCAAATCATTTTGTAGCCCATTTGTGTTCAGGTAATATTAAAGCTGCTATACAATACTGATTTTAATCAGGATTCAGCTGGATAAGTAAGTGGAATAGAGTTTGCTGCTACCTGTGTGGTGCTGGTAATCTGTATCCTTTGATAAGTGAAACTGGTGAATCTTAAATGTGGTCTTTAGAGACTGTGACTACATCCACCCTGTGAAAATATATTCTTATTGCATGGCTGTATTGTGACATTAACTGCCATAATTGTAGCCACTGTGGGTTTGATGTGGTTATGCATATAATTACAACAAAAAATTAATTCAAGAATCACCATGTCAGGACAGCATAGTGACTGGGGTCTGGTGTACTGCTGAAAGTACCGAATTTCCTTTCTGAGCAAGGGTAACTATCAGACCCCAAGAATTAATGGTCATTTTAGTCATTGAGTTGTCCATCATGTGTTGGGGGTCCTAACCCCATGTGCTCAACAAGGGACAGGTTGCTTTCCGCGTAACTAAATCCTCAGCAGAAGCAAGGAAACATGCACATCAGTGTATCACAGCTGCTGATTAAACAAATCTCTGCATCAAAACCTTAAATTGACTCTTCTTTTAGCTGGAGGTAGGATCTTTGCTCTAAGCTGCTGGCCATGATATCTTCCTGCACCATAAAATAGTTACTATATATACCTCATAAATGATTGCTGGGCAAAGTAATCTCTCCTTTTACTTAGTTCTGTCTTTCCAGAATATATTAGTATGCCAATGAATGAACTATTCTAGCCCCCTGAGCAACTTCAAGGACTGACCATCTAGTTTAAAATTATTCTGACAAAAAATATGTCTTTATTCTTCCCTCAGAGAGGAACAATCACCCAAGCCATTCAGATGGAGCCCAGAGCCAGCAAAGGGTTTCCTAACCATAAAAAATTACATGACTTTGAAGCGTATTGTCTCACTGCCTTGGTGGGCCAGAAAACATGGTTTTATTCTTTTTGAAAGGGGAAAACAGCAACTTGCTAGCACTTGTTTCTGAACTCCGGAGTGTGCAGAAACAACAAATGTAATGTCATGACACAGGTACATTTAAGAAAGGAATTTGAGAAAGGATGTTATGACACATGCTGAGCCTGTGCTGTTTGAGCCAAAAATACTGAAATACCCAGCTTTACTCAATGTGTTAGAAAAATTCTTATATAATTACTTAGACTTATCTGAAATATTCCTGAAATAGTCTTATTCTAACAGCTGTAGTGAAGTGACAATGGAAGGAAATGGGGCACGTTTGTATTACGATCATTTGAAACCAGTGTTGATCACCTCTTTGTGTCGTGCTTCACCAACATATATTTCTTATACATCAAGTTAGCAAAATACTCTAGTATCCTTTGGGATTATCAACATTATACCTAGGCAAGATATTATTATTTCATAATATATTAAATACATTAGTTATCAAAAAAATCAGTGTTACTATTGATACTTGTTATTTCATACACTCCTAAGTGGAAAAGACAGACAAGGAAAGCAGTAACTTGTGAAACAGGAGACATTTTTAAAATATGTCTTTAAATTTTACTGCTATTTTTTAACATCTGCCTTTGGCAGCCTTTCCTCCTTCAGCACAATTACTAGTCAAGGCATTATTATTATTACATATGTGATGAGGATGTAGGATACTCTTTAAAAGGCTTTATTTGAAAGAAATAAAATCTGTAAGCACTCTCATTCCCAACAGCACAGTAGAACCATTTAACAGAAACAAAGCAACAAAGATCTAGGGACCAGAGTATGAAAAATCAGGAGTTCAAGTTCATACTCATTAAACAGTTTCATCTTTGCTGTCTGTACTATTTATTTCTCTTATTATGAAGAAAAAGTCTGAGTCCCTGAAGGGGGAGAGCGTAGATGTTCTAGCGCACAGAAGCGATGATGAAGAGACTGAAAGTAAAAGTAGTAGTGGATAACTTGACTGACACCGAGTTACTACTGAAAGTACTGCACCACCAGTTCTCAGATTCCTGCAATCATGTTGCTGTCTTAAACATGAAATATTTCAAATAATGATAGCAATTGACAATGAAACCATACATTATGAGATGCATGCAGTGTGCTCAAGGCATAAGCACACACAATCCTGCTTTCTCTTGATACTATGGAAATATCGTTAACACTGTAAGGTAGCATTTAAAGCCTCTATATATTCTTTTCCTTTTGGGCTTGAAATAAGAGCTTTGCATTGACAGAGTGAAATTTTCAGGGTATGTAAGGGTGAGGTTTAATGTCACTTCCAAAAATGAACTCCCAATATTTACGCCTCACTGAGCACCATGGAACATAGGAGACCTGGACCTTTGCGCCCAAATCAGCAACCGAGGCCTGGGTTTCCAAAATGAGATATGGTGTCATCAGCGTGCCTGAAGTGCAAGGCTGTGCTCCTTAGATGAGCTCCCTACTCCTTATACAGGTGAAGTTTGCGGGAACATGAGCTTTTGGCAGGAGCGTTTCCTGGGAGAGCTGTCCCCCCCTCAGGGGTGATGCACACCTTTTCCTTTCCCAGCCTGAGGAGGACCCAGCCTGTGGGCAATGCACGACAGTTGCGCTGTGCTGCAATCACTGCGCTGCCAGAGCTCTTCCCGGCTCCCTCAGGTAGATGAGTGCAGCACTGGAGACTGAAGCAAGTTGCAAAATCTACTGTCTAAAACCAAACAATTTGCCTGTAGGAAATAAAAGGCATGACTTCGGTGACTTGGCATTTGCAGGCTGGTTGATCAGGGACTTGGGGTGACTACTGAAACACGGTCATCTCAGAGAAGTGGCAAAATCTTTGTAGTCTCAAGGTATAACATCATTAAGAGATAGAAAGCCTTTAAGAGAACAGAATAATGAGTTTTATTACTTATACCAACCAGTGTTAGTGACATGTAAGAAGTGAAAACTTCTCTGTTTATGCTATTAAAAAGATGCTAGAAAAATTTAAGGCTGGTAGTTCTGAAACAGATCTTTCATACTGGACACAAAGCATCAATGCAGCTTCCTCCAAGAGTTAAAGATTTTAGAGTCTCTTTAAATCAGCAGTTTAATAGGAAAATCCCCCTTCATTGAACTGTAAATTTGTTTACTTACAGTAGGTATTTAAATTTTTAATATACTTGTACTACAAACTCACACTCTTATCCTCAAAGTACCCAGATCAGCTGCCTTTTTTTTTTTTTTCCCTCTCCTTTTTATGAAATGAGATTTTGATTCAGCTAAGACTGTGGATGTATGCCCTTGGACTCACTGTCAAGGGCACTCGTTGGCTGCAATTCTCACGGAACCCAGTGCGAGTTTTTTCACAGACTTCAAGAAAGAATTAGATCTGCCTTGTCTGGTTCAATTAATGGTAGCAAAAGTGCTGCTATAAAAGCAGAATGTCATGACACCAATTCTGATTGCTCACAGTCAGTTTTGCTGGTCAGTCTTGGGGGAAAGTCAAGAACGAATTTAGGAGGCTGAATCCCAAGGGAGCACTGTCTCCCTTGAAACACATTTAAAAGAAAGGTACAAGAAGAGACTTAACTTTTAGGAAGAAATGGAAATAATGTTTTAAAAAGAAGTCATAAGGGACCATCTGTCCCCTCATTAGTAAGACAATTTACAGGTATTTGAGATGATGGAAGCAGGAATGGGTGAGGGGGGGAGGGGAGATATTGCTAAAATAACTGTAAATGAGGAGGTGGCCAAAGTCATTCGAGCAGCTGAGGCTTCTGAGAGCACCACTGTGGATTTACTGGAACTCTCATGGTTTCATGCCAAGTTTTGAGCTGAATTGACTCCTTTGTGGAAAAGCCGACACGTGCTGAAGGTGCTCCAGACAGCTGGGGTCTGGAGGCCAGGAGAACATTGCTCGTGCAAGTATTTAGACAAATTTTCCTATAGGGCAGCTGTGTCAGCCTGGTTCAGGTCATCACCCTTCTGGTCTCTGCAGGAGCCACAGGCTACCCTGTAGCTAGGAAGAGATTTTTAATCTAGGTGTCATTGGTAAAATAGCCTTTAAACTGACATGAGGCGGTAGGGGGAGTTGACGTGCTTAAACTAGTTTTGTGATACCCTGTGAAGTGAAGATATGACCAAGAAAGGTTTGTAAACCCATAAAGATTGCTTCTTCCTAATTATTTATTATGTTTGCTGTGATAGAGTTTTCCTGTCTTACATTTAGGACATTGCTTCTTTTGCAGCCATCTTGTGATAACATTAATAATCCCCTTCTTTCATTTGTATTATCTCCTTGGAAATATTTATAGACTATGTTCATATTCCCCAGTGTCCTTCTTCCTGCAGAGAGAATTAATTTTGTTTCCTCAATCACTCCTTCTTTTATGTGTTGGCCTATAATCCTTCCATAATGTCATTTTCTTGCCCTTCTTTGCATTGTCTCTACTTCTACAATATCATTCTTATTCACGGACAAGAGAACTACATATAACTAACTTCTTAAATATAATTGAGTACATGTCACCTGCTCTTTTAGCTCCTCGACTGACCAAAGTGTAAGGTCAGGATCTTACTTTCAACTTCCCTGTTCTGCAAGAACTCTCATTTGCAGACTATAGATTGCATAAACCCATAAAATTATTCAATAGTCATACAGGAAAATGCAAGAGAAAGACCTGGTTGGCTCTTTACAGTCCTACAGAAGGCACACGATTCAAAATGACCAAATATACTTAATATCCATTAACAATCTTGGACAGGCAGGATAATAGATATGGCCCAATCTTCATATCAACATGAACAGCACTAATTAAAGTAAGAGCATACTAAAATGTTTTCATTCTTGATAAATTGCTATGGCCGTATTCAGCTTTGAACTGGAGGAAACGGATTACATTGATAAAAAGTTTTCATATTTCTTTAGTTTTATATAAAAAAGAAAAGATGCCAGCCAAAAAAATCAAGAGCTTGTGTGCTGGCTCCAAGAGGACCCCTCAGTGTCACTGTACCAACGATGTATGGCCATGCAGCATCAGCAGCCATGCAAACCCACATTCGTCTCTGCCACCACAGTAAGTGGCAGGGGTTGGACTCTCCTGTATAGCACTACTCATAACGTGGGGTGTCTGTAAAGAAGGCGAGACTGGCCTTTGGCAGTAGAAGAACCGAGTGTCCCTCGTTTGACAGGACAAGGCCGACGTGAATAAGGCAAGATGGGATGTATTTTTTGGGGTATGCTGAGTGCCACAACATTTAATTAGAAATTCTAAACTGCACTTGGGTTATTTTAGTCTCAAAATACTATAGAAAAGAAAGTTTTAGTCATGTAGAGTTAACATTTCCAATAGGTGAGCAAAAAGGAGCAGAAGGAATGATTTTCAATCCTTTATAAAAAGAATTTTACTTGTAAAAATGGATCCAGAAGCAGCCATCATCCATACATTTACTGGGCATTTTTCAAGGCATATTGGAACAACCCCTGAGGAGGATTTCATCTGTTAATTGTCTTTTAATACATGTTAGGTGTCCAGGTGTCCTATAATTGAAGACCTAAGATAGCACTTTCGGTTTCATTCAGATAGATGTTCTATACAGGAGTACTGGTTCCGTTTAGATTAGAAAAATTATTAAGACTGCAATCTGTTCTTGTAATTCATATATCTGTTCATTTGTTCCTGTAATAGTACCACATCTACCAGCCTCATTAACCATAATAGACCTTTAAGCTCCTGGTGGGTTATAGGTTTCTAAAGTGTTACAAAATAATTCTTGTCACTATAATTTAAACATGATGTTGTTGTTATTACTGAATCTATTTTATGAACATTTTTTTCCTGGCTAGATATATGCAGAAATGCTTGGTTGTATATTGCACTTGGCTGCAATAGTAACAAAAATCTAGGTAATTACAGATGATGAATGGTGGATAATGAGCTTTAAAGCAACCTTTTGCCCTAACACACCTCATAGTGAAAGCGCTACAGTATAATACTAATGAAGAATATTACATACCTGCCTCTGAAAATGAGCCCAAATTGTGTTCATTATGCATGAAGATACTCATATTCACTGTCAGGAACTTTGCCAACGAACCTTTTTAACATGATCAAATGACAGAGCATCCTAAGGCATTATTGAATCCCACACTGAGATCTTGGAAGACTTTTGCCCATAGAAAATAAGATGGCTCTAGTCATTAGTCAACAGCATCACAAGAAAATACTTTTTGTATTCAGTGCAAGGAAATTCCAGTCAAGCCCTAGATTAAGATCAAGATCAAGATCAAGAGGTCACTTGTATTCTGCATTATACTTTGTCCCTGAAGATTAACAAGCAAAATGTTAATGTATTTTGCTTTTGTAATACTCATAGCATATCTTCATCTCGTCAAACCATACTTTGTAATTATTGCGTCTTTCACTCAAGGATCTTGGCGGCTTTCTCATCATCAGCTAGGACCACCAAATAACCTTAGTGTTTGTTAAATATGTTCACTATTGCTATTATATACACTAAATGCATTTCTTTGTCATCTACTCATCATTTGAAACACCTATAATGATGAGTTGGTTATTGGAAAGCCAGTCTAATATTCAGGATCAAGCCAGTCCTAGATCTTTTAGATACTCTATTCACACAGGGCAAACTCCAGTCAGCATCAGACTTGTCTTTAAAGAGCATAAGTATGCCAAATTGCCCACTACAGGTGGCTGTTTCCACTGACTTCATGCTCTGGACCTCTTCATCCCATTAAGCTATCCCTCCCTGGGAACAGTATGTTTTTTTCTTACATGAGGGCCAGAAAAGTGCTTAGAAGTGCAATAAATCAACTGGGAACAATTGTCATTTCAAGGCAGACCAGGTGAAAGTGGACACAAGAGATGTAGCTACAGTGAAAGTAAAGAATTGATCATCTTCACCACTCACTGATGGATTCACATTATTTTAGAGGTAACAATGCAGTCTATTTTCGTAACACCTGGATAAACAGGATGTGAAATATATTTATATTATTGCAGAGTAGTTAGAACAAGTCCTGCCTATGTTTTTGCAAATACATGGTCAAAACCAATGGACAAACATCCTTTGTACTCAACAGGAAAAGGAATACTAGGTCATTAAGTGCTGGAATTGGAGATCCTTTTCACTGAAGGATACTTAAGGATGGATTATCTAAAGGACATTTTCAAAGGAAAAAAGTAGAATCCAGGAGAACTAACACAGTCTGCTCCTGCCCAGTATTTTTTGCCAAGATTGTAGGGTATCCTATAAGGTTTTGGGTATTCCCAGCCTGTGTTATCAGTACTTTTGGTTAATAATCCTACTATAATCCTTTGCCTCAGAGTTTCTCCAACAAAATTCACTACTTTTCTTTTTGGGATTAATTTGTCCTTAGTTCTTCTCTAACAATGGTACATAGCAGATGATAGAGGAATATGTACAATCCAATACTACTGGTAGTGACAAAAGCCTTTACCTGACAAACTTCACATCTCCTTATTGGTTTAATATTTTTTGTGATATCTCACACTTTGTGGGACTGTCAGGAATGCCATAGGGTGGCAGATCCTTACTTTTTTTATTTTTATTTTTTTTCTGAACTAAAATGAAAAAACCCCAACCAGAGAACATAATTAGTTTTCCCAGTTTATTAGCCTTTCCCTGTGCTTTTTCTCTCAGTCCTGCATTTAGACATGGAGACGGAGAAGGAAATATTTGCCAAAACTGTGCTATTGCATATATGTCAAAATGTGCAAGAGAATAAGTGGATTATTAATCATCTGAAAGGACACAGCTGAGAATCCATAAAAAGGCAAAAGTTTTTTATTTCTGTGGAAAGTATCCATTCTCTCATATTGGTTCCTCTTGGCAGACTGACAACTTTAAGTCAATAATTACTCCAGCTGTTGAAGCTAATTTTGAAACCTTAAATCAAATTCAAGCAAGACCTGTTGTATCATAACCATGAGATTCCCTACTGCTTTGTAATACCAAATAAATCACACATAACAGAAAACCACACATGAAACACAGGTCAGTGGAATCATCTTGGCTAAGATACAAGTATTGAACGATAATACTTCTTAACTGGAATCTCCTCACTCTTCCTACACACTTACTGTTTCTAATAAAACCTCAGGAGTTCTGCAAAACAGTCAGAAAGAATGTAAAACACTAAATAAAGCTGGGCAGCTCAGAAGATGAAGGCAGCCAGAGCCATATTTTACCTCTGGGACAAAACTGCAAATCTACCTTGGAGCCAACACTGGTAGAATTCATCATTCGAGGAAAATTCTCATTCATAGAGAAATTTTATGCCATTTTAGACAAAAAAACTACAACAGGACAAGTGATTCTTGACCAATAGCAGCCTACATCTTCAATCAATGAAGCCATTTTCCAAATCTGTAAAGAGTAGGAAATTTTGATAGCTTTTTGTGAAACTGTGGTGGCTCCTTTCTGTCCAGGTTCCTTCTTTTAAAAGTGCAGAGGAAGTTTATAACCTAAAGGGAATGACTGAAAGCACCAGAGGAAAGTGAAAGCAGTGCTGTCTTCTCCCACTGGAAAAATGTACTGAAAATTTATGTGTGTATATTTTTCCCATAGAGAACATGAGTGGAAAAAAGTCACAAAAATGAAAGAAAAAAAATCATCACAGAATTTCAGTGAGATAAAAAAGTTTAAACAACTTTGCCTTTCTGTCTCCTGAGCCTGTCTGAATCAACGGGGAGACCAATGGTGCTGGGAAGGCGGTCTTGCTGCAGGGCAAAGTAGCCTGTCCTGGCTGGCATTGTTATTAAACGTTGAGATTATTGCCTCTGAGCAGGGCTGGATTGCAGCCCTGCAGGTGTGCCGTGTCTCCACCACTACCCACTTAAAGTCCATGTGAAAGCAATCCTGGTACCCTTGTGTCTGGAAAAACATGACTGTTCTGTTCTGACCAGAAACAGTAAGTGTGGTCTTGCCACTGAAGAGGCCCAAGAGACCAGAAATGCTCCTCTCTCATCTGCACTGCTGAGGAATCAATGTCTCTAGCAAACCAGGCTTCCTATTGAGAAGCTGACAAAGGTTGAATACCTTCAGTACGTTAATACTGATTTTCTTGTTGAACAATCAAAATAGATGGTTTGGGTTGTTTTGAAGGAGTGGAGAGAGACAGGGAAGAGGCAAGAGTTTTTATGTGCAAACTACCTTAATTCTCTAGAAGCCATTAAACTACACCACGAGATGTGTGTTGGGCTTTGAGAATTTTGAAGCGTGTTAATCCCTCCACAGAGGGAAAATGAATGCTTCATATATTTAGGAAATGCTTTTAAGGATGTTTGATTCACAAACAATGGATATCTAAGGTCATGTTCACCTTGTAAAAAGATTGCAAAAGCAACAAGCAGCCTACACGTGATCAATCCATCATCGAAACTTCAGCTGAAAATACACCTGTGTCCCAGGCTGTGCTCTTCAGCAGCTGCTGCCTGTCTTTGTCACCTGCCTTACCCGCACTGTGACCACCTTTAGGAAATATTTTGCACTGGTTATTTTTGGATATATGGATGTTTTGGATGTTGGAATAATATGTTCCTGCAAACTACCAGTATAGATAGAATTTAGCCTATGATATCATATTTGCTGCTACTGGGTGTGTATATTACTATACCACCTCTAGCACAAATCAGCTGTAAACACACAGATTTCTGTCAAAAGCCAAGCTCAAGTATAGTATTTAAAGCCAGTACTCTGATTCATTCTCCTTCTATGGCAAGGTGACCCACCTAGTGGAGGAGGGAAACGCTGTGTGTTATCTACGTGGACTTTAGTAAAGCCTTTCACACTGTTTCCCACAGCATTCTCTTGGAGAAATTGACAGTATATGGCTTGGATATGTATACGCACTGCTGGGTAAAAAACTGGCTGGATGGCTGGGCCCAAAGAGCTGTGGTGAATGGAGTTATGTCCAGTTGGCAGCTGGTCACAAGTGGTGTTCCCCAGGGCTCAGTACTGGGACCTGTTCTGTTTAACATCAATGATCTGGATGAGGGGATCAAGTGCACCCTCAGTAAGCTGGGGATGGGTCTGGAGCACAAGTCCTGTGAGGAACAGCTGAGGGAACTGCAGTTGTTCAGCCTGGAGAAGAGGAGGCTCAGGGGAGACCTTATCGCCCTGTACAGCTACCTGAAAGGAGATTGGAGAGAGGTGGGTGTTGGTCTCTTCTCTCAGGTGACAAGTGATAGGACAAGAAGAAAAGGCCTCAAGTTGTGCTGTGTGTGTGTTCAGATTGGATATTAGGAAAAATTTCTTCACTGAAGGGCTTGTCAAGCATTGGAACAGTCTTCCCAGGGAAGTGGTTGAGTCACCAACCCTGGAGGTATTTAAGAGACAAGTTGATGTAGTGCTCAGGGACATGGTTGATGGTGGACTTGGCAGTGCTAGGTTGATAGTTGGACTCAATGATCTTAAAGGTCTTTTCCAACCAAAACAACTCTATGATTCTGTGTTATTAGCAAGCAAACTGTGGAAGGAGAGAGGCTGACAGGGCATAAGATATACTTACTCTCCTAAAAACCTAAACTCAAACCAAGCCAACAACACAAATTTGAAGGGGTTGAATGTCTTTGTTCTGGTTTATGACTTTGCATATGGTGGCAGCGACTTTTATCCAGTATCAAAGCCTGGTTCAATGCCTGGGAAAACACAACCTAAGGTCATTAGTCATCATGACATCAAATCTGTCCTACCTACAAGTAATCAGCTACTCTCTCTCCACCAAACTTTTGCCAACAGTGTGGCATTTAAGGGGTGCCCAGCACTTGACCTGCTCTGGATCCTGGCACCCCATCTGGCAGGCTTGGATCTGTGGAAGGCAAATGGAGGCAGCAGTAGCTGGTGGGCTGCCACCACAACCCCCCCGCCTCCATACCACATGCCAAGCCGAATCTGGTATTGGAGTAGTATGAGCTATTCAGAAAGCTCCTTTCTTTTACTTCACACAAAGTTCTGTCTCTCAGATTTCAACAAGGACATCAAAATGAATCAGATACTTTATGGAAGACAGTATTTGATGCTAAATATTTCTAATTAAAAAAAGAAGATAAAATTTACCAAGTCAGTAAAACCAAAGAATTCAGTAGCATTAGGCGTCTCCAGCTAAGACTGTACATACCTATTGGGTAGACTAGAGCCAATTTTATTTATATATGTTTTCCTTCAAGGAATAAAATTGAAGAGTACAACAGAGTTTAAAGGCCTTAAAGATACTATAACAATAAAATACTCTTTTGACACAAGTAACAAATCAGTACTGAATTATCATCTGACGAGCTGTGTAGGGTTATAAAAATCAGCTTTATTTTATGGAGACACACCTGGTGCTTATTATCAATGATGTTTCAGAATGGATTTCTTCTATGTTAATTTTTCATTCTTTCTAGAAACTGTTTTAGGTAGATTTTCAAATACTCATAATTTTTTGGAAAAGAAAAAAACAAAACCAAGACCATGAAAAACTCCATAGCAAATATGTTATGTTTGATTGTAATTAATACTCTTTGGCCATTTTTGTGTGCATTTGGGGTTCTAGCCCTCCAGTGTTAGTATTACAAAACAATATGATCAGTGGCGTTTAATGTGATATCCAAAGTTTGCTATTACATTATTCCTTACTATAGGAACCAACAAATCTTATACTTCATGAAAGATCCTCTTCTGTTTCAAAAGCCAAAGTTTCCACTCTTACAAGAGTTACAACATCAATATTTTTTCATAATTGCTGTCCCATTGAGTTCACATGCAGTGAAATTGAACCTCTTTTTTCCAGCTCCATTAACAGTTCAGTAGTTTCACTGAATTGACTAGAATTACTATTTGTGACTCAGATAGCTCTTCCACAGATTTGATTTCTGATGTTGTGCAATTAACATAAACTTATTCATTACTTAGTTTCTCCATACTTATAGCAGGTAATATGTTCTTACCTCTCAGATAAGCTATGTTTTACAACCACATTAGTATATTCAAATACTTAAATTATGGTGGGTATCATAAAAGTCTAAAACTGCATAATTATATCTGACAGTCTCAAAAAGTACAGCTAGTTCTTTTTCACTGCAGCATAGAAAATACTTAATTGTGCACCAGATAGCATAGGAAAGTGAAATTCTCAGAAACACTGTTATGTGTTTGTTGAAATTTAATATGAAGGAATAAACTAAACTCCATGAATTTCATTTGCAGAAAAATAATGTTGTATTAACAAATAGATATATTTAGTTAAAAAAAACCAAACAAACCTCTTCTGTATAGTCAATGAAAGAAGTGTCAATGAAAAATGGACTGTCAGATTGGCGCTGGTCTAATGCTATTCTTTCTGCAAGGAACATTATGCATTAGTGAGCTGAGAGCAACAGGCTGGAATTATTTTGAGATACTACATATTATTTATTTAGAATAATACAATCAACTATTCTATCTCAGGCAAATCGTTCCCTTAAGCTACAAATGTATTCTGATTATTTATCTCATAAGCAGCCAAATGGAACAGAAAAAACAGGAGTTGTACTTTCCTACTGAATTTTTCCTGTGTGGTAAACATGCTTGCAGAAACAATTAAGCATCCTGAAAAGAACATCTCTCATTTCCTGTGATGCATAGCTGAATTTGGGAACCAGCATCTGTGAATACAAGAAAATTGCTGCAATACCTGGTTAGTCTCTACATATTTGCGAAGAGGTTGTCATTTACAGTGACCTTCATTGCATGTGAAATATGATCATGTCTATGAGGCAATTTTATCTTCTTTGCATTCGGCGAACTATATAAATAGATGAAATATATTGTATGATATGTTTTGAGAAAATCTGTCTTTCATTGGCATATGTCTAGTTAGACTGGGCCTATGCCTACCTGCTTATTTCTGCCTGTTTTCTAGTAAAAAACTATGAAAATACTGTTATTCTTGATGGAAGCAGGAAATGAACCCCTTCTTGTTACCCATGCACTGTGACTCCTCATTTCAAGGGATTCTCCAGTTAGAGCATAGCTCTGTCATCCCAGCTGCTGTCTCCAACTCCACAGTCTGCGGGTGGCTGGAGAGAGACACACACTCATCACAGACAAGCACAGCCACCGCCCTGGTGCAGCGGTGAGGGTTGCTGGGGAGCAGAGTCCGTGACATAGCCTTTGACATATAGTGAAGAAAGGCTGGAGCCTCTTTGTCCATAGTACACTGCAGAAAATGTTCAAAAAAGTTAATTTGGATGAAAATAAGTCCACTGTGGGCCTGGTGAGGTATTGTAAATATGATATGGAGGCATGCTAGACAGGCTAATTAATTAATTAGTACTTGGACAATAATAATGCTTATCTTCATCTCCGTGAAGCACTGCTGGCTAAGGCATGACCTGGAATATAGTGGAACTTGGGTTGGTATCCTTTGCCATTTTAACAGCGTTACCTAAATGCAGCTCAGAGAGAGCTGAAAGCTGTGGTAACACCACTTCATGCTAGCAGGCCTTGTTGGTTGGGGCCACAGGGGACTCCCTACCCATAACCAGTCATGTTTCCTTCCTGCCTTGTGTTGTCCTCTCCCTAGGGAAAATGGCCTCGGGTCAGTCAGTCCCTGGAGCCCTTGGCCCTCCAGCGAGGCCTTGCAGGCACTGCTGCCATGTGAGCAAAGCAGGGGTGCATGTGCCCAAGACAGAATAGGGGGTTAAATCTGTTTGGGTTGCATTTACAATGTTCAAACACTCCCGGCCTAGGTCCCATGCTCTTCTGAACGCAGCATTTCTAGACTTGCTCTTCACACAGAATCACCAGCTTAAATGGGCTCATATAGGGTGAGATTTTTTCCTGGAATTTTCTTTCTTGGATCATTAATGCTGTGAATTTCTTGAGCTCCTTCAGTTACATGTAAACACCTTTTAGCTCTCTGTCTCACCAGGTTAATGTGATGGTTTGCAGGAAAGAAATTAAATGCTAAAATTTCAGCAGGCAGCTGAAAAGCAGTGCCATAAAACTACCTGTGCTTACACAGAACCAGGGAGCAAGAATACTTCTATGGAGTGCTAAAAATGACCATTGTAAAGCTTATTTACTCCCTGCTCTCACCTTCACACCTTCCCCCAGAGTCTTGCTGGCTGCACTGACTCCTGTGGACTCAATCAGAAGTTTGGAAGCACAACAATTTGTTGAAGAGCAGCTGAAAAATGCCAGTTTCTTTAAGAGGACATAAATGGTATTTATCTATTGCTGGTAAACAACAAGCAGCAGCTACCCAACGGTGTTGAAATGTCTGCATTTGAAAGCAGGCAAAATGACCTGAAAAGTCATCTGGACGCAACACACTGGCATCACCTAAGCCAGTGTGTTGGCTGTCTTGCTTCTGACCTGGGGACAGGGCAAGGTGAGCAGGACTTAGAAAGGCTAGGCTTTTACACAGAAGTGGTAAAAACATATTCAAGTTTTTTTTCTTTTCACTGAAGTATTTCTAAGTAGTCACAAAAAGGACAGATGACAAAGCCGCGGCCTGTCACCTTGATTGCCGTAGGCTGATGCTGTCATCAAGTCATTTGACCAGGCTCCTCACCCCGTCATCTGCAGTTGAACCATAGCACTCTTCCCCTCACTTCCAAAGGGTGCTGTAATGCCTAATTAGTACAAAACCCTTTGAGCAGAGATTAAAGAAGTAGTGCATGTTTCCCTTCCTCCAACTTCAGAGCTGAGGCTGACACAGAGCATTGCCCTTCATCAGCTGGTGCTGCTCAGGTGCCAGATAAGGGCACAGGCTACCCTCAGAGCCTCAGAGAAACACCCCTGTGATGGCCAGGATTTTCAAATGCGTCCAGCGCTGGCCCAGCTCCATTTCATCTAGGTCCAACTGTAAATGTCATATTGGCAGAAAAGAGCAGAATTAAGGCCCATGATGAATCCATCTGGACAGTATGAAAAAGTCTTGGATCTAAGAGACTCCTTGAGGGACACCCTCAGAAAAAAAAAAAAAAATTCTCCTGTGGTAAGAAGTCACTGGTTGTGTTTTCATTAAAAAAATAAGTACATAAGTGCTTTATTTTCAGGGGGCTAAAAGCAGTGAGAAATCTGTGAAGACCTTGCATGTCCTGAAATACCACCCTCAAAGATTCAAAAAACAGAAGTTGTAGGACCAGGTTTCTTTCATAAATCATTGTATAATAAAGTCAGTGGAAAATGGATGTGAAAATTGGGGCTGATAGTGCCTGCTAGTGAATGGATGATGTAGAGAACACCTTAAGAGATCCCAAAAGAAAATGAGCAGAATAATGGAGAACACAACGTGGCATCTGCATAAGCGTCACAGATGGGAGGCTGAGAAAAATTCTGGTCTTATTACTTTAATGTAAGTCAGGAATAAATCCCATAGATCATTACTACTAGGTAGGTAAATACTAGGGAGAAATCAGAATCAGGCCTGGGATATGGGTAAGAAGTGAGAGCAAGCAGATGAGCATTAAAGGGTATACGTTTTTAGCTGTCTGTGCTAATGTGTTCTAATTAACAACATTAATAGGATTTGCACAGCGAAATCCCTGCACATCACACTGAAAATTTACTCCTGATGCCTGCCTGCAAGGAGATGGGTGGGGGAGGAGGAAGAGAGAGGAAGTAGAATAATAAAAATGACATTTCATCCTGCTCTTTTGGAGGAATCATCTCATAATTACTGAGCAGGATTGGCAACTCCCTTTAATGTTAGATTTTTCTGGAGATGGCTGTCTTTCTTGCTTTTTTCTGGGGGTGGAGTAGCAGGGAGGGATGGAGGGTGAAGTAAAGGATTAGCATAGTCTGGGTAAACAATGAATGAAAGCTGAATGTGGATGGTTTAAAACTCAGGATAATCCTAGCAAATTGGGAGCGGTACAGTGGGATAATTTGAAATGTAAATGTGACATTCTAAATTAACAAGACATGACTGCAGGGTCTTCTTGTTACTGCAGTCACAGTCAAAGAGTCACTCATTCTCTCTCTTCTCATCTAATGCTATGACAATAGACAATCACCAGGAGCCTTCTTAAAATAAATATCAAATCAAGCCTTTACCATATCCAGAAGTGACATATGCACTGGATTATCTTTTATTAATTTAACACAGAAACTTGTTGCTATAAACACCATATTACAGGATGCAGCTGGAATTCTGTCCCCTCTCCCCCCCCACCCCGTAACACCAATTTCTTGCATGCTTCCATAGAATGATGGGCAGAAGGTATCTAAGTCATGATTATGAAACAAAGATTTAAATTTTATTATGCAATTGCCTAATATAAAATGGAGAGGATTGATCTTGTTTTGTTCCTGAAAATCTTGGGAGTTTTTAAAACATTATTATTCTACTATTTTAAAAACTATTGAAGAAACCTCACCTAGTATAAAAATGCCCTGACCATAGGAGTCATAACTGATCATGCCAGATGACATGATATGACGACACGTCAGCTGTACAACTTAATCTGTCCCAAACATGGAGGCACATTCTCTGTTCAAAGAGAAATGGGTGGTAGTGTTTAAAATATTAATGTAACTTCCTATTTTCTCATGGGAGATCAGGTAAAGGAAATACTGTGGAGATGGCTCTTGTCCTCTGTTTCGTCTCAGTCTTATGATAGTTCAGTGCAAACTTGTCTATGGTCCCTCTAGGGTCATCAGGGAATAGCTGGCATGTACTTACCACAACCTGTCTCTACTCTTAATGCCTTTTTTACTCCAATGTGGTTTTTAGCCTCTCTTCAGCCTACAGCTCACTGTTAAACTATTTTTGGAGATGTGCCAGAGTGGGAACACCTAGCTCTTACTACAAGTAATTTTTAGTAGTAAGGGTTTATTCTTCAGAAGGTTTGCAGTGCAACTCTCTCATTACTAAGTGTATAGAGAGCGGTAGAAGGATCTTCTTTGTGAATGTGATGAATAGCTCCACAATAGTGATATCTCAGCATTTCAGAGACATTTTTTTTTAATAGAATGTTTTGAGCATATCTTTTACTCTTAACCCAAGAGCTGCCTCACTGTGTGGCTTATAACCCACAGGGTGTCCAGAGAAAGCTTCTAGCCAAGATTGCTGCATTATCTTCGACAGCCATGCAGGCATTGCCTTAGTCAGCCCTCCTTTAAACTTGTGATGTGATGGTACACTACACACTCAAGCCTGGACATCCTCATCAGAAAGAACTGCTGATCTTTGCAAACCTCTAACGAGTGTTATTCTGGTTGTACATATCTGCAGTAAGGAGATAGCTGTTTTCTGCCTATGGCGTTGGTACTACTTTTCACATGTATTTTAATAAATATGACAGAGATCAAGGTGTCTGAAAAGAAATTCTCAGACAGGAACCATTACCAGTGCTTTAGCACACTTATTAATCTCTGAAAGCTAGATATGTCCACAATAGAGGCTGGCCAGTAATCAACAGCAATCCTTTCCCAGAGGGTTTCATGTAACTTAAGCCTTGCCCATATGCTAAATTAGCTTCAATTAAATATTCCTTTCCATGTACTAGACCAAACTCTCATGTATCAAACAGATTTTTTTTTTCCATTGGTGATTTTATGAACTCCCATCATAATCACTACTCCATTTCAAAAGTGACATACGCTTTCTGTAGTGGGAGCAAGGGATCTAAACAGTACAAGCTGTCAAATGCTTGCTAAAATTTAAGCTAAGTCTTTTCCTAAACAAATGGGCAAACTTGGATGTTACCAGCGACAGCAACAGTGCTGTAACAAGGCAAAATTCTCAAGTAATAAAGGATCACAAATATCCCTAAGAAATTCCAGCAAGACCTGCCTCTTCTGTGGTGATCCAGGTAGCACTCCCCATCCCAAAAAGGATTTTCAAAGATCACTTACTGCATTGCTTTTGCCATCAGCAGGATTCTTGGAAATTTCTTGCAACCAAGAGTATCATCATTCTGTAAAACATGACTTCTGTATTTCTGGATACTTTGTTTCCCATCGTTTTTGCCCAAAAGGGATATTATGTCCAGAAAGGACATTTGAGAACATCCAAGTTCAACAGATCCCTGGTAATACCGGTATTTCTAGTCCTGCAAAAGGGACTGGCATGTAGACATCTATAGGCAGCAGCAAGACAAGGGTGACTGTGTGCTAACAGAAACCAGCCACATCCCCACTACAGCAACTCATCACAACACGAACCATTCAGTACCAGCTGGAGGATGAAAGATTTAGAAATAAAAGTCATCTCATGTCCTGGCCTGGTTGGATTCCGTAGCAAAACTGAATCCAGTTAAAGAACACATCATAAACCCTGTATTGCCAGGAGAGTTACAGAAATAGAGTTTCAGTGTTGCAGATGGGACAGTAAACTAAGGACAGTGTTTTCTGACTTCATTATCTGATCAAATGCCATTTAAAACTCCCTTGATCTTTTCTCAAAGGGAAGACACGAGTTTCTGGTTCCTAGTCAGAATAACATGGGTGCTAGAGACCTGGAGCAGTTCTACTGTTCAAACAGGACATAACCATTCATGACTTTGAGAGTCTGTTCCCAGTCCTACAGTGACTTATTTGGAAAGTCACTCAGAAGCTGACCTACACGCAGCCAGGTGATATGCACCCCACATGACAGTGGATGAAGTTGTGAGAGCTCAGCTTCTCAGTCCACCTGTGGTGTATTCAGCAGCTGAGTACACCTCTATCTAGGTAAGGCTGCTCAGCACAGCATTGTCCCATGTAAATGAGCTTGCCTGATGAACCTGTCTTTTTGTCACATTCATGTGATGCTTGGCTGTAGCCATTAACCATTCTCCTTCTTATGGCACACAGACCCTTTGTGCTTGCTTTACCCGACTTTAGCGGTACTGACAGAGCCACAGAGGCCCTGTGCTGTGGGGCTGAACCAATGCATGCTTGTAAAAATAACCCTTTGGGATCTGAAGAGAGAAAGAGCTTACAGAAATGCAAAGTAGAATAGCCTGGGAGTGGCCACTATTATTGATAATTCCGTGATGGATTTCAAACCTAGTGGTTTTATTTCATGATGGAAACTTGCCCTTGTTTTTGACAGGAAATGGGCAACATCAGAGAAAGCACTGAAGTGACTGTGTGCACTTACTACTAGAACATGCTTGTTGACAAGTTGCTTTAGAATTCAAAAAGAATTTTTAATGTGATGGCCTAGCACAGCAGTCAATTCATATATACCGGCTTGTGATCTGCAAGTTAAAAATGCTGATTAACTGTGATGCAAGAATGCTTTAAAGTAGAACCCTTTGATTTCCATATTTTCTGAAAGATATTAACTAGTTATTGAATAACATTTGCATGATTTATCTGTTTTATACCCTTAATCAAATTAAAACATTTGAAAGAAAATGTGCTATTTATAATGGTTTTATGCAACGGGATTTCATCGTGTCCTGTTGAGTATTTATGTTAAGTACAGATACTTTGACATAAGTTGATACTGTGCAAAACCTGAAAAAAAAAGGGGGAAATAGTCAGGAGTACTTATTAACATCTTGACACTGCCCGAATATGAAAACAGCAGCAAGAGGAGTCTGCTAAGGGCTACATTTGGCTACATTTGACAGATATTTCATCCTCCGCAATCTTTTTCCTCACATGTACTGCTATGTTACATCTGAAAGTTTTTTCTTCCTCTGCACCACACAGAAAGGACAACTGACCAACGGTGTAATTAGTTTTTGCCTGGGATATTGGACATTGTGATCAAATGATGATGTTAAAACCAAAATAGCCTATTGCCAATGGGATAATAAATATCTTAAATATCAGAATCAAATGAAAAGCGGTTCTCTAGTAGATGACTTTTGAAAGAAATATACTAGTCCTCAAATGCAGTGCAAATGGCGATATTGCAAGAGAATCAACAAATATTTTTTGTCATTAGAAAAAATGGTATTAAATGTAAAATTAGAAATTCATTAGCTTTGGTCCATAAGACCACTGAGTAGCCTCACATTCACATTGCAAATCATCCCTGCTGGCATGCATGGATGGACTTTCATCCGATTTTCTTATTTTCTTATTTTTTTAAATGGTTATCTTACATTCCTTCCTATACTATATGTCATACAATACGTACAGTGACTTACAAATCCCATAAAATCAAATGTCTCTTTTCATCGACTTGTACAGAACTTTAATATTGATATGGCATCATTCAATTTGGCTTGTTTTGATCTTTTTCCCTCTCCTGTCTCCCTCAGTTCCTAAAGACTATGTGACAGTTTTAGTGACCATTGGGCAAAACAATTGATTTGATTTGACATCCATGTTCCAATAAATATAACACCCTGATTGTTTTTTCCTTTAGATAACTGAAAAGATATTTAATCATATGACAAAGTGTTACTTCAGTGACTTTGGGATCAGGAGGACACATGAAGCAGTTAGGACTGTGTCAAGAGCAAGGGGTAGACAGAATGTCCTCTCAGCAAGTTTGCTGATGATAGCAAACTGGGAGGAGTGGCTGCCACGCCAGAGGGCCGTGCTGCCATCCCAGAGTGACCTGGACAGGCTGGAGAGCTGGGCAGGGAGAAATCGAATGCAATTCAATAAGGGCAAGTGTAAAGTGCTGCATCTGGGGCAGAACAACCCCATGGATCAGTACAGGTTGGTGGCTGTTCTCTTGGAGGGCAGCTCTGGAGAAAAGGACTGTGGAGTCCTGGTGGACAAGAGGATGACCAGGAGCCAACAGTGTGCCCTCGCGGCCAAGAAGGCCAATGGCATCCTGGGATGCATTAAGAAAAGCGTGGCCAGCAGGGCAAGGGAAGTTATCCTCCCCCTCTGCTCTGCGCTGGTGAGGCCTCACCTGGAGTGCTGTGTCCAGTTCTGGGCTCCTCAGTTCCAGAAGGACAAGGAACTACTGGAGAGGGTCCAGTGCAGGGCCACTGAGATGATGAAGGGCCTGGAGCACCTTCATATGAGGAAAGGCTGAGAGAGCTGGGTCTGTTTAGCTTGGAGAGGAGGAGGCTGAGGGGGGATCTTGTCAGTGCTTATCAATATCTAAAGGATGAGTGTCAGGAGGATGGGGCCAGGCTCTTCTCAGTGGTGTCCAGTGACAGGACTAGGGGCAATGGCCATAAACTGGAAAACAGAAGATTCAACCTGCACATGAGGAAGCACTTCTTCCCTGTGAGGGTGACAGAGCCCTGGAACAGGCTGCCCAGAGAGGGGGTGGAGTCTCCTTTCCTGGAGACTTTCAAAAGCCGCCTGGACTTGTTCCTGTGTGATCTGCTCTAGGTGATCCTGCTGTGGCGGGGGGTTGGACTAGACGATCTCTAGAGGTCCCTTCCAATCCCTACCACTCTGTGTGAAACTGTGACTAATCTAAGACCTTTCTGGGGTTTTGACTGGGTTTTGACACCATGATGTTCAGGTACATACTCCAGTGACCTACCTCTTCTTTGCATTTATTCCATAGTTCCCCTTCTCAGCCTTTCTCCTTGCTTTCTTTTCCCTCCATATCTAGTCATGTCCTTTTCATGATTTTAAAAGGGAACAAATGTCTTAACTTTTATTGCATATAAAATGAAATAAAATTGTCTGTTTTGTCAGGTGGTTACTGTGTTTGTGTATAACAAGTCTCTTTCACACCTCTTTGTGCAGGGCAAGTCTATTTTTCAATAGTAAGAGCCAGTATTGGATAACAGCTGTCCTGAGGGACCAGATGGGAACAGGAGGAGAAACAGCCTCTGCACCTAAGACTTAACAGTGCCCATGCCCAGGTTACTGTAGGGCCCATGAAGGCCAGTGCTCAAACCTCCTGCTCACGGGGCCCAACCTCTCCCACCCCATATGCAAGAAAGAGAGAAACCTCTTACCTCGACACTCAGCCACAAGCTGCATTTCTTTGCACATATTTGAGGACAGTGGAATAATTGTTCTGAAACAAAACTACTTTTATTTGGAACAATTTTTCTGCCCTGGGGAGAATAATCTGCATGGCACAAATGCTAAAGTTATTCTGTTACAGAGATGATGGTCTGTTTTCTCATGCAGCAATCCCTAACTAGTTCTTGATGGGTGGCATCCACATAAACAGGACTCCAAATGATTTACATAAAGACAGTTCTGTGAAACCGTCTCAAAGTGCTTCCAATTAAGGACATTCATGAAGAACTTGCATTAAGAGAATTTTGTGAAGACAAAACTGAACAAGCAACAGATTCAGGCCCAAGAGAATGAGCACTGATGTAAGAAGACTTACATCAGGATACACTTGTCTTTGACTGTGCTTGACTTCTGACTTTGGTTAAGTCTCTTCTTGGTCTCATTTCCTGATCTATAAAACGAGGATACTAAAACTTATTTTTCTTACAAAGTGCTTTCAGTTTCCTGCCTGAAAGTTTTCATTAAAAGCTGGTTACTCTTCAAGTCTATGTACTTTGAAATCCTCATATCAAAACCGGATCAATTAGTCTATGTAAGTTTTCTGTCTCTCAATAGTGGTCAATCATTGATCTGATAGGAACTTATGTTTAATAATGCACGTAACTGCATTATACATAAATATAATTCCCTTGAGAGAACATTTCTTCCTGTCTCAAGCTGGTGAATGGCTTATGCCTTGAAGCATGTGGGCTGATAGCCCTTGTAAATTTATCCTACCTACTGTAACTGCAGAGGCTTTTTTTACAGTATTCATATGTGTCTAATCCTTTTTTAGAATCTTGCTAAACTAGATGCCTCAATAATTCACTTTACATTTGCTCAGGTTCTGATATAGGTGAAGATTTATAATATTCAGGTCTGGTTCCAAAGCTCAGTTTCTTGACTCTTCAAAATTCACAGAGCCTTGCCTCAAGGTTATTAGTCATGGCTTCTTGGAAATTGTTGTGAATAAAATAAGAACGTTAAACAGCATCCCAAGTTTAGCGGTATGCCTACTGTATAATGCAGTGCCTTGTTTACAAGGTAGTACAAATGAACACACAACTATTAACAAAATTAATGATGAACAATTGCTGTAATTGCTCCTTGCTTGGAAAATACCTCCTGCAAATAAATTGGGTTAACAGTAGCTTGCTGATTGGCTTTATCTTGCAAACAAGACAATGAACAATGTTAATGAATTCACATTAGTAACATTAAGGCTGCAGTGTAAGAAGAAATACAAATTTCTGGGCTGCTATGGGGAGTTGGTGTGAGCAAACAAAAGCCAGAGGACATTTTTGTGTTAGACATTATGCCTTCATTTCTGAGGTCGGTAGCCACAGTGACATAGTGGAAATGGCTTAGTGAGACACAAGCTATTCATCTACTCTGCTGAGGAATCTGTAAAGCATTTACTGTGTTAGTGAATAGAAGCCAAATACAGGAATGAAAATATTTACTACTGATTTGAAAAGACCAGTGTCTTCCCTGGTAGGAAAACATCATGTAGAATATGCATGCTGAAGTGTCTAGGAGAAAGACTTATTACACCTTCCTCATGTCTACACATGCACTTACAGCCTGCTGTTTTATGATTAGGCCTTCTCTAACAGGGGTGTATTATATTTTGAAATAAATAGAATGGAAATAAAGAAATAAATTAAATAAATCAATAAAAAAATGGAAACACATGGGCATTCCAAATTTTCAGCATTAGGGAATTCCAGGGCTGACCCTTGGCTCAATGTGTTCCTCTGCCTAATGCACAGAACGTGTACTTTGGCATTCAGTGGGGATAAACACATTGGTTTGGAAAATGTTTTGAAATACCAGTATGAATATTTTCTTTATGAATAGATTAAGTAAGATATACCTTATTCACATGGATCCCACAAACACCAGTACTGCCACTGCTTCCAGACCAACGTTAGGGAGGCTTCAGGAAATTCAAGCCTTGCTCTAGACTACATCAGGAAATTCTGTGACGCAAAGCAATACTGAGGAAAAGTGTGCTAAGAATTTTGATAGATAGTTCCTTTCTGATTTGGGGCCTAATATGGTAGTATTTAAATTCCTCTGCCTCCTCTCTTACACACAGATGGGAAGTAATGGAACTAATGTGCTGTGAACAAAATAGGTCTGTGAAGAAACACCTGGACCTCTTTCCAATCACGTTCTTTTCTAGTGTTCTTTCCTAGTAGGATACTGATCTTCTCCAAAGTTACAAAACAGGACTCTAAGCAAATCCATACAAAACCAGGAAGCAGTCATCCCTTTGCTGAAGACATGGAAGACCAGAGACTGAAGGCAGTGGGAAGTTAACAGGTGGACTGTGGTGTCTGAGCATCATGTGCACTCATACATCATTCGCATGAGAAAACACATCTTTGGCTGTGTTAATTTACATCTCTTATAGCTTTCCCCCCTCTTCCCACTTCATTTGTGAGTTTGTATGTTTGGGAGAAGCTGTACAGCAATCCTGTAGAATTAAATTGTCCAGATATGCCCCAATGTGGCAGGAGTACTGGAATAGTCGGAAATATTCTCATTCAATGGGCCATGAGGTGACCCTGCTGACTGTACTTCAGAAGAGACTAATCCTGTCTCCAGTGTTTCCTGTCTGCTGCCTGAGTCAGAAATGTTGCCAGGTAATACCCATTTCTTTCTCTTGGGATTAGTTTTACAGTTTGGGTATTTTCCGTCATGAGATAGGCTGAGACCACAAAATTCATTTCATAGTGGCCACCACAAAAAGTGGCAAGAAATCATTCTGGGCAACTATTCGCTGATAGGCTGCATATTAACAAATTGTTTAGAAATATTTGCTTCATGATTGTTTTAGTAAAACAACTTCAGATTACTTTTCTAAAGAACATACAAACACAGTTTTCAAGGAAGTGTCACTGTGTCCGAAAAATTGGTCTCACGGCAATGGTGTGACCAAAAATAATTCTTAAGCTCTGAATTGATAATTATAAGGCAGCTCAGATTTTCAAAGTTGCCCAACAACCAAAATGATTTATACCACATGCTGTGACTAAGTGTAATGGCCTAAAGGAATACAAAATGCTAAACAAGAGAGAACAAAATAATAATTAGGTAAAGCTGGGACAAGAGTTATAAAAACCCATGTTCTCATAGTTGGACATTTCATATTACGAGGATTAATCAGTTAAGCTTATTTCCTGCTTTGAAGAACTGTTAAATCTCAACCTCCAAAGTCATGTGTGTTCCGTGGAATTCCTTAACAGAGCACTTGCTAAAAACTGTTTCAGTATCATTTCTAAACTGATTTTCTGGAGTGTTCAGCAGTTCTAGCTGAACCATATTGTCTACCACACTAAAATCATATGCCTACTTCTGGGCAGAGACTTACAGAAATAGCCTGTGGCCCCTCTAACTGCAAATGAATTGTGAAAGGAAAATTACTCACTTGGGATTTAAAATCTGCCTAACTTAGACATTCAGTGAAGAAAATGTTGACATGGGCATGTAATTGCTTTCTGACAAATGGCTAAATAAACCCTCCTGCCCGAAATCTATAATGTTAATGTTGCCATTTTCATGTCACTTTCAGCTTCACTCTGTGAGAGCAAATCCCGCATCCCTAAAACAGAGGTGAGAAAGCCTTCCCCAGTTTGCTGTCCTGAAGAAATTCTGAAATGGCCAGCCTGCCTGAAAGAGACACACTAGGCAGACCCTCAAAAGGACTCTACAAAAAGCGTGGTAGGCTACAAGAAAACTGAATCTAGCTATCTGAAATTCACCAAGAAAGGAAATGCCATGAGAGAGTTGGAAAATGTGCTCTTCCTTGGTTCTAGGACTAAATACCAAGACCCTGAAATCCCCTGCTGGGAGTCTGACTTAGCATCAGGAGGTCAAGAGCTTGCTTTAATCAGCCCTGACAAACTGTAAATACTAAATCCAAATACTCTTTAAATCAAACCAACACTTTTCTCCATGTAATTTTCTGTGTCACTGGAATACATACAGATTATAGAGAAAATGGAAAAGGCTGTTCATTGTTCATTAATGAAGCACAATTGCAGGTATGAAAGGAAACAATTTTCTTAATGTCTGTTATACTCCTGGAACGTGATTGATGGTTGCTGTTACTAAAACAACGGAGAAAAATCACTTAATGACAAAATAATCGGTTTGTTAGCTGCAAAGATGTCACAAGGATTGCTTTCCTCTAAAGTATGCATTCTTGCGCTCAGACCCCCAAAGGATTTCAGGGTTTTATTGCCAGTCTGTTCTTTCTATATAAAGGAACCCAACCCAGGGAGGAAGCAGAGGCACACTAGAGAACCTAGCTTAAAAAATATAAAGGGAAAAAAAGGAATCCTTGTATTGAAGAGACTAAACCCAGAAAAGGTTAATATGCAATTATCGATGTAATCTGTCCATCCATCTCTGCTCCTAATTGACTTAATTAAATGAAACCACTTTAAAATGGGGCTCGATGAATGGGAATGAATACTGTGATTGCCTGTGAGAGTGTGAGAATGGACTCCACATCCCTTTCAGTGCCGTGTTTCTATGACTACTGCTGTGACTAGGAATCAAAGAGAACAAGGCTGGCATCCCTGGTGTGCCTATCATCACGGTATCTAGGTACCACCAAATATAATTCCCTTCTCTTAAAATACATGGACTTTGTGTCACATAAAGACTAAATAATACCAGTTTTAATAAACGTTATAGGGAGAAAAGCAGCAAGGTTTTATCATTATCATGAGTTTGTTTTCCTGATCTATTTGTGCCAACATCTATTTCTCTATTATTTTTCTTAACATAATTCCTATTAAAACCAATCTCAGTTAGAAATAAATCTATTTTAAGCTTACAGAGTGGGTGGGTGGGGGGACGGGGGGCGGGGTGGGGGGGGGGGGGGGGGCGGTGTGTGTGAGCCACAAAATAGTTTCTTAGAAGAAGACATTGTACTTACAAAGTGTCATTATTAACATCTTCACAATAGTCATTGCTTTAGTGCACAAATGTCTCAACTTGTCATCCTTGTTTATTTTATTATGATATGCCTTTGGCATATATCCAGGACTGATGGCTATCACTTCATTTTTTGTTGGCAGTAAAATATAAATATGAAAAGCCAACTATTATCACTACACACTGAACACACCTCAAAGGAGGATTAAGGACTCCTGAAGCCAATTGATTTTAGCTGGTTGTATTTGTGTAAACACTCATCATTTTATGTAGTCCTTGACCATTATCTGGCTCCCCAGGACTCAAACTAAGCCACCCACACTTCACTCACTTGGAATCTTTCTTTTGTTTTATATTTTACATCTATAGTGAAAGATTAGGATCTGCCTGTGCAACTCAGCAACAGGAAAGCAAAGGGAAGGAGCTTTGGCAGTTTCCCCTAAATGATGGGTCAAGCACCTGGGTCCACTGGGTGGGTGAACTGTGCCTTGCAAGGGTCTAAGAGTAAACTATACTGACACACAAAAGGGTGCACAGCAGGAATTGTGTGAATTTGGATTACAGTTCAAGCTCTCTCGCATAGAGAGGAACTCTGAGAGAATATGCTCAATGGGTTGTTGTCACCTGATATCTCATAAAGGAATAAGGATGTCTCCTTATTTTACTAGACTTACTAGTATTTTTCTGTTGTTTTATCTTCCTCCAATCTAGAAGAGCAGAACCATGTAACTGAAAAAGCAGAAAATATTACTGGCTCTAAAATGATAATATAATTTTACTCCCTGTTGCTAGTTTGCTTTGTAGCTGTCATTAAAACTTTTGGCCAAGGGGTGTGCCTCACATCAAGCCATGGTAAATTGACAGAAATTACTCAATTCAGTGATAATAGCATTTACTGATATTTCCTCAAAAGGGAAGGTGCTCCCGTAAGAGATGCCCAGAGCTTACAGATGTATTTATGAAAAAGAGAGCATATGACTAACTGGGGCGACATTAAAAGTGGTGAGAGGCACTATATCTTCCATTAACAATCTACAGCTGCACAATCCAATAAACCAAACCAACAAGGCAGTAGCCTGACAAGGTTTTACTACTTTGAGTGGAATATGCAGATAGGCAGATGACAGGTGATTTTAGAAAAGTACAATTAAATCAGTATTGAAAATGGAGAAAAGTTAAACAAAGAACAAAGGAAGAATTGCATTAAAATTAATCATCCCAAAGCCATAAAATCAGTTATAAACCCTTAGCAATGAAAGATTAACTGAGGAGGAAGTTAATGTTTTAAATGAATATGAATTTTCCAGTAGAGTACTTGAAAGTTTCCACAGACTTTCTCAGGCAAGTCTAGTCACGCTACAGGCGGTTGAAAGAATCATCAAATAAAAACAATTTATGTCAGCCTTATTATGCAAAAGCTCAGGGTTATTAAAAAAAACCCACAAAGACAAACAAACAAAGTAATAACCTTAAAATCTGACACATATTTAACAAAGAAGAATACCCGTCTTTTAAAAGAGGATCCCATTTTATAGCTATTGAAGTTACTGGTCTAGATCATGCTGCTTAATAATAATCAGATGAATGATAGTTCTGGTATATTCATCAGCAGATCTCTGGTATTTGGATTCATGAGGTACCAGAAACAGTATTATGGATGCATTCATTATCGGTAAGGAGTTCTGTTATTGCAACGTTCCACTGCAAATCACTTACATTTTTGTCACAACGGGTTATGCTGAAAAGCTTGTGAAGTAATAACTTTTAAAGATGCAGTTTTCATTTTTCTAAGGAAGCCTGATCTATTGTTCAGCAACTCTACATTCTTCAGGAAAGATATAGCAGAACTTTGTCAGCACACGTGCTCCGAAGAGGGTTTTCTCTACAGCATTTAGCGCAAGTCACTGCTGGAGGAAGGATAACAAATTAAATGGCTCATTGATCTGTTCCAGCACAGAAAATCCTAGGTTTCTCTGTATTTATTGTAGCTGGTACTCCTTAATACCCAAAGGCTTAATTTAACACTCTCAACAACTTCATATGAGAATCTGTGAGAAGCCTTTGAAATTAGGACATTCCTGTAAGAGAGACACATCTGCCACAGCCACACATCTTATTTGATTTCTGTGAAGAACGGTTCTGAAATTCACATTTAGAAAAATTTTTGCTCATGTTAGGCTTAATAGTTAAGGCTTCAGAATTAGACCTAGGGCCTGTTTCAGCACTGGTGATTCTGGACAATTAATGTGCTTTACATGCACGTTTACATCAATCCTGTGACATGACATTTGTTTGGTAAGATTCACTGTGCATAAAATTCAGCTCTGTAGAGAAGGTTATTAGAGGAGTGTCATACAGACCACTTAAATTCCATTTCTGTCCTCCAGTTATAGACAAGAAAGACTTGTGCCTAGGTCTCACGTTAGCCCTCTGTGTGAGGTGAATGTCATTCAATGCAGTCTGTTGTTATTGTTCAGTTGTAGTCTGTCTGCATAAAAGCTCCTACTTGATTAGTGTGTGTTTTCCAGCAGATCCAAAACACTCATTAAAAAAGATACTTTATTAGGAAAAATAAAAGACCATGGTATAACATATATTTTTAAAGCAGAACTCCCGATTGAATATATGCTGGTAATTTTTGAAAACCAAATGAAGCACCAGTACTACATGGTAAAAAAAAATAACTAATTCAAGCCTCTTGCTCATATCCTCGGCTATTGCCATGCTAGACTGAATAGCGCAGCAGCAGTGGACATAAACAGGGCATCTGGCATTTCATTTATTGCAAAATTTTGTTTGATATAGCTTTACTGACTAACAAAATCTCCTAAACCTTGCAAGTAAGGTTAAAGAAAAACCAGAGTCAACTACTTACACATTAACAATGCCTACATTTTTGTGGAATACATAATTGTAGGGCTTTTTAATATTTATAATTATGAATAGTCAAAACAATCTCAATTTTAAGATCTACATACCCACTTGAAAATGAACATTGCTATATCCAAATAAGTATATACATTTAAAAGGAAAATATAATACCCAGTATCCCATCTTTCTATGTCACGTAGAGGACATATACTTCCCACACACAACAGCCTAAACTATGAAAAATCCCAGCTTCTAAGTGAATCAAAGGTATGTACTGCAAAACCTCCACAGATTATGTGAGAGGTGGCAGTGGTACTGCTTCTTCATCCAGTACCTACAGGGTAATAGCTGGCCATTGGTTGTTTATTCAGCTGCATTGGTATGATCTTTATGGTCTAAGGCATGGCTGTAGCATGTCACTTCCCTAAGACTGTTCCTTTACACCGCCAGTGACACTGCCACAAACACCCAGGTTTTACAATGTTTTGCTGAACAGCAGCCAGAAAATTTAGTCTGAATTAGGTATTCTCACTGGGACAGATTTACATCTGCTGTAACTCTGCAAAAGTTGATAGAGTAAAACTATGAAGAAACTTGGTCTGTCGAGTTTATTGATTAAATCTGATGCATACAAATCACAAGCCATATTCTGTGTTTGGACACATAGATTCAACTTACAGTGTGCCTGGTGAAAGCCAGAAATGTGCATCTGTTACTAGAATATGGCTCAAAAAATTGTGACTCATTAGCTTAATGCAAACATAATTGTCCCTGACATGCAAAGCACAGCACTTAGGACAAACCTGTCCTAAGCTCTAAGCTTGGGAAGAGCTGCTGACCCCTTGTGTGCATTGAGCAACTCTTGGCCTCCTGTGCTTCCATAGAATCCTGCTAAAATCTGTGAAAAGGGAATCCGCAGGGAAAAAAACCACATCACTGACACTGGATTAAGATTTGCTTTGCAAATATCTTTCACTGTTGGTGTAAATATACTACATTATGTCTGAAACAGGGCTGAAGAAATACCTGAATAGATGCTAAAATAATATGACACTACCAGGAAGATACATTATGAAAAAGTTTGGGGCTGTTCATGTTTGTTTGCTTCTCTTATGATACCATGAAACAGGGATTTGCAATTAAGAAGGTTTTAGTATCTCATCTTTTGTTACAGGCTACTTAGATTATCCAGATAATTAATTCTAGACACCATCCCTGACAAAGCAAGCTTGTCTCCAAGGAAACTGAGCATCTTCCATAGCTCAGAGATAAAAGTCTTTTATTCCCTTCTCCTAGAAACATGAAGTGTCTAAAAAGGTGAAACATAAGCATCTGGGCCTATGCAGAGTTTCCCCGTCAGTCTGTGGTGAGAGAGCAGGCTCTGTCCCTGCAGCCATGGAGGATCACGGGACAGCAGAGACCCCCTGCAGCTACGTCAGGACCCTACACCGGAGGAGGCAACTGCGCTTGAAGAGCCTGTGACTCCGTGGGGAGCCCATGCTGGAGCAGGCTGCTCCTGAAGGAATGCACCCAGTGGAAGGGACCCATGGCAGAGCAGTTAGAGGAGAAAACTACAGCCCAGGAGAAGGACTCACATCGGAGAAGTTCATGGAGGACTGTCTCCTGTGGGAGGGACACCACGCTGGAGCAGGGGAAGAGTTTGAGGAGTCCTCCCTCTCAGCAGCAGAGACAACACGTGGTGAACTGACTCTAGCCTCCATTCCTTATCCCCCTGTGCTGCTGGCAGGGAGGAGGTAGAGAGATCAGGAGCAAAGCCAAGACTGGGAAAAAGGGAGGGGTGTGTGGAAGGTGTTTTTAACATCTCTTTTGTTTTATTTCTCATTATCCTACTCTGTTTTGATTGGTAATTAATTACATTGATTTTTTTAATCTCAAATTGAGTCCGTTTTGCCTGTGACTGTAAGTGATGCCTCCCTGTCCTTGTCTCGGTCCATGAGTTTTTCGTTGTACTTTCTCCTCCCCATCCCACCAAGGGAGGAGTGAGTGAGTGGCCGTGTGGTCTTTTGTTGCCGGCCGAGCCTAAACCATGAGAGTGGGCCCTTGTGGGGTTTTAAGACTGTGAAAAGGTGGGCAAACTCTCTGGGTATGTCACTTCGTATTTTTGTCACAGTAATTGCACTAACAAAAGCTGGCACTTCGGAACTTGCAGCAGTCCATCAAACCAGAGAAATGCAGATGGTGAGAGCCCAGAGCCTGGTGCAGGCCAGAACAAGCAAGGTTTATCCAGCTTGAGTCTGACAGCACTCCACTCTCAGGGCACAGAGATCTGGAGACCAGTGAAATGTGTGCTGGGCTTTCCTTGGGAACACAGTGAAACAAAGTGAGCGAGCGTTGTTAAAAGAAGTGTGTTAAAGTAACTAATCCCCATTGCTTTGATCCAGCGGAGTGTAATGCTATATTCCTGTGTCTGCTTCTGTGATTGTTGCAGAAACTCAGTAACAACCAAACCTTGATATGAACCCAAGGAAACCACACTATAGGTATGACATACATTAGCATCCAAAGTGTTAAACCTGCTTTTCTCAAAATATTAGAAATAATAAATCTATAAGCCTCAGCGAAAGGTCAAATACCTGGCAAGCATTGTTACGATCAAGCATTTCAGTTAGTTTATTTTTACAATAAGAGAAAGAGCCACAGCAGGTATTTACACATGGTCTTTTTGCAGGCATGCCCTGACATTTCTTACCAGATTGCTTCCTCTCTGGTTTGAGCAAGTGTGAATCTCTTCTGGGCTGAGAGCTAATGTGCTCAACCGCTCCCTCCCTCCAAACAATATCAGTTTGAAGTTATAAAATAAAGGGAAGGCACTTGGCAATTAAGGCCCTTTGAATCACCTGTGTATCTCCTGTTTCTGCCAACGCGAGTTCCTGATGTGAGCGCAAGGGGCAGTGTATAGCCTAGGCTGTAATATCAAATGATACGTTAGCTGAGTACTAGCAAAGGAAATAAGTTTATGACCTGGCTTTTGGGAGTCTGAGCATCACATTCTCTGTCTAAACACTAAGGATGTTTTATAGAGCTAAAGTTATGCCTAGTCAAATACAGGTGTCCTATCTAACCTAGGTATTTACTCTTACAAATATTGCAACATTTACCATGACTGCCTGTAACTGTTACTGAACCAGGTATATTGAAAGGTGCTATGTTTCACTTCATTAAAAAACTGCATTGGAGTTTTTTTCTCTTGATAGCCCTGCATAATCTGAATCTCTATTTTTGTGATTAATAATCTTCTGTTTTGTCATACTCCCTAACAGAGAAAAGAATTTAATACAAATAAAGAAAAAGGAATAGTGCATTATTTTTTTTAGAAACAAAACTGCAGAATTCTTGCTGATTCCTGTCTTCAGAAACCTGATAATGAGGATCTGAGTAAGCACTTTTTTATTCATTTTAATGAAGTGATGAATGTGGAAAATGAGCACAGAAGTCCTTAGCAGATGTTTTGGAAATAAGTAAGAAAGAAAATATCAACCCCAAACCAAAACAAAAATAACTCTGGAGAGGAAAAGAAATTAATTTCAAGAATAACATAATGCCATGCAGGACTGCTCTTACAGCAAACCATCAAGTTAATTTAATTCCACAAACCACATTGCTCCAACAAAATGTTGTTTAAATCAATTCATTCTTTCATTATGCCGCTTAAGAGCACCATGAAGTGATGAGAAATTACTGAGATGACTTTCACGTATAAGAATCCCTTCAGTTTCACTTCATTTTCTATCCTGATGTGGGATTAACGTGCTACATTTGCATGCTAAAACAGTATATTTAATTGTAAAAGTGGTGTTGTTAAATTACCTTGCAATGAGTTTATTTTAAATGGTTCATTAAAGTTTTTAAAATAGCTGGCTGCACGATTGCATCTCTGCTCTGCTTTGATGTATTACATCCTCAGCCAATAGCTGCAATGTAGGAAACCTTCACTTGCTAAGCTGTTTGCCCTTTCAACAACAGGTTTTGAGCTAAAAGCTGTTGCAGTCTCACAGGATCAGATTCAGATAATTACAGCACTTGAGCAGAAGTCTGCCCCTCTCCAGAACTGCACAAAAATTACATGCAACTATTGTGCACGTATAGGTGTATGCTGTCATCTGGAGTGAAAATTACCTAGAATATTCTTTTATGTCATTGTCTGTCCCCCAGTAGTGATTGACTCACATGTTGTAGCACACAGTCGTGTCACCACATAATAGAGTATGTGATCTGATTAGTGTCACTCATACACAGCTCTTCCTTCTTCTCCCTAGGAGAAGAAAGTACACATACATCTTTTCTCTGGAAAACCAAGGTTCTGCAAGTCTTTTAATTGGCAAAGGCCAGTTTGGAGGATGTGTTTTGTCCTTGTAATACCACATATTATGGGATTATAGGAGTCCACAAGAATTAAGTCCTGAAAATATCTGAGCTTTTTTGTGAAAGGGAATAATTCAGTTGCATCAATTCACTGCCAGTAACATACATAAATTTACATTACAAATTCTCCTCTTTATAGATACATAAATATAGATGTATAAAATTATATTTACAGAATCACAGAATTGTTTAGGCTGGAAACAACCTCTTGAATCATCTAGTCCAACCCTCCTGCTCAAGCAGGGTCAGCTACTGCAGATTACTCAGGGCAGTATCTACCTATGTTTTGAATGTCTCCAAGGATGGAGAAGCCACAGACTCTTAGGACAACTCAACCCAGTGGTTGACCACCCTCACAGTAAAAAAGCATTTTCTTGTGTTCAGATGGAATTTCCTGGTTTTTAATTTGTCCCATTGGCTCTTGTACTGTCACTGGGCACCACTGAGAAAAGTCTTGTCTTCATTCCCTCCCATGAGGTATTGAGACATTGGTAAGATCCCCTTTAACCTTCTTTTCTGCAGGCTGAAGTGTCTCAGCCCACTTATCCTTTCTTCATATGAAAGATGCTACAATCCTTTACTTATCTCTGTGGTCCTGTGTTGAAATCACTGCATTAAGTCCATATTTGTTTTGTACTAGGAGGTCCAGAACTGACTCGGTGCTCCAGGTGTGACAGGAACCCTGAGGAGCAGAGCACCACCAGGAGGCACAAAGGTGAGCTATGGCAGCAAAACTAGCCAAGAACCAGCTTCCCCAAACAACTCTATTCATTCTCACTCTGGTAACAACGCACTGATCTATGTCTACATAGTGGGAAAAGGTTTTCCTCTACATTTAAGAGGGCAGAATTCAGGTTTTACTTTCAATTTAGTCTGTTTACTACCTATTTTAGAAACCATAACCTGAAGGCTGTTGCAAAAATGCAATTTTTAAACCTGCTGTCTATCCATGTCTTTGTTGACAATGCTCATATCAATACACTTGGAAGCAATGGAAACATCACTCTTGATCTCAATGGGAAGCACTGAAATGGCTTTGAAAAGTCAAGTATTAGTCTTTAGTTTGTACAATATCAGTCCTACTTTGAATCCTTGCAGTGGTATTTTTGTGAGTCTTTTGCAAATATGCATGAATATTTTTCTATATTTAGGTCAGCTATATGCTTGTGCACTGAAATGTTGCTTTTCTTTCATGGTGATATGGAATATCATCCCTTAGGGAAGAATACTGTATCATTAAACTAATCTATTCTACTACATCTCTATTATCACTTCTCTGTACATGCAATTTAAAACTAAAAATGGTACAGAAAAGTAATACACATTTAGAAAAACGGCAGTATTGGTGCTAATATCTACTCATAGTGGTAGTGATTAGCTGTACATTTCTTCCCTGCCATAGAATCACAGAAGGGTTTGGGTTGGAAGAGACCTTAAAAACTATCCAGTTCCAACCCCCCTGCCATGGACACCCTCCACTAGACCAGGTTGCTTGGAGCCTCATCCAGCCTGGCCTTGAACACTGCCAGGGATGGGGCACCCACAGCTTCTCTGGGCAACCTGTGCCAGTGCCTCACCACCCTCTCGGTGAAGAATTTCTTCCTGACATCTAATCTAAATCTCCCCGCTTTCAATTTAAACCTGTTACCCCTTGTCCTGTCACTACAGGCCCTTGTAAAAAGTCCCCCCCCCCCATCTTTATTGTAACCTAAATGTATGCCATTATCTGGCATGTGTTGATTAACACGAGGGAAGAGAAAAGGGAAATTTTCCCTGGTATACTGAAAAGAGAGAGACCACTGGTGATGGATGTGGTCCATCACTCCGTCCTTGCAAGCCTTGGAGTTACCTTTGAAGCGTTCAGGATGTATTTGAGAGCCAGGTGGATGCAGTTACTGTCTCAGGTCCTGAGCATGTGAATGGCACACATTCAAGGTGCACCCTTCTGATGCTATTGTTTCACTTGCTCTCTGTATTTTACATTGCCCACATGTATGCTTAACACTAGACATCAAAAGGTACTTTTTAGTTTTGTGAATCCCATCTTTGCTTATTTATTTGCTTTAAATTATACATAAGCACTACATAGTAAGATGTTTGAATGAGAAAGCTGCATTGCATGGTTACTCCTATGTACAGATGTTTATCAGCAAAACCACATGTTCTCTTTTCATATAATGAAAGTATCTCAGCCCTTCCTGGGTACAAGTGGATGTGCCACAGGCTGGGCTGCCTGAAACTATATTATCAAGTATTGTTTTGCTATTATTTATTGGTTTACAGTATGTTACATGATTTTGACTCTACATTCAGTGAAAGGGGTACAGTTTAGTCCCTAGACCCAGAAAGCGATTTTGCAGTAAAAAGAGCAAATCTAATATATTGGTTTGGAGGGATCTGTTTTCTCAGTGTGTTGTCACAATCTACCTAGCATATAGCTGTGGTCTATGTGTAGACAGTAAAACTTCTTAATGGTTTATCTGCAGAACTGTTTCTAGGTAATACGTGTTATTTAACTGAGACACCCTTTTTTTGTTAGTACACACTGCAGAATGATTTTTGGGTTTTTGTTTTTTTTTCCTGTTGTTAAGGCAGGAGGAGTTTCAGTCCAAGCCTTTTAAATAGGCTCTGTTTGTTCCTAATACAAGTATGCAATGGCTCTCTGAAGCATCCAGTAAAATAATTTAACAGATAGAAAAATATTTTCCATATTTTCCTCAATCTCTCCTCTTTTCTGACAACAGATGTGCTTTGTTAATCCCAAAACTATATCTCAGTAAGTGTTCTAATTTCCTTTTTTATAGAAAAGCAGGTGCAAGTCTCATCGTTGTTGTTAGTTTACAGAGGTTTAACTGCAGACTGTTCTAGCAGTAAGAAGAAGCAGAGAAGTCCAAAGCCATTAACGTTACATCAAGGTCTAAGGTTGACAATTTTCATTTAATAATATAGTTGTCCCAAATCTTGAGACTTTCCAAGTCCTTCTGAGCTTACCAGAAGCAGACTGTGGTATTCTATAAGGTTTTTCTGTTCGTTTTCAAGTACTGGGTTAGTTGCTCCGTTCTGGGCTGATTGGCAAAGGAAGTCTTAGAAGATGGCTTATGCAAATCCCAGATCTGATTTCTAGCTGTGCCAGCAGCTCAGGCATCTCAAGGAGCATCATGTGATATGTGCATTGCACACCCATTTTGAGAAATAGTAACAGTGGACTGGTAAAGATAAGCAGAGAATATATTTCCCTATTTTTTTCCATGATGTTTTCCTGCCCTTCTGAAGGTCATAAGTCAAAATACTTATCCTCCAGCTAAAAATAACACCAGATTATTCAGCTCTGAAGCTTACATTATTTGATGGGTTTACTATTATATTGCAAAGCCACAGTTTTCATTCTCTGCTCTTGGTTGCTACAGCATCCGTTGCTCTACTTTCCATCTGGAGGAAAGCCACCAAGACAGTGAATTAATATTAGTCTTCTTCCTGGTGGGACACAAACGTGGCCTATGTCATGCTTTATTTCCTAGTCCTATTAGATAATAATTTTTAACATTTTTATTTCCTGTTCTAAATAAGCAGTTCTTTCTTCATAGAACAGGGATGAATTTTAATGTGGGAAACCCTGCAGGCAGGTCCAATCTGGGTGGGAGGCTGTCATAGCATTATGCTGATAAAACAGCTTCAGATACCTGCTATTCCTAGACTACAACATACTTAAATTACCAGTGGAGTATAAAGCAAGTTTCCTGGGAAGGACTGAAGCTATTTTTCCCAGTAGTGAAGCACCAATTATGTTATGCTAATGGCACTCATTAGCAGGCTTCAGGCCACTAAAGTTAGTGCATTGAATTTTCAACATCCTTCTCTACCAATCCCTACCTACAGCCCATGGCAGGACTAGTTAGCTTTGGGAGTCTCTCTCTTCTCTCCCTCCCTACAAGCTGGTGGAAAGGCAGGACTGAAACAGCTATCTTGATCTTGCATTAGATCTTGAGATCAGGAACAGGACCACAGACAGTCACAGCTTTCTACCCCTGCCAGCTCACCCTCACTTTCCCTGGGCAGTTCCCAATATCAGAACTTCAGGAATAAAAAAGAGAAATAGAAATAATAACAATAAACAACCCCACTGAAAGTAAATGTATAAAAAATTCTCTAAATAGAGAAAACCAGAATTGGTAGGAGAGCAAAGATGGAGGACTAAGTTGGCTCCAGGAGATAAAAGAAAAGTAAGATGAAGAGGAATTAGATTTGGCATATACTGGAGGGGAAATGATTTGAGAAAAGACAAAGGATATATTTAGAAGGAGTTAAAAAATAAAAAATAGGTCTTGCAAGTAGCTCTTTCTCAATTAAGCTGAGAGCTCAGCAATGCATATCCCTTTCTCTTGCTGACTGCCTAGAAGAAAAGCAAATGCTGAGTTAACAAGAATGTCCTCCCAGAACACAAATCAGATATAGTCTACTGAAGAAAAACCCTCCCAAATTTGCTGGCAACCTTCTCAACCAGAATTAACTACTTTCTTCTCTCATTTTAACAGGTAACACTTCAGGTTTCTCCTGGAGGCCCTCAGCTCTAGAAGTCTTAAAAAATCGAATCATCCTGTCCCCAGAAGCCTGAATCCTCACTGCTCTGCCCTTTAAGCCTCTCCACAAACAGTCCTAGCTGCTTTTTGTTTCTTATAGATTACTGTCTCCCAAGGCTTACTCCCACCAGTGCTGCCCTTCTCCCTCCACAGCCTCTCCCCAGCTTCATACAACCAACCAACCCCCCAGCATCTGACAGATTAGATTTCCTCCCTGTGAGCTGTTCTCCCCATCCTTCCCACCTGAGGAGGTGAGCTAACTGCTGTGCAGCTGCACAACAGCACCCCTTCACCAACCAGGTCTATTTTGCAGCAGATAAAGATGTCATAATAATAGGGTCAAAGCTCTCCACAAAGACCTTTTTATTCCTCCTCCCATAAATATCCCTCCTTTTTCAGCTTTCATTTCCCTGCTTCCCAGACCTCATGTTTCTGGGAGCTTGCTATTTACCAGTCTGATATTGTCTGGGTCTCTGGCATTTGCCAGTTGAGCTGTGGGCTCAGAGGGTGACTTATTCCAACAAAAAATACAGCCTCTCTCTTTAGTGGAGCTTCTCACTTCAGTTCTTCCTATTCCCTCCCACCACCCCCCTTCACTACCTCCACTTTGCTGGCATTCCTCAGGTCATAAAAGCGCACTTCAAAGGAGCAGTGACTATTATATAATTTCAAGGCTCATTTTTTGTTATCAATATCAAAATCTGACAGACGGCTGTCAGTAAGACCATCAGTGACTTAGCAATGTAGCACAGAGCTGCTTCTATTAATTCACTGATTTAACAACAGTGCTTCAAATCATAACAGAAATATCACTGTAACAACACAACATCAAGAGTAAATAGGCCACGGCACCACCTGTATGTATTCGTGGTCCTCTGAAGAATCACCTCTCAGCAAATGGTTTACTTGGACAGCTTTACAAGGTACCAGAAACATTATCTCTCAAAGTTTATGTTCAGATTTGTGACAGCATCTATGAATAGCTTAGTCAGGTTCAGTTTGGCTCAGTAAAGTTTTTACATGCATGTGTTGTTCATAAGATGTGAAGCAAAACCCAGTCTTCCAATTCCACAGACTTCAGACTGTGCGAGGGTTCCCACTTCCAAGATGCCTTTGGAAACAAACTTCAGCACTCTACTTAGGGAGGATAGAAGGAAAAATTGGTCTGGCAAGATTTAGTGCGAATATTAAGATACTGCTGAAACGACATAATATTTTGAAAAGCAGAGAGATGTGGTTCACAGCCTCACTCTCAGGTGGCTCCAATGATTATTGTTCAACAGGGGCTTTGGGTAGAGAAACTCCTAGACAATGAGGTCTATGTTTTATTTTATTTTATTTTATTTTATTTTATTTTATTTTAATTTTATTTTATTTTATTTTATTTTATTTTATTTTATTTTATTTTTCTACACTGAAGCTATTCATTATTTGAAAGCTTTTGCAGGAATCTAAAGTTTTCTTCTGTGTGTTTCCAAATATGTGGACATGGCATACAATGGAATAATTTTCTCCTATTAAATTAATTGCAACTGCATTAAAATAATGCAATTCTATCTATCTGTTGCATGTGCATAGCTACTTATTGCAAAATGTCTCTGCACCTGTGTCAGATCATACAAGATTTGTATAAGAAAGATGGATCATCTAGAATCTAAGCTCCTTTACACATGCAGATGTCAGTGTGTATGCCCAGATAACTGCATATACTTATATGAGGATATTTTCTCTGACCTTAAAAATTTCTGGCATTTTCCACCTCCTTTCTGCCTGGTATCCCCCACAGCACAAGACATGAACATGTTGAATCATGCTTGTACAAAAAGGGACAAATCACTTCTTTCCACAGAACAAAAGGAGGGAAGGGGAGAGCGACACACAGTGAACGCATGGCACAGCTAATGTGTGAGGAAGGCACTGAGAATGACCGCAGCTAAGTGTGTTCTCAGGACCGTTTCTGTTTTTTGCTGCAAAGCAGCAGCCCGGCAGCCAAAATTATGGGTGTGAACAGAGAGCACGTGGATCTCCTGCCCACCCACTGAGAGTGGCACCATTCCCTCTGGGGCATGTGCAGGGATACCAATCAAATGATGAGAGGCCCTCCTAGGATGAACGATTTCTATCACCTAGGATTTAGCTGATAGACTGGAAAGTGCTTTTAAATCCTTTAAATCTGTATACATGAAGGTGGGGATCAGGAAAGCTGAACTGGGAAAACACTATCAACAGCACAGATAACTCAAAGCTGATGAAATTAGCAGGAACCTTTCATACTAGAGTCTGTGAATTAAAGGCAGGTGAAAGGGAGATAAACAGCAACAGAAAGTTAAGGCAAGTGGAGCAGGTGGGGATAGGGAGCTTGTATTTTTCACTTAGCACTTGAAATGCTGGATTTTCACATAGATGCATTTCAATTGGTATGGACCTCCACTCCCTACCAAAGGGAGAGATGTGAAGCGTTATCTGATGCAAATGTAATTGTACAGCTTTATGGAAGGCAGTAAGCATACAACATGTCAACTTTTTGGCTTGCTGTTTCTTCTGTTTAAATAAAAGTTGTATGTATCAGATTCACAACCCAATTTGTCCTTTAGTAATAGAAGAGAGGAAATTTTTTCCCCTGGGTTACCATTTCGGTTCCGATTCCTGTTCTGTGACATTATAGTCAGAGATAACTGTGAATATAGTAATTTCATATTACATCAAGATGTTGTATTTGTAACTTAGAGGTAGAAGGCTTTTTAAGCTATACAATGGGTAGCACCAGGATAAACTTCATTCCCTGCTTTGATCCAAGCATGTCTGTGCCCTTGACTGTATCTCTGAATTGGATGAAAAGAGTGAGCTATCCCTGAATGACTCCTAAGAATAAGAGAGGCAGATGTGATTACATGTAGCAGAAACAAAGACCTAAATAAAGAGATAGACGAAGTCCATCCAGTTCTTGGCTTTGCTTCTGTAAGATTCGATACTGCTAGTGCAGTGATTGACACATATCTGTCAGGCAGCTACTAGATCACCAGAATCACCTTCCAGCCTGCTGAGCGGGATTAACTTTCTTTTCTGACTTATTTAGACCTGATTAGGAACAGGAGTACTGTGATGAAAGGTTCAGACCCCACTATTCTTTTGTCCCCACACAAACCTTTTCAGGGCCAGTGACTGTCCTTCAGTGCTGATGGAAGCTGCAGACCACAAGCTATGTTTGATAAAGGACGGCTCAAAGAGTTGAGGTGTACTAAAATCAGATGGGAACAGTTGCTGTGATTTGGTGGTGGCAGTTTTTCGAAGGAGGATTCTTTTTACTGGGCTTAGTCCCACATGGTTTCATTAGCAGCAGAACATACTCTGAAAGTCATTTACTGTGACAGACAACATCACAGTAAACAACAATGTGCATTTGTGAGAGTCAGGCATCTGTCTCTGTTCATTATGCTACTTATTAAGTACAGCCTTTCTTGTGAATAAGCATTCCAGTATTTCCTCAAATAAATCCACGGTCTGCTCCCTGCCTTCTCTTCTCATACAGGCACTCTGAAAGGTGGTGAGCTGCCACCTCTGAGGTGCTGTGTTGTGTCATGCCACCCACAAGAAGCTATAACAGCCTGAAAAGTCACCATAAGGAAGAGAAGGTAAGAAAGGGAGAGTGAAATCTAAAGAGCTTCACAGGGCACATCTCCCCATACTGGCGGATACTGGGGATGCTCCATTCCTTCACTGCACAGCTGGCTCAAGTAATTTGATCAGTCACTGCATTCCTTTTTCAAAAGCTAATCTTCATCCCAAACTGGCTGTTATCTGGATCTAGGAAATTTCTAACTGCAATGCTCTGGCACATGATACTACCTGAAAGTGAAACTCTGCTATGAATTAGACAGAACTCAAACCCTCAACTTGCACATCCAGGAATTTGGGTGTCTGGTACCTTTGCATGTTGCGTAGCACTCTGCCCTGCATGCTCTCCCTGCATGGTGGAGAGGAGCCCAATTTGGGCTGTGCACTGAGAGCATCATGTCAACCATGGCATGGGCTTGGCATGCTAATTCACTCAGCTCCTCTCTACAGCTGGATACAGAACTGATACTCCTAAAACTGCTTGTGAGAAATTGGGCTTATTACAGGTACTGTCAGCTGGAGGACCAATACCAAGTGCCACGCTATCAGGTCCTCACAAGCAGCAGCATGTTCCCTGCTTCCAAGTGGCACCCAGAGGTGCTGCAGAGAGAGGGCAGGAGTGCAGTGTTCAGTTTTGCTTGCTCTGATCATCACCAACGCGGCTATTAAGTGAGTTGCCTGATCCATTCTCTCTGTGTATCAGTTCAACTTCCACAGGAATATGGTAAAGCTGTGATTAGACAACATTCATGGAAATGCAGATTGCTTTTTATCTATTATTCACCCAGGATTCTGAGGTAGCCTGCCATTTTTAATTTTACATAACCTATTTTCTCAGAAAATGGCAGAGACCGAGACATATGACACTTATCCCAGAATAAGGATTCAGAAACTGAGATGCTCATATGGACTTTTACTGTTAATCTGGAGATATTGCATAATTCTCTATGGCTTAGTCAAAACCTTGTCATTTCTGCCAATTGTGGAAATCTCTGAAGTAAAAGCTTGCCTATCAGAAAACCTAGGCGATGAGGGAAGAAGAGTAACAAAAGCCATTTCTCAGTTCTCAATGGTTCTTAGATGAAAGCAGTTTACAGCCACTAATGACTTGAATTAGAGTGGCTTTCTAAAAGACCTAGCATTAAAAGATGATGTTATTTCATTACAAAATTTTTAAGTCATGCACCCACAAGAGGAGCAATGGATTTGTTTCCTATGATATAAAAATGTCTTAGATTATTAGCACAGCTGGGAGAAAAATATGATTTACTAATTTTTGTATTATATGTAGATGTCTGTCTTGAGTGATGCATTTCAATTTTATTTAGATTTCATATGAGAATATGATGCAGTGTCCATTGTAGTTTTCCGCTTTTGAAATGTATCTGTCCTCCTCAGCATTAAAAAATGTGAGAGAAGTACAGTCCAGCTTTGCATAACAGCACGAGTTCTTTGTAAAGTAAATTGCCATGTGTCCTCTCTATACACAATATGCTCAAATCCAAGGAATTCGTATGTTAAATTTGAATAATGGGACAAAATATGGTAATTCCTCTTTGCTGACATAAATGCATTAACCACTACAACACAATCATTCTTCAGTACAGAAATGTGTTCTTTAAAGTAGGGGTAATTGCAAAATGGCTAACCAGAAAGGAATACAGCTTCCAAAAAAATCACATCTGATTGGTGTATGTCACAAGTGGGTAGTAAAATTGGGTTCTGCTCAGAACAATTTGGAACAATTGATTTGGTTTATGACTTTGACCAAAATACGCAAAAATACAACATTCTTTCACAGTTACACTATAATTGTTCATACTACTAAGAGAACAAGAAAGAGGGGAAATGCCTATTCAACAGAGTTTCATTGTGAAAACGGGCCTATTAGACAGAGTTTTGATGTTAAAATGGCTAATAGAAAATCTGAATAAGATACTTGAAATATCACACCTTCTACAAGCCCATGGACTCTGCAGGTTGCATATCAAATACACGTAATACCAGTGACTCATGTGGACCCAACTGTGTGCAGAATTTCACTGAAGCCTCTGATTTTATACCCGTCATCCATTGTGGGTACAAATGACATCACTGAAATGCTTGATTTCTTTGCCCATGCCTCTCCAAGGCTGCTGAGACGGAATGATATGCTTGATTTGACAACTCTTAGGCTCTGAGCCTGGAGGTAGATTATAATCTGCAAAAGGTCCTTAACTCCACATTTCACTTCTAATCAAAAGACAGTGGAGTTAGTTCACTGGCAAAACCAGAGAGGGCTGACTCTTGTGTGGGTATGTACAGCTGAGCATCTGATGCTCTTCTCTGGGTCAGAATGCTGTCTGCCTCTCTGCTGTGTGCTGCTGTGGCCCATATATCACTTCATACCCTTCCAGGGAGCACAGGATGGGACTGGGAGCAGTTCAGGAAATGGCTACACACTTCTCTCCACATGTGAAAAGATGCAGAAGTCTATATGCACAGAACTGGCCTAAAGAGGGGCAGAATTAACCTCTTCACAGCTAGACTCGGTGACAGCAAGCAGCAGGGTATGAAGGCTTTGCTGAACCAAACAGAACATGTTGTTTCTTGCAGTAAATAGGCAGAACAAAAAAATCAGAAACAACAATGTGAATATCTTAGTTCAGTCAACTAATTTAAAAATGTGATTTTAGGGCCAGGAGCAACTCATTAGCTACAGCCTAAAGCTTTCCCAGTAAATCTTAGGAACAATTGAATGGTTTCATATTATAAAAAGCTTGTTATAATAAATGGACATTTTAAGTGCCAGGAAAATTTAAAGAACCGAACCTTCCAGCAAAATCTTGTAAGGAGATAAACACACATCCAATTACATGCTATCTTGACCACTTCTGCACATATTCAGTTGCTTAACACTGTTGTATACGCTCACATTCTCAGCAGGAGGGTTCATCATTCTCAGTAGAAACATTTCCCTGATTAAGGAAAATAAGAGTTAGAAAAGTACAGAGAAATGTTTTCAGAATATGTTAAAGGTGATAAAATGCTGGGGAATGACACAATCCCCTTAAGAGTGGAATTTGGTCTGCAAGACAAAACAAAGCTTTTTGAAGTTCTCTCCTTTTTCAAATGATAACTTGCACAGAAAGAATGAGATGAACTATTTTTCTGCAGAAGCTGGAAAGTTCAGCCTAATAACAGGGTTTATAATTTATTTTGTATGAACATTGGAGTAGAAGTAGCTATTGTGAAATATTGTACTATGCTAGGAGAGTACCTTGTTTTGTTTCATCTAATTGAATATCAGTAAGTAGCTATTCTTGATGCACCATCTTTCACAGGTGCTTGCCAGGTGTTTGTTCATTAAATAACAGCTTTATTTATTTATCTTCCTTGACAGGTTAAAAAATTAGTTCCTGTGAAGAAACCTTAAATTAGGGATTATAAGGCACATGTGGCACAAGGCAATTATTACTGCACCTTCAGAAAACTCAGGCAGTCTGCATGGAGAATTGAAGAATGCTGGAAAGGGAGAGTGGAAAGAAAGACCTGGGTACACACACATGCTGCATCAATTCCACATTGATGGAATTCTCCTCTAAGTAAAGATTGGAAAGTGTCAATGGGAAAGAGGTAAGATCTTCAAGCAGGTCACAACGTTGCCTCTTTCCAAGTTTCAACACATTTTGAACCTGAGACATCTCTCCCTTACCAGGTACACACTTTGTAAGATTCTTTGCAAGGAAGGAAATGTCTCAGAAAGATGTTTTGGCTTTGAGCTTAGTTCTGTTTTCAAACAGAACCTCAGAAGGATTTCTATTAGTTTGCCAGACTGCATCTCTCATCTCCTAAATCCAAACTATGGATATTTAAAATGCTGGTCAGGGTGTCTGAAGTATGCAGGGAAAGTGACATGGGACCTGTCCCAGCACCTGGTCTCAGCTGTGCTGGGTCCAGAAAAAAACAGCTGAGGAAGAGCAAGAAGGAGCAGCAGCTCTGTTCCTAGCTTTTCCTTGACAGTGCTGTCTGCTGCTACAGGGCAGGCAAACCTTAAGGCATTGTACCTTTCTGCTAGATGCTTTAGATGCCTCCATGCTCAGGTTGGGCATCCTGCTGTCAGCTGGCCAGCCTTCCCAGGGAGCTGGATAAACATCTTGCTTGTCTCAGTGGACTCCTTGAAGGCAGCAAGATGACTGACAGTCAGGCAGTCCTTCCAGTCGTTTTTCTCATTGAAAACCATAAGGATTTCAAACTCTAGCACCCACATATTTTAAAGCTTTTTATCCTTCATAAGTAGAATTAACAAACAGAAGGGAGTCTTTTCCAGTATGTACCATAGGTTTAACTTTACACTTGATCCCTGTGATGAGAGAGCAAAATACCTGCGTGTTCAGAGGCCTGGACTCGGTGTATGTTAAATAAAACCAGTCATGGAGCAGAGGCTTTTCTGCATGTTGTTCTTCAGGCTATGTTCCAGAAATGCATGCACTTAATTTTACATGTGTGCATGTCATTTCCATTGACAGCCACATAAAAATCATATCTCTAAATGTGCTGATGTGCGTTTCTGGCTTGCAATGTAAATCCCTGATAGAGCAGCTGTGGCAGACTATTTTATCAGATGAAGGAAAAGAAAGATTCTTGCAGAATGTAGTTTTGTATAGAACCAACTGACATTCTGAGTAAAAATCTTGCCTCAAATAATACATTTGATAGAATTATTTAGGTTGAAAAAGACCCTCAAGATCGTCAAGTTCAACTGTAAATCTACCAGCACCATGTCCACCACTAAACCATGTTCCTAAGTGCCACATCTACACGACTTTTAAATACCTCCAGGGATGATGACCCAACCACTTCCCTGGGCAGCCTGTTCCAATGCTTGATAACCCTTTTAGTGAAGATAGTTTTCCTAATATACAATCTAGACCTCCCTGGTGCAATTTGAGGCCATTTCCTCTTGTTTAATCACTTGTTACTTGGGAGAAGAGACCAACACCCACCTCACTACAGCTTCCTTTCAGGTAGTTGTAGAGAGCAATAAGGTCTCCCCTGAGCCTCGTCTTCTCCAGGCTAAACAACCCCAGTTCCCTCAGCTGCTCCTTGTAAGGCTCGTGCTCTAGACCCTTCACCAGGTTTGTTGTCCTTCTCTAGACAAACTCCAGCACCTCAGTGCCTTTCTTGCAGTGAACTGAACACAGTATTTGAGACACTAGGCACTGTACAGTCTCATTTTAACACCTATCCACACTAAGCAGATTAATGATTTTACTGGCACTCTCTGCCCTGTCTAAAAGGCGGAAAAAAACCCCAACCCAACAACTATTCCAAAACCCATGCTAATCTTTTACCCTAATTAAACCATTAGAACAGTAAATGTTCATTATAAGCTTTTCTTAAACAGAATTCTTGAAAGAGAACTTGCATTATGTTTCCTCTGGGATTTACAATATTGTAAGTGCCTTATTTTTTGTGGTTATATGAGGGCTGTTTCCTATTGCACAATTTCTATTTGTTTGCTATGGGAGAAATGTGTCAAGTCCTGTACATAACGTCTCTTTGTCTTGTACCAAAATGAATCAACCTGATCTCACTGAACAGCAAACCTTTCACTGACTTGAACTGGAGCTGGGCCCATTCAAGAGTTACATGAGAATTCTGAAGTTTGTTTTTAATTTTGCAGTTCTTTTGGTTACGTTAAATAGTGCCAAGAAACCACTGGATTTGGGATTGGTGGGCAGAACTGTAGCCTTCAGCAACTGATTGATGTTTGGATTTGCTCAGCAATTTTGGTGCATGATGTCAGTCTGATTAAAGACTGCATACAGTTATTCAGGAAACAGTGGATAATACATTGTCTATGAAAACTGGGGGTATAAGAAGCAGCAGGAGCACAGCACAAAGATTACAAAAAGAACTAAAGTGCACTATTTAACAGCTAATTAGAGTCATCAGTGAAGCACTTTTAGTGTGGATAACTGGAGGCATTATGCCACTGAACAGGGATGTGCATGGAATGTTTCATTAGCTTCTGGGAATTTCAATACTGGAAAGTTACTGAGAAATATTTCAAGAGGGAGAGCAAAAATTACCAGAGGTCAGGGATCAATTTAACACACATGTATGAAAAATTCACAGGAACAGGTTGGCTAAATATTGGCTAAAATAGAGATGTGTTAATAAAGAAGATCTATTAACTGATTTTGAATCTAATGGTAAAATAAAATTTTTCATTTAAAATCAGGTATGTTCTTCCTCTTTTCAATTTCACTTGCATCCTCCTAACTTTTAAGTAGTTTTTTTACCCTTAGTAAAATCAGTGGTGTCCTTTAATTTCAGAGCCACAAATGGGCATTGCTGCCACTTGTCTGAGCTGGAAAAATCAGAGTAATCGTTTCTTCAGTTAATTCCTCTTTGAAGCAGACCGATGTTTGAAAGGTAAAACATCTAGATTTGATTTAAAGATTTTCTACAGATGTAGAATTTACAAATCATTGAACGCTCTTTCAGTGGTTAATTATTACCATTGTAAAAAGAAACAAAACACAAAAGTAATCAAACTAAATATTTCCAAAATCAACCAATGGACTTCATTAAACCTAGGACCATGAAGCTCTTCAGTTTTCATTTGTATTTCCCACATGGATACATATTGATTTTAAGTCAATGCTGAAGTCCTGTCTTTAATAAGCAGAGACAGCATCCTAAGACTTGCTTTATAAGGAATATTTTTCAATCTTTTAATTATTCCTGCCACTTTAAGTGCCACCCTTTCTTGACTGTGGATGCAGTTCTTTGGTAGCAAGTCTACCACTGACAAGACAAAATAATAAACCCACCTCCTAACCTGGTAGTAAATCCAGGAATTAGAGTATCCCTTTTAGTCACACTATCAGCGGGAAGTTTGCCTTACAGCTGGTTAGCTCTCAGGGGCCTGTCTTGTGCCTTCTACTGTTATTGCTTTCCAGGTCAAGCGACACTTCTCTTCAGGCACAGCTTGATTTTTTTTTTTTTTTAACCCTGAAAGCATCTATTTAGGTTTGACGCTGTTGAGGAATATATTTGCCAGTCTCCAGCTTACCAAGCCATCCAAATCTGTCTATGGTTTTGAGACATCACCTGGAGTATTATTCCCTCAATTCTTGTGCCGTTTTCACACTTTATCAGTCATTGTCTACGTCTTTGAGGTCATTTCCTAGTGTTAAGCTGTACATGGTCAAAAAACTACCCTGAGCAACCTTCTAGAAACTCACCCTTCTTTGCAGCTATGGCTGGGGACCATGGCTAAGGAAGGTGTCAGTACACACAGAGTTGTGCTGATTTTTGTACCATCTGAGTTTCTTGCTGTGTTGCACAGCCAGTCCCCTTGTGCGAATCTACCTCTCTAACAGTGCCTACTCTTAAAAGCACATATAGCACGAACTCACTCTTCCCTGAAGTCTTTTCTAGGAAGAAAACAAAATGGAAAGCACACAATGAAACAATAGAAAGCCACTATTCTCTTGCACAACATGGGCATTTAGATTTAACATTATGTGATGAATGCTAAACGGGGTTCTGGAAATCCCTTTCCCCACCCATTGTTCACTGCAGCCTCCTCTTCAGTGAGGCTGGGAATAATGGGTCTCAGTTGAGTACCCTGCTGTCTGCATTTTCAATTATTCATCTGGATCTTAGAAGTAAAGAGGGGTAAAATCAGTAAGGCTTGACTTGTAATCTCTGGTGCTGCCAGTCTAACACTTTTCAGCAGCAATAATTTAACTTAGGGAAAAAAACCAACCCAATAGTAGTGTCACTTTAAATGTAAAAAGTTATAACATGCTGCTCTTTGGTATTAAATTCTAGCAGTGTAGCAGATTACACTAATAAACTGACAAAGAAAAATACATTTTACAGTTTTTAGGCACAAAGAAAGCACTGATCAAACATAATACACACAGCAGAACAGAGCACAGGGTTCTTTTGAATAATAAAGATTAGCTAAAAACATTTAAAAGGCTGTACACACAAAACCCCCCCACAGGGTGGGCTCTCTGAATAATGATTAAAAATATTATCACAAAAGAATATGATTCATTATTACAGCTTTTCTCAAGATGACTTCTCACACAGCTCTCCAAATGAATTCAACCTTATGAGCAAGCATAAATGAGTGAGTTTATGCTATCTGGACCTCCAAATCTGAAGTCTGAACGACGAAGGCTGGATCAAGACAACATGGGTCAATTCAAGCTCTTCTTTGCCCCGAGCAACTCCCTTGATGTCACTGAATGGGGTGCAAGACAAACACTTTTAAATAACTTTCCCAAATATTTTTTTGCAAGCTAGTTTAAAAATTTTCTGAAGGGTTAGATGTTGCAGTAGACCTGAACACAGAGAAATCTGGCCAAATATTGAACTCAAAAAGAGTTAGGATTTCTGAATAATTTAATTACCTATCTTTATTATATACTTTTTTGTTATTATGCCGTTACTAAATATAACTATTTATGAAATACTGAATTATATCCGGATTTACTCTTAAAGGCTGCCAATGCTAATTAGGGCCTGATAAACCTCAGAAGAATTAGTTCTTCAGCTAGGAACAGCAGACAAAGCCTTGAAAATGCCTCTTTGGGACTGCAACATCACTTGACCATTCAAGGAAGCTTGGTCCACTAAGATAACCACATCTTGGGTAAAGCTACCACACTGCAAAATAGTATCAGGACTACAGAAAGTGTCTCATTTAGCAGTGCATAGTTCGTACTCACTAGATACGTAGGTTGTGCCTCCATTAGAAAAGCAAACTACACTTGAAGCACCATCAGGTAAGGGTTTCCATGTGCAGAGTGGATTTGAGTGCCTAGCAATGCCCAAGTCATGGTCAAATATTCTCTGCAGTGCAAACAAGTCTCTGTCTGTCCTGATCCTCTCTACCCATGCCATTAAGATAAAAATCTTGCATGGAAGGTATTTTAACAGATTTTACAGACCTATGTTGATTACCCTGCTGTCCTTTTTTCTAATTTTAAAACTACATTTTCCAGATAGATCTAAAAATTGAAGATTGGGAGAACACATTAAAAAGTGTGTAAACATATTCTTATTATTTTTCTCCTATTTCAGTCCAGTGTTGAGTCTCGTGTGTGGCAATTCATTTAGTCACAAAGTTTTCCTCTGTATACCTATATATTGAGGTACTATTCTGTGTACGCATTACCTCGTTCCAAGGGGTTTCACATTAGTAAAGCATCACTATATCAAGTTCTAAAAATGTTGCCGTTAAATGATGTTATAGAGCACACCTTATTTACAACCTTATAGTTTAACCTTTGATCATACCCGACTAATGCATAAGGAAGGAAACCTCCTTCAGTGAGTCCTGTTTCTTGCTTCTGGAATGTAGTTGTGTCATAATAAGGAAAAACTGTCATTTTCTCTCTCAGCATAAAATTCTCAGTCTTTGCAGTGTTTCCAGCCTTCTATTCTGTTATAGTCTTGCATTTTCCGGTGTCCCTATCTTTCCAAACTGCATGCCATTTGTGGGCCTTCAGGAATTGCAGTGTAGCAGGGACACTGCTCCCATTCAAGTATTCTTTAATTCTTCTGGCTAGCACTGACAATGTGAAGAAGCAAGGCTTCTGAATTTGGGCTATAAGCATGAAATAAGCAGTATTTTTCTGCATACCTTAGGTCAGAGATGTAGCTGAGCTGTTGCAACTGCACTGTGTGTGCAAACTGCCGCACAGCAAGTCTGTTGTGGAGAAATCATTAAGTAAATGCTATGTAGAAGCACAAAGGGAGATATTTAAAATTCTTTTTCTAGTATCCTGTGCAATTCCAAGCTTTGTGTGACTGATGAATTTAGTAAAAGGGAAAGCGTTTCCTCTCACAATGCTGCTGAACTTTCTCCAGCCAAGGAATGATGTCATATGTGCAGCATGGTTGCAACGATTCACAGAAGCCAATTATAAACTAATTTTCAAGCCATTCTATCTAACACGACACAGACCGTGTATATGAAATTAAAGCAGAATAAATACATGTGAAATACAATACTCTTTCAGGGCAATACACAGCAAGAAATACCTGGACAGATAGAGTGGTATAAATGCTGAAAATACATTGCATGAGTGATACTGTATTGCCCAAAGTCGTCTATTTTTCAATTACTTGGCACAGGATTCCCCATCTCACAACACTCCCTGCAAATTATTCTTCTTCTTGCTAATACAACTCAGCGATGAGAGGTGAGAGCAGGAGTGAGGCTGGGGCTGGGCTCTGTGCCCATGTGCAACCACAGCCTGTCTCCTGTGGCTGTCAAAGTGCCACTCAGTGACGGTTTCGATAGTAGCCTGGGAACTAAACTTTGGTGACTGCAGAGGGAGTCCACATCACTCTTATTTCAGACAGGCAGCCATGCAGATGTCAAAATACTACTCTCTCATACTGAACAGGGCTCGGTTTGAAATGGTGAAGGTCAGTGATTCTCTTAATAAATTGTTGTTGTTTGAGCTCTGGGAATGCAAGTGATTCACATTGTTGCTACCAGTATTTACATCCTTGCATCGAACCAAGGCTAGAGTAATATTGATTCAGGTTACAAATCTCATCAGCAAGTAAACAAACACATTGTTCGTGAAAGACAATTCATGAGAGAAAAAATTCTGTTTCAACGTGGCTTAGCTACGCCATTATGCTGCTTCTTTTTCCGAGTCAGAATGAACATTTCTGATCTGTCAGTGCAGCAAGCCCACTCCTTCTGGTGATTTCCAATCAAGTTGTACCCTTCCCTTGTCATTAGCAGTCACCAACAGCATGTGGAATCAGAGCCTGAGCTGACGGTGGGGTTGTTATGCATGAGGCATAGGGGAATCCAGCTTGCTCTTCTGCAACAATATCCACTGTGAGGCACTGAGGGTAGTAAAGCTGGTTTCTGTCAGCATGTTACTGCATACATGATTTGGAAGACACACAGGAAGCAGAGGGCACAGTAACAAGATGACATAAATATAGTCTGCCAAGATTTATGTGTTTTTTCATGTGTCTCCCCTCAATTTTGACCAAGAACACTGCTGAGACCCCGGTGAACCTCTTTTGAACTTCCTCCAGTCCTCATGTTGACTGTGAGGAGATGACCCAAAGTGCCTGCTGGAGAGATGATGCAGAAAGACTATCTTTGCTTTCCTCCAGCCGATACAGGACTAATTCCAAGCTAAGACATCTTTATCTTTAGAACTGTTTTATATTTTCTGCGGCTTTATCTTTAGTACAGGCTGAACATACCTAAAAAAATGTAGGAACTTTAAGAATACAGATTTCAGTAATCTTTTCTTTTAAGCAAAAGGTATTATTTAATGCATCAGTAATTTCTCCTTTTGAATTATTCCAGCAGAATTATGTAATATACAGGAATGGCTACTGAAGGAAGCAATGAAGGAAATACTGAAGCAACACCAGTCTGTGCTTGAAGAACTGAGCACTACTGTTGTTCCTCTTGCATAGACTTTAAGAGTTGTTTAAACCACATAAATACACAAGATTCCCAAGCTAGTGAGCCAAATGATCTAGCCCTGGAGCTGGAAGCAATACAGCTGCACCATCATGACACTGTGCCCAAGCCAACAAGCATTGTTAGAGAGCTAACAGAGCAGTGCTACTTGGGGGTCCCAAGCTAGTTTTGCCACTGCATCAGCGTACCAACTTTCTTGGAACCCACTTTGCTGTTTCTTATATCATGCTGAACTTTAACAATGAGACTTTAATCAGCCAGCTCCATGAAGACATTTGTCTGACTAAGCTCCCACTGATTTTCAGGACCTAGGCATTTGTCCCTTTGCCTTGTTGGCAAAGAGCCTATGGCTTCATCTTTCTCTTTCACCTAAGCTGCACCTCTTCAGAGCAGGGTCTGTTTCTTACTATGCAGTACATCCTGTCTGGAAGGTTCCTGACTTCTAGTGGCATTTAAATAACAGTAACAATTTGACTGGGCTTATAAACTAGCAACACACAGGATTGGCAGGAAAGAGTAGACAAACTGCAGGAAAAGAAGTCATTTATACTTTTATGCATAATTGGAAAGTTCTCTTGAGGTCAGAAAATGAAGGAATATTTTATTTAAGTTATTCATCCACTCTTTAAAGCAAGCTAATGGGAGATTATGTGTGCCATCTATCAGTGCCAATTCACTAACTGCTGGAAAGGTACTCAGCCTATGGTTTTCATGTTCCACCTAGCCCATATCCATCTTTACTGATGTTGAAGGGGTCATCAAGGCTCCTGCTTCAGCAGAGACAAAAATCAGGGATTTGACAGCTGCTTTCTGCTTTTTTGTGCTTAGGAACAGTTATTATATTTAAATAGGTATCTTCTGAAATGCTTAGATAACCATCCTCCAGCCTTTATTGCAATTGATTAGAAAATTATTAAATCAATTTTCAGAACTCACGAGCTTTGAGCCCAAACATGACTACTTACAATTTTTATCAATAAACCACAATAATCAGATTTTTTAAGTTCTAATCCACCTTCTATTGGCTTTTATTTTGATAAATGGAAAATAATAAAAAATACAATTACAACAGGCAAAATTAGAGCTTGACTATAGATGCTCACATAGAGGACAATGAGGTCACAGGTTCTTCCTGTACAGTGAGAGTGATCACCACTCAGATTCACATGTTTCTTGCTCTAGCAAGAAAGACCTACAAGGAGCTTGATATTCTGGTCTAAATTTCACTGCTGGACAAATACTCCCAGGACATTTTCAGCATCACATCTCTGTCCCCTCCCTGCTATAAGATCCATCTCAGCAGAGTGAGTGGCAGGCAGCAACTCAGGAGACTTTACATCTTCCAATAAATGTCTTCATTTAGAAGAAATATCCAACAGATTAATGTAGATAACCTCAAATTACTGGGAAGTGTCCTTTGGGAGAAGAATGGACCACTGAACAAAGGTTGGTAGGTTCAGCTACTTACATAACAAGAGAAAGGGAAGAACTTGCATACTCCCGGGTAATCCTAGTAGGACTGCTCAAGGGTAAAAATTATCATTTAAAAGCCTTCCCTATACAACCCATTGGCATATGCTGTGCTTTACATGGACTTGTCTTACTTTTGTGCAGCTGGAGAGGTAATACCTACAATAAGAAAATATTAACATTAGCTGGACTTTCTGATGTTGTCATGGCTCTTGCCCTGAAATATCCTCTGGGAATTATCCTGTTCCATTATGTTTGTGGAGAATCATAAGATTTGCAATACTTTTTAGAAAGACATTTTCTCTTGGTAAAGACATCAGAACCCTCCCCCAAGGAAATCAAGTCAAAAGTAGCAATGTATTAAGAGCTGAAGCCCAAAGCCCTGTGAAACCTGTGTAACAGGATTTTTTTGTATTCCTTTAAGGGTTCAGATTTGGAGTTTTACCAGAGGGACTGTCTAATATTTGGTTTACGTTGTTGTTTTTTGGTTTTTTTTTTTTTTAAATAAAAGATTAAGATCTGTCTTGCAAAATTTGTAGCCTCAATGTGTCTTAGAAGACACAATTTTTAATGTTATATATCCCGGGTCCTATATCATATATCTTCTTCCATTCTGTCACTACTAAAACAATATTTTAAACTAATTACTAGGGTCTTTTATTCAGCAGTAATAACAAATGCAGAAATACAACTACAGAAACTAGTATCAGAGAAATGTTTATTCTGTTAAATGCATGATATTAATACGTTTATTTATTTATTTAAATTCATCTAGTTATCCAAACACTAAGAAACTGGAAGAGACTTGGAGAAGTGAAGCTGAGGTGGGCACAAAGCCTCCTGTGAACCTGCAAGAAGTATTCTGGCTACGATCATATCCTAGGTATACAGGATTAGTGAAAAAAACATACCAACACACAAGAGTTGACACAGTGAGCTTCAGAAGTAAAAGCATGAACTAAAGTATGAACTACCATAGCAGCCACACAACAGTCACTAAATTATGGCTTTATCGATTCATAGCCTTCATGCATATGATAACATGCTGTCTTCAGGAGTTGACATCAGTGCTGTTCTTTTTGTGAAAAATAATACTTGATATTGTCATGCAGTTAGATTTCAGTTTAACATGCAGATTTTTAGAAGTCCTCCAGAAAGAAGGGGAATAGACATGTGATTAACAGCATCAGTCACAAATAAATAACAAATGCTTTTGGTAGAACACAACATATTAAATGCTGTTGTGCTTTTGAACTAAAAATGGCTAATATGAAACAATGCTTCTCACATCTGCTTACCATCAGTTACTTTTAATAAGTTACCTGAAACAATTTTTTGAAATCATTGTATAACTGTAACCCTTCAAAACCTGTCAAGCAGCTATCACATAACCCATGGGACGTCACTGTACTCAGGGAAGGGATAAGTTACGTGTGGCTACCTCTGATGTTATCTGTACAGTTATACCTTAGATACTGGTAATGTGCCTTTTTTTTTTTTTTTAAGGTAGTAAATATATTAAGGAAATAACTGGAAATTCACTACTTTTTGCCATTCAAGGGATCTGCTTTTAGAACACTCACTTGCAAGTAGAATATTTCACTGATTATGGCCTAATTCTCCAAGGTGTTAAAGGGTAACATCTTAATTTGAGACCCACTCTACCCTTGCATCATTCATTGACTTCTATGGAGACTGAGGATGCTCATTAGCTTGCAGGATAAGGCTTCTCAATCTTAAATGCATGAGTAATTGTTATAATTAACAGAAGGTTCATATATCTGAATGCTATGTTGAGTGGAGCCTAAGGTAGCTTTACGTTTTACAACTGCCAGCAAACCAATAAAGACTGAAGCTAACATTTTTTGCGCAGTATCAGCAGAACTCCTTATTGTATCACTGCAAAACCATTACTGGTAACTCTGAAGGGCAAAGGAACTCAGACTTTACTTCTGGATTCCATGTCAGATACAGTGGCAGTGTTTGAATGTGGAGAAATCTTTGAAAAATAAGGAGTTCCATCACATCAGGAAATTTCTCTGGTGAGAACAGGAGAAATGGATGGAAGGACAGAGGAGTCAGGTGTGCTTCCTTCCCTTTCTGGTCCTGAAAACCCTCTTGAACTTCAAAGCATGACCCACCTCTTATCTGCCAGTTTCCAAACATACAACCAAGCTGACAAGCAGCATGATTGAGAAGAGAGGTCTGAGTAATGGAGATTTCTGAACACATCTCAAACTGATGTGTTTATTATTATGATTTATACTGTTATCATGCCTAGAGGTCAAATGGATAAGGGTCTATTATATAGATATATTATAAACATATAAAAACTATGTTTGGCCCCAAAGGGAGCCATGGGTTGCTAATCCTTTTTGAAAACCTAGGTTTTAGTGTGTTTAACAGATGATCGTACAACCATATCACTGCATCTTATTTTGCACAAATAGCTATGTTAATTATCACACAGATAAGTAAAACTAAACATAGCAGGAAACGTTTATTTATTCACTGTGCATGCACATAACATTAGGCATTAGATTTTCTCAGTTTGATTTCATAATTGAAAGAAAATAATTTGCAGGTGATATAAATTGAATTATTCCAAAATTTAAAGCACAGCTATGTTAAGTAGTAACACCTACTTATTTCAAGAAACAATGTTTGTTCTACAGCAGGTCATACAGCAACAGCAGAACAGCACTGCAGAGGAACAATTCATTTTTCAATGTAAAAATGTATGATGTGAATCTATGCACTGAATTAAAAAAGATTAATCATTTAGCTATCTAGAAAAAAAATGCCTAGATGAATTCATTGCTACAATCTGAAAGTCAGGAGACTAATCCAATTAAACATGTAAATGGGGTACCTAAAGTGTTCATTTGCAGTGTCCTTCAAGCTAATAATTAAATGATGGATTTTAAAACTAATTGTTAAGAAAAGTGTCAGCAGTTAGCCAGAAATTCAGTGTGCCTTTAAACTTGTGCTACCAGTTAATCCTTGAATGACAAAGTCAATCCATTTCCAAACATTCACCTATTCCCAGCTCAAAGTACTGGACAATAAAAATTCTGATTTCCACTGTGGAACTTTAAATTACTAGAATAACTCTGAATGTATATTATCACATGTGTTCAGAATCGTGAGCATTTGTCAGCTAATTACATTGAGGGCACTGGATAAGACAACCCTCTAGGTGGCAAAATAGCAGTGAGCAGAGTGGTTTGACACCGTTCTCAGCAACTACCATAACCAAGAAACAGTTGAATAAATGAATTTCTGCAGCTTGCTCTCTAATTGAAATAGTCCCACACAGGAGCAATCATGATCTGCACAGAAAAGGCACATAATTACCACTAGTTATGGTCTGCTATTGTATCTTATGAGTAATTGATCTAATTTGCCTTGTCAGCTTAAGTATGTAAAAATCACATCTTCTGCAAATTCTTGACATTAGTCTTAAAGTCATGAATTTTAAAAAGAATCTATATATTTGGGACTCAAAGATATAACCTCTAAGTTTTTAAAACCCTGGAGAAAAGAAAAAGAACATTTCATGGCTTCATATGACTGAGAGTCCATCTCTCATAAGAGGAATTAATCTCTGATACTGATGGGTGAAAAAAAAAATCACATCTGTTGCTTTCAAACAGTACTTACAGTACTTTTACCTACAAATTTCTGAAAAAATATTTGCAGTGGTTTGGTGATAAGAACCAGATGAACAAATTTGACTGTGCTATTTTGGTGCAAATGTTTTTGCAAGTATTTACAGTTTTACCTGTCATATTGCTGCTTTCAGGAAAAAAAAAAAATTCATCTTACCTGAGTACCCAATGCTGCATATACCAAAACAGAGTTTTCATTATTTTCACTATCATAGAATCACAGAATGGTTTGGGTTGGAAGGAACCTTAAAGATCATCTAGCTCCAACCCCCCTGCCATGGGCAGGGACAACTTTCATGAGACCAGGTTGCTCAAAGCCTCATCCAGCCTGGCCTTGAACACTTCCAGGGATGGGGCACCCACAGCTTCTCTGGGCAGCCTGTTCCAGTGCCTCACCACCCTCTCCAGGAAGAATTTCTTCCTGATATCTAATCTAAATCTCCCTGCTTTCAATTTAAACCCTTTACCCTGTGTCCTGTCACTACAGGCCCTTGTAAAAGTCCCCCCTCCCAGCTTCCTACATTCTAGTTTTTCCCATCTTTAGTTCTCTGATTGCCAGTTAACTATTTCAGCAATAGCTCTGTCTGATAGCCTGGGAGAAACCTGTCAGCATGCACTATTAGGTTTAAAGACTTTAAATCAGCACTGTTTCATTGAAGGTAATGAAGTGAAACCATATTACTTCATCTGCCCATCTGAATTTGTTTTCCTCCAAAAACACTTCTATGGCCATTCATATCTGTCATTTATACAGAGTTACATGGAATAAGAAAAGTCAATGAGATTCATGAAGACTCAAGATACTACAATAATCAAGCAGCTTTTCTACCAGATAAGAACCAGAAGGAAAGAAGAAAAACATCCTCTTCACATCATGATTTAGCTATGCTGAAGGGGTAACATTTGAAAGAACATGTTGCTTAAAATCTTAACTCATGCATTACAACTTGTGTGAAAGTTGTATTATGCAGAATGAGTTGTTTCATATTTAATTATCAAGAATTTCTAGGTGATCTATTGACAATTTGTGAGTAACCAGCTCACGTCCCTAAATTCTATTGTGCCTCTTTTGTGATTAAAGCCCAATTTCTGGACTTTTTTCCATACATTTCCTGCTTCACATAAACATATGCAAGCCTGCATAACCTTTATTTTTTGCTTTCCAAAAATGCAGATGATACTACAACACATAAATACTGCTGATGTCTGACATCATGGTTATTTTAGGTGGTTCCAGCTTCATTCAATAGCATCTGGCACAAACAAGTCTGAAAATAGAGAGCAACAATGACATCTGTGAGAGTGCGGTGAGAACAGTGACACCTGTGAGAGAGCGAGTGAACCCGAAAGTCTACACTGTGCATCCACAAAGCGGTGATTTTCCAGATGAGTAGATTGCTTGCCTAGGAACCTCATAATGTGAAACAGCCTTGTAAGTCACTGTCATAGCTGGCTCTTTCTTGTAGTGATAGATAGTTACATCCAGAATTAAGGCAGTTTGCAAAGCTCTGGTCACAGTCCTTTATGCTCAGCATTTCTACTTCTTTTCTTTGATGAAAGGTGAGTGTTTCCGGTTCTGTTAATTATGAGGGAAGTGCAAAATAAACACAGTCAAACCAGAGGTGTGACTCAGATTTCCAGAAGTCTAAAGGCTGTGCCAAGCGCTATTACTTCAGACAAGTTTCTGGCACCTACAATTGTCACCCCCAAATTTAAAATATCCCCAATGTTTATATGATTTTGGATAGTAAAATAAACCATAGGGGAACCACTTCTGTTTTCTGAAGTGTGCTGTAAACATGCAATTCTTTCTTGCCTTGCATACACCCTATAGTTCATACTGTTTTCTATAGTACACTTGCTTCACTGAGGAACCAGACGTCTGGGGATTTTAGTCTTCTCTCTCTGTCTGAAGCTGCATCTAATCCTACAATGAAGAAATAATTGGATCACATTGCTCACAGCACACACAGCAGAAGTACTGCTATAAATGTATACTTTTAATTGAAAACAGTGCAACTTGATAATCCGTGAAGAATTTCAAAGCTGACTGTGGACTTGGCTGTAAGGGCAACACAGAGTTGAGGTGGTGGGGTACATCATGCTGCCTGGAGTAAAAGCTATCCCCAAATCACTTTGTAACAATTAAGATGTTTGATCTGAATAAAATGTTTCCACTTATGAACCTCAGTCTGTTTAGGAAGAAGGATGTGGTTAATACTTCAACAATGAGTAAGAGCTGGCCTTGCTGAAGCAGGTAACAATATTCTGAAGAGTACCTGAGCCCCATGACTTGATCACCTATGAAGGCCCACTCACAGCAGGCGTGTCCAGCACAGATAACGGTGGATGAAGTTAGTGTAGCTCTCATCTGCAGGCAGGCACATTTGCTATTGGATTACATGAGAACCCTACACCAAATCTGGTCTGACCTGATCTGGCATTCTCCAAACAGCCTCAGTTTATGACAGAGAAATTCTGGGACAGGAGCTTCATCCTGTAATCATCTATAAGGAAAACTGCTTGGCACTATGCTTAGAATTGCTCAAGTGATTCAGACTTTTTTCTCTGAGACACAACTGCAACGTGGTATTGGTAAATACCTTTATAATTACTTTTTTCTTCCGTAGTTCATTCTAGGAAAGAAACCTCAACTGCCTTGATTGTTTTCTCTCCATCTTCCATGTCATAGCCTGGCTTCTAAGATCACATACAGCTCTAGCTTAGGCAGAAGTCACACCAACAGAACACTACCCAGCCTACTTTCTCTTAGATTGCCTTCTCCTGCTACTAAAACCTGTTTACAATGCATTATCAGAACTCTTCTCTCCTTCCAAACAATGTTTTGACCACCAAGTAACTTAGAGTTCAGTCCCTTTGTCTTTTTATGCTGAATGTCTCCCCAGTGGTATCATCCTTTCCCGTGCCTGACTATTACTCCTGGTAATACTGGTCTAAACTAAAGTGTAAGCTCCTTTCCCCTGATTTGGGATAATTTTTGGTGCTAACCAAAGGAAAAATATCAGTTTCAAACAGGTTAAATGTCAACATTCTTGACTTTTCTCCATTATTTCCTTTGTCTCAAGAAGACAAAGGAAATTACATCTCTTAAAGCACTTTATTTGCTTCAAAGTATCAAGTATCTAGAGTGAGCCATAAGCAGGTAATATTAGGAGCCTATAGTGTGGCTATAGTCACACTTTTAACACGTATTCTGCAAGGCTACTTATTTTCTTGCCTATATCTCCACTAAGGTTTCTTACAAGGAAAATTTTTAATTACAGAGTGTAATACTTCAGACTGTACCTGATGATGCTTTCATTGTTCCCAATCACTACAGATATTATTTTGAATGCTTATTCAAACCGAATGAGACTTTTGAGATTCATCCAGTTCTACAAATCAATTGAAAGAATGTATTTTTGTGGCTATTTTTATAGCCACATGATAGTTATCCAGGTGACGTGGGCTTAAGCCCAGGTTGTTGCCTTCCCCTGGTGTGCACTGTCAGAAATTTGGACCCTGCAGCTTGGTGCAGCACATGACTCACTGTATTAGGGCAAATGTTACCCTTCCTGATGGGAGTCTTGTACTCACTCTACAGCAGTGCTTGGCAGGATGGGGTAACATGGTGGTTCATATCGAAACACTACCAGTTAGCAAAACTTTATATGTGGCTCATGAAAACTAAGGCAAAGTTGAGTTTTCCTGCAGTATTCCCTGAAGCTGGTATCATCTATGTGCATCTCTGTGGTATCTGATCTCCCCTTTCTTGCAATACATATTCCACTACCTTGCAAAACATCTTCTAACCAGCTTTGTAGTTTTCTCAATGCATTTGTGCTTCTGAAGTATTCACATATGTCTGCTTGCATAACTCAATTCACCATAGTTAGGAAATCTGCAAGTCTAGGTAGATTAATTAGACATCAGTTATAGCTATCCTAGTCTTCCTAGTCCTGTTTGCTAATTACTCAGAATTATATAATTGGTATCATTACCATCATCAATTCTCAATACTTAGTTGTACTTAAAAATGCCCATTTAGTCAGTTTCATAACTTGCCTGCTTACCAAGGCTGTAACCAAACCACACATTCCTTTCTTTAGGCTTAAGTAATCATAAATCCATACTATGCCTGCGATACAGCAGAGTGTCTTTGGTGAGCTGCACTTTGCAACTCACACATACTGTCAGGTGTACTTATCTATAAGACTACATCAACTCAAAATTAAAAGAAACAGGTAATACTTCTTTTTTACCTGCCCCCTCCAAGATCCATAAATTAAGTAAAAAGCCAAAGGCAAGTGCCAGGCAGAGGTGATGTGTTTACCTGCTGAATGGTTTAAGACGTGCAGAATCCCAGCAGGTACAGTCAGCATCAAAAGTCTCGTCACTCTCTGCCTTTCAGTTCCCTTGTTCACCTGCTGACTCTATGGCTATCCCTTTCACTATTCTAGGAAAATGCTGACTGAGTGACGCTGATCTTTCCATGCCCTGCGTAGCTCTGTGGTGGACTGGTGTTACCCTCGAGCCTTTTTGTCCACCGGCTGTTTGACACAGCTTGCCTGTTAGTGCTTTCTTCCTGACGCATTTTCCCATTTGAGATTCAACCCTTAAACTACTTCTTTCCTTCATGCTCATGATTTACAAATAAAACTTGCTCCCTTTCCCCAAACTATTCTGTATAAACTGTGATACACCTGTTACTTGGGAACATGGAAGTTTGTGGATTTTTTTTGCGGGAGGGGGCAGTAAGGAGGATATAGCTAACAACATGTTAGCTGGCGACTTGGATGTCTTGAAAAATACTCTCAGAGAAGTGCTTGTGTGATGGGGAAGAAGGTGAACTAGTACTGCCGAGATCTATGCCTAGCTCTTGCTGTCACCTGAAGCAATTTTTCAGCCTCTATACCTCAATTTATACGTATAACAATACTTATTCCATTGATTATCACAGGTTTTAATTAATTCCATTTGTAAACAACTAGGGGGTGATTGAGTAAAGTGCATTCAGAAACTCAAAGACTATTAAGAAAGTTTATCTGAAAGCTTTGGGCTAGACTTTGAGCCTTGCCTCGTTTTCAAGTTACTGCAAACAAGAAAACAAGCAATCCCTCAGTGAAGGACAAGACCCAACCAGCAATTATGAATGTATTCCTAGAGGCCTTATTTCGGGTGCAACGTTATATCAAGAATGTTAATGCACTACCTCTTACCCTTGTAAAGAAAAGCTGAGCGTCATAATCTGACACAAACTGATACATCTGAAAGCACAATTTGGAATATATACATTCCTACAGGCCTCCGTCTAGATGCTGCCACATTTGCTTCCTCCTGGGTCACAGGGACACTAGCACATAGCTAGAGTGGAAGGCAGCCTGCCTTCTGCTCACCTCTTCCCCTTCCAGTGCACGTGTGTCTCAGCATTACACACCCTGTGGATGACAACTACTCCTGTCTCCTTTCACCTATGCTTAGGCAAAGGAGATTTTTCTGGGGCAGAAGGGTACCTGGAAAGCACCAAGAATTAAGCTCCATGTTCAAGGAGATGGAAAAGTACATCTTAATCATATTTGTCTTCCCACCCTAGAAGTATATTCAAGTGCCCTGGGTTTGTCATTCCCTTCTTGTCAGGGTTGAATGGCAGACGTTTACACAGGGTTAAAAACTACTTTTCTGTAGAAATAAATTCCCATGTGAAAAAACATCTACAGTCACATTGAAGCACACGGAGATTGCCAAATTATTGTCAATATCAAAAAACCACCTCACTTATAAGGAATCCTATGACAAGTGCCTAAGCAGGATGCACAAGGCAGAGCTCACCAGCACGTAATGTCAATGTGCAAACTAACCAAGCTGAGTAAATTGTGCCCTGAATAATCATTGTTCTGGTGAGGAACCAACACCACTAATTTTTTAATTTTTTTTTTTTTTTTTAAGAATCAAGTGCCGTAGGATTTTATTTAAACCCAAAGTATTTAGAGAAGGTAATTTAAAAAAAGAATTACGCCCTCAGTGACCACACAAGTTATTTCAGGAATATTCCCACAATCCAGTTAAACTGTAAATAAAGCTCTTAAAATCTTTGTAAGTGGACTGCAGATAATTTGTGCCAGTGCGCATGGCATGGCATGGCATGGCATGGCATGGCATGGCATGGCATGACCCAGCTGCTACCCTGAGGGAAATGGTGGTGGTGGAGCTTAAACCAGTCAGTGGGGTTGCAGGCCGGTGTGGGTCCCAGGTTGGGCCATTCAGGGTGATTAGATACTTAGCACCCTCAGGGCTCTGAGAAAAAGATTGGTTCAACATCTGGTGATGCTTTGCTTTTTGAGCAGCTGTTGTTTGGCACCCTGGGAGTTCTTCCCTTCTCTGCCAGTAGCCATCCTCAGGCAGTTTTACAGCACCATGTTCTCTGTAAGAGCAAGTCCTTCATGCCGCATTGATCACCATTCATGCTCGCAGTGTAATAGCCTCAAATTAATGACTGGAACCTCCCTGAGGGTCCAGGAGCTCCACCAGCAGGCTGGGGAAGAAGTGCAATGATGTTGTAGACCAAGGATGGGCTGATTTCCACACAAGACTAGTGCATCTGTGCAGGGGAGTGCAGAGGCAAACTAGTGCCAGGGCCAGGAACAGGCCCTGTGAGTACCTACTTCACCTGCAGGACACCAGGAACCATAACCACACTTCCAATGCCAACCAACTGTGAGGAGATGGTGAGTAAAAACTGGTATTTCCTCCACATCTCATTATCCAGTCTTGCCTCCATCTTGTGCTTGCCAGCACTACCCTCCCAGAGTGTTCAACCAGGAAACTTAGACACAACTAATCCTTCTTCCTTCTGAGAAGGATTGCTAGAGTAAATGAAACTGTAGGTGATTATTTTCTTTCCATTGGAAAAGTACTTGCAGGATTTGATAGAGACTGTCTTATATGGTACACTCACTTTCAAAATGCTGTGTGCTTGTTTTCATTTTTTCTCTTGTGCATCCAAATCAATACATGTAAAGAAATTTTGTAGTATACTTGTTAAATTAAACATGCTTGCACTTATGTATTTATTGAACCTTTTAATGTTCTAGTTTGTCAGGGTCATGTTTACATCTTTGATTTTCTGGGCCCACATGTTTTAGCAAAAAAAAAAAAAAAGGCACAATCCTTGATGACTGACATTTATTTATATGGATTGAAGAGGAAGATGTCCTTTAGATATGTGCCGTACCAAAGAAACAGCTCAGTCACAGGTCAAATGACATCAGTAAGATCACCCATCATAAATATTTGGATGCCCAATTAAGGATAGAATTTGAAGGGCCCTGATTTTCCAGGCTCTGTATTTCCTAAAGGGTACATATACCCTCAAGGGTGTTTGGCATCCAAAATTGGCGGTACTTAATGCTTTTAAAATTCAAAACTTTTGAAATTCACTGCTCCTTGTTAGTTTATTCAAATCCGCCTTATCTGGCTAAGGAATTTGGTTGCAACGGTGAAACATCTGCTAAGCCAAAGTAACCCCCTCTGCTCTGGTTGCAGATTCTAAGCACAAGTAAATACATATTAATTGTAATTTGTCTCGCCTCCCTGTACTTTGTAAAGTACATGTGCACAAAGATTAACTTTGTAGAACTGATCAGGCAGGAAGTTGACTTTCTGCAAGTGCCAAATTCAGACTCCTGGACTGTGTGTTAAAGGAAGGGACTTGGCTTTCCTGCCACCTCTCTACTGAAGAGCCGGTGCTCTGGACTAAATGTCAGCTTCTAGGTTTTGCTCCTTGCCTCTGACAAACACTAAGTAGCACCTGCAAAAGCTATGGCCAAGCAGGGACCTCAGCACTCCAGCTCTGTCAGCGTGTATCCTTAAGGTGGCAGCAGCTATCAAAAAAAAAGTGGTGTGGGGTTTTTTTTTAGTTTGGGTTTTTTTTTTTTTTTCCCGATGGAAGGGGGCGGGCACTGGAGAAGCAGTCTTAAAAATGGAAAAAATGAGAGAGCTAATTCTTGGGAGCTCCTTCTTTAATCTTCCATTTTCTGCTCAGCAGAATCATATTCATAGTCAGATTATTCATTATTAAGAGCTTATTTCAGATCAAACCCTGTATGTCAGTAGATTAGGACACTGAGGAAGATTAGCTTCTCACTGTAGGTGGTGGGAATAAGTTCTTTATGTTATCATTTGCGTGGAATTTCATGGGTTTTCATAATAATTATTAATTCTACCAGCAGACTTCCACACAGGGATTAAAATGCAGATAGGTGTCATTTAAGTATCATAATCAAGCTGAAAGTGAGGGTTTTATGGCAGGCAAATCCTCTGTTTTATAATAGTCAATTTAATTTTTGGACTTTTCAAACTCATTTTGTTGTTTAAAAATGAGTCTGTTTACTTTCATTTGCTCATAATAGAGTATTATTAAGTATTTTTTCTCCCCAAAGCAAAATATTGTTAGTATTCAGGTGAAATTTTATTCTGATTAGTATAAATGGCGTATAAAATTCTTAAGCAATGTTGCTGCACATCCTTGCATTGTTGCAAGTGGAAGCCAAGCATATTGATAAAGAATCACTAAATGAATTCAAATTATTTAATTCCCCTTCTCTTTTTTCTTTTTTTTTTCTTCCCCTCTGTCACTTTTTTCTTTTTCTGATGTTTCTGGGCTTTATTCTCTCTATGAATGTGAATTAGTGATGTGGCTCTGAATACATAAGAATCCAAGAGTTTGTCCTAGTGTGAAGGTGAACATCCTTAGAATCAGAAAATTCAAGCTTGTCATATTTGTGGATATTATAAACAAAGCAGTAAAGGAAGGTTAGAAACATTTCATCAGCAAAAGTCTTTTAGTTAGATTTTTAGATCAAAACCTCAGCAAAGCATGGGTCTGCTTCATTTGCTAAAGCATACAAGTGTTTGCTTGGTTAATGAAACTCAATGATGATATTATCTATTATTGAAGCAGAACTCTGATTTTGCAAACTGAAAAATGCAGGGAGGTGAGGAGCAGACACAACCCTCGGAAGAATATGTAACAGCATTTCATACGTACAGATGCAGTGAAGATAGACAGTTGGCAGATGACTCTGTTTTAAATTAGATACCAATCAGGTAGTTATGGTGAACCACTTATGACACAGGTAGCGATTATACCCTTACCTGGAGATTTCTATGACCTTTTTTTTTTTCATTATACATTGTATTTTAACTTACATTGCATCCTCTCTGGGGAGGGTTTGGCTTTTTGTCACATTTTGTACAGTATCTATCTTGGCAGGTCAGGCTCTTTTGGAGAGCTTGGCAACTAATTATGAACGTATGCATTTAAGCTGCATATGAGAGGAGACAGAGCTGAATGTTTGGTCCCCTGCCTCTGATTATGCAGGGGCTTTGAAGGTGGCAGTGCTTTGGAGCCTGAGAAACAGCAGTGTTGTAGGCGGTACCTACAAAAGGAGGTAAAATTAAGTAGAGGAATTTTAAAATGCTTAAATGTTTAAAAATATGTGCAAATAATTTTTCCAGTGTAGTACAGAAAACTGATAGTACACAGAGGGCCTAGGGTCCTCCCAGATACTGATCTCTAACAGCAAAATAAGATTTAAATAATCTGGAGGTTTCTATGAGGTTTTTGCATACTTGCCTAGCTTTCCAGTGTGTAATGATGGTAACAGCTTCTTCCTGACTCCTTCTTGCTCCATGGTTCCTGAAAGCCATTTCTTGGTATTCTTCTGCTGACATAAAGAATAATGCCTTAGACAAACAGCATGTGCAGGGCTCATAGAGCTGTTGGGCAGCATATGACATGTTCTCCCACCATTGGAGAACATGCTGCTGGGCAAAATCACACAGACTGGGCAGAGTTTGTACCAGATAAAAACCCAACAAAACTGACTGCTTGTGGCTTGGATTGGCGTACTCTTCACTGGGTGAAGAACCAACTGGATGGCTGGGCCCAAAGAGCTGTGGTGAATGGAGTTAAATCCAGTTGGCAGCTGGTCACAAGTGGTGTTCCCCAGGGCTCAGTACTGGGGCCAGTTCTGTTTAGTATGTTTATCAATGACATAGATGAGGAGATTGAGTGCACCCTCAGGAATTTTACAGGTGACACCAAGTTGGCCAGGAGTGTTGATCTGCCTGAGGGTAGGAAGGCTCTTCAGAGGGATCTGGACAGGTTGGATCAATGGGCTGAGGCCAAACGTATGTGGTTCAACAAGGCCAAGTACCAGGCCCCGCACTTGGGTCACGGTAATCTGATGCAACGCTACAGCCTTGGGGAAGAGGGGCCAGCAAGCTGTGCAGTGGAAAAGGACCTGGGGATGTTGATCAACAGTCAGCTGAATATGAGCCAGCAGTGTGCCCAGGTGGCCAAGAAAGCAAATGGCATCCTGGCCTGCACCAGGGACAGTGTGGCCAGCAGAACTAGGGAAGTGATTGTCCCCCTGTACTGGGCACTGCTGAGGCCACACCTCAAATCCTGTGTTTGGTTTTGGGCCCCTCACTACAAGAAAGACATTGGGGTGCTGGAGTGTGTCCAGAGAAGGGCAATGGAGCTGGGGAAGGGTCTAGATCACAAGTCTTATGAGGAGCAGCTGAGGGAACTGGGGGTGGTTTAGCCTGGAGAAGAGGAGGCTAAAGGAGACCTTATCGGTCTCTACAACTACCTGAAAGGAGGTTGCAGAGAGGTGGGTGTTGGTATCTTCCCCCAAGTGGCATGTGACAGAAGAAGAGGAAATGGCCTCAGGTTGTGCCAAGGGAGGTTCAGACTGGATATTAGGAAAATTTCTTCACTAAAAGGGTTGTTAGGCATTGAAACCGGCTGCCCAGGGATGCGGTTCAATCACTATCCCTGGAGGTATTAAAGACATGTGGACGAGTTGCTTAGTGGTGGTATTATTAGCAGTGTTAGGTTAATGGTTGAACTTAATCTTAAGGGTCTTTTACAACCTAAAGGATTCCGTGATTCTATAATGGAAGCTTAAGAATAATGACAATGTTTATTTTCATTAAGATGCATTCCTAATGAATATAAAGATGCTCGTTTTGAGGTAGTGAATGCACAAAGAAAAAAATTCTCCACAGCTGGTATCGTATAGGGTATTTGAGCCCACAAATATACATATCTCCATGTAAGTATGGCTATTAAAATCTGTATTATGCTTTAATGCATTCCTATCCTAGGGATGTTGTAACTAAACAAAAAGTGCATCAGGGATTAAAACACATTGAAAACAAAATATTCATATTTTTCATTGCCATCAGGTAGCTTAGAATTAATTGAGAATTGGTGCAGTTCTTCTGCTGAAAATAGCCAGAGAAAAAATTTGAGCTTTTTCTTCTATGACAACACAGCAGCAAATCAATTCTGATCAGTAAATTTACCTGCTAGTTCAGTAGGGTGTCATAAACCCTCATGATTTAAGAGCACTAGCTGCTGTTGTGCATATGTGAGAAATCCAGCTGTATCTCCAAGGTCTGTTAACACTGAAGAATTTTCTGTGCTGTTCACTTATCCCAAGGTTCAGGTCATATCTCATCCCTCTGTTAATGATATGATTTTATGGTGCCAAATCCAAGATGAATTAAAACTTGCTTGCACTCATTGGGACTAAATTCTGCTGCCATTTAAAACTGATTGAATTCAGAGTGATTTTTGGAAGTTTTCCATAAGCATCAACAAAAGCAAAATTTCTTCGGAGGCAGCTCAGACTGAATGTAAACCAAGTGAAGACTTTGGGAAATTAGACAACTACAATGTGGTAATCAACCCCAGCTCTGCATCACGTCCTTATAAAAACCAAAATATGCATCTTGGTCCACCTTTATGTTTCTTCCATTGTCTCAGAAGAATAACACTTTGTGGAGCTGGAAGGACTGTGTTTGATCTTCTTGGTGAAAGAAGAATGCTTGACACACTTGAGGAAGGTAGAATTTGATGCCACATGAGGTAGTAGGGGAGAGGGTGTGGAAATAAAAGTGGGGAAAGACATCAAGATGCTAGCCGTGCTAGAAGTAAGGGGAGTGAAGCAAGGAGGAGGAGTAACAAGGTATCACAGGGAAAAGAAGGAGCTAATAAAGCTTCTGTGTCGGGAAGTTTGAATTTAATAGGATGGGAATAAGGGCATAGAAAGTATTCAGACACTATATTTGACTGAGGAAGATCTAGAGACTTTCAGCAGAGACAGTAGAAAGCAAGACCAGGAGAAGGATGTGGCTGCCATCACAATAACACATAGTCACAGTAACCTTGATTTTGAAAAGTTAATTTTGTGACTGTTTACCTGATGGAAAGCTGAAAAAGCCTTACTGGTCTATGTGGGTTTTTAAAATGCTTCCCCTGGGCCGGAGTGTGTCCTTGAGATATTTTCAGAGCTTTCCATCTGTTTACCAAATAATTTCCTGTTGAAACTTAAAAGTAGAAGATATTTAGCATTATTACATGTGTGTTCTCTCTGTGCCCTTTCCATATGCAGTGGGTAAGCTATTGCAGAGGAAGGAGTCTTGACTTAGATTACAAACTCAGACTGAACACAGATATACAGATGAGCAAACACATTTACTTAAATATACTCAAAGGATAATCATACAGTCACACTAATATAGTCCTACAAATTCCTCAGTATATAAGGAAATGGTTACAGTGTAAACACAGAGTGAAGGATAATGATAAATTATGTCCCTGGGCTCTTTGTTAATGGGGATATTGGTTTGCAGAGGCAAGGGGCAAGTAACTACCTTTAAATAGCCATTACCAGGCAGTTTAACTAAGACTGTTAAACTACCCTACTAACTTACAGTAGCCTAAAGAAATATTTCAGCTACAAGGATATTGACTGCATACGGTGAAAGAGATTTTCTTGTTTGTTAAGGAACAAGTTACTAGCCTTTTACTATCCGGTGATAATTTCATGCTGGGGCAGCTTTGGTTGATTTGGGTTCCTTCATCCCTTCTGGTATCAGCTCCATGGAAAAGAGGTAAAGTAGAAGCCATACGTCTGTGCTGTGTAGGGACTCCTGTTGACTTCACTGACAGTTCAGAGGACAACTTTTGGGCTAGTAGACAAGTAGGTTTGTTTGCACACCCAATATGCTTTTGTCATTTATTCCTTGATTAACTTGCTATTTGGTTATGAGTCCTGACTATCTCTGTGCAGATTTAAATTATAAAGAAGACACATCAAAAAGAGAACACACACCACCTCCACCCCCAAAAAAACCAAACCCAATCAACTAAACCCAAAACAAACCAAAAAAGACAAAACCCAAAAAACTGTGTTTTGCTTGAGCACAATGTAAAAAAAAAAGCTTTTGTAGAAGAGGAAGCTGTGTTGACAGCAGATGAATGAATACATAGGCAGTATGAAATAGATCTCAATTTTCTTTCACCTGGGGGGTTATAATCATGTAATCTGGGGAGCCAAAGCCAAGAGATCTGTCTGTAAGAATCAGCATTATAGCAGATCGGAGCCTCAGCATTGTTGCCACTGTGACAGAGAAATGGATGAAAATGTCAAAGAGAAGAAAGAAATCTTAACCTGAAGAGACAGGGCATAAAACAAACTGAAGCCTAAAATGAAAACAAAGGGAAAGAAATTAATTTTAAACCAAATAATAAATGGCTGAGTCCAGGTGTGGGTGTATTGTCACTATGAGCACAGTCAGAAATCCCAGATTCTCATGTTTTGGTTCTTGCATCCTATGGAAAAGATGTCACTGGAGAAGGGATCTCATAGAAGCCCAAAGGGTCCTGAAGGTGCACTGGAAAGAGGTGCTCAATGGTTTTTCTGATGCTGGAATTAGGGGACATGGCATGGTACTTTCTTGTGTTTGAGGCAAGATGTTATGGAAAAATTTTTACTTGGGTTCAAAACCAGAATTAATTGTTTGATGGAAGACAAAGTGTAAGTGTTGCTTAACATAGAAACAGTTAGGTGAAGCAGTCCTAGGTGGAAATAATTCACGTTACACCGAAGTCCTGACACTATTAGCAAGCATGCAGAAATGAAAAAAAAAAAAAATATCACTCTAGTGCCCCTGAAAGCTTTACTGTACTTAGCAAGTGTTCATTTTCATAATAATATAATTGCAGGAATGGGAAATTGCAGGTAATTGCTGTTGTTGTGACCTTAATATTTTAGTAATGAAATTAACGTAATTGCTACCATTTTGATTCCTACCCATTCATGGGCAGCTTCAAAGTTTTGAGGAGAGTGATGAGGGCAAAGGTTCTACTTTTTTTTTTTTTTTTTTTTTTTTTTTTCCTGAACCTCAGCATATGGAGAGCATCTTGTATCTCGCTGAAGTTCTGTTTTGGGTTTGGAAGCTTTTCCCTGCAGTGTTCTGTATTCTAACTTCCCACATATCTTAGAAATCTTTACACAACACAGTTTAAATACTGAAATACTGTTGACAATCTTGACAATCAAGACTAATGAAAATTAAAAAAAAAAAAAGATTTTGTTTAGTGATAAATATCTTCTAACTTCTGCAGCAGCTTTTGAGTATTAAGGAATACCTTAGAGTCATTTCCTGAACAAGCTAAAAATGCCTCAATGGGGTGTGTGAGAATACACCATGTGTATGAGAATGGCCATATCCACAGTTGCATGCAATCCAGTAACACAGAGGTCTCCAAAACCAGCGATCATCAAATGCCTGTGGAGAAGTTCAATATCAGGACATACTAATACTTCCCCAGAGCACTCTGCCTGCTGTTGGAAGCGGTTGTGTCTTTCATTGGCAAGGATGAATTTGTAGTGCATGTCCACAACCTTATAGTGTTTCATTCTAGTGGAGAAAAGGCTTTACCCACACTGGATTTATGCTAACAAATGCACAATTTCAGCTGAATCTCCTCCTACTGCAGACAGCTATGGTCTAGAATATTTTCCAGCCTGTTTCTGCTGCTATGATAGTATAAAAGCAGGCTATTCCAGAGTTTTACTCTTCTAATATCTAGAAAGCTTCTCACTTCTACTCTATTTATTCATAGCCTTTGTATAATTCCATGCTTCGTGCTCTGTTTACATCCTTTAGCTTAAATAGCTCTCTTCTCACACTGGTATTTATGTCCCACAGTTACCTGTAGGAAGCAATCTTATCTCCTCTTAGCTTTTGTTTTACCTAATCCTAACTCTAAGTCAGACTCAAGCTCTGCTCTCCAGTCATCTCCTGCTCCTAGTACTCCTCCAGAAACTGCTTCAGGCTGAACCTGTCATTCTTAAACATCAGTAGCAAGTACTGCCTATAATAAAAAGATTTTTCTGGATGCTTTTACTACGTATAACTTCTGTGTTCCTACTGGAAATGCTTGTCCAGAAGCATTCTTGATAGCTTTTACCTTTATTATGGCTGAATCATTGTATTCTCTCGTTGTCACCCAGTTATCTATAGATAACATGTTTCTAGCATATACTAGAACTTCTATTTTACTCCTGCATGCATGACTTGGTACTCTGTCATTTTATGTCCTACTTTGGTCCCAGGGGACTTTCACTTCTTTTGTGATACTCAATTTTTCTCTGTATTGACATTGTCTCCCAACCAGTGCTGGCAGTGAATTTCATTAGCACAAATTATTTGTGCTAATATCATTAATGATTAAAAAAAAAAAAGTTGTTAGGACTTACACTTGGCCCTTCTCTCCAGCATGATCACTTCTTATCTCTTCATTAGCTAGTTCTTAAAATTCTTGAGGAACTACATTCTTTAGCTTATAGTTTGGCAGCCTACCAATGATGTCTAATAAGAGTAGATCTCCCATATAGTACATTTTTAGAGAAAATACATTTATCCTTACATAAAGACAATGGGAGAAGCTACTGGACTTTATAGATACTGAAAGAGGAGTACTTGGAGCTACCATTGGGTGAAGAATCTCAGAAGATAGTGAAGGGGTGCTGGCTTCTGGGGATCACTAAAGCTGAAATTACTAAACAAGGTTGTAAAATTAGCCAAACTGAGGCCAAGGGGAATAGAGTAAAGATGGGTGGGTTAGTTACTGGGGGAGTGGGAGAAATGGAGCATGAGAAAAATCCAATAATGTGATCAGGGCTGTTGGAGAGCATCTGCTGAGCAGCTCTGTGTCTGGTCAGTAGAGGTCTGGCAGGACAATAAACTGATGGTGGGACCATGTTGTTGGACTTGCTTTTGCAGTCAGGGTTGGTAAAAAATGAGGAATGTTAGGTATTTCCTTGTAAATGGCATTTCCTTTTAAGAAAGGCCAGTGATGACATTGCTTTGTGGTTCTGTCATCTGTGGTATGGTGGGTGTGTTTGTGGGTGTGTTGTTTGTTTGGTTTTTGTTTGTTTGTTTGTTGTTGTTTTCCGCTCCCCCACCCCGAACAAATGTCCACATTTAGAGGACATTGAATGTTCGTGGGCTTGGTTCACACACCTTGAGACTGAGTTCCTGCCCTTCTGGGGTATTTTTTTCTTTTTTTAACCATGAGCATAATTCTAGCGACCAGTGGTAATTCTACAGTCCTGAAAACACAGGCAATAATTTAGGTGAATTTACCATTGCTAACAATATATCAACACCAGGAGCTGGTGTAATAGGATAATTCAGGTGTGACCTTTTATGGTTTAAACAAAACCCATGTTATTAAATTGCACTAACAATAATGGTGATGAGTACTGTAAGGTAGGACCAAGAAACAAAACTGAATTGCATTAGATAACACAGTTCCCTGAATAGTGTGTCTTCTGATTATATTGTAATAATACACATAAGCTGGAGGTGAGCCCAGATCATTTGTATGTTTTCTTTGATACTTGTTGGCATCTAAATGTCAGGTTGAAGCTCTTCTGTACTTTATTAGCCAACTGCATACATGATTTTTTCCTAAGTAGGTTTTTTAACAGTTCTTTAATTTCATTATCTTTTTTCTTCTGAAAAGACAAGGGGAAAACTTGGGAAAAAAAAAGAGACGTTGCTTTTTACTAACATGGCAACATTCTGTTAGAGATGTCTTCAGTTCCTATGTTAGTGAGCTTACAGCTGTAAGAAATAGTTTAGAAAAATACAAGTTTAACCACACCTGCAGTATTTTCTCCACTAACTACAGATGTGAAAAGAATTGGTAATAGACCATACATCAGAGACATGAAATGATTTTCATCACAACCTAGTAACATCAACTGCCAGTAGCTAAAGCCTTGTCTGTTCTGGAGAAAAGGAAAAACTTACCTTTGCATCAAACTTTTTACATGCTTTGTGACATCAAAACAGTGAACCTGTATAAAACCCTAACAGAAGGAAGGAATTGTAGGTTTTTTACATTGCTGTAGCTGCTCAAATTCTAGTAAAAGGTCCCTCTGTTTGTCTGTAATAGTCTTTAGATTGAGATTATTATCTTGATGCTTGAAACATACCTTCATTGCAGGGAAGACTAACCCAAAATGGAGCTGAATGGTTTAAGAGGATTTTAAAGTGTGGACACAAGTCAAAATCTCATTATTCCTCAAAACGGTATAGCAGCAGAACTCTCAGAGGGGATGCTATGACTCACAGTGGCGCTGTCTTTGGTGCTGGAAGAACAGGACGGTTTCAGTCTATGTACAGTGCCTAGCTTCAGGTTATTGCCTATTTAGAAGTTGCTCTATAGAAAGGTTTCCAAATGCACTTGGCACACAGATCTGTATCCATATTGGACCTCAGCAATTATTAGCGACAACTTGTTTACCTATGGCACTTTTCTTCTGAATCTCCTCCATTGCTTGCTCTCTGCAGCTGTTAGCTCTACAAGTCTCTCTGAAGTAGGCATGCGTGCTCCCTTTCATTTTAACCCTGGAGAAAATGTGGAACAGAGTCAGGTAGGCTTGATTATGGTTTGCTTTCCAAAAAATGTGAGTGTAGGTGGTAGAAACCTACACTGCAATGATTGTTTTCCTACAAAATTCTAGACATTGTGAATTTCCTGAGAGGTAGCCTAGGTGAAGCTAATACTATAGATCTTTCTCTAGGGCTGATCTTACTGAGGAAAGCTTAATTTTTATCATGGTGGGAAGTGTGTTGAATGTATGCCAGTTTGGATCTTCCATGATCAAATTAATTTAAAAAAAATGAACTGACAAAGATCCCATTTAAAGAATTACACTGTCTTTACAAATATTAAGATTACAGCTGTAAGCGGATATAAGTGCTTTGTGGATTTCTGACTAGAAAGAAGGAAGAAATCCCTGCATTGGAATATTCTTATAATCAGAGCAGTGTTTTGTTAATGAATTCTATTATAAATGATAATGCAATGAAAATTAAAATCACATTAAAATCATGAAAAGCCCTGTAGCTTTCACCCCGATCTTGCACGCAACACTGAAGAGAAATAGTCTTGTATCAAACATATGGAAAACTGCAGTAACTCTGCAAATTACCTGCATGCCAATTACCTCTGCATTGGCCTGTACAACCATTTCAGACTTCATGTTTGGCTTTGTTTGACTACCGCTGTGTGTAAACTAAGTGTGAAATCTGCAGTGCTCTATGCAGTTATGGATTTGTTAAGGGGGACATACACTCATTTCCTTCAGTGCTGTAGCCTGAAAGCTAGGAAACACATCATGATTTTGATAAGCTCTGCTATGAAATAAAACATGATGTCCATTGTGGTGTAAAAGGTTTTTTTAAGGGCATTTTTTCTGGTAGATAAATAGATAAGATGTCTTATACTGAAAGGTGCTAATTGCGTATGCCTAGGCTGTTGATTTATAAGGATTCAGACCTTGGTGGAAGATGCTGCTCAGATTAAAGTATTCTTGTTCTGGCATTTAGAATTTCAAGGCTGCTTTGTGTTGTAAAGAAACTGTGCAGAAGGTGCGTAGTCGCCTTTCTTTTAAAGGCCGTGGTATTTCAAAGGGAGTTGTTGAGCAGTAAAGTTTAAAGCTTGGAGCAGAAAGACAAGAACAAGTGTGTTAGATTAGTCTGAAATCAAAGAGAGAAGGGGAGATGTCCAAGATAGGATAAATATTCATGGCCAGGTTGGTGCCCCATGGCAGTCCTGAACACGTTTCTGTTTACTTTTGGTTTTTTTTTTCTCTGCATGAGGGAATGGGTTTGTAAACAGACAAGTCCTATAAACAAATACCTAGCTGGGTGTCACTGACAGCAAAGCTAAAGAGGCTTCCTACTCCCTAACAAGGAGACAGTTTCAAGTTCAGACGAAAATGTGTAGGGTTTTCCAAATTTCTGTATGTTCACTGTCTATAAACAAAACACAAGTCACAAAACATTAGTCCAAATAAGGGGAGAGTGGTAAAAAGGGTATTAAAAAAACTCTTCAAATTTATTAGAATATGATTTCTTTTACACATTTGTCATGTTTTAATCCCAGCCAGCAACTAAGTACCACACAGCGGCTTGGCCACCATCCCCCTCTCCAGTCGAGGAGGAGAATTGGAAGAAAAGACAAGGAAATGCACGGGTTGAGATAAGAACAGTTTTATTTCATTTATTTTCAACTATTAAATAATAATACTAACAATACTAATATTGACAGGACAAGGGGTAATGGGTTTAAGTTTAAAGTGGGGAGATTTAGATTAGATATAAAGAACTTCATGGTGAGGGTGGTGAGGCACTGGAACAGGTTGCCCAGAGAAGCTGTGGATGTCCCATCCCTGGAAATGTTCAAGGCCAGGCTGGATGAGGCTTTGAGCAACCTGGTCTAGTGGAGGGTGTCCCTGCCCATGGCAGGGGAATTGGAACTGGATGGTCTTTAAGGTCCCTTCCAACCCAAACTATTCTATGACATTACTACTAATAACATGTAATGAAAATAATACTACCACTACTACTAGTACTAAGATGCAATAAAAATAATGGAAAGTAAAACAAATTATACAATTGTTCAGCCAGTTCCCAAAAAGTGAGAGACAGAGCTGTCTGGATAGTGTCCCCTTCCAGCTTCTTACAGAGAATTTGAGAACCCAGGTGATGTATCAGAAGCTACAAAAATCCTTGAAATGGTATAAACACTCCTTAACACACAAATGTTTTTAGTTGTTGCTGTCAATACTCTTCTCGGCACAAATTCAAAGCACAGCCTCGTAGTAGCTACTGTGAAGAAAATTAACTCTATCCCAGCTAAAACCAGTACAACATTATATCAATGAATCAGTATAAGTAATCTGGCTCAAATAACTACAGACACATGATCAGCTCACTGGATGTGCTAGAGAGAAGCATTACATACAGCCATTCCCCATGTCCCCTCTAATGTGATGCCAGCTAAGTGACAAATTGCACAGTAGGATCCTCTCTTGTAACTTTAAAGGTCTTCTGCCCCCAGAGCTGCTGCTGCTAAAGTCACATTAGTAAAAATGTACAAGTGGGGTGGCAGAAAGAAAGATACATCAGCATGCCCAAAGAGTGGATATAAATAAATAGCACTTTTAGGTTGGAAGTTTTTTTCTGCACTATCGAGTTATCATTGTATTCTGCTTCCAACACTAATCAACACTAGATAGACAGGAAATCAAACTGCTTAGTGCTCACGGGGTAAACATGAGTATTTGTATCAAACTGCAGCACTTACTTCCTAGCTAAGCCAGATTGTCCCCCTTGAGCTATTTTCAAAACGCATCAGCAAGAAGAAGGTTATGTAAAAAGGCCTTAAACCTATGTTACCAGGTTGTACCCACTTACATCAAATACGTTGAGACTGATTGTAGATGTCTGCACCGTACACAACCCTTACATGAAATGAATTTTTGCTGAATAGGGCTGGACAACCTGTCGCTAACTCCTAATGACAGAAGCTGATATATAATGTATGCTGGCTTTGCGTTTTGCTGATTGAATTTCCAGGGAAAAGAATGCCTGTACCTAAAGCAAACATCTCCCTGCTGTGGGAGAACAAAAGTTTAGTGGATTTATCCTAAATGTATTCAGTGGATTGCATACAGTGATGTGAAAAAAATAATTTCCAAGTCTGAATATTGGTCTAAATTACAAAGTCAGTGCTTAGCAGGGCAAGCTAGGACAAGATGGTGAGATAGTAAAGGTCAAACTATCTGCTATTTATTTCCTCTTGATGGACAATATGAGGCACTTGCTAAGGAGTTCTGGCTACTGTTTTGGCGGTAATCACTAATGATCAATTTCAAATTGGCTAATAACTGGATATATTCTAATAATGTTGTTGGTAAATATTCTACAGCCTTCATCCAATCTGTGTTTGCTTTTTCACAGTGATCTTTTTTGTGCCCCCTTATTTCTGCCTTATGATGTTGAATTTTTAGCAGTTTTATGCTATTTTTCTGAAGATTTGCAGATGAGTTTTCAAAATATATACTTTGGGATTTGATTTTTTAAAGACTTTTACAGGAAACACTAACATCTACAGTTCAGCTGAGTGTTGAATGAAATTGTGTCCAATTGTGTTTAGCCTGGACAGCCATAACACAAAGCCAATTAATTTCCAAGGTAACATCCTTTGTTCCTATGGGTTTGCCTAGTGGCACACAGGTGAAGTGTTTCTTTTTTTTTTTTCTTCCCTTTCTCCCTCCATCTTATTTGTTTTAGACTGCCATTCTTCAAGTAAGCTGTATTTCTTTTCCATATGTATTTCAAAACTTGCAGCATCTTGTAAGTCTGGAAACATGTGAACAGAGTAAGTTTGGTTTTATTTGGAGCAAATTAACTCTATCCAATTTACAGAAAGTTTGTGATTGCATTAGTGTATTGAAATGGAGTGTGTTTTGCAACTTGTACATTATGCAGTAGTACCTATAAGGGCAATAAATGTCTGATTAACCACTGTGAGTAGAACACCTTTTGCTTTTCATTACAAATATGTGGTGGTCTCTTCTTAATTAATTAAAATATAACATCTTTCCCTAGCCAATAAGCTAATTAGGTAATGATATCATTAAAGAGTGGAATTTGTATTATTCATTGTAAAAAAAATAATTGAATCAAATTAAATGGGAGAAAAGAGAAATCATAAATTGAAGTAAAGTGGAAATGCATTGGGTTGTTATATTTAGGCTAGATTCTGATATATTTTGAGTATAACTTCCCTCCACAGACTATACCCTATAGGCTTCAGAATGGCTACTGATGAATAGGAACAAAAAAGGCAATATGAAGCTGTGTATGTTGTATGAAGTTGTATTTCAGGGATGTCAGCTGCTCCTGCATCTGTTTGTGTTGTCTGGATTGAACTTGAAGCTGCCCCTAAATGCCACTGAAAGAAAAGGGTGCTATTCAGTACAAAGCCTTTCCTGCACCTCTCAAAAAACCAAACCCTCTGCTGTTTAAAATGAAAAAGAAACACAATAGATATATTCATTTTCATAAAGCTATGAGGAGCTGTAAGGGAAGTACACATAGACATATAGAAATTAATGTGGTTGAAATTAGGTTTTATTTTACTTTTGGGTTTTGTGGTATATTCAAATAAAGACTACTTTTATGACTATTTTTTCTATCATGTTTTACAGGGAAACAGTTAAGTCATTTTCAGAGTTGAACAGAAGTAACTTACTGGAAATGGTAGCTGCTGAGCAGCACGCTAGTAAAATACACAGTGTTGCTCAATGTCACTAACTGTGCTATAGTTTTGCTGTGGGAAGAGACATGAACATGACACGAAGCAATCAATTCCTGTCTGACATGAACAATGCTCTTCTCAGCACAAATCCAAAACATAGCTTCATACTAACTACCATGAAGAGAACCAACTCAGTCCCAACCAAAACCAACACAATTCTTATAAGAAAGAGATGACACTTTCTAATTTATCTTAGAAAAGTTACATATCAGGTTGTATGTCATTCTAGAATCTGGGATAAGGTGATCATAAACTGGTAGATGGACAGCACTGTCATGTTTAGGACCAGCCAGTGACAAAAGACCACCTGGCCACTCACTCCTCCCTGTGGTGGGCTGAGAAGTGAAGAATGTAAGGAAAGGCTCCTTGGTTGAGACAAGAACAGGGAGGAACCACTCACCAATTATGGTCATGAGCAAAACAAACTCCAATTGGAAGTCTGCCTTGTTGTCTCTCTTGCATCCCATTCCTCTGTCCTTCTATTCCTCTCTCCACTCTTTCTGCTGCTTGTCCTCTTTTGGTTTTTCCCCTCTTAAATATGTTAATCCCAGAGGTGCTAGTTGGCTCAGCCTTGGCCAGGGCTGGGTCTGACTTGGAGCCAGGGGAGCTTCTAGCAGCTTCTCACAGGAGCCATCCCTGTGGGCCTTCCCCTGTTACCAAAGCCCACAACCAATACAAACACTCAGTTTTTCTCTGGTCTATCAGAGAATGAAAAGCTGGAGGTGGAGCAAAAACTCCTGGTAAAAAAGGCCAAGTATATGTCAAATTTGTTGACTTTAACAACAGCATGAAAAAAGTTTACTTTCTAGAGGATTTTTTCCCTCTTACCAAAAAAAAAAAAGTAGCATCTGAGTGACCATGAAGGGGCAAGAACATCCCAATGCCTGCAAAAATTGTACATTCTGTTGTACTATTTTCAGTAGTAGTAGTATTATGATATATAAGAAATAATAGCTTGTCTATTGAAGAATAGTGACTGGGATATTCTGTCTTGTATACATGTGTATGTGCACTTGGCACTGCTTTCTTTTGGATGGAAACCACAGCAATTAGCTTGCATATTATATGCTGTAAACAACTACCAGCTTGTGTTAGCTGAATCTCCCTTGTAGTTTAAACTGGTGGATATTTTTAGAGGAGGATATATTACAATATATGAATAACTACACTGTGCAGTATAAAAACAACAATGTTAATGTGCTCTGACTATGATATGTGATGATATTTAGGAAGGTGCTATTTGCCTAGGAGTTTTTACAGTGAATGTCATGGATTGAGAGAACATCTGTCACAGTGGGATGCAACTTGGAAAAGTATAAATCCTGTTCTATTCACAGTTTTACTTCTTTTTAATTTCATCTTTACAACTGATCCACTTTGTCAACTTGATAATGCCTATTTCCCTTGCTGCTCTTTTGGTCTGCTATGTGTAGATTACAATCTCATCCAAGCAATGCTGAGTGTCTTATTCTGTATTGTAAAGTGTGTAGTGCAGTGGGGTTGCTTTGAAGGAAAAAGCTAAGTCTAAGAAGTCTAAGAAAAATCATTAGTTCATAGAGTGAATCAACAAAGTTGATTTTCTTCAAGTCTGTGTTTATTTAGTCACAGTGATTCTTACTACTCCGTTCCTCTTTGCTTGCCAGCACAATTAGTCCTCTTTGATATGCATGACCTCTAGTGTGTATTGCAAACTTTTTTATTTTTAATTTACACATGTATTTGTTTTTCTATGACATATATATATATATATTTAGGGATGCTATTATACCTTTTGTTTTGAAAGTGGGCCATATGCACAGAGGCATATGTACACTAATGAGAACCAAACCACTCAGAATCTTGCTTCCTTGGCTGAAAATAGATTGCATAAATCCTGGATGAAATCAACAGGAACTCAACATTTCCTCTTGTATAGTTGGTAACTTTTCATACAATAATCTTCTTTAATGGACACATACAGTGGAAACTTATATTACAGAATGACAGGTAAATTTTACTGTAAAAAAAATCAATTTCCTTCTTTCAATATTTCTTTTGATAATTTCAAACATCACATATTGTAACAAGAAATGTTCCCGACCGCTGTGATTAACATGCAAAAGTGTTTCTTAAAAGTATTCACTCTTATTTTAAAAATGACACTGAGAGCTTAGAGGCCCTTGTTCTTAATTTTTAAACCCACTAATTTCATTGTGTCTGACACAAAGCAGAACATCTTTGCCATAATTACTGTATAAGTTATTTTTTTTCCACAAAGTTGTAATTTTCCTAAAATAAGCTGGACTGCTTCAATTAGGTAAACCAAATATCTAGAGAATATAATGACTGCATTGGCGAAACACAATAGAATTTAACAGGAAGCCAACAGAGAGAGGGAGAGAGTGATGGGGAAGGCAAAAGCCCAAATGAGGATGTTTTTTTCAATTAGAACCATGGCAAATTCTCTGCCCTGCTGGTAAACTGGCTCCTGCAGCTTCTCACTCTGCCAGATTTGCTCTTCCCTTGGTGCCAGAGTATGACCATTAAGATTGGCAGGGAGTCTAGGCTAAAATGAAAGCTAGTATGTAGAGACCAAGGGTGTCTGAGAAAAAATTATGGTTTGTTTCTGTTGTTATTTTTGTGTATTTGTATTGAAACACACACACACACATATATATATATATATATATATGGCTCTTTTAGGCACTAATGCCTATATATAAAGAGCTTATGATAAATTTCATATAGGACATCTAAAGCAATATGAGATGAAATAATGACTGGAAGTTGGAAAAAGGCCATAGCAATGTCTAAAAAATATGTTAATATGCAGGACTGACAACCTGCACAAAACAGCTGGCACTAGGTGGCCTTGATTCTGAAAGTCCTGAGAATGGCTGGCTCTTCCATACCCACTCCTCTTATGTTACTCCTCCTATAAATTCTAACCTTCCCTCACTCAAGATGTTCTCAGTGACCTAAATTACACTGTTCTTAGGATACGTATGTTTCTATCTCTTTGCTCCAGATAGAATGATAGGATTGAAGATATATACAAAGGTGAAGAAACACCATTGATTTATATTATGAAGTCACTGCAGCTTTATTTTCAATTCTAATATTTGTTTTAGTTTCAAAATATTTTTTAACAGCTGGCACATTCAGCAGACACCTTCACTGATTTCTCTTCAGTGATTCCCTTTTATATATGTATCTCTGATGTAGAAGTTGTTAATGTACAAGATTCATTCTGATAATCATTTCTGAAATGTTTCTCTTTCTATTGGTTGACACTGACTTTTGATGTGGCATAGAGCTTGATTAAGTTCTTGTGATAGTTTACTTAATTAGATTTCTGAAGTTCTGTTTTTTGCTAGCTCTTGGCTAAAATCAGAGTGTAGAAATGTATTTTTGTGTGTGTATTCAACATTGCTCTAGTTTAAAATATTAGATATCTAAGTGTTGAAAATCTGTCATGACTTATTCTCGTTCTAATCACTTTCTCTTTCACATCAGAAGTTTGCTTTTCATCCTTGAACTATTTTGTTTTATAGTTTCATGGCATTAGGAATCTGGTCTAGTTTAGCACTCTATACTTACTTACTTGGTGATTTCTGTGTCCAAATTGCTCATATCTTACAAAGGACTTTGTCAATGTCCACAGTCAAGTACAAATAGATTCTATTATTTGATGTGCCTGTAGCCACTGTTTTTCTGAAATATTCATCAAGGTAATTTATAATTTTGCCTTTAGTTGACATGTCAACTAACTGAACTGGTGTAGTTTGCCAGTAATTGCCTTCTGCTATGTATGCCCTCCACTTCCCCCAGTACTGGCTTTTCAAGAGAGATATACAAGTTGTATAAATATCCCAGTATTCTAACATAGAATATGAAATCTTCTCACAATTTTGTAAAATTCAGTACTGTTTCTTCAATCTTAGATTCCTTTAGAATTATAGAAATTAGAATTATATTAGGTTGGAAAAGACCTTTAAGATCATCAAGTTCAACCATTAACCTAGCACTGCCAAGTCCATCACTAAACCATGTCCCTAAGCACCACATCCATGCCTCTTTGAAATACCTCCAGGGATGGTGACTCAACCACATCCCTGGGCAGCCTGTTCCAATGCCTGACAACCCTTTCAGTGAAGAATTTTTTCCTAATATCCATTCTAAACCTCCCCTGGTACAACTTGAGAGTGTTTCCTCTTCTCCTATAGCTTCTTATTTGAGAGAAGAGACCAACAACCACCTCACTACAACCTCCTTTCAGGCAGTTGTAGAGAGCAATAAGGTGTCCCCTGAGCCTCCTCTTCTCCAGGCTAAAAACTGCAGTTCCCTCAGCCGCTCCTCACAGGACTTGTGCTCCAGACCCTTCACCAGCTAATATGACAGTTTTCCTGCTGCTCAATGCCTTCCAGCTCCTCCTGTGTGTTGCTCATGCTGCATGCATTGGTGTAGATGCACTTTTGTTGAGCTATTGATCCTGCCACCTTTTCTGGGGGAAAAGCTCTCATTCCTACTTGCCCATTCTCAGATGCTTCTGTGGTTTCTAATACATCAATAACCCTTGCATCTTTGCTGCTGCATGGATCTCCTCCACAGAGAGGGTAGACTGAAGGACCTCACTATCACACCATCCCTCAGACATTGGCATGCTGCCTCAGGCCTATCTTCAGTGAGCTTGGTTTTATCCCTTTCCCCTCTAATTCTAGTTTAAAGTTCTTTCAATTACCCTTGATAACCCCTGTGCAAAGATCCTTTTCCCTCTTTGAGACAGGTGTACCCTGTCTGCTGTCAGCAGTGATGGTGTCATGTAAACCGATTTATGACCAAAAACCCCAAAATTCTGCCAGTGACACCATTCTTGGAGCCAGGTATGAATCTGCTGGCTCTTCCTGTATGTTCTGTCATCATTCCCTGCAAATGGAAAGATAAAGGAGAACAGTGCTTGTGCTCCTGACCACTTAACCAGTCATCCCAAGACTGAAGTCTCTCTTGATTGCTCTTGGACTTCCTGTTGCAACTTCATCACTGCCTACCTGAAAAATCAATAATAGATGATAACCTGAGGGCCATGGTGGGGTAGGAAGCTTTCCCTTCACATCTTTAACCTGGCCCCCAGGGAGGCAGCACCCTTCCCTGAGGAGTGGGTCTGGTCTGTATAGTGAACCTTCTGTTCCACTCAGGTGAGAGTTTCCGATGATGATGATCCACCTTTTTTCTTTGTGGAAGCTGTTCTTATGCAGGGTGTAGGCCAGCTTAACCATGGTGACATCTCCAAGCTAGATGAACCATCATCCTCGTTACTGTTCAGGTCCTCATGCCTGTTATACCAGGGCAGCTGGGAAGGTGGGGTGGTCACAGAGATGTACCTGCTGCACCGAGCAGGAGCTTTTTGCTATTTCTCCCTATCCCTTAAGTCACTGTGTTCAGCCAGGCAGAGAGAGGATAGGAAGTTCTCTGTATCGTGCATCCTGTCTCCCTGTTGGGCCTGCCTCAGGGAAGGTAGGGTGTGATTCCAGTATTCTCTCTCTCTCATGCTCCCTGTTAATCCCTCAACCCCATCACCTTCTCTGCAGGCTCTGTCATTAAGTGGAGGACCTCCTCTAACATCCTATCCTAAGGTTTGTTGCTAATACTTTGCTCCTGCAGTGCCTCTCTTGTCTCAGTCTTTGACATTGATATATTATTCCTATGTGGATAGAAACCCTTCAAAACAGTTAAGTCCAAAAATCTGGTGAAAAAAATTCAACCTTGTCCATCACTAAATCTTCTTGGTCTAGCAATCCCACGTAGGCTATTTTTCCTCCTTCACTCAATCCTAATTAAATCCTTGTTTTTCATGCCTATGCTCCTTCAATTACCTCCTGCAAAACTGTTGTGGCCTTTACTAAGGGAAATTACTTTCCCTCTGGCCAGAGCAGCTGAAGAAAGCACTAAGCTTCTCACCTGCAGATGCAACAGGTTGTACCTAACATGAGAGGATTAATGGCTGTTCCATATAATAAGAAATATTTTGTCTGCAATGAATCATAGGATGGCATTATTTGCATTAGTCCTGCTTGTAGGTCAACTACATTTCACTACGTCTTTTTTGGGTGAAATTCAGAGGTATATTGATTAGAAACTTTCCTTGCATATTCTTACGTTGGTGGTTGTGCTGAAATATGAGATTGCTTATTGTACTTGATTGCTTAACAGTGCAGAGATCAAACAGCTTTACATAATTTTTGTTCCTGGCAGCACAGTGGAGACCAAGCATCAGAATCAGACTGTTATTGCTGACAGGTAATCATCTTTCTTTCCTTTGTATTCTTGGTCAGTTCAGGTTGTGGCAGATGTATTTTTTGGAGATTGAAAATAAAGAGGTTGTGCATGACATAAGACTGAGAAAACCAAGAAGGGTAACTAATTACATATAACAGATAAATACTTGTATTTTATACACATGCTGGTAGCCATGAAGCTCAAGTGCTGGAAAGAATAGAATCATAGAATGGTTTGGGTTGGAAAGGACCTTAAAGACCACCTAGTTCCAACCCCCCTGCCATGGGCAGGGACACCCTCCACTAGACCAGGTTGCTCAAAGCCTCATCCAGCCTGGCCTTGAAGACAGCCAGGGATGGAGCACCCACAGCTTCTCTGGGCAATGTGTATTTGTGTGTTTATTCATGTAATTTTTATATTGTCCAAAGGTGGTAAGTTAGTGGTATGATAGTGTCACTTGCTAATCCCCAACACATTTTGCAAGGCTTTCTTTCAAGATTACATGATTTTACACAGTTTAAAACTGTGCAAAGGACTGTTTCAGGGGAAACTTTATTAAGAAAACAAGCACACAGAGGAAAAATAGCATTCATCATGGCATTCAGCAACATGTGTTAGTTACTTTTTGCAGGAATTGTCAAAAAAGTTGAATTACTGTCATTATTCTTCAGCACACAAAACAGGCTTTAATCTCTCAGATATCTGGATTTCCAATATATGGAGGAAATGTTAGATCCCTGTTATCCTAGCATATAAGGGGGGAAAAAACCACCGCATAATTATATGCACAAATCCTATCTGAAATAGTAGTTATAATTCTGAAAGACACCACGGAGTGGGTTTTGGCTGTACTATTGCTGCAGAACAGCTACATTGTCAGAGAATTATTACTTCACTATCAAACAAAGCCTTGGTTAAGATATTATTGTCTCTGAATTCCTTTATACTCTATCAAAACCAAGACTGAGCTAAGCAAACCATAATTACTTCATTTACCATACACAGTTTCATCTTTTTTGCTATGGACCTCTGCAAGGGGACCTTCAACTACAGCACAGATAACAAGGCTCTATGTATTGTAGCTGAATCTAAGTACCAAAGGACACATAATAAAAATCGAGGAATACTCACAAGAAAATACTGTCTCCTGATTTATTTGCCTTGTTGCATCTTGGCTGTGCTATATATAGTTGCTAACCAGGTTTCAACTAATTAAAAATGTGAGAAAACAAGATATAAAAGGACCAGTCTTTTTCAATGTAAGGTAAAAATGTATTCTTAAAAATAATGTCCTGAAAGAACTGCAAGTGAATGAATCAGCAGAGAAAATATTACACAGAACTCTAGGTGCTACTGCTCGTTTCAAGAAGGCCTATGGATAAAATAAGGAAATAATATTTCAGCTCAGAGAGAACAGGAGGAAGGATAACTTAAGTTTATTGAGCCAAGTATAATCACAAAAGATGAGTGAAGCTGCAGCTTCATTTGCAATTTTTCTTGTTATAACTTGGGAAATTGTAAAAATCAGGAGTTTATGGGATTAAGGGGGCTCATAATAGCAGTCCATTTTATGAGGAATGCAGCAAAATCCTTCAGTGATACCTGGTATAACTGAATGGAATTTTACTCACTCTTAAGAGTGTAGAAGCTCTTTAGAAAGGTAAGGAAAAAATTTATCCATCATTCGTGACACATAAAAGCAGTGATCTGCTCATAAAGCCTGAAGGATGAGGCCTCAAAAACATTGGCTTAGGGGCTAAAACACTGGAAAACCTGCTGGACACAGATTTTTTTTTTTTTTTTTTTTAATTTTAAGTGGGAAGTCTTTAGTCATTTGGATCCACATGAAGAGGAGCTGCAGGCTCAGCACAGTCTATTCACACTCATTCTGCCTTTTTGAATGTGGGACTTTCAGACATAACAGAATTGCAAGGGATTACTACTGATCCTTTCTCTTCCTTCAAATCTGTATGACAGCATTCCCAAGTGTTCCAGCTGGTAGGAATATGAAGACTGGCAGCTTTAACAAAGTTCTGTTCCAATAACCACAATCAAATTATTTTCCTTCTTCCATTTGCACTGTGAAATCCAGAAAACTCTTGTTGGCTTTCAGGTTTACAATTTTACTTAACGTTGCTATATTCCCCACAATTTCCTATAGCCTCCATTTTCTTAGTTATGTACCATACAGAGCATTACTGTAGGTCTGACGTACTGTGGTCTCTACACAAACAATTCCAAATCAGTTAGGAACAAATCATTAAATGAAAAATAATCTGCTAGAAAACATTTTCTGTTACATCTGTTTTCACTTTATTACAAAAGATATTTTCATGCACACGCTCACACAAATAGAAATTGCTTTTGCTTTCTCAGAATATGCACTTCTACTCTGAAATAAAAAATAAGAGAGTATACTCATGGAAGTATTACTGACCATTTAGTTTTCTTGGTTTTGTATTTTTTTTTTCTATTAGTATTTATGCATAAAAGACTTGTTACTTCCTAGTCAATCTTATTTCTCTTATCTGGATCCTCCAGCAAAATCATAACCAAAAGGAGAAAAAACCCAAACAAACATGCAGTAAAGATAATTAGTCCATTTTACTGGCTCTGGGTTTCTGTCACTGCTGTATACTTAAGAAAATCTGTGTTTACTGTCATAGCCTCAGGAGAGGTGCATTTTGTTTTTAAAAGCATCCTGCAGGACAACTGTGATATAATCCTGCTCAAGTGTCCTTCAGTGCAGTGTAAACAATGTAATACGGGAGACTTAGTATGAAATAGCAACACCAAACTGTGGTAATTTCAGCCTATTTAACAATCTTGAGTCTTTTAACAGTCACACGTTCATGTTTTACCTTGTTTGCAATAAAAAGTAGGTCCTGGGACTACTGAAATTAGACTACAGTCTTCTGCATATAAAGAATACAGCCCCTTTGCACAAATTATGCTCTCAAATGAGGTGATTTTAAATGTCATAATGGAACCAAGCAAATGCTCTTTTGTCAAGGAGACAGCAGTCAGCTGATGTCAGAGAGGTTGTCCTTTACTGGGATTATGACCACATCCTGGTGGGACATGGTCCTACTATTGCAGTCAGTGCAGTTCTTCAATAGGATGATCACATACAAGGCATGTTTGTATATTTTATTAGCAGAACAAGTGAGACACATTAGCATCTGCCCCTTCTTATTTACTGATATAACTGAGGGCCTGTTTTTTGTATTTAAAGTATTAGATCTGTGTTTAATTTGCCCCTTTGTGTTTTTTTTCATAACTCTGAAGAAGGTATTGCAACAAAAAGGAGAAACAAAACTTATGTTCTATTCCTTCCCCGTGAACAAGTGATTAAAATGCATGTAACTCACAAAAGACCTCACTCCTCCTTTTGCTCACAGATAGGAACATCTTCAGTCAAATGTGCCTATTTGGAGATGCTTTATAGTAGTCCGCTTACTTCTGTTCCCTCCTCTACTTAACAGTCCACGAAAAACTTGAGAATCTGTGAAAGCTGTGTCCTTCTGAAGCCTCTTGCTCCCTGTAGTGTGGGTCCCTCTGATGTTTCAGCCCTTGACTCTGTCATATATGCAGAGCAGATAATAAAAAAACCAAGTTGCCTTTCCAGAAAAGTCATGCCTCACTGATCTCATTAGGAGCATACCTTATTCTTTTTCAGCAGATCCTTTGGCTATGGCCCTTGAAGCTGTTTGAAATTCTCTGGCAGCTCAGGAGGGAGGCTGAATAGTGCGGTATTTGTTCACTCCTCATTGCCAATCTGACAAGTGAACAGCAGTTCACCAGAGTTCAAACATCTGGCAAACAGCTCGCTGCAGCTCTGAGCTGTCACACATTAATAAAGACCAATTGTTCCGTCAAGAACATGTTGAGAAGTTTAAAGGAAGAGAAGAGCCAAGGGGAAACGTGTTAATTGAAAGTATCTACATAGAGCTGTAATGAATAAAGGATGCTTAATTTAACTTTCTTAAAGGTAAATGTATGTTACAGGATCAGACAGGAACTTGGTTTAGCCTATTGAAGAGGAGCAAAGGCTGCCACCCTTACACCTGTTGAATAACACCTTATTGACTGGATAGTTCCATTGGATCCCAGATGTATTTCTGTGGCTGATGTTAAGGAAAGATGGAAGGGCACATTTTCATACTGATTCTTCTTCTAATTTTATAATATACTAATCTGCTTCTGAAAGAGGACAGAAACATATCAATCCTCTTTGTTCATGTCTTCAAACTCTCTGCTGCTCATTATCTGTCAATACACTATAAATTATATATTACATAGAATGTTGGTTTTAAAATATGCCTTAAAGAGAGGCATGTGGAGAAGGTCATGAGAAACACTATTTATGTTTCATGGACAATTCATACATTTTCTATTTCAAAAGATGTAACATTTGCCTCATTATGTTCCAAATGTCAGTTTCTCTGCTATTTTCAAACACTGTGCTTTTGTACTGCATTGTAACATTAATTTTTAAAGAAAAATCCATAGGTTTGGTAGAAATGCACACAGTATCTCAGCTTTTAATTCCATGCCTCTGACCACATCAGTTTCTAACAGCTTATAAAAGAAGAAAATCTCCAAAAGAGAGATTCTTCTCTCTTTTCTTCAGAGAAAATGAAGACAGAAACACCTTTACATGCCGGATAAACTTGTAAAACATGCTGACATCTTAGGAACAGTACCAGGCAGTGTTCACTCAAGAATTCCCTTCAATTTTGCCCTGCAAGAGTGAGAGATAAAGGTGGATCATGCCCTGTGTGTGTGCTTGGAAAAGAGCAAAGGATGGGGAAAGAAGAGTTTGTTTTTCCAGCTTCTGCTGTGAGAAGCTGGAAGCCTAATGCTCACCACCCTACATGTCCTAAATTATTTCTTGTCAGCAGTAGTTGCTGGCAAGAATCTGGCAAGGGCCACTGAGACCAGCATCATTTTGCAGCCTGCTGGTCTAGGTGAATGCTCACTGCTCTCACCTAGATCTAGCTCTAGTTTTATGCAACTACAAACAACTCTTATGCAACATGTCTGAATAATCAGGAGATTTCATGTGGAAAATTAATGTCTTTTGGAGACCAGAAATGGGCAAGATATCTCTAAACCTTTTCAATCATGATCTGAAACTGTAGTTTGTATCAACTGGTAGGAATCATAATTTTTTGCAAGTTAATGTTCTACTTGCAAACAGTTGGGTTGGGAACAAGCTGATTGTCTTACAAATACCAGCACAGGTCAGTGCAACTGCCAGGCAGAGATTAAAAGCTAGAAAGACATGCAATCTAATGAATGACTTAGAGATGTCTTTGGAGGCATAATACGGGAACTTACATTATTACTGCAAGTGTTGTATTCCCAGCACTAGTACAAATGTGTACTTCAATCAACTCTTTCCAGAGAGGTTTTTTTTTTTAAAAAAAAAAAACAACCAGTTTAAAATACATTTTTACGGCTGATGAATTTTGTTTGGAGAGGACTCAGTGCTAAAAAGCACTGCAAGATATGACCTTAAGTTCTTCTTGTCATGTGGCTTGACTCCCTGTTCCAGAGCTATAAGAACCGAAGGACCTTAGGAGCTCTGTGTTGGCTAGAGGTGAGCATGGAAAGCTCTACAGGTGGGACACAGCACTGACACTTCAGGTTTGTAGTGCAGCTGCTAGTCCAGTTTCTGCTCTTGAATTTCAGCTATGAGGTGCTTTTAATTGGACTAGTTTTTCTGCTGCCACTGGCATGTTTGCTGGACTGAGTGATTACTGTGCACCTTCACAGGAGGAGGGTGTCTTCGCCTCCTGAAGTAGGTCCCCTGACAAGGCAGGAAGACTGGCCTGCTCCAGCCCCTTTTAGACATGGTTCTGTAAAGCATGACACAATGTGGTCAGTTCTTCCAAAACTTGGAGATACGATGGGGTTAGAGAGGAGGCCCAGACACTGTTGCAGGCAGCTGCCAGACAGAAGCTCTTACCCTGGCAAGTCTTGATCCTGTTGAGGTGAAAATGCAGCGTAGGAGGTATGTAAGCAGATACAGTGTTTACAATTGGAAAGAGAACAAGCGCAAGGTGATGATGACCAGGAGAGTGGTGGGAAACCCAACTCTCATCCCTAATACACATAGACTTAGAGGTCTTAACAACCACATGCCTATTTGTGATGAGGCCTAATCTCCTCCAACATTGTGGGCAGCCACATGTTTTACAGAAGACTACCTGCCAATATGTTCTCACAGCCAAGACTAAACAGCGATGGTTCTTTGCACAGTATTTGTCATCCTTGGCCTTGTGGTAATTAATTCATCTGTCCATCACTGCTGCTCATCCTCTGTGTCTGTTCAGCAGGTCCTTGCTGAATTGCTGGTTGGAGATGAAGTGCTTAGATGTGGAAAGAAACATATAACCCTTCTTAGGCTTTTTGTCAGCCTTCCTGTTGCTAACCTCACGTCTGTTCCAGCATAGAAGACAGCTGCGTATAAGGTGTCTCCCCAGAGCCTTCTCTTCTCCAGGCTGAACAAGCCCAACTCTCTCAGCCTTTCTTCACAGGAGAGGTGCTTCAGCCTTCTGATCATCTTCATGGCCTCCTCTGGACTCATTCCAACTGGTTTATAGCCTTCTTATGTTGAGGGCTCCACAGCTGGACACAGTACTCCAGGTAGGGTCTCACAAAAGCAGAGTGATACAGCCCAGGATACAGTTGGCTTTCCGGGCTGCCAGCGCATGCGGCCAGCTCATGTTCAGCTTGCCATCCACCAGTAGCCCCAAGTCCTTCTCCTCAGGGCTTCTCTCTATCCATTCTCTGCCCAGCCTGTACTTGTCCTTGTGTGACAAGGATTATCCCAAGGAAGTGTAACAAGAGAATGAGAGAGACATTTCCCCACTGTTTAATTCAGCTTCTCCTTCCATAAACAAACAATGACGTGGCTGACGCAATGTGTGCAATACGGAGGACTTTGAGATAGTGGTCTTTGCTCTGTGTGAATGCATCAAAGCAGGTGGATTAAATCAATTTTAATACAGCAAATAGAACAAAAAATGGCACAGAAGTGGTGATGTCTTCTGAAAACCATATTGCTAAGAGCCCTGTGGCAGACTTGTCTCCAAGATTTTTCTGTAGTAACTCTACTGGTACCACAGAAATTCTCTGGTAAATTACAATTCACAGTTTTATGGGCCTATTTTCCCCCTGGGTAACCTTGAGTTTTTATGGTGTCTCACTAAACATCATGCTTGTTTACAGTGTTCATCAACATAGGTGATGGCAAAACAGCCTTCTAACACGATTCACAAAATTATTGCTGTTAAAATAATGTGTATTCCCACTTTCTGATAAGCTGATTTTCCTCAGGGCATCTAAGGGAGGGTATTTGATCAAAATATTGAGTGTAGGAGGAAAAATGACTGTGGGTGAAAGTTACTCAACAACAGCAGGTTTGAAATCTTGAAGCCAAGTTCTTTCTCTGAAAGTACTAACATCCTTGATGATGATGATGTAAAGTTCTTCTATTGTATTTATAAGGTGATTATATTCAAGTGTCCCAACAATTCTTTATTATAGTATATATATAGCAATACTTAATCCACAGCTTTTGGAGTGTCAGAAAATATATTTAACAAAGTAGCAATGCAAGTTAATATTTAAGATGTAAAATGACTGTAATAAAAAAACTGGGAAAAGGAAGTATGTGAAAAGATGAAATTTACTGTCTAGTATAAATAAGTGAGCCAACAGAGCATCTTCTAAGAAATCAGTACTGTGGAGGTAGCCTCATAATTTTATTATGAAATTATTCATATTGCCATTCTTGAGACTTAATTTTGCCATACACTTTAAGATTCTATTATCCATCATAAGTTATTTTAATGTAGGACATCACACTATAAATTTGGGAGAGATAAAAGCTAAAAAATATGACCTATGCTATATTGTATATTTGGTTCCAACTTGAAATATGTAAGTGAAACATGGGAAGTTGTTAGTAAGCAGTAATAAATTTAAAGGATCATGGTAGTTTTAAAGAATTCAGGCTTGGCAAAATTGTGCTTTCACTGTCACAAAGTTAAAAGGAAAACCTATGCCTTGGAACCCCAAGGGATCAAAATTATTTCAAGCAGTTGGGTTTAAAAACAAACATTTTCAGTTTGGGAAAGGCTGACCATTTTGTTCAAGAACTCCATTATGCACCTATTTCTCTAATATATCACCCTATAGACAAACATCTCTATAGATTCAAGATTGTATAGAGAAGGCATGTTAGTAATTGCAATCAGGGAGTCTAGTAAATTGGCACAGCTCTGGTGATTTCAGTCTGGGACTTTCAGACACTAGTAAAAAATGGAGAATTCAAATGTTAAAACTTCTACTGCTCCTGGAATTTAAGTTACTCTCCTTCTAATTGTTGGTGATTTCCTCTAGCAGTATATAAATATTTATAATAACTGTACCAAAATATTCGGCTGTTCAGTCTCAGCTACAGGAAGCTGATAACAGTTTTTTTGGATGGTTCTAAATCAAAGATATCTAAAAGTGCATCATGTGAAAAAGAAAGTAGAAAATGAATCAGAGATAAGAAACTCAAAACGATTTCAGATCTATGCACTAATATTATGTCCTGAATCTAGTAAGACTAATCCTGCTGATAAAAAGAAAATGGAAAATAGATTTGGAAAGACAAATCCAAGATGAAATTTGGCATGACAATTTTTTAGGAAGTATATGTGTGTGTATATATAAATCCCCCCTCGTCCACCACATATCCCTCCAGACAGGTATCCCATAAAGTTTGGCATGCTTCCTATAGAAACCAGTACCACTGTTCAAGATGCATAAGTTTATTGTTTATCATTTTCCCATGAAATAGTTGGTTTACACTTTTCCACTTCTACTTGTTCCTTCTCTGGGCTCAGAAAAATTGTTGATTTTGTTACGTACAGCAGAGATACACATTTATGTCCACATGACCCTCCAAGTCCCCAGTGGTGACCAGGCAGGCAGGACTGCTGCTAGTGGGAGGAAGACCTTCCTGCAAGCGCTCACATCAATGCTTCTCCCACTCTCCCTTTCCATCTGCTTAGTCTCACTCCTATACCCATGTAGATTTCTGTCCCTCTGGGAGTGTCAAATCATAAATGAACTGTGTATGTCATCATCTTTTAACTGGGGATATGAAAACCCTTGACAGAGATAGGAGGAGAGTATTAACTGACTATTGACAATTGCTTTCTGGAAGCATTTCCTTGCTGTGCTCACAAGACATATCAATCATATTTTGTACCCATCATTTTGGTGAATCCTTGCAGGATACTCCCCTTAAATGAAAGTGCATGAATCATTCTTCTTGAGATGAGGTGGCACTCAGTTCTTGCAAGGATTAAATGCCAGAGGGGTCAGTGCTTGTATCGCTACTAGGGGAAGAACTGCAGGTTCTAAAGTGTGTCTTTGTTATGACTCCTGCAGGGTGGGTCAGTAACCATTAGTGTGCTCTACCATGTCTTTATGAAAGGGATTTTAGGCACCTAATGCAGTGAAATAAAAATAGGACAAGATGAATATGTCCTCCTCTTACAGAGTAAAATCATACATATTTTAAACAGTGTCCAACACCACAAATATAAAGCATTAAGGGGGACTCCCTGTGATACAGAAATAGTTATAAACAGATATATTGCAGTATTTTTATATTACTTTCAATAGAAGTATTACCAAAGCAGTATATCTCACTTTTTTAACCAATATTCCATTTTACAGCCTCATTTTTGGAAGCAGAGCTGGAGTTCTGCATAGCCATCACTCCTGTGCTGTTGAATGACCTCTTGGATTTTCTTTGCTATAACAAAAGTCATAACTAGTAAATGTGTCATACTTATTTGCTACTGATTGATATGTAGCTGTTAAGCATGTTTTTATATAGATGAAAATCTTGATATCATATTAAAAAGTAAGTAGGCAGAGAAAAAGCTCCCTTTGCCTGAGCAGCATCTGTTGTTTGGAGGATCTCAGAGCCAAGCACTCTACAGTTATGCTGTGGCTCCTCAGCTCACACTCGTGTGGTGTGCTCAGCCCAGCAAGGGCTCTCAGTGATGCAGCAGGGGCAGGGATTAGCAAGGCTATCCTTACTCCTTGAAATACTGGAGCATGTCCTGCCATGCTGGAGTGTGTCCAGAGAAGGGCAACAAACCTGGTGTAGGACCTAGAGCACAAGTCCTACAAGAAGTGGCTGAGGGAACTGCAGTTGTTCAGCCTGGAGAAGAGGAAGCTCAGGGGAGACCTTATTGCTCTTTACAATTGCCTGAAAGGAGCTTGTATTGAGGTGGGTGTTGGTCTCTTCTCTCAAATTGCAAGCAATAGGATGAGAGGAAATGGTCTGAACTTGCACCAGGGGATGTTCAGAGTGGATATTAGGAAAAATTTCTTCATGGAAAGGGTTGTCAGGCATTGGAACAGGCTGCCCAGGGAAGTGGTGGAGTCACCATCCCTGGAGGCACTTAAGAGATGAGTTGATACAGTGCCTAGGGACATGGTTTAGGGTAGACTTGTCAGTGCCAGGTTGGTGGTTGGACTTGATGATCTTAAAGGTCTTTTCCAGCCAGAACAGTTCTATGATTCTATAATTCTAAGGCTCAAGGATAAATTCTGTATATGCTGGGAAAGGGAAACTCAGGCCAAAGAAGCTTTAATTTCAGGGAAGATAAAACTACCTGGAAGACTGATGCTGCAGCCTAAGCAGAATCTAGCCCAGACCTTGAAAGTCTCTCTCTGAGTGACACAAACATTCTGCTTCCTGATGGCTGCTTTTTTCCTCCTAGTTGGTTCAAAACTGATACCATGTACTTGATGCCACAGTCCATGCACTAGGCAGGTAAGCCACATTGCTGCAGGGTTTACACGGTATAATAGCATTAGCTCTATGGTAAATTATGTTTTGGATACTTGTGTTTTGCTGCTGGGTTAAATTTCCTCTAGTTTCTTCTGGATTTTCTGGGCTCAACTTAATTATCCACTTCCTTAGATCAATTCTTCAGAAATACAAAATCACTGAAAAAACTGACATCAGCATGACATCCTACTGACTTGATAAACATGGGCAATCATGAAAAAATTATAGCATCTCCCTAACTATATCAATACTTCAAGTTTTATTGAGTGTTCCTACTTTAATTCACTAAGAGAGAAAGGCATCAAACTTTCTCATATGCATTTCAACCTCAGAGATTAAAACAGTAGAAACAATTCCAGTTGCTAAAACACACAAGATGTTCAATAGCCACAGAGCTCACGAAAGGCAGAGGGTATGGTGATGCCTTTCCACCATCGGCAAAAGGAATTTCTAACTTTAATAAGAAAAGAAAAAACAATACCAATAATTTAACATTATATAAAGCTTTCTTGCAGTATATTTTCAAGATGTAACCTGCTGCAGAGCTCTCTGAAAACATCTAAATTCACTTTCAATGCGGATATTTTTTGGCACTATATATTTTAAATATATTGCTAATTAAATATCAAATGCTGTCATTCTCAACATGCTCAACAGTTCTTCATCTTCAGCAAGTAGGGGAAGACTCTAACAGACTTGACTTGTATGGCATCACATAATGAATGAAGACTTGAGATATAATTACAGACTACATCTACATTGTTGGGAACACTGTAGTAAGGAAAGCATTGTCTAAGCTAAAGAATAATACTGATGCAGGAATAAGAGATTGTAAAACAGGTTATGAAGAACTTCATCTGGGTGTGAAAAAGTTTCTGACCATTAGAGTAATGATGTTTCCAAACAGAGCAGCAAACACAAAATTCTGAACTGATTGAAAGGTGGAGCAGGATAAGCTCAAGGTTTATCCAGCCAGGGCCAGACCACCACCAATACCCAACAGGCCCACGGCAACTGCCCAGTACCAGCTTCAAGAAGCTGGAGGAGGCTGGGAAAGGACCATGTCCTTCCTCTGGAACCCAAGGGGAACTGCTTTGGTCACTTCTCTTCTTTTTCAGAATGTAACCCTTTGTGTGACAAGAGCAACTTCAAAAGCAGAGCTGGCACAGAGGTATCCTTTCCAGTCCTACATTCTTGGGAGAAATCTTCTCCTCTCAAGTTTTAGGAGTCTTTGGGTGTATTCACAATGATCCTGGGCCTTTAGGGATGTTTTCAAAGGCTTCAGTAGCAGTCAGACATCTAGTGAGATTTGCAATGGAAAGTCAATGAATGCTCCAGAACAGAACATCTTCCTGCTTAAGTCATTCCTAGCTGTGAGAACTTTGAAGGGATGATTTCATGTGAGAGTGGTTGCATTTTACAACTGGTTTACAAATGCAGAGATGACTGTGCTGTGTATCAGGCAATACAAAACATGCCTTTTGTGTGTACATGTTTAGACAACTAGATTTTAGAGCTTATTTATGAAAATTCTTTTGTTCTCTCTCGCCTCCAAGGCATATCTTATTATCATTAAAAACATCCTTCACTGAAAGAAAATGGGGCAAGTAAGGTCGTCAGAACACAATGATGGTTATTATTTTTGTTTTAAACCCATTTCTTCACCTCTTTTGAAATTATCTAACCCCTGCCAGGGGCAGTGAAAGGAGTGACCTGAAAGTGTGAGATGTTGATGCACTGCCAATGGATTTTTTTGTTTCCATATTGCTGTGCTGGCATAGACTCAGCAGGTACATAAAATAAAATGTTCCAACCCATTTCACCCTTCAAGTTGGAGTGAGGTATGTTCATTTTCACTCTCTGCACTCACTGCTTGCTCTTAGAGAGTCAGAGCTCATGTTGCTGTGCAATCTTGAGCTTCTTTTATGAGCTTGGCTGGAACGCTGCTGGGTATCTTTCTTCACCGCAGCTTCTTTAATCCTGGCTTGCAAAATCAGAAACTCTCCTGGCTGCACAGATGATTACCTTACTTTTGGTATAAAGCCTCAAATACCCATAAGTATGTCACATAGGTTCTTACAATATCGTTTTTCAGTGCTTCTTTTTCATTACCACACTTGGTATGCCCTTTTAATTGTGCACATTGGCTAGTGGTATATTAAAATTTTTGGCTGTGTAGTGGCCAGTCTGTCTTTGATTCTGTTTCTTTGTGTATTTGTCCTTTCTACTGCCAGAGAACCAGATGAATATATTTGCCCCATTTAGATCCTGAGAACAGACTCTGCTTTCAAGAGAAAAATAGATAGATCAAATTCCACCAAGAGGAACAATTATAAATTATAGACCAAATGAACAGTTTGCTTTGCTGAACTGAATCATGATGGTCTGCTGAAACATCTAGTAAGATGTTTTTGGAAGACTGCAATCTCATCAACCTCTTGTTTTCACCCTTTAAAAAAGAAATTAGAAGCAAACCATAACCTCAGACTGTAAATCTCCCAAATGGAACAGAAAATCCAAGATCTAAACTTTTTTTTATGGACTCCTACACTGACTTAATCCTAAAAAAGTCTCAAATTTAACCTTATTCACATTTCATGAGTGAACATAATTTTGAGTGAATCTTTTGACTAACTAGTCTTCATCTATATTTTGAATCTACCTCATCTTTTTAGAAGACATTCGGTTTGATGCATACCAGCCTACTAAGAGGCCTCTATCATTATAGAAAGTGAATCCCCTGAAGACATGACTAAATCTGTGTTTGTTTGTTTGTTTTTCTTTCACCCTCACTTCATATATGGGAAAAAGAAGTGCAGAGATTAAACAACTTTTTCAAGATCACATAGGATTTTGGTGGTAAGAATTGAGCTGTTTTTCTACATCCCAGTTTTGAATGCATGACCAATCTTCCTCTGTTTTCATCTGGTGAGATATTTTGAAATAATTTCAAAAACCTGGGATGAAATTTTAAGTTGCAGCTGTCCCATCACCTTCAAAGATTTTGTTCTTAATAAGTATTATTGCAATGTGCTGGTGCCTTGGAAGCCCAAAACATCATTTTCTTGCAGTCTGGTCAGTAGTACTCTACAAAAAAACCCACTACTTGCAGTTAGCAAGAAGTGAGGCATCTGATGCTGTCTTCCCAGTGTAGATATATGATTTTTCAGGATCTGATGGCTTTAACTGGCATTTTTAAAGTAGAAGTCACATTTTGGAAAACTTTAATATTGACCTTTCACTTCTTATAGGTGTTTCAAACACAAGTAATTTGCAAAAGATATTATCATTGTGCACTTATTTACTAGTAAATTTGTAAGACATTTCCTGGTTATTGTATTGTTCAGTTTGGTGTAGGGATTCAGAAACTTGGGGTGTCATACTAAATGAAACTAAAAAATTGGATTTCCCTGTATTTGTAAATGAGCCAAATCCTTTCTTCAATCTTTTACTTCACTAGGTAATAACTGGACTCTTCCATTTGTGTTAATCAAGACAAGAGGCAGGGATAACAGAGAAATTATTGAAAAGAGCATTTCAGATATGTCATGGCAAAAGATGACAAGCATTGCATTAACATTTACAGAGGAAGTATAAAGAGATGACAGAAATGACCTAAATAAAGTTTTGCTGCTGTGGATAATTTGTTGCTCATGGCTTTATTACAGCAGAACAGAGTTTGGTGAAAGTCCTCTAAGCCAGTCTAGGTCTGTCAGATCCCTGCTCATTTCAGTGACTTTTAGGTCATTTCCTGAAAGGTTCTGTTTGCTTAACAGCAAGCCAAACATTTCCAACTCTGTGCTGGAAACTCCTATATTCTACTGCTGATTTCAGTATGTTGTCTGTCAAAATAAGATGAAGGAAAGTTTCCAAGTCTCATGAGAACATTTCAGTCAAAAAGTTCATTGGGTTAGGCTGTCATTCATGTGACCCAGCCAACTTCCATGAGCAATCCTTAACTTCCATATCTGCTAAAAAGGAATTGTAACAATATTTCTACCTTCTTTTCCTCCATTGTGAGGCTGCTCATTCCTTTGCTTGTGATGGCTGAAATATATATATAAAAAAATCTTCAGAAATCATCACATTGTAGTGGACTGAACCTGGTCAGCAGACAAACACCCACCCAGCCTCTCACTCATTCCCATCTCCTGCACAATGGGGAGAACATAGAAGGAAGGTGAGAAGATCTGTAGATAAAGATAATGGCTTTTTAATAGGGAAAGCAAAAGCTGAGCATCCAAGAAAAGCAAGAAGAGGATTAATTCACTGCTTCCCATAGGCCAGTGGATGTCCAGCTTATTCCTGGGAAGCAGAGCCTCAGCACGCCTAACGGCTCCTTGGGAAAACAAACTACATAACAGTAATCATCTCCCCCATTCTTCCTCCTTTCCCTGAGGTTTTATTGGTGAGCATAACGTCATATGGTACGGAATATCCCTTTGGTCAGTTTGGGTCACCTGTTCCAGCTGTGTCCTCTTACAGCCTCTTGCCGTGAAGACCTTGGTGCTGTGCAAGCACTGTTCAACAATACCCAAAACACAGGTGTGTTATCCACACACTTTTAGTCCCAGATGCAAAGCACAGCATCATACAGACTGCTTTGAAGAAAGTTAACTCCATCCCAGCCAGAACCAGTACACATATTTATCACACAGAGTATGCTAATTGCTTTTCTGAGTATTTTCCATAATACCTTCTTCTTTAGAATCTCTTATAATACTGACTTTAATAGACTTCAATGTATTATATCAGTCACCCAATTTGAATAGTCTTCAAGAATTTGAATTCTGAGGATATTCAGTATCATTGGCAAATACCAATTAATCTAGTATAATTATTTCCAGTGTTCCAAAGCTAAAATCACTCTTCCTTGAATACCATTATTGCTTAATAAATTACATACTTTCATTTTGAACAATATTAAATAATTTCCCCTCAAATCTGCAACTGAAGGACTGTTCACATTACGCATAATGCCTTATGAAATACTAATTGATGGCTTTCTGCAGTGTCTCAATGGAATAATTGCTTGTTTAGTGCAACCCTTTCACTGAAAAAGTGCATATTCTTTGCATTTTTCCTCTGTAAAATAGTTTTCCTTCCACTGTAATATTTTCAGAAAGATTTCTGGTTTGGAGTAGTTGGACCATGATCTATGATATCATTTAATTGCTGAAGCATGAGCTGTATGGTCACTGTTTCTATTTTTTGGGTTGTCTGCAGGCAGCTTTTATACATCCTCCTTTAAGATACTTCATGCTTATATATTCTGCTGTAAGTTTTGTCATGCTCTATCTAAAAACTGGCTGATCAAACCAATGCTGTACTACCTTTCGTAGAAAACAATAATTCCAGGTTTGAAGAAAGACAGAATAAAGCCAGGGATCCTAAGGAGAAACTGTCTCATTTATTATTTTTTATTATCATAAAGAATTGTGATTGAATTGTTTCTGGTTGGAAGCAGTCATCCCTAAACTTAAATAGTGCTAACTGGCATAGAAAAATCTGGGAAATCTAGATTGATTTGGGGTCATGTTGAGACTGTGGAACAGTTTGTGTCCTGGTAGAATTCCTCTTGATGTACCCAGGTGAGCAGTCAGGTTCATCACATGTGATTTTGCTCTGGTAAATCTCCTTGTTTCTTATATAAACCTGATGGAATGCAAAACTTCTAAAGTAAAAGGACATGCACCTGCACTGAGATATTGTCATGATGTTCTGGCGAGATCTAGTAGAGGCAGACAGCCAGAGTAGTACTTAGAAAATGCTTCTAGATCCCATAGCACAGATCCAGCATCAGTGAGCTGAGTTTAAACATGTTTTGTAGGAACAAAGTGAAAACAGCCTGGAAGAGTAACCTGAGAATTAATGTGGGTATGAGAAACTACCTCAATAGTTTCTGGTAAAGATGGTATACATGATACTTGCCTTAGACTCACCTGCAGGCTACTGGGACTGTGGAGTTATCAACCAGTGGATTGTGCTACAACTGTATTTTTGTATTAAGGAAGCAACCTGTTCAAATTCCCATAAATATGTTTTTACTTAAGCATATATTTTTCAATATTAATATGAAATGAAGGGCTTAGAGGGTTCCCTTTATCTAAAGCTAGAATTCCTTCCTTTTTGAGAGTGTAAAAAGAGCTGTATGGAATTACATCCTCAGTGAGCTGATTATAATGTGGATCATTACATCCCTAAAGATTTGGCATGCAGTTCAACAATTGTCAAATATATTTAGAAATTTTTCAAAAATTTTTGTTTTCCCTAGGGAAAGATTAAACAAGAAAAAACAAATATTGTAACCCAGATTTAGCACAAGCCTTATTTATGAACGGTAGGATGGTGATTGTTCTTCGCACGGTACTTCAGTTAAAAACCTGCTTGGTATGTTTAGTTCTCTTTACTTATTTCCATTGTACCCAGCCATCAGCTTTTCAGCAGTGATGTCATCTGGACCAAGTGGAACATATTCTGACAATACATTTCCAGTTTGCATCCACATACTGACAAAACAAACCAAAACCACAGTGGCCAATCATTTGTGAAAATTTTCTGCTGGGATTAGTTCATTGCAGATGCTTTTAGTGACACACAAGACACAGAATGTTAAAGCGTTCAACCCAATCTCAGATGTTTAATTGTGAAGGAAATAGCGGGTATAGTCTCATTCCAGTGTCTTCTATATGATTGCACTTTGTTTCACTGTAGATAAATATTTTCATTGCTTTGACAAGTTCCATATAAAGTAAACGAAGAACCATCAATGAATAAATAATGACAGTAATGAAAATACAAATTATTTAGAGCTGAATCCTTTAATTCACAGATCCTACATTTTAGGCAAACGTGCTCCCTTATTTGTATTACAGTGTGGAAACAAGCACCATTATTTCATATGACAATAAGAAGGAAAAAGATTTTTTTTTCACTTTCCTTGGGTATGGAAAGATGTTTTTGTGTTTTAGAAAAGAAAGATCTAAAAATCCTTTTCTGAAAGAAGGCTATTAGAAATATATTTGCTAGTAGGAAAATAATCCAGTGTTTTATCCATGCTGGCAGAATATTACAGACAAAAAGGCCAAAATGTAAATGACTGACGACATCTGATCTGATCTGACTTTTTCTTTATATGACATAATGGTATTTAACTGGAATACAAATCTTTTCATAGGATGTCAAGGAGCTTTGGAACAAGATTTGTGGAACATACATAGTTTCTGACATTTTAATGAAGAAAACTTCCTACCAGATAAATTTAAAACCAAACCCCTCATCTTCCACAGAATTTAGCTTAAGGATATCTTAAAACCCCTACAAACAAGAAAGATAGAGCATAGATATTGTTATGGATGCTCCTGAAATTTAGGCACATCTAACATCTGAAAGTATTTACAGGAGCTTAAATCCTAGCATGAGATTTTGTGTCAGTATTTTTGTGCATGAATAAAGTATACAATCAGACTTCCATTCTGTTACTTGCCAGGCTGTTGCTTATACAATGCCATGAAGGGTTTACAGGTTCAGAAGCATATATCTGAAATGGGGCTGCCGCATTAAAAACCCTTTTGAGCCCTCCAAATCCAACGGAATGATCCATTCTTCTGCCTTACTAAAACTGATAATTCAGGAATTAATCCCATTGCCAACCCACCTTAACAGACGTGAACCATTTAGGTATCTAAAATCAGATTTAATTCTCCTTGAATATTTTTATTATGAAGGTTTTTATTTTTTTAATTATTATTTTTTCTTGTTCAGAGTTACTGAAACTTGCTACTTGTATTATCAGTCAATAGCTGTTATTCTGTGCTTGAAGCCAGTGTTATTTTTTAAAATACTATTATTGATATTTTTTGATATTTTTATTATTATAATCTTTTTATTATTATTTCAAAGCTTTTATTTGCCCATTGTTTATTTACCCATAAATTAAGCTTGACTAAGTATTTGTCTGATAAAAATTTAAATAATGGCTTCAACTAGGAAAACAAATTTGTGCAGCAAATGCCATGTTTGTGCAGACAGCATGAAAGTATACTTTGAAACTAATTACTTCAGCTTTCTTGCATGCAGGTGCTTAGCCCTGGGAAGCCCTAAAGGGTGAAAAAGCCCCAAAACCAGGCAAGAGTCAGATGTGAAAGCAAAATATTGAAGTATTTTAAATGTCTTAAGGAGCTCTAGCCTGGATTTGCTCAAACAAATGGGGATGTAAACTCTTCAAGAACAGGAAGCAAGATATCTATTGTTTGAAAACTTACTGGATGGGAGACTATGTGACATTGTTTGTGCTTGTCTTCAGGGGAAAAGGAAAATCACAGAACTTTGAGAGAAAAATCTTCAAAGCTTCTCAGAATTTCTGCAATATTTTTATTCTCATCTATCTGGATCTGGTGCTTCAGGGCAGGAAAGAATCAGGAACATTTGCCATTGTGCCAGTGAATTTGCTGGTGTCACTCTGTAATGAGTTAGGGACCAGCTCAGCTCCCATCAGAGTCATTGGGAAAAGTCTTATGCCTTGATAGCATGTTAATCAAGCTCTGAGTGCTCAGAGAAGTGGAACAGAACAGACCTGAACACACTATTCTTTCTTATAACATGACATTTTGGTACCAAGAGGAAAAAAAATTCACATAGGAAAGATCAGAAGCAGATTACATTTTAGGACAAAGAGATAAAATGTGAAAGATGGACAAAACAACAATAATCCAAAGCACATTTCCAGCCTGGAAAAGGTTGTGACATGTGGCATTTTCTTGAGATATACACATTCTTAATAGCTTGGAAAATGCCATTAGAAATTACTATTTCCAGCTTTACAAACTCCATCATCTAAAGAGGATTATGAGATTACAGTTTTAAGGAAACTAGAAGAATAGGTTCAGTCTCAGTCAGTTCCTGTTTTCATTACTATCATTGTCTCAAGGCAAGATTAAAATTGTGCCATTTGATATTTCCATTAACCCCTTCATCTGAGAAGTGAGTGTCAATTTAGTCTTGTCAGGTTAATGTCTCAGGGAATGGCTGTGTCCCTGATCTCTGTCTTCTTTGCCCTTTCTCTCATCAGTTTGATTGTTTTGCCATGTTCTGCTTTCCCTTATGCACCTAATTAGGTATTTTAGGAATGTGGTGTCTCCACCAATACTTAGTGTACTGTGACTCTTTGTATTGTTTGTAAACAGATATTGTTTATTCCTGTTTCCTAATGCTAAGTCTACGCAACCCTAGAGTGGCAGGCATAAGCATGGCTCTACAATGACTCACATATGGGGCAATCCCCAAAAGCAGGACTTTCACCTGGGTGCAGATGGTAATCCTCCTGCCATTAAACATCCTAATGAGTCCCCGGGCATTCTGGCAATGTGAAATTATCCCAAAGAGAATGCTCCCAAAGTCCAGTTCTACATACACCAAACCTGTCATAGTTGAAAGGTCAGAAAAGGAAAACTTACTGTAATACACTCCCTGCAATGGATAAAGGTGCCTTCCTTCCACTGGAAAATGTTGCAAGGGCAATTCAGAAGGTACCTGACCTTCTATATGACTCTATCCCTAGGAAGAAGAAGAGAGAATGGCATTATATTTCCCAGCGTCCATTCCAGATTATAATCTTATGGCCCTCCTTGAGTGCTGTGCCTGCCTGCTGTGGAGTGGGACAGAAGGTACTAAGCAGAAGTTGAAAGATAAATGTATTTAGAAAGCCTAGTGGAAACAGTTTTCCATGTGAAAGAATAAATATTTTACAGTTTCATAAGTTAGACAAAAACTCTGGAAGTAGTTCGAATAGCCTACAAGATGACATTCTACGGGAAATAAAGTACTTCAAAGAGTGCTGAGAAGAAAAGGTTTTACTTAAAAAAAAATCTAACCACTAAAGGACAGCAATACTTGACTTGCAAATCAATCAGAATTTTCTGACTGAGGACATACTGTAGGGAAATGTCTATCATAGTAGAAAAGAGCAATGTGAAGAGGTATTTTTCTGCCTTTGATTTTCCATAAGAATCTAAGTTATCTTGTCTTAGAACATGGAAATAATAGCAGCATCAGCTACATCAGTTTTGCCTGTTACTAAAGAAAGCAAAATAGAGGAGATGTCTCCCTTTCATTCGGGAAATGAGAGGATGAGAAAGGGTGGGCTTGCGGTGCAGCTACAGCTGCTAAGGGATTGAAAGTGCACACAGTAACCCTTTGTGCTTGTTCTTTAGTGGCATTCTTGTGTAAAGTTGAAGGTGCAGGAGTAGAATAAAAAAACCAAGAAGGATAACAAGATAAAAATCAAAATGGTGGGGTTAAAGCACTATAGGTACTTTTGACATAGGGAAAACAAAAGCAAAAAGCCAACATACAATATTCAAGAATATCCATGTGCACACAGGAGAATTAAATACATGCAACAACATCTTTATAGCTTTTTGTCTTCAAGAGGGGAGAAGAAATAAACATGAAGTGAGGAAAAAGACCACAAGTGTGCTATTAACATCTGCAGATGTTTTGAGTGACACCTAGTGGGCAAGATCCATATGAGGCATAAGGAAGTTCTTTAAACACCAGGAATGTTTTTGTAAGAGCTAGATGGAACCAAGAGTGGCAATAGCAATGACAGCAGGTGTTTTGTTGTGCTTTTAAGGATGACTACTGCAATGTCATAAGTCTGAAAATACTTGGCTATACTGAGTCTATAGCGATGTGCACATCACACTCCCTTGAGGCAATCACTGCTACTAATTTATCTCCAGAGTTGCGTGGGTAGTAATTATACATCTCATGTATATTAATCTCTAGTCCTGTTGTAACAGAAATTCTATCTTGTACATTTCTGTGACATACTCATTCTGAACAAAATCTTCTGTACCACATGCTTCTTTGAGCTTATATTCTGCAGAAAATGTCTATTTCAGCTGGACAGAAGTTAATTTTAATCTCCAGCTCCAAAGAACAAGTCTGCTGAGTTATGGAAGAAACGTATAAAAATATCAGTACTAGGTCCCAAATTTTGTGAGAAAGGTTGTTTGCTGATGTAATACCGGGGTCTGTAAACAATACCTCAGTTATAACAGCTGCCTTTGAAACGAGAGAGTGAACCACTGCAAGTTGCTTGTATCAGCATCATACTCGTAGTTTTGTGGTTTTTCACTAGTTTAATATTCCACAGAAAAGGAATTTTAAAAACATGCCATAAATGATTGCATTTTCAGATGAACACCACAGCAATCTTTCATTGAGCTTTTGGAAGAGTTTGCCAGCATTTTTTGTGTTTCGTAATACCATGTAAGCTACTAGGAACTGCTTTACTCGCTTCACTCACTGGAAAACTTGAGTGACTGTGTGATTTTCAGTGATTTTCCCAGCTCGACACAATGTACTGACCCATAATTCCTGAAGCTGATTCAGAAAAATATTGTTGAACACCTTGATATAAACTCTGAAAATATAGAGCTGCTGCAGCAAGAAAGTAATTTTAAGTGACGGGCAGAAGTGCTAGAAGGTTGAAAAGGTTTTTGTTGCTCCTGTGAGAGTGAGTAAGGAGCCAGAGAGAAAGTCTCAGCATTGCAAGTGTGAGTGGGAACTGAAGTCACAGAGGATGGTGAAAGAGCTGAGGCATTAAATGAATACTTTACAAGCAAGAACACTAGAAGACGTACCAGATGAAACTGGCTGTTGTATCCACTATCACGGCTGACTTCAGAGCTAGTGAGGCACAGATATTGAATACGTTAAGAGAAGTTGAAATCAACAAATCATCCATGCTGCATGCAACCCTGAGGCTTTAAAAGGAGATTGGAATAGTACATGGCTCAGGTAGGCTGGTCTTTGCTTAGCAGCTACAAATGCCAAATTCACAAATAATAAAGAGAGAGAAAATCACTGTGGACTAAATACCATAAAATCTTAATTAGAACCTTGTAATTACAGGAAGTCCCCACCGAGTCAGATTTGACATTTGTTTTCCCCAAGTAGAGGATTTTATTTATGTATTTAGCTCGGCATGTTCCACTCACATGAAACATGCTTTTGCATATTCATGATCATTTTAAGATTTAAATGAGTCTTTCAGTTGCAAAGTATCAGAGGTGGTTACAGTGAGCTTTGTGAAACATGCCATATTGCACACATTGCGTCAGCCATGTGATTGTTTATGGAAGGAGAAGCTGAATTAAACAGTGGGAAATGGCTCTCTCATTCTCTTGTTACACTTCCTTGGGATAATCCTTGTCATACAAGGACAAGTACAGGCTGGGCAGAGAATGGATCGAGAGCAGCCCTGAGGAGAAGGACTTGGGGGTACTGGTGGATGACAAGCTTAACATGAGCCGGCAGTGTGCGCTGGCAGCCCAGAAAGCCAACTGTATCCTGGGTTGTATCAGGAGAAGTGTTGCCAGCAGGTCGAGGGAGGGGATTCTCCCCCTCTACTTTGCTCTTGCGAGACCCCACCTGCAGTACTGCGTTCAACTGTGGAGCTCTCAACAGAAGAAGGATATCAACTGGTTGGAGTGAGTCCAGAGGAGGCCACAAAGATGCTCAGAGGGCTGGAGCACCTCTCCTATGAAGAAAGGTTGAGAGAGTTGGTCTTGTTCAGCCTGAAGAAGAGAAGGCTCTGGGGAGACCTTATTGCAGCCTTCCAGTACCTGAAGGGGCCTACAAGGAAGCTGGGGGGGGGGACATTTTACAAGGGCCTGTAGTGACAGGACACAGGGTAAAGGGTTTAAACTGAAAGCAGGGAGATTTAGATTAGATATCAGGAAGAAATTCTTCACCGAGAGGGTGGTGAGGCACTGGAACAAGTTGTCCGGAGAAGCTGTGGATGCCCCATCCCTGGCTGTCTTCAAGGCCAGGCTGGATGAGGCTTTGAGCAGCCTGGTCTAGTGGAGGGTGTCCCTGCCCATGGCAGGGGGGTTGGAACTGGATGATCTTTAAGGTCCTTTCCAACCCAAACCATTCTATGATTCACCTGTGGTACTTCACTGCCAGACACATTTTTCCCAAGAAAAAGCCCTGTGTGTTTCCTCAGTCCCTTAGTGGCTCTTGCTAAACAGAAACAAGCAGGTGACCTACTCACCTTTAGAAGACACTTGAGTTTATCTCATGTAGCTGGACATGGTGGCCTGGCAGATCTTATTCCTTTTTCCATTTTACCTGATTACACAGAAAAATAAACCAAGTCATCTTTCATTTAAATGCCCAAAGTATAGTAAGAAGTCTGCTAAGGGGCTTGTATTTTAATACATCATGAAAGATCATTTCCCTTGTTGATTTATAAAATGCAGTAAGAAGAGAGCAAATGAATATATAGCCACATAACTAGCAGATGCTGATTGAAATATAAACACAGTGGGAATGAGGGTTTTGCGTAATGCAAAGGAAGGCATCGCGAAGTACTACTGTGTACAGCAGAGATTTACTTTCACTCTGAGTGGCCACAGAACGGCTAATTAGAAACATTCTTCTTCCTCATATTGGTGTTAATCCTGTAGTCCTTATTTACACTAGTGGGATCACTCTTGTGAATATTAGCTGCAAGATAAGTTCTGTAATTATTTGTGCTTCCGGTTCCAGCTCATACATGTGACAGAAGATGATTTTTTTGTTGTTGTTTCATGTTGGTATATAAAAATGAGCAGGCCATTTTCACACAACAAAGTAGTATACAGGTCATCACTGAACTTCTTTGAGATAAAGTAGCTAATGTTTACTTAATTTCCACTGCACAACTGCTGTTAGGACGTTAATGATAAAGTACAAGACCAGTTTGGTGCCAGAATCAGCTATAAAAGAATCAGAGATACCATACTAAAATATAGACAAAACATTTTCTGTTAGAAATGCTTACCATTTATTACATTAAATTTAAACTCTCTTACTTAAAAAAAGCCCTCTTTTTGATATGAAAATGTTTATTTTTATCAGTAAACACAAATTTCCACTCCAAATTGAAAATTCCATAGGAAATGTGTTTTCATTTCAAAAATTTGCTGTTCTTTTCCTAAAATGTTTTAGTCAACGTATTTACCCAGATCTAGTAATGGAAAAGTTGTGAGTGCTATTCTGAAGCATTTTTTATTATATTCCTTAACTCTGCAAATTTGGAGGAGAAAAACTCAAGAGTAAAGGCAAATACAGGTGTTTATATAGTTATATACAGGTGATACTTTCTCTTTTTGATTATACTGACTTGTCCTTGGTGAATCATCCTTACTGTTCTTGGGGGGGGGGGGGGGGGGGGGAAATAGAATAAAAAATCAGGTTTGGTACAAAAAATGAAGTTTTAGTTCATTGTGTGTTGTTATCTCCTGCTCTCTTCCAAAAGATACTAATTTTTAAACTAGAAATATAAACCAAAGGAGGAACGGAAGAGATCCTTATATATATATGTAAAGCTTGGACATTCTTCAGACCTACTGACATTATAATGCATCAGTTGTACCTTGTCTTATACAAGCCAGTAACAGAAAGACAAACCCTGCTCCAAATAATTTGTACATCTTGACTAAAGATAAGGTACAGAATATCACTGATATAATATTCAATATTGGCATAAGGTGAGTTTTTCTGGATTAGAGTAAGCAAGCTTTTTTTGTGTGTTTAAAAATTACTGTAATGTTTCAGCAATTGAGGTAAGAATTAGTTATCTGCACAGTTCAGAGTTTAGGTATTTTTCAGCAAAATTTGAGACCATTTTCTTCCTACTCATCAAAGAATAATGAGTGATGTTAAAAAAAATATTTTTTAATTGAGGACAAAATTTCTCTATGCCTTACTTTTCCAAATTCTGTCTGAGCTTCTCAATGTACGGCCCTGACAACTCAGCCTTGTTCTTTCACTTCTTTCCATGGGATAGAGCGAAAAACAAAACAAAACAAAACAAACCTGTAAGGCGAGTGTTTTGCTTGGCTTGTATTTAAGTAGAATAATTCTTGAATCCTCATCATCTCTTTTCTGCACCCCTTCAACCTGTACATGAGAAGCAGTTTTGAACAGAACAGGTTGATCCTGGGTGGGCTGTATCAGCACAACACCATCTTCTAATTCTGTTGTCTTTGATTGCCTCCACTGAAATGGTACCAGTGCTGAATGCCTGTACAGCAGTATTTAGCAATCAAAACCCATCACATGGAGTTTCTATGGGCAGAATGTGATTTCATCCAGAAAGAATTATGCTAGCCTTTAATCTGATTTGCTCTCTGGATTTAAAGAAATTTCACATGTACAGAGTCGCTCTATCCATTTATAATATTTCCAAAGAAGAGCAGGCCTTTTTGCCGCTCTCATCTCTCATTTGGCTGTAGGCTCAGCTGTTGAATCCTCTAAGTCTGTAAAATGCCAGCTGCCTGGTTCCTGGGAACTACCCACTTCCCAGGGAAGGATTTCATACAATATAGGATTTAACTCATAAACTGTCATGAAAAATGCTGAAAGAAGAACAATAGCATTTCCCTCTATCTCTATAAAACATATGACCATGTGAAGAGTGATATAAAGGTTTTATCTATATAATTCTGGAGTGAATCATATTTTATGGTGTTATTGGCATGATGAACATATAATAATCTGCGTTACTTGTAAGGAATAATGTCACAGTGTAGGTGTGTGTTTGTCAGCCCAAACGAGTGCTAAGTCCATTATATGCTGTCTGACTATTACTGTTTATCGCAAATGTGGCAGTCCCTATAGGTCTCAGTAGTCACGGCGGTGTTGAACAAGCACAAAATAAGGGATAGTCCATGCCCATAAAGAGCTTATTATCTTAATTAGTAAGGCTCAGAAAGTGAAAAGGAGAATTATCATCTTCATTTTAAAGACAGGGCAGACTGAGACTATGAGGGATGTAATAACTTGTTCTGGTTTTGTACAGTGTGAATGTCAGAGTCACACTCATGGTCAGCATGTTCCACCACACCTCATGCAGAAATGCTTCTAGACAAAGTACCAGACACTCTGGTGGGTTTCATGTTTATATGTGTGTCTGTGAGAAAAAGCAGTGATTTAGCTGAATGTGAATCAAAATACAGTGACAATATCAGTGAAGTTTTAATGTGCTAATGAAATCCCCAAATATCTTCTTTCAGCTTTGTACGCTTCTATCTGACTTTCTTCCACTCTTAGCCCAACTTCATGTTTTGGAAAGCTGGAAACAATTGCTATATAATGATTTATCACACTTGCTTCAGTCTCAGTGCTCTAGCAGTTCTAGTTACGTGTTCATAACCCTAGCATGGCTTCAGGGAGGCATGCTATCCATTCTTCTGTTTGGAGAAGTAATTGATTGCTTATTACGGAAGAAAGAATGAAGAGGGAAGAATTAGAGTTCATGTGAATGGCAGACAGGTTACAAAAGTAGTGATTTTGGAAAATTGTGTAAGGGAATTGCAAGATTCCCTGAGATCTGGAATGTGAGAGTCTTGTTATATGTGGACTAAGGGAGTAAGTTCATAAGTACAGAGAAGGCAGTCTCTCACCTTAGGCTGTATAAAACTTCCCAAAAGTCAAAGAATGTAATGCCTAAGATTACAATGCCTTTCCCAAAGATTCTTATTATCTCAGCTTGAAAAATAAGTATATCTCACATTCCTGGGGTAGATGGTTTCACATATCAAATCCTGACTATCACCTTGAGATTAGTGCCCTAGATGATGGAAGGTTTGCTCAAAATAGTAATTAGTGATAAAAAAATGCATTGGCAGAGAATTTTTATTTTAGCACTGCTTTCCCCAGTATTAATTTCAGGATCTATAATCTCATTAGTTCTCAGGATTTCAATAAACTGTGTCAGAAAATTACTCTATCTGCTTAGGCTCTATCTGCATAGGGGAGGGCTGGAGCACCTCCCCTATGAAGAAAGGCTGAGAGAGTTGGGCTTGTTCAGCCTGGAGAAGAGAAGGCTCTGGGGAGACACCTTACAGCACCTTCCAGTACCTGAAGAGGCCTGGAAGGAAGCTGGGGGGGACTTTTTACAAGGGTCTGTAGTGACAGGACAAGGAGTAACAAGTTTAAATTGAAAATGAGTAGATTTAGACTGGATATCAGGAAGAAGTTCTTCACGGAGAGGGTGGTGAAGCATGGGAACAGGTTGCCCAGACAAGTTATGGATGCCCCATCCCTGGCTGTCTTCAAGGCCAGGCTGGATGAGGCTTTGAGCAACCTGGTCTAGTGGAGGGTGTCCCTGCCCATGGCAGGGGAGTTGGAACTGGGTGGTCTTTAAGGTCCCTTCCAACCCAAACCATTCTATGATTCTATAAGGTTTATCAGGGAGAAGAGGGTATGGCTTTGTTTTCCACAGAACAGGCACCCACAAATAAGCTAAGTAGCTGCTGCATCACAGTGGCACAGTGTGAACTGCTTCAAAGGCTGTCTAGTAGGTAAAGTAGGTAAATTACCTATGAGCAAATGTGATCCCTATGCCTGGGATCACAAACAGCTGAATCCTTTACCTGAGACTTATAACGGGGCATAAATCACTTGGGGGTGGGGGGGGGGAAGCAAAACAAACAAACAAAAAAAAAAACCAACAAAAAACCTGCTGTATCAGTTAAAGATTTTGTTGCCTACTATCACTGTATGCTGAGGCATCATGTCTATTTTGGACCTGAAGTAGACAGCCCTTCCTAATTCACTATGCTGCAAAATCAAACAGGTGAAGTTAAACAACCCTCTGTCAGTGATGGGCTTTTGCTGTGAAGCAGAGGAAGAGTGTTTGCACTAGTATTTCTCTGGCCTGAGCTGGGGAAGTGAAACCTGAGAGCAGTAGTCTCTGTAGAAGCATTCTTGAGACAGCTCTGGAAAGACCTGGGCTGTCTCTCTAGATTCCATGATGCAGCCCCTTGTGAGAACAAAGAGAGAGAGTGCGATTGTTCACGTACAATACTACTTTAATTTTAAGCTAGAATAATCTATCATAAAAATTAAGAATAAAGGGACTCCTCCGATCCAGGTTAAGAAGCTGAGCTGAGCTTTTAGAATGTGTGGTGGGAGTTTGCTTTACTTCACTTTAAGCACTAAATTGAAAATAAAAATCTTATGGCAGCAGGCCGTAGGAAAGAAACAAAATGCTAACTAATCATATTTAATGTTAAAATCAATGGCACAGTGTTATGAAAGCCTGAAGGAATGGAAATGTATTTTCTTAGCATACACAGTAATAGACTTTGGGGTCAAGAAATGATATATTACTGTAATATCTGCTGCCTTTTAAAATGACATTTGTAATAAATGGCAATATATTCCTCTTATAATTTCTTTATTAGTAACACAAATTTCACCATCTGTGATTATCATCATGGATGGCAGATGAAAAATTCCCCTCTGCCAATGAACATACCAGTTGAGTTACACCCGGGATGCATGAGGCTTGCCATGCATATAAAGAACTCAGACACAGTGGCTCCCTTTGGTGTCACACAATAGCAATTATAAGCCTCTTTACTTGACAGGTGGCCTCTAGCTTTTCTAGAGCTCTTTGAGCAGAGTATCAGATATCACAGGTGAGGGAATACATCAAAATTAGGGAACCATTTAATTTCTGCGTGCATTTGGCATAGTCCTGAGGATCTGCAATGGACCTTATCCCACAATCTATTTCCTTTCTGTCTTGATTGATGGAAATATATGACTTAGCTGCAAGCTCTATTGAATTCCCTACCACGATCTCTGCAGGTATGTAAATGAACATTAGTTGCAGAATATTAGATTATGGAAATGCTTAAAGAACATTACGGCTTGAGGAAGAGGAAAAAGAAGTCTCTTGATAGCAAGACATTTTCTCTTTGAGGGAAACACTTGAGCGACATGAAGTTGAGGCTAAAATATAAGTTAAATATGAAAAGCTGAATGAAAGGTAATTATTAAAATGATTTGGCTTAGATGGAGAAATTCAAGGCCTGTTTCAACAGAGAGCTTGCATGCCTGCATAAACAAATATGTGAATTCATTGTCAGTCAGTGACTTGCAGTGAATTGCCACAAAAGAAATAGTAATTTCTACAAACAGAGCATGAACAGATGGGAATTCAAATGAACATAAGGAATTCACTGCTGTATGAGTGAGCTGATACCCAGTGGCAGACAGATCAGGGTTGATTCAGATGTTACTGCCCCAGGAGTGCAGAGGCTTTTATTAGTTGCTCAGACAAGGGTTTCTAGTTCTACCTGAGGTGCCTTGAGGTGTCCTGAACCCCCTCTCCAGGAAGGTGTGGGCTTCCTGATACTCATATGGCACCAGAACCCTGTGGACATCCCAGACAGACCACGGCATCTCCAATGCCTTATAGACACCCCTCCCTGAACTGAACACCAAAGGACACATATCAAATGTTGGGAATCTTGATTAGAAGCTAATGAAAGATGATGTTTTATAACAAAAAGCTGCAGATAATTTACTACTCTATCACAATATGCTGATTATGATACTGCCTGATTCACAAACAAACCAGTAACTGTTTTCAAATATTTACTTTATTTTCTGAAGATGGGTTTTTTTCTCCAGGTTTTATCCAATAGCTCAGCCTAGAACAGGCCATCCATTTGTTTCTGCATGTGTATAAATTTTGAAATTATTCTTCCTTCATCTAAATGTGGTGTCTTTTCCCCAAAACACTAAATATTTTTCAATCCCACATTTACTTAAGCACATGTAATGAAAAGAAGAAATAAAAGCTCAAGTAGGAAAGGTGGAGAGGACATATTCAATAAATTCTATTCAGTCTTTCTGTATTTGGACTCAAAATGATGGTGACAAGTAGCTAGAGTGCCAACACTAAAAACATAGAAGACAACCTGGATGACTGTACCAAAATATATATAAATTCTGATAGACTTTGCCAAGGAGAGTAAATTTATGTTTGCGTTTTTATGAGCAGGATGAGATTGTGGATCTACAAGTCTGTATGAAGACATCTGTGTATTTTAATAGGGATCATGATTCTAACACATACACACACCTTTGCAGAAGTAAATATAAGAAGAATTGTTTTCCTGTTCCCTACCGGAATCCCATCTGGCACTACTAATCGACCAATTACCTTCAACAGCTAGTGGATGAAATTATAAAGAAAATGTGCCAAAGGATTATGGTTTTGGTTACTAATCTTGAACAGAATAAATGTCAACTATGGCTTCTGGCTGTGGGATGAATCTATTTTCTGGATAAATTTCAGTTAATCAGTTTTCTGACTGTATGGAAATAGTTTTCAAAGAATATTTTAGATTCTAGTGGGCTGTCTGACATGGCTTTTAGTTTTGACCCTGGTGCTGTTTTAATTATTTTGCCACCCTCTCATGTCTGCTAATGAATCTGCCCTTTGTGGTCCAAATCTCTCCACACTGATGGCTCTCATGGTCCTGATTAACTGAGCCAGTCCATTTCTAAATTCAATATTTTCTCATTTCAAATGTTATGATGCACTTAGGAAATAAAGTAACAGAGACATTCAGGACACCTACCTCTGAGATTTCTTATAAATTATAATATTAATTTTCTTAATACAATTCCTTTTTGTTCCTCATCGTTCTGAATAAGCTCTGTTCACCTATATTTTAAATCCTGACATCTGTTCTGGAAGCCTCCATAAAGCCCATTAAGTGTCATAGTTTTGTCTGTATACTAAGACTGAAAAGGACTCTTACTTTAAATGATTCATATAATTATATTTGAAACAGACACATGAAAAGAACATAGCTGACTTGAAGCCAGCATTATGAATAACATAATATAAAATGCTACTTGATCAGCTTGAAAACAGTGGAAGAAAATATTTACTTTTAACTTTGAAATTAGTATCCAATTCATAATTCCTCAGAACCAGACGTTTTAAAGGTTTTGTTTTCTGGTTTTTGTGGGGTCTTTGGTTTTGTGTTGTTGTTTTTTTTTTTAAATGTATTTAATGCAAATGGATGTTAATACTTTTAAATAGAAAGTATTAATCTTTCTTTCCTTTTTCTCCTTACTTAGTTAATCTGATTTAGGAGTATGAACACCCAAAAAACCTGCTCAGTTTAATCCCACAGAATAGCACCAGTGATTGAATGACACCAGTCTTTAAATGAGTTTGTGTCAGCCCACTTAGACCCTAGGCAACTTAATCAAAGCTCGTCCCCCATTTCAGAGGGTCAAGTGTCAAGTCAGTAACACAACAGGCACTCTGTTGTGTAGTCTGTTTTCTGAACATAAATGCACTATTTTTGGTCCAGATTTTTAATAATTTTCATTAAATGTTTACCACCTTCCTACCTTGGCTTTATTCTTGTCCAGGAAAAGAAGCACCTTGTATTTGACAAGTCAGGAATACTCAGTGCTTGAAGCTGTGAGCCATATTATTTTTTATGATATTAGCTCATATTTTTAAAATGTACTTTTCCTTTTTCCTTTGATGTCCATCAAACAGCTGTAGCTTACAATTTCCCATACATGTTTCTGAGCTTCCTGAATTCATTACACATTTACTAAATAGTCTTACCAACGATATATTCTGACACAAAGTAAATGCTAATCAATACTGAAGGGAAAAATGCAGTGTTACTGCAGATAAATAAAGCATCCTCAAAATTCCATATTCCAAGAGAAATGGAGAGGAAGCAGCAGAGGCTAGAAACAGCATGAATGATAGAGAGAGAAGTGATACTTGTGTTTGTTAGTTCTTTGATGCCATTTCTCTGCCAGAAAAGCCCAGGTGGTACTGGCTTTTAACTCTCTCTGAGCTTGGGCCAATTTTTTCCTGAATAGATCAGCCAACTCACTGGCAGTTTGCTGATCTTCAGGGCTATCCCACATGTTGTAACGTGAATAAGGCTATGCTCCATTATTTGTCTCATTAAACCTCCTGTAGTTGATTCATTCAGGCCCTTTTCTGGAGGTAGAAGAAGAATCCCAGATCTACCACTGTGACACTGAAATCAGGATTCAATTCTCAATAATTTCAGAATTTTTTTCATGTGATTTATTCTGGAAAGGAGATCTGTGAGACAGGGGATATAAAGAAAGAGGAAGAGACTGTTTTACCTTCTCCTGAGCAATTTCTGAATTCTTTGCCATGGAGAGGTAGTTCACTGTAACAAGCTCTTCAGCAAAAGGATAATTCCATGTATATTCTTTTCCTCAAAACATGCTGTAAAATTATAGTCTGTGGTAGAATTTAATATTGTAAATAATGTAGAATGTAAATACAGATTATTATACAGCAGATGATGTAAGTCTGAGTGGCATAAATGGAGATTGGTGAACAGTACAGTAGAGCATTTCTTCTCATGGAGTTTTCTTACATCTTATCTGCCAATTATGCTGAATAGCTAAGACCTGCTTGAATTAAAACATTACTGAAGATTACAGTATTCTTGTCTTATTATACAGTGGTAAATATTAATTACACATTTGTATGTTGCTAACTTGGCTGAAACTCTTCAGCCACAGCCTGACCAAATCTTTTCTGGTGGAATATCTTAGTACTCTCCATGGAGTATTAGCTGTTCAGGACTAATGGCACACAGTTAAGCAGCTTGTTTTCATCCAGGGTCAGGGACTGCTAGCACACGAACAGAGTACTATTTGAATAATACTTTAAATCTGGAAATTACTCTAGATTTAATCAGATTTGAATATTATATTGATTTGACCTTTGATTCTGGGTCAAGTTCAACTTTAAACTGTTCTTAATGTTTAGTTTGGACGCATTCATAATCTTACGTGAATATGGTGAAAAAAACCAGTGCTGTCAAAGCAGATTGGGAATCATCATAAAACCTGTGGTTCTCTCTGAAACTATATTTTGCATACAATCTACCTCAAACCAGAGCTGGTCTTCAGCAAGACCTTAACTGTTTTATTATGTACAGGAAAAACCTGTATGTGTGTATATCTATGATTTGCAGCAACTTCCTACGACATTTATTTTTCCATTGATTGGCATTAGAGTGGTAAAGCTTTCACAGCTTTTACAAAACTTTCAATTAAGCTGATACTAAATCAAAAATTGTTTTTTAATGATTGCTGGAGTAAGGAAAATGCATCAGAAATGTCTTTCTAGCCTCAGCTCTTCAGTGTTTATTGGCTACCAATCTCAAAAGAGATGGCAGAACTAAATTATTTTCTTGATTCTGCAACTGAGGATATAAATACGTGCTATGAGCAGAATAGAGCATCTTGCATTCCCTCTGCTTTGTTGTGAATATAAAAGATCTCCTGGTGTGTCACAAACTATAAAATTATCTATTTATTCTGCAGAACCTTACTTGCATAGGGCACAAAGAGCAGACCATGTGTTAAGAGCTTATATTTATTGCAGAAATTAGCCTACACTTAAGATATTAAGATGTTGCAAATATGGGCATGGAAATGAAGTGAAAGGAAATGTGGTGAAATTCTCCTCTCTCTCCCACCTGCTGTCCTTCTAGCTCACCTGCAACACCAGGTCAAACAGTGAGGTCAGAAATGGCAAGTATGAATATTTTGGGGGTTTTTTTGGTATACAGCTGATCTCTTTTCTGTCTGAAAAAAAAAACGTGTTTTCATTAATATCTTTGCTTCAAGGAAATGAAGAATCCCCATGTACAAAGCTGCCATTTCCATGGTAGAAGTAGAGGTGAGGAATATTATAATGATTAAAAAGAAAACGGTTTTCAAAAGAGATGCTGAAGGATTTGAAATCTAAAATGTGCCCAGCTCTGGCTAGCAAACCCTTGCAGTGAAATACTGTGTGCTGCGTGCAGGGGGACCATAAGATGAGATAGGAGGGATTCAGAAACCTAACGTAGATCTGAATTTTTGCATCCATCATAGATTGAAACAAAACTGTTAGCTTGTGCATTTTTACTTATACTAGAGGTCGAATATTTTGCTGTTTGGGTCCACCTCTTCTTCAGAGTTTGATCAATTATACCCTGATTTTGTTAGGCTGAGGATTTTAATTTTACACTATATCATAAACACCTGAAAATGGGGAGCTGGAAATTTATGAGAGAAGCACTAAGTCACTTATCTACAGTGACAGAATTGCCACCACCATAATCTCTATTAAGTGCTACAAAATTACAGTGTAACAGCTCTGAAATTACATGTGACATCTGCATGAATACCAAATCGATTCATTACGTTCAGCACTATTACAAAAAGCACTTACTGAATTTGTACTGATTACAACTCTTACAAATTAACAGTTACCCAAGCGAACTTACTTCCCAGCGTACATATATTATTTAAAGATCTCAGTTCAGTCAAAAGAAGGTAACAGTGCAAATAATACTACCACTTAGCATGGAGTATCATGAGTAATAAATTAAAGCTCTTAAAAAACTTTTTAGAAAAGGAAAAACGAGACTTTTCTAAAAATCAAGCACTTTATATTAAGAACGCCATGCCATTCTTGCATCCAGTCTCTCAAGAAATGAAGTCTAAAGAGGGAAAATCCAAGAATATGATAAATGTTCACATTATGCAGAATTTGCCTTTTTGAAATCTCATTCCCCATTGTGCAAGCCAGAATTTTATAGAGATATAAATCACAAAGAAATAAGAAGCCAGTAATGAGACAGAAGTGTATTTGAAATATGGATGCAAATCCTCACCACCTGCTGAGCAAAAATATTCTGCAGAGACTGTCCTGAAAACTGAACTGCCATTAACATCTTGTAAGCACTAAATTTTCAGCAGAAGAATCCTGGAATTATATGTGTGTGAAATGCCAAAGGCCTCTTTGATTTATCTCTAAGCAGAATGTTTCATCTACATCTACATAAATATTTTAACAGGAATTTAATTTTCATTTTAGTCACACAATAAATCTTTCTATTGCACAACATCATCTTGTCCTAAATAAGTTACCTTTAGCATATGAGCATGAAGATGTTTGTGTTCATTCTTCTTTCTGATTTGAGGTATTCTATTTGAATATATCAGTGCACTTATTTACATTAAAACCTTGCCACAGGCTCTTTTATTTAATCTAGAACATCTATTCATTTAGACAGAACTTATCCTATTACTATCAATTGACTTACATTTAACTCCAGCTCTGGACCTCTCAAGGATGCACCAGAACAGTAAAAAATAAAATGGAATCTAGAGTAGGTATATTGGTAGCTCTACATACACTGGCAGAGGAAAAATATCAGCACTTTACTGCTTATTTTCTTTTCAGTGCATTTTATAAACAGCAGTAGGAACTCAGGCAGCTCCTGTCGGGCTGAATCTTACTGTGCATTTCAGATATTGCTGTTGCAGTTCAGTTGTGTAGTGTTAGATACAGTGAAAATGTTTAGCTGGTAACTTACAATGTCTCCAGAGGACAATAAACTGGGCATGGATTACTTTTTCTGATTGTCAGGATGCTGGAAATAAGCTCCTAATAATAGTAAGCTCGTTGTGAGCAGAGCAGTCTGGTCCAGAGCTACCTGTCGTTCCCAAGTCTGCTTGGCAACGTGGAGAAGAAGCTACAGAACCAGGAGTGCTGACAGTGTGGATGAATTGGCGCATCTCTACCTAGCCTTTCTGCACTTCTCTTCGCAAGTTCTTTACTTGCTTTCTTGCTGGAAAAAAAAAATGTGATGGAGCTACTGTAAATCTCTCTTCAGGCATGTGAGTTCATTCTGCACAAATCACGCTGCTCTGCCTGCAAGTTGATTATCATTCCTGATTTATTCAATCTCAATATCACAGCATAGAACATTTGCTCTAGCACTCAGAGGGGAACAGGCACAAGTGTAAATAACAACTGGCAGTTGGAATTACGCTGTTAAGGAAGAGATTTTCAAATGCTGAAACAAGCTAATATCAAGCAGCTCTAATCAAGTCTTTCACTGTGAGCTGAATGCCTATCACTCATTTTTGCCTCTCAAGATCTTCCCATAAAATTGCCCTGTGGTGATAGATTTTTAAAATTGGAGTTAAGCATTGAAAATCTTGCTCTAAATTTTTACCTAAAGAAGTTTTAGGCTGCCAGCCAAATTAGCATAAATAAGTTGAGAGACATTATTCTAGCCTTCGCCCCGTCTGCTATTTAGAGAATTAAGAGGACGGCAGATGTTAAGGCTGTCTAACTAGTATTGTTTAGCAGATCTAAGCAGATTATATAAAGTTTTAGAAAAGGATAACTGGACATTATGCAAAAACACTTGGGCATTTTTAAACCTCAGGTGACTGTACTAGTCACTGCATACAAATGTAGGGTACATAAGCAGATAGATGGCAATGGGAACATTGTTACAAAGACAGCCTGTTGAAGGATGGGTTCCAATATAACACAGGGTACTGAAACACAATCTTCTTTCCATTCCTGGTTTGAAAGGTAATTTGTCATTGTCTTTATAATTATTCAGTCACTGACTTCTCTATTACACATGTTAAGCCTAGGATTTCTCCTTTCTTATTAACTACTTCTTCAGTCTTCCTCTTGTCTTTTCCATTGCTGTGATTGTCATATAAGTTGACCAGAAAAGATTTTAAAGAGAACTAGAAACAGTAGTCCATAGAAGACAACACAGTTCTCCTTGAACAGGTTTTTAAAAGAGGATTGTGGCAGAATCCAGGTGGTGAGTTTCCTTTAAGCCACTGTGACTGCCAGAAAAGTTTCTCTTTTCCTTCTAAAGTGCGTAATGGAGAAAGGAGAGTATAACATCTGCTGTTATACTTCACACACTTTAGTGAGAACTTAATTGACCTACTTAGGAACAGTGACACGCCCAGCCAGTCTTTGTGCTTAATTAAGTCATTGAATATGTGGTTGAATGAGATCTTTGCAGGCCATTAGGTCTGTTCTCTGAAACAGGACTATTAACCAAGACCAGATCAGAAGACCCTGGCTTTGTCTAATTGCAGGACTACACAATTATGCTGTATGAAAGTTGTCTCTCTTCCCCAAAGTCACTTGGCACTATTCATTCTTAGAGAGAGGTCACCAACTCACCAAACCTTTTTTTGGTTCAAATAGATAGTGCTTAGCCCTATTTTTTTTCCCCCAGGTTCTTATATATGCTCTGAATTTATGGCTGTACCTGTAAGCCATAGAGCCTTCTCACCACCGGGTCAGCAATTCACATTCTGAGGGAATGTGTAAATGCTACATGTTTTCCCCTTGAATCCATTTGCAGTTATTTAGTGTAGGTATTTCTATAATTATAACCTATTGGGAAAGTTCAGTGCTTAATGGTCCTTATGCTCACTGTTAATTTTTTATGGTATAGTGAACTACAATAGACTCTGTCATAAAGCCTGTGGGAGTACTGGATGATTTCAGGCCAGGAAAAGAACTCTTATTCTCTCTGTTCCCCTTCAGTCACCTGTATGTGACTGCTCCTTTTTGCCCTGTAAAATCCACTCCCAGTCACCTAATGTGTAATGACTCTTTAGCTCTACTCAGGTGCAGCAAAAAATTCTGAGCAGATTCATCATGGAGGAGTCAGAGAATTAAATCCACATTTTCTTGAGCCCAGGGGAGAAGTGCTGTGGAATTAAAATTACTCACTTGGCTGTAAAGTTGTAATTGGACAGCAGCAGATTGGCAATACTCAGGAGTCAGGTAGCTGAAATTCCCATGAGGGAGTGCAACGTCTCCCAGAAAACAGTGCAATATATGTGTTACATTAAATTTCTCCTGTCCTGAAATTCTTCTGTTTTGTTCACAGCTGAGTCGAGGGAAGTACTTAAAATAGCTGACACAGTTCACTTACAGACCAGTCTGCTTCGATTGGAAGGTCACAATTGTACTCTTTTTCTTTAGAACCGAGGTTCTAAAACTTGCTTATCTTCAGAAGTTAAGAAATTTAAAAATCAAAAGGCCAGATTCAAATGTAAAACATGGAAGGTTCAGTGAAATTAGTGGACAGTCAATGACACTTTAGACCAACAGAAATTTTATTCCTTTCTACCTGGACAGCTCAAATAAACCAATACTTTTTTCCTCCCCTTGCCTGTCTTCCATTTTAGTATAAGGTTTTGAACTTGAACATTTCCTGGAAAGAATTGCAAGCCTAAATTAATACATTTTACTAAAATATTTATCAAACTTTTAAAATCCTTTCTGGGACAGATGGGGGTCACGATTACTTACAAATTATGTAGCATGAAAATAAGAAGACGGCTTGTCTCACCACAGATAATGGGCATGTGTAAACACCAGCACCAGGAGCTTCGTAGGGAAGACAGACCAGGTGAAAATGGAGCACTGCCTCTCCTATCAATAGAAATGGAAGAGCAAATAGTGCATCTGCTTCAAGAACAGCATAACTGCTAAACTTCAGAAGTAATAGGAGACATAAACACAAGATTTCCTCTGACACAAAGAAATACTTGGGTAGTACCCATTTTTTCCTGCCCCAGACACTGTAATAGGAAAAGCTCTTTGACTAAGAAATGTGATGAAGAGATTAGGGTAGAGCGCAAGGTCTTCATTGGTAAAATCGCCAACTGCCTTCTTTAACATGCTTAAATTAGGCTAATTTTAATTCTGGTTTACAAATTTGGGAGGAGAAAGACAGAATTCCTGCTATTGCTGTTGCAAACCACAAGCCTGGCATCCTGTTTAAAGACTTTTTACAATGCAATTTCCCCAAGAAGGCTGCAAGATCCTTGGAGTAAGAAAAGTGACAAAATGTAATGTTTCTTTCAATGACTGAATAATGAGGCTTATAGATTTCCTGCGCACCTCTCCTCCAACAGAAATGAACTAACAGTGTGCATGGTAGGCGGGAGAGTGAAAGAATTCCCTGGGATATATTTCATATGCTAAAGCTATTATTGAAATACAGGTGCCCATCTAGCTCAGGATTTCTGCTCAACAAAACAATAGTACCAATTGTCTCTGACTAATAACAATAAAAGGTCTGAATCTTTCTATTCCCTGGGCAATTTAAAATCTGAGTTTAATATATTGCAGTTTCATTTGTGAACTAATGCAATTGTATAAAAGGCATTTTATTTAAAAGAATGCTTTTCTGTAGAGAGAGAAATATAGGAGTGTGTCTCAGAATGCTACCAACCACAGAGGCTATTAAAAGAAGAGTAATATAGGGAAGAAGAGTATAGGGAAGAATATTGATAATATTTACCTGTTATTTACCAATTGTTATTATTATCCATTTGGGTCACACCATCTGATAAGACATGAAATTCTTTCTGAGTGATTTCTTAGGACAAAGACATGATTTAGGCTTAGTCTTCTATTATTTAGAAAAATATTAATACAAAGCCAAGTAGTCTTAAGTAGCTCCCACTAGTTCAGATACGTCCCTGTTTGCTCTGGTGGTGGTTTCTGTGTCAAGAAATTTTTGACTTGCTCATGGTCACATTTACACCTTTTTAAAACCTGCAATACAGGTAGTCTCTTTACCCCTCCATGTATAGCACAAACCTTTTAGTGCGTGGGAGTTAGCTCTGATCTGTCAAGTCGTGAGCAGTAAATGCCTCAGCTATGCATACATTTACTATGTGAAAGAGTCCACATACTTCTGCAGATTCCACAAGAGAATGTGGTCTGCTGCTGGCTTAAGAACCCACAGTGACCTAGCAGCCAATAACACCCTTGAAGAAAATGTTATATCACTGAATAATTACACTCAGCTAGAGTCCATAGACCCTGATGAGGATCTACACTGCAGATATGTAAAAGAATATCTCACCTCTACCTCAGACATTTTTGACTCTGAGGTTGCCAGGGGTTTATAAACAAAGGGAAATAATCAAAACAGAGATGGTCTTAATGTATGAATATATTCACATAAAATCCGCTCTTCAGAATTTTCCTTAATTGGTTGACTTTATGTGGGCATTACAGCAAAAGTATCTTGAAAATCTAAACTACTGCAGTGAAAAGATAAATGTGAATTTCTAAATATTCAGGGTTCAACTTGATTTAGAAAAGAAATGTTGAGATCCTATAAAGACCACGGTAAAAGTAGTCTTGAGTGACTTCTTCAGGATGCAGTGTAGACTGAACACCTGCTGAAGACAACATGAAGCAGAGCAACTTCCTTCCTTCCTTCCATAAAGCAAGGCACAACCCCCCCTAAATCTTAAAAATGTGGTGGGGCCACTATATATTTTCTTTTTCTGAGATGTACGTGATGTAGTTCTCAGTATTTCAAAATGGTAACACTTCTGTTGCCATAAAAAAACTTTGAAGTAGTTCACAGAAACCACCCAAATTCTTAATTAATTCACAATCTGGTCTGTATTTCACAGTCAGTGATATGCTATTTCCCTTGTCCTCTGCTCCCTTACAGTTCTTCACAGAACACGCTTTAAAAGCAATGTCAAAGTGGTTTTTTAAGCAGGGTAAGGCTATCTATATCCCGCAAATAAATCAAGGGTCTCCTTCTCAGGTCACTCTTTAAAAGCCACAGGATTTTGCATCAACAAAGAAGCCTCAGGAGCAATGTAATCATGTGGATTATATTAAACTGGACCAGCTGAAGGACTAACTGAAGCCCTGTAAAACTAATGGATGTCACTGAACTTGGGTATTTCACCTAAGAGAAATGTACAGTGAACTAATTACAATTTCTATTCGGTGTACTGTCATTCATTTCACAGCTTCCCTGAGTAACGTTGCCTCAGCAATTGTGTAGCAGCAAACTGTCCCTAAAGGTCACATGTAAAGTTATTAGATAGAATCTGATGAGCGTTGTTTCTGGGCTCTAATTGGAAACTACATCATTTTGACTTGTCACAGGCAGATTGTGTGTCTGCCTATCAGTAGCTCCGTTCATGCCTATTAAACCTCTCGCAGTCTTAAAGACCTTACAATGCTGAAGGAGTTTGCTGAATCAGGATCTCTCACATTACATGGGCATTCACTGTTTGCTAATTAACGAGCAAAAAACGCCAAATAAATGCCAGGGATGACAACGTATTCCATCATTTATCCAACAATGCCAAAGCTCTTTCTTTAGAAACTAACTTTAGTTAGTGCCCCATAGTGAAGACAAAAATACTTATTATCATTTTACAAAGTGAGGAAAATAAGAATTGGTCTGTCCCAATGACATAGTGAATCAATGACAGGATCTTCCAGGAACACACGGTTCATTAACACTGTAAACAGTGCCAGACTTTGGCAGAATGCAGCAATAGCTTAATTTGATAGGGTTTGCCCAACACTTCTGCTTTTGAGTCTCAGCAGAACATAACCTTCTACCCAATAAAAGTATTTGATGAAACTTTATGCAGAACACTAAGCAGCTAGTCTCCCTGGACAATAAAGACTCAAGTATTACATTATTCAGCCATCTCACTAATACAGGATCCTCCTGCGGATGAGAGACTGCAATGTATATGGGACTAATAATGATGCTGGGCGCAGGCACCTAATGTTCTAGGACAGCCATTATGAAAGATAAGCACATCACTGCCTCTCTCTGCAGGTATATTTCCCCTCGGTCTATCCACTGGAGCCAAGCACTTGACTAGGATCCCAATTAATTTCTTTCAAAAAGCTTAGATTTTTTTTCCTCCCTCTTTCCAGTTTTTCATATAGCTGAAGAGTTTTAGTATTGGATCCCTAGGTACTTGCACAGGAAAAGTGTATTTTTGCGTGTGTGCGTAGATGTTATGAACACTCACCTGCCAAGGAAGTTACTTTTGAAAAAGTGACGAGAAAGCAGCTCCTTCCAAAGCTTTTAAAATCAATCTTAAAGTCTAAGTTCATAGAAGGTAATCTGACCTCTGCTTTTAGTAGAGGAATGAAGAAAAAGGAATAAAATGAGAAAAAGACTCACTGCAGTATGACAAACTCAGGGAATGTATCAGCGACATCCATGCAGATGACTCATGAGTGATTTGAAAAGGGTTTCAAACGCTTGTACCTCAGGATATGTCATTATCTGCTAGCAGTTGCATGGAACTGGAGTTTGTATTAAATCAGTCAGCTTCAATACATGCCTAGGAGACAGTAAATCTTTATATAATATTCAGTGGAGCTATTATATCACAGTTTCGCAGCCTTCCTCCTAACTGTTAAGCATTCTTTTTCTCTGTGTCAGATCCTTAACTTCGTTTTCCTCCCTGTTTCATCAGAGGACGGTGTGTAGTCCTTTTTGTGGTGTAGTACTTTTAAAAACCCTATTAATTTCTCAGCACGGCTGATTCACCCGTCGGTTCTCACATGCCAACCTCCCCCCTTCCCATCATGGTCCAGCTACCCACTCACTCAAACAAGATTTAATTTCTTCCAGTGGATATTAACTCTAAATCCCAACCGCATGCTTATCCACCTTGCCTGTTATTTCAGCCCAGCTCCTTGCTTGGGCTGCGGCTCTAATTAGTTAGTTGGCCAGGGTCAGGGCTGCGCACCTCTGATTTCAAGAGGAAATGCCAGCACAGTGCACTAAGCCCCTGTACCAGCGCTGAGCCCGGCTTTAAGTGACAGCCTCTCCAAAGCAGAGGAATGGGAACGGGAGGAGCGTGTCTTAGTCTGACCCGTGCCCGCAGTTGATTAAGTTTGCGTTTTTATTTACTGAGAATCTTTAATAGGTTTCGCTGCAGATAAGGCAAGAATTGTTTTCTGGTTAACACGCAGTGGGTGGGGGAGGCAGCGAGCAGCCGCACTGAGCAGCTCGGGATGCGGCTGGAGCCGACTGTTGCCAGGCAACGGCTGCCTGCACCGGCAGCGGGACCGCACTGTCCGCGGTGCCGGCGTTGCACCCCGCGGGCCAGGGCCCCGGTACACCCCGCTCCCCTCCGGCGGCGGCGGGGGAAGGGGATGCAGCAGGGTGGTCGGGGCAGCGGGAGGTTTGTACTTATTTTACACTCCCCGTGAGATGTCCAGGGGTGTACTCGTGCCAGGGCAGTGTTGTGTTCAGGGATGTACCTGTGCCAGGGCAAGGGTGTTCCAGGGACAAACGGTTTTTGCATTTGGCACCATACCTTGTGCTTAGAGAACAGTCCTGTTGTTGTCCTCTTCAGAAAAAATGATTGATAAAGAGCATTTATAGCTACAGTAAAGTGATGTACACTCCTCTGCATGATATTGGTGCTGAGTTGCTCAGTTACTTTGTGGACCAACTTGATGAGCTTTCACTTTTCTCCTGGGTCAGGTCTATTCAGCTTTGAGCAAATCGCCAGCTAGGAACTGACACAGGCATGTGAACCAGGCTACCCTGCATCCCTGATGACATCTGAGCAGCTGGGTTAAAGCGCCAACAGCAGTGAGCCTGTCTTTCAGACTACACCTCCAGCAGCTGAACGGAGAGTAGGACCATGTCTTCTGCATCCCTTTGGCAGCACTGCAAGAGAGGGACATGTCCCTGCATGTCCTCCATGCCTGGGTCCTGGCACACACTGGGGCTGTGGTGTTACCACTGTTAGCACTTAGTGGTGCCTGGGGATCACATACATACATTGCCAGATGCATAGAGTGGGATCTGTGTAGGGGAGGACAGCTTGCTCTCCTTGCATGTGGGGTTCCACTGGCTATTAGGGTATGCTGTTATATAATATAATCATCTTGTTTACCTGCAGCTTCACATAAAGCTCCCTTTCACTCATGAATCTGAATAAATAGCACCACTTAAATACGCCAAGAATTCCCAATTACTTCCTGAATTCTCAATATTAATTTTGGTGTTAACATTCACCAAAGGAAAGAAGTGATGTTGACAGAATCACGTATTTAAAATCTCATCCATCATCTATTTTTTTCTCTCAGATCATTGATCATTAAGTTCCTTATAGGTTTAGACCACTGGGTATGCTTTGCTCAGCTGTATAATTTATACCATATAGAGACAGGGCTTTTCTTTTGAGGTATTCAACAAATACCATCTGAATACAAATGGCAGCCTTTTGTGATGTATGTTCACATTTGTATCTCCTCTTACTCTGTTGCCATTCTAAATTCTGTATATTCATTTTCCTATACACTTTTCCTGTGGGGATTTCTCTTGTACCACTGACTTCCAATGGTACACAAACCAGATAGATGGAGCAGGAAGTACAGGAAGAGCAAGTAGCTCTGTAGTATCCTGGGTTGTACCAGGAAGAAGAGCATCAGGGAGGCCTAAGGCAAGAAGAAGCTGCCCTGAGCACAGTTGCTCTCCTTCAGGTCCACAAAGATATCTTCTGATATTATATACTGCTTCCTCCTCTACACAGCAACCTTGTCCATGACAACTCAAGGACTTGAGGTAGGTGTTACACAAGACTAAATACAATATACTGGCTTCTGTGGGAAAAGAGGTGCTCAGTCTCAGTTCAGTAAGACAAAAGGCCATCTTCTACCTGCAGTTATCTGGGACCAGGAAAAGCCTATAGAAGGGATTATTTGTCCCCTACCTCTGGAGAACAGTCTGGTCTACAGAGAACTTCAAGTCTGACAAATAAGTCCTACTATCAATGCATCTGACAGAAAACAAATCAATTGTCAAACAGGAGGAACTGTTTGTGTGCTATTTGGAGACCATTACACTGTCAGCTATTGCCTCTTTCAGATGCCAGTGCTTATCACAGTCTGGTTCTAGTCAGCCTAGGCATTAGAGAAGCTTCAAAGCAGCACAAAGGATTTAAAACTAGTCAATCAATCAATCAATCAATCAATGTATCTCCCTCTCTCTCTCTCTCTCTCTCTCCCCCCTCTGAAATACCACCATCACTGACAGCGAATGAAAAGGCTGTCTGGTGTGGCTGACCTGAGGCAATGCCATCTGGCCGAGTTCTGAAACAACAGCAAGAAAATAGGTCACTTCCACTTAGTGTTTCTTTTACTTCTTAACCCCCTCGAAGAGTGGTTTCTACTAATGCAAATCCCAAAGCTAGTCATAATCTTGATAATGGATGCAAACCTCTAAAAGGTGAAGGGATAAGCAGTTAGTAATTTAGTCTAGTTTTGAGAAAAAAAAGGTACGTTGAAAACCTGGCAAGAAAAGCCCATTTCCATGAGATTTTTCAGTAGACCTTGATTTTGGATTGGCTTGGAAACACTGGAAGGACTCACATTATATTTTTATGCGCCAATTTTTCTTCAGAGAATGACTTGAAAATTTTACTTTCCTAACAGAAATGAATTTTCAAATTAAGTAGTTTGGTTTTCATAGAGCTAGTCTAAAATCTCAAAAATCTAGGATCTCCCATACTGGTCACATGTAAACTCTGTTTATTTTAATCATATCTCTAAAAGAGGTCTTTTTTACAATAAGCAACAGTCGTGTCCATCACCTGTCCCGTCGTCTGTCCTCCCTTTGTACTAATAAAGATTTTTTAAGCCAAGATTTTTTTCTGCATCACTGTTTCTGTTCTTAATTAAGATCTTTAGAAACTAATCCTTTGGCTGTCTAAGATTCTGCCTTTTCCTGAAGCACATATTCTAGTCTGGCTTTATCATGCTACCTAAAACAAAAGATACAAGAACTTCAATTTTGTGTTGGCTGTGTGGCCTGATCTCAGCATTTCTTTGCAACTGTCCTGACCACAGAACAAATCTTTTATACTTCCTTACTAATAGCCTCCAGGAGCCTCTTTAATATGTCATTCACTACTCACCTGCAGATCCTTTATCTCCAGTTTGCCTTCTTATATATACATTTTAAGGGTGCATAAATGCACTGACAAGCTTCTGCAATGGACATTTGCAGCTATTTGCTTGGAATAGTATTTTAGGACAGAGTATTTTATTGCGTTAGGATTTCTACTGCCAGCATACCACATCACCGGTCCCCAAAATTAAGAAAGAAAAGTAAAAGCAGAATGGGCAGCAGTTATAAGTTGGGGCCACAGCATGGTTGCAGTGATGGGTGAGCTCTGATCCCAACAGCGGTAGCTTTGCTGGGGAGCAGAGGGGAGCACCTGCTTCCACCATTGTGGGTTTTATAATGGGTAAAGAAGGAAAAGTGGGAGCGATTAGAGAGCAGGCTTTGTGCAGAGGCAGGTCTGTGTTGTGATTTTTTTCTTCTTCATAATCATCCCCAGTTTACCAGTTTGACAAAACAGTTCCCAAGGTTGGGCGCAGGTCCACCTCCCTAAAAAGAATTTGATCTGAGCCAATGACTCCTAAACAGTATTACAAAACATATTCTCACCCTACAACCTACAGTCAGAATCTACTGAACAGCCAGCCCTCGCTACTCCTATAACTAGTGCTACTGTGTGCGGCTGCTTTGGGAGAAAAACCCTTCTTGCCAAAGTGTTAGAACAAAGAATGTGAAACATGTGCTTCTCCCAAAGTCTCTAGGATTGCTAATGCTTTTACCAACATTTTTGAGCTGGATTTTTTTTTTTTTTTTTTTTTTTGGTAGAGCAAAATAGTTGCAGTTTAAATTTAGACCTAAAATCCACTAAAGTTTCACTGAGGTTTTCAACTTGCAGTGTGAGACTTGCATCCTTACTGCCTTTGGAAGTATTAATAGCAAAGTCTTTCTGCCTGTGCACCCTGGAAAAAATATTAATTTTCTTCATTTTCAATGCACTTTTGCAAATGGATGTTAAAGTCCTGAAATAAGCTTTGTTACATGGAACTAGGAATTCTTTTATATCCAACTTATGGAAAAAAAAGTTAAAATATTTTGGCTTTATTTGTTGTTGTTGTTATTTTTTTATAAAAAGGTAGAGCAATAAAGGAGCAAATGTAGATCCAATTTAATTAATATATTTTCTATGACCTCTGTAGGTCAGGGAAATATTTCTTATTTCAAAGAAATAAATCACTAATAGTTATTACTGTAGTATCTGCATAGAAGTAGCATATGTTATGAACCATCAACAGGGTCCTCTACCTCTTATGGGGGTCACTTGCACAGTCAGCAGAACGTGGCAACAGCTTCAGTCAAACAGTGAATTGCAGTGTGTGCCAGAGGATAAAGGCTAAGATCAGAGCATTTTAGAGAGCAAGAGGACTATACTTCATTTTGTTAGTTCAGTACAGACATGACTAAGGACAGTTACTCAATGAGTTCATTGACACGGAAACATATGGGAGACTCTGCCACAATCTTGTGTGAGAATTTTGCTGTCCTTTGGACAGCTTTGGATGGACTTCAGAAAGCAAAGACAATACAGCTGTTAAGCCTCACCTTTCACCTTGGCTAGGGAAGTTTCTGAGAGAGCAGATTTTCCTGAGTTTCAAATCATGAATCACTGTCACAATGTCTATGCTATGTAGGGTTATGTGGTAGGTTGACCTCGGCTGGATGCCAGGTGCCCACCAAGCCACTCCATCACTCCTTTCCTCAGCAGAACAGTGGAGGAAAACAAAAAGATGGAAAAAAATCTCATGGGTCAAGATTAATAACGCAAAAGCAAAGGCTGTGTGTGTAAGCAAAGGAAAACAAAAGATTTAGTCTCTACTTCTCATCAGCAAGTGATGTCCAGCCACTTCCCAGGAAGTGGGGCTTCAGTACACACAGAGCTTACTCCAGAAGTCAAACGTCGTAATAACAAATGCCTTCCCCCCTCCTCCTTTCTCTTAGCTTTTATTACTAAAGCAGACGTTACATGGAGTACCCGTTCAGTCAGTTTGGGTCAGCTGTCCTGGCTATGTCCCCTCCCAAGATCTTGCCCACTCACAGCCTACTGGCCTTTGGAGGGGTAGGGTGGGTGGAATGTTGGAGAGACAGCCTTGATGCTGTGCGAGCACTGCTCAGCGGTAGCCAAAACACTGGTGTACTATTAACACCTTTCTAGCTGCCAGTACAAAGCACAGCACTATGAGGGCTGCTGTGGGGAAGAGTATGGGGAAAATCTCAGCCAGACCCAATACAGGCTGATGAAGCTCAGTAGGTAACATTTTCATTATTATTATCACTGTCAGTCTGATCAAGCACACTTGCTGATCTTTATTACTACAAAACTAAATTACAAGAACCAAATAGCAAGAGTCAGAAAGTCACACTCTAAGTGATGGAAGAAGAGTAGGAGCACAGATTCCTTCTATTTCTTCAACTGTATTAACATTGTGTAATGAGAGAATAGCATAGCATAACATAGAATATTTCATTTAGAAGGGACCTGCAACAATCATCTGGTCCAACTGCTTGACCACTTCAGGTCTGACCAAAAATTAAAGCACGTTATTAAGGGCATTGTCCAAATGCCTCTTAAACACTGACAGGCTTGGAGCATCAATCGCATCTCTAGGAGGCCTGTTCCAGTGTTTGACCACCCGCTTGGTAAACAAATGCTTCATAACGTCCAGTCTAAACCTCCCTTGGTGCAGTTTTGAGCCATTCCCACAGACCCATTCCCACTGAATCATCCCCACTGAACATTCCCAGTGTATCCTGACAGCTCATTTGCTGTGGTTTTGAAGGAAGTGTGATGATGCCATTTGAAATGCAGCTGCATCCTGATGCATTTTTATAGAGACCTTCTCAGCCTTTAATATCCTTTTCTCTATTAGAGGATGCACCTAAACAATTATAATGAAATGCAGGTAAGAGGCAAGACTTTCCAGGTCTGTAGACAATAGTACTGGAAGTGCTTGGAAAAAAAAGTAAATGCAAGATGAATGAAAAACAATGAGGGAAATGAAAACTTTATTAATGTCATGATTGTGTTCAGAGACAGAGAGCAGAAAAACAATGCTGAAAAGTACAGGGAAAAACCCACCAATTTTTTGAGAAAGGAAGCGTGCAGATAGGGAACAGAACAGATTTATCTGTTTATTAAAAAATCACTTGTAGGTATTGAACTAGACCTATGTGTGAACGGTAGAAACCTGGATACTTGCCTGATCTCAGGAGTCTTGAAAGATTTGAAAACATTTTCTATTTATAAGAATTGTAACGATCAAAATGCCATTTCAAGTGCACCTATGTTTCTGCTGACAGACATGAACCACAGCTATATACAGCAGGGGTCTCCAAAAGCTGAGGAAGTTCCTCCCCTGCCTTGCCTTCCATTTCCTTCCTTTCCCTTCCCTGCAAATGTCCTGTACACTATTGGAATAATTAAGGCTGATTAACCTAGCTCATTACTTACTCTTAGAATCACGTATTTTCTGGGGAGGAGACAAGCTTTGGCTGCACAAGGGAGTCTGCTGCTGGACACAGTTTTCCTTTGCTGTGAATGTGCTCCTTACTGCATTCATCCTTTATGCTTGGGGACCGGTTTAGATATCCCAGATTCAGTGTTGGGCAGGACTGTGACTCCCTTGGGTGTCTTTCTCTTAGGTTACATCTCTGGGAGTCGGTGTAATCACTGGTTTTCCCCTATATTTTAAGTCAGTGCAAATTCTTTAGGCCACAGAAAAAGGCAAAAAAGGCAAAAAAGGCTGAACTTAGGCCAGTGGCTGGTCTGGCATCATCTCCTGTCCCAGGGTGCACGTGCTGGTAAATTCTGTTTTATTTATGAGCTTCCCTGAAGAAGTCAAGGGCAAAGCATGGCTTGGTTTAAGGAACACGATAACCTAAGGGATGAAGTCAATCTTCAGGCTGTTGCAAGATATAAAAAGCCCATTTTGGCTTTAATTTTACTGAAGAAATATTACCTGAAAATTGCTGAGCTGTGTAGTGTGAACCAAAACAGAAAACATGAAACTTCAAGCTAATAAAACTCAGACAGAGTTTCTGAGTAAGCTGTGTTCAGGCTACGTGTCCAATCAAGTTGTTAACGTAGTGCTACAGTAGCATGTTTGTATGGTAGGTGGTGTTTGACACGGGATGTCAGCAGAAGGAAGTTGCAGCTTAAGACAGTACGTAAGAACAGTTGGCTAAAAAAAAAAAAAAAAGACTATTACAGCTACTGTAGTATAAGCTATGCCGGGAAAGTTGTGCCTATTCAGGTGGAGAACATTAAGCAGTTGCTGGAAAAATGGACTCTCAAGTGTGATGAAAGATACACTCTTAGATGTGCATGATCCTTTGCCTTCTTGATAAAAGTGTGTGTATCAAGTTGTCCAGCACATTGAAATATGTTTAACTCATGTAAATATACCCAAAAGGTTAGGCACCAGATACATGATTTTACAACTAGGTTGTCAAAATAAAATTATAAAATAAATTTACTATTATTACATTACAACTGTAAATGGAAAGTGGTTTTTGCTTCCAATTTACTGAAAAGAATAGTAAAAACATCTTTTCATGTCTGGATAGATCTTTTTATGACTCACTGTTGTTTCAAAGTAATAAAACAGATTTCATTAAAAAAAAATCTGTTATAATGTGTATTTCTTCTGAAAAATTTAATTTGGCTCTATTAAATGTCTTTCCTTTTCAGACCATATATTTAATAATGGGAGTTTGTAAAATGTTTATACATGGGTATGTGCACACAGAGGGTTCTGTTTCCAACATTTTTTCCTGAAACTACAAAAAACATTGGCCTCATAGCACATCTGAAACTGCATTACAAATGCATGAAACAAGGCACAGGAAATCAAAGACCTGGATTTTCAAAGTTCCTTTTCATAATCGAAGTGGAAACAATTCACCTAATTACTTCTCCCCATGTTTTAGATCTTACTAATTGTTTTCTGCCACATCTTCTCTCTAGTGTGACATAGATTACTCGTAACATGAAGCAGTAGCAGAAGATGAAAAAAATCCCAAAACAAATGAACATGCCACAACCTTTACAAACAACTACATTTGCAAGCAGAGCCACAGTGTATGAAGTCACACAGCTAAACAGTTTCTTTTGTACACTCTGTCCATTTCCAGCTATATATTACACTTTCTAATGGGTTAAATTAAGCTTATGCAGAGGGCCAGCACTTGACCAATGTTCCATTTAAATGCCACTTAAACTCTGCTCACATCTGCCCTTTCCTATATCAAGAGTTAATCTAGCTCAAGAGGGAATAGCAAACCTCATTACTAGGAGAAACAAAGAGGACAAACTAAGATTTTAGTAAGAATGGACCAAAATCTGACTAAGCAGTTTCAAAGTGATCCTAATAGTTTTTGTGCAGTGAAAGAAATCCTTCATTTGGAGCAGGAGTGAGTTTCTTCTGCTTTTACTATTATTTTTTTTCAGGCAATGATTGTTTATTCCAAGGAATTTGATATGATAAATGAGAACCAGATAGGGACAGATAACTGCATGTAATGACCTCTTTAAATAATTTTAACATGTTTTCATGCCTTTTTTTTTTTCCCCCTGGGGATAATTCAAGAGATCTATCAGATAATTACTTAAATATATGAGATGTTCTACCCATCCAAGGAAAAAGTTAGTGCCATCATAGGCCATGTAAATCTTCTTTTATGAAAAGGATCACAAAAGAAATGATCACCTAAGTTGAAGTTTTATAAAATATTGACTAGGATTATGTTTGCTTTGGGAGTAATTTTATTTTAATTCTTCATTTGAGATTCTATTCCTACTTCCATTAGATGATCAGTCAAGAGATGTCATTGAATGGCAGGTGGGAATAAGGTCAAAATTGCAATACAATTACCTTAGGAATTATTGAGTATTTCTTTTATGGACTTAAAAATAATGGCATAGATCTTTATCTTCTGGTGGTGTTGCTCATAGCTCCAGCTGTGTGGGAAGTGGAGAATATGCTGCTCCCAAAGGATGACAAGATTGATCCCAGACTGCTTGTTGCCAGTTTCTAGTATAATTGCTAGTACTTAATTTTTTTCAAACTGGACCAGAATTTAAATTTCTAAAAAGATAATATTTTGAGGTCTATTTAAGGTGTCTCAGCAACTTATCTTCACTGAAAATCCAGGCTTTTTTTATGATGTCCTTTTGTAAGTGAGGCCTTCCGAGAGATCTGACTCCTTCCCACTTTAGGCCCTGGGTCTACCATAAAGAGCTGAATTTTATGGCTGTTGCATGTCTGCCAGACTACAGAATGGAAAATGTTTCATGATGACATTTTATTTGGCAATAAAGTGTAAACCCCCATTGCTCTGGAACTGTGCAATTTAATGTGAAACGAAAGCATCATCTTTATCCTTTAACTTTTCATTCTGATTTAGAGAGAAGAAAGGTTTCAAGAAATCCAAAGGAAAAGAGCAATTAATGCAGGATAGGAAAAATAAAGGGCAAATAGATGCATTATTCAAACAAATCCAACTTCAACAGCATTTCCTGAGGTTTGACTTTGGGGTTGTAGTTCTGGCGGTTTCACAATTCCTGCAAAGGTCTGGTCCACCTACCAGAGTACTGCAAACACACAACAGTTAAATGAGCTGCCAGCCCAATTACTGTGTTTTGAGATCTGAGATGCAGGACACTGTACCTGAGCATGGCACTAAATGCAGTACCACAGTGTGGAGTGAGAAGGAAATCTTTGTTTTCACTGTAACCAGGCCTTCACCTCACAGAAATCTTTTGTCTCACTGGTGCTCAGTCGTCACCTCTAAGCTACTTACTTGCATACCTTAGTTCATGTATACTATGTAGACATTTGGACATAGAAGTTTTCAACCCTGAAAACTATTTACATCTTGAATTATCTACAAATTCAATACCTTCTGCAGCAAATTTTCAAGTGAAACTCCTAAGAAAAAGGGATTTCTGCAGAAAGATGTTTGCAAGTTTAGCAAACCAGGTCTCATGGCCTAAACAAAGCCCAACACATAGCCAGCAACTAGAGTTTCAGTATTTAGTTGACAATAAAAACATATTAGTCTTTGGATATGTGACTTCAGTGTGTTGTATCGTATTTTCTTACTCTGAAAAAAAGTGGCTAATAATACTTAAAAGGCTGTTTTGAAAATTAATTGAAGTATGTTTAGCTGCACTAAAAAACCTATCCTGTGTTACTGCTAAGTGCCATTATTATTATTGTGAGATGAATAACAGCATTGGCCAGAGACTGGACCAATCCAGGACTAAAAATATCCAGGGATAAAGAGTTTCAGAAGCTTCAAAAGGAGCAGCCACCAAAGCTTATGCTGAAAGGAGAGAGTGCTGGTGGTGTACCAGGAGAAGTTACCAAAGGATCTGTACCTTTCCCAGCTAATGGCTTCACATAGGTTACTCCTTAGTCTTTCTTTTGAACAAAAACAGAAGAGCTTTTTTTATGAAAACTCCTTTGCAGAAATAAAGCTCATAGATTTTCTTCACAAAAGCACACAAAAGAGTTCTTCTTAAATCTACCCACGCTTTATTTTCACCTGTAATAATTCTAGGAATTTTCCACACCTTTCTATCTGACACAGGTTTGTAATTATTGTCTGTCATATAGCAATTTGTACGTCAAGTCTGCTTGCGTTAAAAAATGCAGGATATAAATTTTAATGATTGACCTAAATTTGACACAGCTGTGTAGATGCATTAGAATTCATAAAGTTCTAAATAATATGACAATGTATTTTTTATGACTCTAATGACAATGAGGAGGGAAATTATTAGTATTTATTAAGAGGAAGGAGCTTATAGAAGTAGTGCTATTAACTATGCCTGTGAAAAAAATTTAACGGAGGTGCCAGATCAGTCTTGAAAGCTGTGGCTGTGTCGCACTTCCCAGGAAGTTAATAACGCTTGCCTCAACACTGCACAAATATCCACATTGCTTTCTCTTCTGAAATGACTCAGATTTCTGTTGTCTTTGATTCCTTTATGGCATACTCCAGCACAGATGAAGTCACTTTACTCCCCTTTATATGACTGAAATTTGAATTATGTTTCACAAATACAATAGATTTATTTATCCTGGCATACCTGCATCCAAAAAAAAGCTAAGGAGACATTTAAAATTACCTAGATTGGACCTGCAGATTTGCTAGTGCAATGGAGACTTGGTTCAGGATGGACTGCGTACTGGTGTGTCTGTGTTAGTGCACTTAGTGTACATGCACATGCATATATGGTATCAGTTTGTTAATTACATTTCTTAGACTTTTGCCTGCAGTATTGTAATACCACTAAATGACATTTGGCACTGAAAGTACCTTCTTAACTCACATCTGACACTTTTCATATGACCTTCTACTTCAATCCTTTTTAGGTGACAGTATTTAAGGACATAATTTCAGGAGAAAAACTGATTTGAACTCAGTGCTGGTGTCCATTTTCTGCACACATTGTTTTTTATGGATGATGGCAAATTTTGGAATACCATTGAAGTATTGCTATTTAAGGCTAGTAACAACGGGATTTTGGAAGGCTAAAGAAATCATCAGTGGTATGTCTTTTCAACCCTTCTGAGAAACCCTTTTCTGTCCCCCAAATAGATTACAAAAGCTGTACACCTTATATTGACAATGATTTTGCATTGTTCAATGCAATTGAGCAATAATTCACAGTAGTCATTCCTAATATAAGGGGAATTCTGAACAGTTAATTATGACATGATTTATAGACAATTTTGAATAGTGAAAAGGAAAGATATGTCCTTTCTACTGGGCATATAAAAAAATGGTCAAACTCCTAGAAAAATCCTTCTCATACCTCCTGAACATCCTTGAAAGCACCTTCTGCCTCCTTCCTTGAAAGCACTCCCAAACAGACATTTTAAACTTCCAAACCAGTTTAACATCTAATCCCGTGTACTGCATGTTGAAGTAATGCAATTTCACTCTGTCTCAGTAATAAGTTAAATGAGATGGAGTCTAAAGGAACTTGCTATATATTCGTATCTAGATGCATGTGAGGAAAACTCTTTCCTGGTCATGTTTTTTAATATTATTGCCCTTCCTTAAGTGATAATCCAGCTGTTTTTGTAGACTGTGAGTAGCAGTTAGCAAGGAAGTTTAACGAGCAGTTTAATAGGGACATAGTGTTTTCCCGGTACTCGCAATATTAGTCATGATAGTTTCTTCCAGAACTATTGTGCACACCTCAAAAGCTAAAAAAAAGAAAAAAAAAAAAAAATCCCAGGGGAAAACTGATTTGGTTTTATGGAAGTGAAACTGTTTTCATGACATGGTCTCCTGGCATGCACAGATAAATTCCGAGAAATGGCTTTGTTGCTCTGTATTATGGTTTCCCTTCAGGTTTTGATTGGCAGCAGCAGTGTCTTACATAAATTTCAAGCACTGGCTCAAATTCTGTGTTCTACTCAGTTCTTTCTGAAACCTTACTTGAAAATATCCTATTAGATAAAAAGTGCCTGAATGTTTATGCTAAGACACTTATGGAACAAAAACTTACTAAAGGTACAAGGTTGGCATGCATTATGTCACACTGGAGTCCCTTTCTGAATCCTTGTTCAGAGGACTGAGGATTACCTTGTTCACAAGTCTCTGCCATTTGCCTTAGCTTAAATCCTCATTTTGAAGGAAGTTTTAGGATCCCTGCGGACAGTTTGTCTCAGTGGGTCTGCGCTGCCAGCTGTTCTTTTAGGGCCACACTAATCTGGCTGTATGTTAGGTCTGCAATAACTAAATGTTTAAGTCAGAGATATAGAGCTAAGAGCTAAGGAAAAAGTGACAGGTGCTTAAAATATATTAGGAGCAAAAAATCTGCATGCATGGCTGGAGACATCTCTAGATCACGAAGAAGAATCATGACATGGTGGGAAATTAAAGAAGAGAGAAGCAGCTCAGCAGCTGATGAAAAAATTTCTTTCAGTCCCTGTTGTAGAAACCATTGGGGAAATTCCTATTCCAAGGACACTTTTTTAAAAATGAAAATAACAGCATGTTCTTGACAGAGATTGAAGTCTCAGGGGAGGAATTTATGGAGCCACTCAGCAACTAGGACAGTGGAATATTCATTTGAGAGGCCTGAGGTAAGGAAAGTGTGAAGTAGCAAAGTTAATGAAAAAAATTTATCCTTAACATGGTGACTGTGCTTGAAATAGGAAATTCACTTCTTTGCATCCTCCAATTGAAACAGGACCCAGGGAAAATCCTGCAAATTACACCTTTGCACATTGTAGTTTTGCTCAGGAGAATGCCCTGAAAAGCCTAATTAAAGAGTAAGGTAAGTAAGTTTAACCTGATACAGTCATGCCAATCCAGGTCCTCTAAGGAAGCATTTCCTCATTTATCGTGCAGAGTTGTTTGAAAATGTTAACAATGTGATAGATAAATGTGAATGTTCACTGGGGTGCTGGAAAAGATAAACTCTTAAAAAGCTCACCAAAAATATTTTAAATGTCCACGGGGACAATTGTGATTAATTAAATATCTATGAAAATATTATCCAAAAATGCTCATCATTGGGCATCTGTACAGATGGCACTCTATAATACAGGAATTTTACATCCTGTGGTGGCTGTTTTTCTCAGGTGAGACACACTAGGTTTCAAAACACTTTGTCATCTTCATTGGGGTTGGATTCCCATGGTGATTAGTGAAGTGCTGAGAACATCAGTAGGAACACAGTGGTGCCCACAGTTAGAACATTCACAGCCTCCTCCTGTGGGAATACTTGTGGACAGATATCCACCGTCAGTAAGCTCAGCACACTGGGGTATGCCAGTGCCAATGTGGGACACTGAGGTGCTCAGGACAGCATGAAGGGTCAGTGGTCTTGCAGACCTCCAATACAACGGTGACCATGGTGCCTTTGTTGTAGCTGAAGTGATGGTCTCAGTGCTATAGAAAAACTGGTCTGGGCAATCATAAAGCATAATAAACTGGTTTATGATGAGATCTAAATAGAAGTAAGTATGTGGCTGCTGCTGCACGCGTAGTGTCACTTCCTGACACAAAGGTCTTTCTGGAAATTAGTGACTCGTTACTGGCCAATCTACACCCTCTACTAGATATTCATGAAGTATATGTACAGTCAAAATATTGCAGAGCTAGATTTAACAGTGATATTTTTCAGCATGTTGGCCATTCTCAATAAACCACAAAGCAACCAATGCATGTGTGATACTGGTCAATGTGACAAGGCCTATGAAATTTGCTAGCTAAATGTCATATGAAAAATAACACATGACTTCCTGCAATGTTCAAGACCTTCCTGATTTTATTTTTCTTTGCCTGTTAACAACAGCATGCAAGCACAGACCAGTGAGTGTATGAGAGGGAGCAGTACGTGTGTATGTTGTGCATATATACGTATACGGCTTATGTACAAATACGCATGACATATAGATTTATACAAATATGACATACATAGAATGTATACATATGGCAGGGTGTAAGTGAAGGTGCTCTGGGAACGTATTAGAGATTCCTAAATGCTACAAGGAACCTCCCTGGGGTACAAGGTCTCAAGACAGACATTGTGTCACCATACATATTGTAGTACTGATGTGAAAAAGCAATCTGAAATCATCCCAAAGACCTTATACTATGGATGTGGACAATTCCTGAGCCAGTCCTCAAGACTAATCTCAGAGTTTAGTAAACATGGTCAAAAAATATGCACCTTTCAGGGAGAAATTAGGTTCTTAAAAATCCTAAATCCACCTACTTTCAGAATCAAAATTTCCAACATCCCTTTTCACAAAACCGACTGTACCTCTTTTAACATTTACTAAGATGTTTCATGAACAGAGATGGACCTAAAACAAAGGAATTTGCTGTCCCTGAACTGTGAGGAATCAGATACCCAATCCTTGCCAGGTCTTCTTATTCCTTAAAACCTCTGCATATTCCTAGGTGTCTTAACCCAGAAGTCTCTCTTTACACTAACATACCCTTCCAGGCCCAGCAAGAAATATTCCTCTGCCTTTATAAACTCAGTTATTGAGTTTGTGATTGACAGAAGTTAAAGTGAAAGGAATTACTTTATTTTCAGGTCTGTGTAGTCAAATAGGACAGGATTCCTTTGCCTTCAGTCCTTCCCTTTATTTTCTGTGATGCCAAAATAGGCAGGTTTTTCCCAAGAGAAATATGGAGAGTTTTGATAGAGCTGATAAATCTCATTGCCTGCTCTGAATGACAGGGCTTGTATATAGCAAGGTCCTTGGCTTTGGCCTGCTCTTTCCAACCGTAATCAGGCATTTCCAATGGTAATCAGCTGCAGAAAGCCAGCTGGGCATAATCCTGAAGGATCTCAGCAGCAGGAGAATGATAGGAGTTTCACAGGAATGAAAGAAAGGAAGTGGAATATTGGAGATAAGCATCCATCTGGTATTCCCCATGTATTGTTTCTTGTTGCCCATGTTTTTCTTGCCTTTCACAAGGAAGAGGTGGTCTTGTGAGAAATCTACTGCCAAATATGGAGACAGTGTTGCAGTGAGGATGAGTAACAGCTAATGGTAAACTGGGAGTTGAAAAAGAAGAAATAACCGTATGGCCTTGGCAAGTGCAGTGATGTAAAGGGGATCAAATGTAACAGTACAAAAGTAAAAGATCATGTACCGAGGGGAAAGGGAATTTCTACTATAAGCTGGGAGCTGATCAGCCACAAGTGACAGAGTGGGAGAAAGATGTGGGTGTATGAATTAATCACAGGATGATGCTGAGCAACTAGCATGATGTGGCCATAACAAGAGATTAATTCCATACTTGGGAGTATCAGAAAGGATGTGTCTGGCACAGAACCGTGTGCTATGTATTTTGTACAAGACTCTGGTAAGGCCTTGAGTATATAATTCTGGTTGCCTTTTTTGTTTTTCAGGAAAAGCGAGGGAGGAAGAAAGGATTTAAAACAAAGGACATCATTGCCAGTATCATGAGGGGTCTGGCTGTGTTCTCTTCCAACCTATGTTTCTGAATGATGAGAAGATGAGCAGTTTTGCTGTACTAGTATATACAATTTTTTTTCTGAATCCATGAATAAAGCATGGACTTTCAAACATTTATACAGTATTTTCACTGAATAAATTTTATATGTCTCAGTAAAGCCTTATAATGCAAAAATGTTACAGTTGAATTTTAGGTAATACACATAAATCTGTATTTATCTGTATAAATCTGATGATCAGAGGGCTGGAGCACCTCTCTTACGGAGACAGGCTGAGAAAATGGGTTTGTTCAGCCTGGAGTAAAAGGGGCCCTACAACAAAGCTGGAAGGGGACTTTGTACAAGGGCCTGTAGTGATAGGACAAGGGCTAATGGCTTTAAACTGAAAAAGGGTAGGTTTAAATTAGATAGCAGGATGAAGTTCTTCCCAGAGAGGGTGGTGAAGCACAGGAACAGGTTGCCCAGAAAAGTTGTGGATGCCCCATCCCTGGAAGTGTTCAAGACCAGGCTGGATGAGGCTTTGAGCAACCTGGTCTAGTGGAGGGTGTCTCTGCCCATGGCAGGGGCATTGGAACTGGATGGTCTTTAAGGTCCCTTCCAACCTAAAGCATTCTATGATTCTATGAATCTAAAGTAAACTCAAGACAACCAACCTTTCTTACTAGATGATATTGTCCAGGGAGTGTCTCATTTCCTTGGGACCAAAACAGGTGCAGTTATTAAACATCCTCTGTTTTAAAGCATGTGTATTCTTCCTTGGGCAACTTCTATTTAAAATAAATACCATTTATTTAGTTGCCACATTTCCTTCCCCACTGTAGTTAGGTTTTGAATCATGAAGATACAAAAAAATTTGGTCAAGAGATACTCTCAAAATATGTACCCAGAAAGCAATTTACAGCAGTCATTAATTTCACTTTTGTCAAGCTATTTAAACAAATTCCTGTAGTTAACATGATTTCAACAAATCCTGAGGATAAGGAGATTTTATCTGTCTTGGATACCTAGCAGTCTTTTTTTTTCCTTGATGATCTGTCAGTCCATGACCTTGAAATCATTATTACTCAGACTCTTGCAAAGTCTATCTCATTACGGTTTCTTTCCTCCACAGGCAGCAGATAAGTTTTTTTAAAGTTTTAAATGTTGAAGTTTATAATTAATATAATTTAAATTACAAGGCACCTAATTTTAATACAGTAAATACAAGAAAATTTAAAATCTTTTTTTGTGCCCTGGAGCTGGGAGTATCTAGGTTTCTGAAAACACTTGGTTTCCTAATCATCTGACTCTAGTGGTAGAATAATTTAACTTGTATAGACACACAGTAATAGGTGAAAGCTGGATTGCTAAAGAAATGACAGGTTAGAGAGCTGCATTGTTTAAGACGGAAATCCAGGCTTATGACTTTGAAAAAATGTCACTATCAAGTTACCTTAAAAAAAGTATCACACTCATATTGTTGGCATGGCTAAAAGCATAGTCAGAATAAGGTGTCTTGCTTGTATTTTAACCCCTGCTAACTGAAAGGTCATTAGGAAAGTGGATGTAGAATGCTGTAATTTAATGTCTCACAATCTTTGTGACTGATAGGGTAAAGTGGAGTCTTGAAATAGTGGGATGATGATCTTTTTTTTTTTTTTTTTTGTCAGTTCATAAAGGTAAAGGACACAGCATAAATGGGATTCTGCAGAGAAGAAGAGAAAAGGATGTCTGCACAAGTACAGAGCAGTAAGATCCTATTTGATAGTGAGACTCACCCTGTAGAGCCTCAACGTACATTGGCAATTGCATGCAGTACAAACTTGATACAAGATTGTGTTATTCACTCAGCGCAGATGGTACCCTAGCAGGCAAATTCCAAATCAAACGGAACTTTTCTTGCTCCAGAACATCCATTATTTTTGACAATTCAGAAGGTAGAAAACTTGAAGATTTCTTCTAATGCTTGCCATGGATAAGGGACAGTGTTCAGAGATCTTGACAGTAGGGAAAACAATTCAATGGGAATTTTTATTTTCACCTTGAATCGATGAACTTTATATTGTCGTATTCTTCCCAGAAGAAGATTTCTTGGTTTGTTTTGCTTTTTAACGGATGGATTTCAGTAAAGATATATGAGTATGCATTCTGGAATTTGTATTTAGAAAAGCCCTTGGATAGTAATATACCTCTTAAGCTTTCACCTCTGTGTTCTAAAATCCAGATGGTCAGGGCTATGGCTTTGAAAAAGTTGCTGAATAATGCATTTGTCTGATAATATTCAGTTCAGTGTTTTTACTGTCTTTCCAATTGTCTATTCTGAGCTTCTTGTCTCTCTGTGGTATATAACCACCCATTTCACTTCTTAGCCACATCTGCCATATTGCTCAAGGTGGGTCTGCTTTTTTCAGAGATTTTAATTTTGATGTCTAACATGTTTATGAATTTGGATTATAAAAAAGTTTGAGTAATTTACCATGCATACTGGAGTATTTAAAATGGCTTATTGTGTCTGGCTGTACCATCTGCAGAGAAAGTCACTAGACTTTTCAAAGGTTCTCATGGGAAGGGACTATTTTAAGCCTTAAGTTAGTTCTTGTCAATGCATTTGCCAGTGCCACATAAACTGCATATTGAAAGTAAAAAAAAAAAAAAAGTTTGTAAATATATTCACTTTTAACTACAGCTAAAGAATTAAGCATTTGGATTAATGAAACACTAATTAATATTGAAATTCTATGCCCATCTTTAGGAAGTACAATCTTAATGACATCACCTCTAGCCCAAAGGGAATCTTTCCAATTCAGTCAGAATAGGCACAAAAAACTGCTAGGAGCTCTTCCCTTAGATTTCAGCTATGTGAAAGCATCTTGTTAGCCTCTTTGTTTGTATGATCAGTGATTATGCTAAATGGCATAATGTGGCTTTTCATATTTGTCATTGTTCTCCATGGGTTACATATGATCTCTGATTAGTTTACACTTCAAAAGCTGTTTCTCCCCTCCTGTGCTCATAGTACAGGATTCTGAGATCCCAGCTGCAAAAATTGCATGTCCTGATGTAATGATACCTCCCAGATCCTATGGAAAACCAATGTGGGAAATATATCTTCTTTTTTTTCTAATTATTTTTTCTAAAATGATCTTCTCATTTTCTAATAATCATTATATTCTGAAAACATTAATATAGACACAAAGAAGTGATTGAAATTATGATCATTTTAATAACTAAGATCTATGACTTCTTTTTTTTCTACCTCCAAAATGAAAATATGAATATTTCTTTTATGTGCCTTCTCTGAGAAAGGGAGAGTAAGAATTCTAATTAAAAAAAAAAAAATAATTCTGTAGCACTACCATAACTTGTCTAATAATAATGAGCATAGATTTTAATTCTGCAGAAGACACGTTTACAAATCCCAGTGTGGTTATTTTATCAATAACTCTGTAAGACAGAGATTCCCTCTGCATACAACAGTATCACCTAAAATGTTCCTATGAGCTTTTTTTCATTGCTCCTGTTCTACTAAAGGAAAAAAATATAATAAAAAAAGAGCATTTCATGCAGTCGGACAGGTTAGAATAAACACCAGATGAAAGAGGTTTGGGCTAACTTGAGTGACTGTGCCTGGAGGACAGAATCAATTTAAGTGATGAATAACTTGGGGTGGGGGAAAGTGTATACTATCTCCAGCTGTCACAGCAAGAGTCAGAAAAGAACGTATGCCTACAGCCTGAGTAATACAAGCTGCAATAAAAGGATGCTGGGACTGAATCTTTCTCACCTTCAGTAGTGCATACATTATATATATGTAAGGGGGTATAAAAATACAAGCAAACAAGACTTCCCTACAAATATTTATGATAATAGGTAAACCCTTATCTGAAATTAAGTATTAAAAGTTATCAAATAAGGAGAATTAGGCCCACCTTTCCCTCTTTTAATGTAACAGGTGAGTTATTTTGGAGGTTAGAGGGGATGTTTCCAACCTCAGCTAAACTGTTTAATATGCTGAATGATAAGAAATGGAGTGTCTTGTTTACAAAGTGAATTTAGGTCATGCTCTGCATTAGGACCAGCTAATGTCTGTTGTGCTTCTCTTCTCTCATTCCTATGATTTTAGAAACAAACAAACAAACAAAAAAAAACCAGAAGGCAAATGAGGGATGAAAATGCATCCAAACAATGAAATGCAGTGTTATTAAAGTAGTATTAGTCTCTGTAAAGTTCGAAGAAAAGAAAGATAGTTTTCATGTTCCCTGCAGAATGTGCATATACTGAGTGTGCTGTATAAACTATTTCATACAGAAAGTATAGAAAATGGGTAGACTTAAAAAATTTTGACATGCATATGATCTATCTCGTTCGGTTCTGACAGTATCAGTTCTATTCATATAATTTTCTTCACATATAAGAAGAAAATTAAAAATTTCTTTCTCAGAGATGAACATCTGCTTCAGGGTAAAAATTTTGAGAAATTAACATATTTTGTCTTATATATTTTATAGAAAATAAAATAAAATCCTCCTGAGTATTAAATTTTTAATGCAGTAGCTGAAAAGAAACATGTTGGAAGCAAGTTGTACTTATTTCAAATTCAGAGCTAGCATGCAAGCAGTTTACAAATTGGTGAATAGGATCAGCAGAGTTAATTGTTTTTATTTAAAGTTTACTTTAAGGATGTAAACAACAGGTTTCTTTTAGATAAGCGATATGGAAGTAGCAACAGCGTAACTTTAAATGGGACTGCATCTGGGCTGGCTGAGAAAAATCATGCAAGGAACTGCACCTGACTCCTTGAGCTTCTTCAGGGGAAGTATTTTTATTCCTAGTTCCTGGGCAAATGAATTTCTTTTTGTCTGACAGCTTTCCATTTTGTTAAATGGACTTAATGATGTTAGGGGATTCTAAAAGTTTCTAATAGAAATACTGCAGGAGTACTTAAATTACATAAGGTATCCAAGGCTTTTCCAAAGCCTGGAACAGCTTAAAGCCATCCTAGTCCATCTTTCCTGCTGAGATACCATTTCAGATAAGTGGATTCCCTGCTGTGTGCAGAAGCTAGGTGCAGATGACACCTAGATTCATCTCTCCAGAAGTAAGACAAGATCTTGGGTTATGCAGATGTCAAATTGGTTAGAAAAATAGAAACATAAAACCAACAGACCACCTGTCCTGGGCCTTCCACACACAGAGAAACCTGAAATACCTTTTCTCAAAATAATAAAACATTCCAAGGATATTCTATGTGACTTCCCCCTGCCAGGTTGCAATCACAGGGTCATGTTAGATTCATCACTGTTCCAAGACAGATAAAAATAGTATGAAGAAATGTTTTCTGTCATTGCTGGCTTGCCAGGACACATTACCTCTTTCCGCTGGACCAAGCCATAGTAACTATGAGTCCTGCCATCTAAAGGTTGCTCAGTACCAGTCTAATGCTAAAAGTGGTGGGAAAAAAGGCAAATGGTACCTCGGCATTTAAATATGCATCTTTTTAAAAGTGAAAATAAAATATGTGTGCGTGGGTGGTATATACAAAGGTCATCTAGATAGAGTAAAGGCAGGGGATTATTACTTATTTTGGGTAATATATGACTGTTGACCTAAAAATGCCATATATGAGGGAAAAGACCAACCTTTACTCCTGACTTTATAGATATCTGCACTAAACTCTTGTCTAAGTAAGTGGCAGTTTATCATTCAGGTTGTAGAAGCTGCTAGATTATGAAGTACCAAATGTTCTTGTGGTCTATCTGTTCTTGGAACATAAAATGAAAATGGCAACAATTCTTCTCTAGCTGTATTAAGTGCAGTGAGTCCCTGAAGGCGCTAATTAGCCAAATGTCACAATAAGCAGTTTTATGTTTTGCACTTAAACTTGGCAGTCACTTAAGCTAAGGTATAAAAAATCATGAAACAATCCCAGAACTTTATTTCAGGAAAATGGAAGCCTCTTTTCGAAGGAAGATACATGCCTTTTGTAACACTCATGTCCTACGTCAAACATACAAGCCAGCTACAACACAAAGTGTTTAGGTGCTGTTCTGAAACTTACTGAGGCTGAGTTTCTCCCCACAACATGTATGTATGTGAATATCACTCATTTTGTGGGTACATCATTCAACAAATGTATATTTGTTGGGGAAAAAAGCAAGGAACTTTACAGTAAGCAAAATATATTAAAGAATGAAGTCGTGCAACACACATTCATATCAATGTTATGAAAATTATTGTATGTGCACACTCAGATATGGAAATGATCTTCAAGGCAGTCTGTGTTTTGTGTTTGTTTTTCATATAATTTTAGTAAATCATTAGGAATATATTCTAACCTCCTTCTCATCTTTTCGCTCCAAGAATGCCTTTGTTTTAATCTAAGGTATTTGCTGCCAGTAGTTGTACAAATCGTATCTGAGCCTAACTAGTTATCTTGAATCTTCATGGATCTTTGTGAAGTCCCATGAGCTTTAAAAAGTTCCTATTCCTCAGACACTTGATATTCCTTTTTCAATGAAATATAATAATTTCAAAAAGTCACTGGCTAAATTAATGGAAATGTATCAACAGCTGTTGAAACAAACAAAAAGGAAACACATCTGGCTTGGCCAGTCTTTTCTTCTAGCTCTAAGATGTGATTCTAAGCGATAACATAGCATATATTTGGACTTTTAATGAGTGATGTAAAATGCTCTCCAGAGGCATCTAATTCTTTCTATTTTAAGAGCTTAAAGTTAAGAAGCTTGAAAATTCCCATGTGCCTAGAACAACCTTTAGGTGTCTTTCAGCTTTTCAAGAGAAAGTGTTGTCTCTGTGATAATATAAGGACTTGAACTAGATTAATCTTCTGCCGTTGTCATAGATCAAACAAATCATAGGATATTTATTTATCAATATGACATGGGGGTAGCAAGATTTATTTACTTCAGATTATTTTACCTAGTTTCATTATTTCATGTATGCAAATACATAGAAATTAGTAAATGAAAAAAGGCTGCCACATCAAAATAAAAAGCAGCATTATTAATGTTGTTATGTTTTTTTGTGGCTTTTGGCTATGTCTTAGTGCATATATATATCCTCTTCTGCACAGAGGAATAACTTTCTCCCTGCTGGTTTTTACTACTTGATCTTACAACCTTGTTGTGAGACAACGAAGAATGTCAGAGTATGATCTGTATTAAGGGCACTATTTCAGAATCAGAGTTCTTTTCTGATTTTTTTTTTCCCTGTATCACATGAATGAACAAACAATGAATCAAATTAGAGTCTAGTCCTGAAATTTGGAAACAAAATAGTTGCTCTGCAGTTTACTTCTTTTTTAAAAGACTCCACAACAAAGGAGAGCATTCTTCAATGTTAATGCTTAGTCAGATGGTAATTTGGTTTTTTTCCTTAATAAAAGAATGAGTAACATCTGAGGTTTCATTTTGTCCAGGGATGGAACCCATTCAGAAAATGATAAGTAATATTAACAGAACATAATAATTTCTCATGTATCGATGACCTTTAAAGAGAATTGCAGTTATTACCTTAGATTATTCCCATTTATTACCTCTCTCATCATTGAATTCCAACGCCTTTCTGTAGCAGAAATATAGATGCCTTGTCTTCAAAATAGAGAAATATGATTTAACTATTATAATGGCTGCAGGTTGTGAAGTCTAATTCATTTTTTTTCACATTATATGGGATTTTTGAAGATGATGCTGGTTACTAGACCAGGCAGTTCACTGGAGAGTGTAGAATGAGTTTATATCTTAAGGCTACATTAGTTATAAAAGGGTATTTTCTCAGATCTGGCAGAAGTTCATTAAACTGATTAGGTGTGCTTCTTCAACAGCAGTCTAAGCTATTATTAGTAGTGAAGTCCTTTACATTGTAAGCAAAAAAAGATGGATATTGAGATGTGGAAGATTATTTGAACATTCACCCTTTTACTGAAGTAAAATTCACTAAGTCCATCCTTTGTCAAACAAAACTCAGTGGCAGAATTAGTTTTGTCATTTTATGAACTCAGGTACTTTCAAATGTCTTTTATTTCACCTTCTTAGTCCCAGTGCTCTTGCAGTAGGCACACAGGTTCAGAATTCTTTCTGACATCACAAGCTGAGAGGTTTTACATTGTAGTTAATGCCTTGATGGCTTTCTTGTACTTCAGTATTTTCTACAGTTCAGCATTTTCCTGGGTTGTCAGGCAAATGTTGACCTGTTCTTCAGCTCAACTTTAATATAATAGCAGGTGTTGCTATTCCTAGATGGGCAAAACTGGGAACACTTAGCAATAATTAAAATGGAAAGATGTAATCTCAAGGAAAAGTTCATGCAGACAGTAAATTCTTGAAGGGTACTTAGATTATCTTGTTCATCATAAAAATTGTATTGTTAATTGGTTTGATTCTATCTTGTGAGAAAAGACATAGATAGAGAATCCAACAAATATTTATACCACTGATAAATGCAACACCATGATGCTAGTCTTCAAACTGACAGTTACAAGTTAGAAGATTCTGTAACCATCACTGAGAGTTTAATAAAACTATTGGCTCAGTCGGCAGCAACAGTTCAAAAATGGTCAATGTCATCCAAATATTGAGAACAAAGCAGAGGATGTAATCTTTCCTCCATATAAAAATTTAATGCGGACAAAATTTGAGTTCTGTATTCAGTTCTGCTTTTCACATTTCAAGAAGTATCTAGTGGGGTCAGAGACTGCAGAGAAGGGAAATTAAAATATCCAAGGGAATGAAGCAGCTGCCCTACAAAGAGAGCCTAAAAACTTTAGGATTCTTCAAAAGTCTGTGGAGAAGAGAAGGGTAAGGAAGGATATGACTGAGTTTACAAAGTCATGAAGGGTCTAGGTGTGGTGAAGGCAGAATGGCTAGCCCCCAAGTGCCACCATCCTACATCTAAGGGAGAGTTGTTCAAACTAGATGGAATTCTATATAAAACAGATAAAATGTAGTAACAGGTAGAAAGTATCTTCCTATCTTTCTTCTTCTATCTAGCTATTTCTAACTACTGTTTTTTGGGGGTTTTTTGTTTTTTTCATAGTGGCTAATGAGCTGTTGGAATTTTCTGGCACAAGAGCTCGTGGAGGCAGATAGTAGCAGCAGGTTCAGAAAAGGAGCAGACCAATTTATACAATGGGTGAATAAAAGGGAATAGGCAGGATATATCCTCTAGGGTCAGATTTGTGTGGCCTGACTCAGTAGCAGCTTCAGTGGCTATAGTCAGATCAGAATAATTAGCCAGGTTGAGCTGATCCATTTCCTAACCTCTTACAAGCATTATTCTGCTCATGTTGTTCATTTGTTTGTTTGTTAAAGGGTTTCCTCTTCTAATTCTCAATTAGAGCATAAAACTGGTTTGTCTGGGATATCTCTTACTATGTTTTACCACAGATCCTAAGGGAATGGGCCCTCAGTGACACAGAAACCTCTAGACTGAATTGTAATTTTCCCACTAAGTCTTATATTAATAAAAATATTATTATGTTATTATCATTTTGAATACTCAAACATATGTACCTTGGATTACTCACAGAAATAGTATAGAAAACTTAATGATATAAACCATGTAAACCTGTAACCCATGCTTCTTTAAGAAAAAGTACAGCTACCTTGTTGTTGCCATATTATTCTCTGGAATTAATAATGAGGGCAAAATAGACTAGTTTGGTACAGTCTTTTCATGAGGTCATCATGGTTTTTCAAAGGCATCTCCCCTCTGCAAACATGGTTTCTCAAATACAGAGTAGCAAATACATTGAAAATGATTTTCCAGAGGTTGAACTGAGTTGATTTAAATTGCAGGCTTCTGGTTAAACTTGATCAGCACTATTTAAAATAACCCAAAAGCTAATCTGCCTAAGACATTATAACCTCACAGTTAATGAGGCTTGTTTTTATTCTGATGAGAATTTTTCTTTTCAGGGCCAGCATAAATTCAACAAATCATGTTAAAAACTATTTGAAACAGCACACTTATGGGCCTTTACCCTGTCTTCTTTAATTAAGCTTTGCAGACTGTCACAGTTAAAGTTTGGTCCAGCATTGTTGTTTGGGTTATTACTTTGGCAACAGTCCACATTTCTTCAGCAATTTGGAACACACTAGAACTATCCTGCTGAAAGCAGACCCAGGCTAGTGTTTAAGGCTTTACACATATGAACCACAGCAAAAAGAGAAAGCATGTGGAAGAAAAGAGGATCAGGGCTGTCATGTTCAGGGTAAGGTTGCTGCAGAACAAAAAGGTCATTTTCACCCCAAATCTTGTGTGCTGAAGAGGAGAAGTGAAGTTATTGGAGGCTTTACCCTCAAATGCCATGTATTATTTCTGTTAGTGGAGCACAGTAATGGGGCTGGTTCCCATTCAATGCTACAGGGCACAAAGCAGGGAATGTTCTTTATATTTTCGTTATAATCTCACTGGAGTTGGCATGACTTATAGGAAAGCATGCAGAAATGTGCTGGCCACCCTGCCTCATGGCATATGAGATTTCCTTCAGATACATTCAGATCATCTCAACGTAATTTGCTTCCTCAGCTCTTAATTGCTTTCCTAAACTGCTGTATATTGATGAAAGTGCTTGTTAAGTAACTCTTCCTATTCATATGCCAGAGAGAAAAGAAATTGGTTTTATACAGCACATAAAGTTAGTGGATTCCTCTGGACTGTAAAGAGACTATTTCTCTATTCTGCAGATTTTGGTGTATGATAGGCAGTAAGGCCTGCAATTCTGATACTTCATATTACAATATGTGACCTTCAATGCCACAGTAACTGGACAACTCAATAACTTAAAAACTTTATCCATTCTAAGAAGCATCTGGGATAAAATGCTCCATGCTGGGAAGTTTTGTTGGGAGTGTTCCAGTACTAACAGATCTGCTCTTTTCAAACAGCCAAGGGAAAATACTTAAAGCTGTTTCTTTAAGAAACCATGACATCTCCAGAAACTTGGAAAAAATATTAGACATTTGACCTGGCATTTGACAAAAATCCCCTCATGAGGATGCCTGTTGCCTTCTGCATGAAAATTCTGTTAGGCTTGTTCTTTGAAAAGTTGCTGCTTTTCACGCTGGAGAAGAGTGAAGAGTTTTGCAGCTTAATTCTCCATGGCTTCTTGCTTGTCTCAGGAACATTCTTTTCTTAGAGCTTCTCTGTGCCAACAAAACTGGGATAATTCACAGGGCAATTATACTTCCTATTTGTCAGTCATTGAAAAAAGTGTAATCCATCCATCTGTAAATATTTCCAAAGATTTCACAGATAATAATAGCAAAAATGATAGCAACATTCAAGTTATATCAAAATTGTTAACTCAAATGCTTCAAATGTCCTAACGTTTGAGTACTCTGCTTTCCAAAAGGAATATTATCTTTCCCTTTCTTATTGGAAACAAAACATAGATCCAATTCTCTTCCTGCACTTGCAGAGGGAAATGCACATACACACGGTTGATGACATAAGGTATATAGAATGTGTTTGATTAATTAAGAGCACTTAGTTTACTCAAAAATCCCATCAATTTCTCTGACTAAAGATGGACTGCGAGGTGTGGAAATTACTTAATAGCATCTGGAAAGCATTATACAATGTTGTAGGGTACCTGAAAAGTTGTTTTCTTCCAGCTTTTGCTGCATAGGGTGAAGTACAGTAAGATACCACAAAGCCAAATGTAACATTTAAGAATATCTGACAAACCCACTTAAGCTGAACGTAGTGTTCTAAGAATTTGGTTTTCCTCTTTTGTCTCCTGTCACTCTACAGCTTCCTGCTACTGAAAAAACAGGGCTGTTGCTTTGCTGACTTCCCTTCAGCAGGCACAGATAGTATTATTTTGGCATGTATCAAAGTAGCTGCCTATGGTGGTTTCTTATGCAGAAAATACCCTAGAGGTATTTTTAGCTGATTCAAAATAATAACTAGCCTTGTAGGGGAGGAATCTTGCATTTCCTTTTCTTCTCTGATAGCAAATGTGTGTTCTGAAAAGCACAGATGATTTACATGGGCAGGTTTATCATGGCAACCACTTAAAACCATTGACTTAGTTTACCATAAAAACCCTATTTGGCTTTAAAAACAATTTTGCTATCCACAAGAAGCATTTGGGAAAATACTTACTCCCATAATTATGACGTGTGCATATGTACACATATACACACTTCATAACATACCATATGTATACATGTCATACGCTCTACTGTACAATCACGTTAGTGTGCCTTTGTATAATTATAGAGCAGCATCACAAAGATTTGAAAATGTCAGATATAGCAGATAATGTAGAAACAGCACATAAATTATTAGATGTTTATATAGTAAAAATCTATTCATTGTCATCATATTTATACTAGTGTAAGGTTTTATTATCTTCCCAGAGAAAAGACTGAAATGAATTGAAAACAGAACTGGACTCACAGTCTTTTCATACCATTAAACCTTTTGGCCCCCAACCTCCTTAAAGGAAAAAAGATAAATATTTTCATCAGTTATTGCATCTCAGTTAAATAAGAATTGATTTTCCAAAGCAAATCCATTGTCACTTATCAGGTACATAATTAATAGATATTTTTACACAGCTATAATTCAGAAGACACTCAATTATTTTTCACATAACGCAAAACCTATTACATCTATATTGAATCTTTTTGTGATACGCTTAATTTAAAATGTCACTGCATTTGTTCTTTCTTTACACTGATTTTATGCATTCAGTTTAGAAGATTTGAAATAAGAGGCCCTATAGGAACAACTCACAGAAGAAATATCTTGAGGAAAAATTACTGCATAGCAGGCTTTCCCCTAAACATTGCTTTCCCCTAAATGTTATCTGGATTTTGTAAAATATTTATGATGACATGGCTTCCTTCTGATTTTTCTCATAACTGGAATCTGAAGCCCTATTTCAGACCTGGATGCAGGACAGCTAAAGGGTACTTGTTGGGGGTTGTGAATGTGTAGCTGTCTGTCTAAGCCCCAAGATTTACTATGGTGAACTGAAAATAGTATTATCTTGGTAGGGAGGAAAACCATTTGGAAATAGTATTTTAGGTTTTTTTTGTCAAACCAATATTTAAAAACTCTGTTATGAAGCTGTTGGCAGGAGACAAAGTATCAGTTATGTGCCATTAATACATGATGTTGGGGCTGAACCCGCTGCCCAAGGTGTTCAAGAAGACGAAGACGATTTTCCCAGTGCATCTTACATTTCCAGACTCTTCCCATTGTGTGATCAATGGAGCTGGAAGACACGTGTTCTGGATGAATGCGTCTTTACATCTAAACCTTTATCTGAGTTTATATTCAACTTTCTAGTATATCAGTCTAATAAGTTGCCTGATCTCAACACTTTCAAGCTGCAGTAGGGGTCAGCTGGTATGAGATAAAAAATAGAATTCTTACATTTTCAAGGAAGTACTAGGAATTCCACTTCACTTGGATTGTTTACTAAGTGCTCAAACTTTTATTGGTTTTCATATTCAATGACAACTTTTTAATACTTGGAGTCACACATTTGAAGGTTCTTCATTGCTTTTTGATTTTGACCAATCTGTATTCTGGATGCAAGCAAGAGGTTGCAAGCCAGGAAAGTATGTCTAAATATTATACTCACTGTATCCTCCAAATGAAGGGAAGAAAGAACATTAAACCTTCATGATCTGAGCAGATTACTCATTAAACTTGACAGAAGTGAAGAGGCTGAAGCATCAAAGAATGGCATTTTTACAAGGAACGTAAAATCATATCCGTGATGCACCACTGCAAGTTTTGCTGCTTCAGTAGAGTTTCAGGTGACTCTGATTTCCACCTTACCGTGGCATTGAATGTTACATGTCAGCTCTTGGGTTCCACACCTAGTCCTTATAATGCATTTTTTAAATTATTCTGGCTGGTTTCATAAATCAATAAATATTGCATATTCCACTGATTTCCTGGTATGTTTGCCACTAAGATCTCACAGATCAGAGGGAGCCATGGGGTCTGAATGGAGCTGGAGAGAAAAATAACATAAATGGTTTGAGTTTTTAAAATCTCTTTATGAGGAAAGACTATATTTAGGCTAATGTGTGTTTGAGTGAAGACTGATAACATTTATAGTATTTTAAAGAGGAAAGTATCAGGAATTACGTGTGACACACTTAAAGGCTTAGGGAAGAGAATAAAAACAAGCTGGTTCAAAAGATTAGGAAAACTTAAAATTCTTCTGATTTAGAAATGATCACTTGATGTTATGCCTACCCAGAATTTATTGTAGAATTACAGTGACTGAAACATGGTATGAATTGCATGTTGACAGAAACATGATTGACTGGAGTTTTTGGAGCTAGTCTGTAGTCTGATCAGTCACTTCACATGCAGTAAGCTGAATGTCATCACAAACAATCTGTGCACTACATCTAGACTACATCTCAAAATCATTAGATATTTACGACCTCAAAAAGGACATCTTTTGAATTAGAATTTTGGTGGCACCTTTTCACTCATTACTAGATGCATTATTTATTACTAACAGTAAAAGTAATCGAAGAGTGCTGTGGCTGACACCATAATGAAAGACAGCAATAGTGCACATTTTTCTAGTGACTTTCATCAAAGGATTCCAAAGTACTTTGGTGCATAAAAACGCTACTGAGAAAACACAGAAATTATTCTGGGCCAGCAATACAGCTAACAGTTTTTAGGAAGGGAAGTGATTAATAACTTGTTTAATTGAAACTGCAGGAAACTTTAGGAAGTGAGGGAATATAATTAACCAACCTGGAATTTAGCCAATGAGCTAGCATTAATACACCCTCACTGTTGTGAAAAGGCCCATGGATCCCATGTCTATAACCTCACTCCAGTTTCTTATGGAGGTATGAAATTCACAGTGTCCTCCTGTGACTTCTAGGAAAATGCTGGGAGACTACATTCAGGACAGGCCAGAAACTCAGTTACAATGGTGGTAAGACAGTTCCTAAGACATGCAAAATAATGTCTAAAAGATGAAAAGCATTGGATCAGGTGAAAAGAATCTTGCCAGATGGATTCATCCTCTTTGTCTGTAATTAGGTTTAGTATCTGTCAACACCAGCAATTGTCTCTGTGAAGTACCACTCATATCAGAAAGATTTCTTTTTACTTTTCTAAAAGTCTTAATTCACACCAAGAAATTAAATAAAAGTAATAATTGTTATAAATTCTTTCTTGTCTTTCTCTGTCTAGTTCAGAGCCTTCTGTCAGTGTGTCTTCGACAGTGTGGTTGTCTCAGAAATACTGTGTAGCACATCATCTCCTGGCATCAGATCCTGCATTGTCCATCTGCCAGTTGACTTTTTAATGTAACATTCTGAATCTGAATTTATTTTGCTTTTCAGAAGACCAAAAAGTGAAGTGTTTGGCTGGCTGTGAAAGGCACATCTTTCCCAAATGGGTGAGACAGATGTTGTCACAGGTTGTCATATTTTGCCTTTTTTGCTCCTCTGTCAGTAATGTGATCTCTGATCCCATCCATATGGATGGTGGAGAAGGTTGTTCCCAGTGCCTGTGACAGATTGCACGTATGCCATCAAAAAGGATAAAACCAAGAACTACAGATCCTCATACACAATTGTAAATTAAGAAATCTGGCAAAGAACTGCTTATGGACAAATCTTGGCTTTTTGTGAAAGAGTAACAACAGGGCTGAGGAATCATCCATGCCAGTGCATGTCCTCAGCGCAAAGGAGTCTTAAAAACAGGAGCTGAAAACTAAGGTGCGTGGGATATACATTTTTCTTGCTTAGTGGAGATGGATGTGGGGACTGGTCACTGGGATGACTTAGGCCCAGCTGGAAACAAAATCCTACCCTGCCCCGTTATGGGAGAAAATATAAGGAAAGGCTTGTGCCTCAAGACAAGGACAGGGAGGGATTACTTACCAGTTATGGTCATTAGCAAAACAGACTCAACTTGGGGAAGAAAAAAATCAATTAGTTACCAATCAAATCAGAGTAGGACGATGAGGGACAAAATAAAGCAGATCTTAAAAACACCTTCTCCCCACCCCTCCCTTCTTCCCCGGCTCAACTTTGATCCTGATCTCTCTATCTCCTCCCCCATCAGTTGCACAGAAGGAGCGGGATTGAAGTCAGTTCACCACACCTTGTTTCTGTCTCTCCTTCCTCCTCAGAGGAGAAGGACTCCTCACACTCTGCCCCTGATCCAGTGTGGGGTCCCTTCCGTGAGAGACAGTCCTCCATGAACGTCCATCCTTCCATGGGTTGCTGCAGTTTTCTTCTCTAACTGCTCCAGTATGTGTCCCTTCCATGGGGTGCAGTCTTTCAGAAGCAGCCTGCTCCAGCACAGGATTCCCATGGAGTCATGGGATTCTTCAGGCACAGCCACCTGCTCTGGCATGGGGTCGTCCCCAGGCTGCAGAGGCCCCATCTCTTCTCCCCCGTGACCCTCCTCCATGGCTGCAGGGGCACAGCCTGCCCTCTCACCACGAGCTGCAGAGGAACCTCTGCTCTCACCAACTCCTTCCCACCTTTCCTCACTGACCTGGGGGTCTGCCTGGTTGTCTCTCTCACATCCCACTCCTGACCCCTTCTATTCCTCGCTTCACTTCATACGGCTCAGCCTTGGCCAGAGGTGGGTCCAACTTGGAGACAGGGGAGATTCTAGCAGCTACTCACAGGAGCCATCCCTGTGGCCTCTCCCTGACTACCCACTCCCCTCACCATACAAACCAAACACAGTCACACTGCATTAGTTATGTCACTTATAGAAGTAATTTTTCAGTTTTTCAGTATCTCTTCCTAGATTTCTCATTTTCCACGTGCTTTGTGTGAGGTTCATGAGATAGACCTACACTGCTAGTTATGCACAAACGGTTGTACCAGAGTTATGATTCCTTACTAGCACAGAAAGTAGTTGAATATGTCTTTATCAGTTTTGCTAATATCATTATCTTTCTTTTTGCTTAAAAGCAAAGAGACCCAACCCAGAGTACAATGCTTGTGAATAAGCTTTGCTAAAAAGAGGTTACCTATTCACTTGCAAAAATTTTATAGCCCTTGTGACTTTGTTCTAGGAGAGCCTCTTAACACTACTCCAAGAACATTATCTTGAACAAAGCTTTTATTTATTTTGCAGTATAACCAGTAATCTGAAAACTTTCTTTTTATTTCTGTTCTCTTTAAATCTTTTGGGACCCATCACCTCTGTCATTTCAGCAAATCTCTGTCTGGGAAGTGCTATTATTTTTTGAATACAGCTATGTTATACTGAGCTATAGAAAGGCTCAGGTTTGACTGGTCCTGTCAGGTGTTTAGCCACATTCAGCCCCTAAACTAACCACTTCAACTGAAAAATTCTGAGAACTTCCCCAGGAAACATGCAAGACATAAACCGAGGGCCTTTGATTTTTCTCAATACACCAGTATTTGAAACTGAATTTAAGCAAAATCATTCATAAGACTCTTTCCTCCTGTACCTTCTAATCATATATATGAAGATAATGACCTGCCTGCCTGAGTTCCCTATTATGATTACTGTTGTTACCTTAGCTCTATCATTCGAAAGACAATGTGCTGTTGTCTAGTAATAATAAACACTGAACCCACAAAGTGCTGCAGTAGTTGTATACACTTGGTTTTCATCCTATTATATGTACAAGGACCTAATATTTAAAAAAAAAAAAAAAAGATAAAAAGATATCAAATAACTATTTCCTCTAATCTATTCCTTATCCCTGGGGCATTTGAAGATTTACTGGATTTTGAGGAATGGGATGATCTGCCTATATATAATTTTTTGACAATAAACTGACAAAGAATAACCTTTTTATCATCTGCAATCAACAAATCCTCCCCATTAGTGCAGCGCTGGAAAGAGTGCTAAATGAGTTGTCACTGGAAATGTTTGAAATTCCACACAAAACATTTTCTCTCTGCTTTCTCAGTTGTATCATTTTAGCAAATAAATAGCTCATGGCATGTCTTACAGGGAATGATGATCTAATACCATGGAGTTTGTAGGCACCTTTCAGATCTTCTTTTAAATGTCAGTCCAGATAGTAGCTTTTCATAGGAAAGCACATGTTATTGGTTTCCTTACCCCTTTTTCCATTTCCTCTAAAATGTATTTTGAAAAACAGTAAGAAGGTAACCTTCATATATACAAATTAATATTGCATTGGATCCATGTTAGTGGATGTTTGATTCCCCATTGCATTCTGGAAGGTGGGGTGGTATTATAGTCTTTGGATATAATCTTTATTAACTTGATACAGGTCCTTCAAATTGTATAGAACAAATAGTTTTCCAGGAACTAATGTTCTTGGCCTATTCTTTGTTATATAAATGATGTCAATACGCTCACAGTGTCTCAGAGGAAAATAACTGTGACCATTAGCATACGCAATAAAGCAGACTGGAAAATTAAAACACTAGCATTAAAAAATACTCCTGTTATGAAACAGCGTAAAGGTTTCCAGATAATGGAAACAAATAAACGCACACCACACACACCCATTCCTGAAAAATGGGTCAAAAAATTAGAAACACCACAGAAGTCAGTGTTTGCTGTGGGGCTTCTGGTTAGCTTGTTCTCAGGTTAGAGGACCAGATATACTACAGAATTCTTGGAAATTAATAATGCAGACCTAAAAATGCTGAACACCTGTGCAGATCCCCCCTTTGGAAAATGATGAGTGGCCATTGTTAGCAGAACCTTAGCACTGAATGCTTGAAGCTGCTGACATATGCAACTCCAATGTGAAGCACTTAGAAAATGTCTTTGTCTAGTTAACTGGAAGAGACACAGTTTTATTTTTTATATATCTGCCCTGTGGTAATCCTAATAAAAATCTGTGATTGAGAGAAGGAACTGGCCCAAACATGGGTTTGGAATTGAAAAAATCACTGTGAATCCAGGCTGAGGTATAGCAGTGTCGCAAATGAGTGGTTTAGGCCACTGAAAAATATATGGTCAAAGATATTAGGAAAAAAGTGATTTCAATATACATTTGTAAAAATTGCAACTTAACAGAATTTGATGGCAAGGTTTACTCTATCATTTATTCAACATGGAAAAAGCATACAAAAGGGAAATCAAATTAAAATTTTGTTAGAATTATTTATACATGGATCAGGAGAAATGATTTACACAGGGTCAGGGAAGCCAAGTCAGAATTGGGTTGTCGTGCTTTATATAGGGATTATGGAAACAAGATGAGGGAGACTCTCATGTTAGGTCACGATGTTAGAAGTGGATCCTCTTGCTTTCTAAACTCCTTCTCAGACCAGAGTCAGGGTGTGGCTGAATGCACTCCCAGTCCTGGACTTAACCAACAGTTTATGTCTAAAGGGACTGGATGCAGGGATCTCAGTGTGGTGATTCAATAGATTTTTTTGTGTTTTCTGTAACTTTGGAATATCAGCAATTTCAGGTGGAATAGAAATTTAAAATACCTTAACACCACTAGAATAAATCACAAGATTAGATTAGATTAGATTAGTTTATTATTGATGAAGCAACACAACAATTTAAACACTTAGGGAAGTTCGTCAAATCATATTGCATACACCACCACCACCACCACCACCCCTACATATAATGTACATCTAAAGGTATATCTGTTAAACTTTCCCCTTGATTTCAGTGAAATATTCATTGCCTCTCTCAACGGGTGAGGGTCGAGCCCCAAGGAGTGGGGAATTTGGGGCAAACCCCATCATTGGTCTGCAGCGGCAGTCCTCCAAACTTGAGAATTTGTGAGTTCTGAGAGGCTCCCCACTCAGAGGGAGATGCTGACACAGCCACTGTGATCCAGGAGACCTCGCAGGTCTTCACTTGGGACTGCTCTTTACAGGGTCACGTTCTGTGTTGGTGATTACCGGAATTCTCAGAATTCCAGTAAGGCTGGTACTGATCTACCTGAGCTTCAATGTGTTCCAGGGCTGCGAGGAGATAATTAGTTATTTCCACTCTCGTTCCCCACCATGGCCAGGCAACCAAATTCCTGGTATGGTCAGTGCTATTCCCCGCCTTAGCTATGCAAGAGTGCCTGTACGGTCAAGCGATGATTAACCACCAAATGGTGGTTACACAAGGCCGAGGCTTGATGGGAATTTCTAAGACTGTAGAGTTGCCCAGGAGCTGGGGGAAGAAGTGCACCACCACAACTAGTAGAACTGTTCATGGAAGATGAAAAGATGAGAAGCAAGAGCCTTTGTGCTTTGATGTACTGTTTTCATCAGTAGTACATTCACTAACCTAGATGTATATCACATGCACATGTCCTAAAAATCCACACATTTTCTCTTTTTATTCTCACTCAAGAACTGAAATTTCTCACAGAAACTGTGTCTTGAGGCATAAACTAAGCATTATGTATTAAAAAATGGAATTATTTACATGATACTAGGGCTTTATATAAAGTCTTAGTTCAGGCAGGCACACTGGGAGGCAGGATCACAAGAGAGGGATCTTGTCCTGTGCTACTGGGTAAGGCTGGGTTATTAATTCACTCCATATATTCCTAATAAAACACTCCTCTACTCTTCACATGTTGAAGTAAATAACACAGTAACATGTTAAACCCTGCCCCCCCAAGAGTTGAAAACTCATTATGTACTATTGCAGGTATTTAATTCTGAAGGAATTCAGGAAAGCCTGAACAATCCAGACTATTTCCAAGTGCAATTCTTAGTGCTTATTGCACAGATGAGGTTTACCTTTCACTAGAAAAATAAATAAATAAAACCACACACTGTAAAATACTTATAGAAAATACTCCCTGAAGGGGAGAACCGTGTATGTAAGTTGGTTGCTTGGATGAGGATCACAAATTGCCTCTGTTGGAATGGGAGCTGCCTCTGTGTCAGCTTCAGAAGCCAATATAGCAATAATACTTGGTGCTTTCACTAAAGAGCACATTTCATTAGGCAGTTTTCAGAGCCTGAGAAACCTCATCTAGTGAAAACTCTCACCAACCTTGTGAGGTAAGTAAGTAGGAATATAAATGAATGTTTACTATTAATTGGAACTCGATGTTTTTGTTCCTGTAATCTCTGATTTTTCTCTTCATCCCACATTAGAAAGAGAAATCAACATCTAAAAATTGTCTGCAAGAAAGGTTGCAAAAAAAGGTCATTCTGGAAATGTTGAGCAGGCCTTCCTGACTTGTTTAATTAGCTGCTTTTACTTTTGTCTGTCTTCACATAATATAATTAAGGAAAATATTAATTCATTCAAAGCAACTGAATTAAAATACTTCAGAAGTTTTTTGAAAAAAAGGTAGAGTTTTCATGAGATTGAAACAAAATATAGTATCATTATAAAAAATATATCCTTCTTCCAAATCTACAGATGTAACAAGTTCTGATTTTGATTCCAAATTGACATATATCTCTACCTATATGTAGATAATCTATATCTGTAACTATGTCTATATGACACTATATCTATTTGGCATGCACTTTTCAAGAGGATGACCTTTGTGTTTCGGGTAACATCTGCCCGCAACAGTGCAATCTTATTACCATGGATCCCACTGGCAACAATACACCGTGTTCAGTTTAGGTGATGTTATTTGGGGTAAACAGGCTAACATTTGAATCTTTACCAAGCACATTTGCCATACCCTTCTCTCAACCCCCTTCAACACATCTGTTGGGCCATACTGAGCACCCAAAAAAGTAGGGGTTAAAGAGCAAAAAATAAAAGCATACTCCAGCAACATTTTACCTTGCTCTGTGGATTTTATCATAGGTTAAAACCTGAAGGCTAATGAAAGCCAGGGAAAAAGTTTCCTTTGAAGGACATTTCCTTTTTCCTGTATATTTAATGTATTTTAGCTGTGTTGTGTGTTTATTTATGTCCCAGTCTTTCACCACTATTTGATTAATAACCAACCAGTGTCATGCCATTACAGCTCCACTTTTTGTTTTTCTGGCAAGTGTGATCCATAGATATTTAAGTGTACAGTATGAGAAAACAGTTATCACATGTTCCCTGGGAAATGTTATATGGATCTCTTTAAGGACAGCACTTACAAAACAGTGCTTGCTAGGTAACTGCAGAAATGTAATCAAACATTTTAATATTTTATAGTTTTTAGATATATTTCTCATATCAATTGGATTTTTATTGCTGGTGCTCTGATTTTTTTTTCCAGCTGTCATTCATCTAATTCACAGCAGTGGCCACCCAAATTACTGCAGTCAATATGAGAGCCAAATTACTTTACCTGATGACATTCTGCTTTTGTTTTCATTTTAAATATCATTCAACCCTGAGAATATTGTCTCTGTAGGTGCAGAAGTGAGCAGGAATGCCAACAGAAATTAAATGACATTTTATCACTATTAAGATAGGATAGGATATGATCTGGTTTTAAGTAATGATTGCATTTTCTACACGTATTTCATCAACTGGCATTTCTATTGCTTCATGATCCAACTTCCCCTGAAGTCAATGATAATTTTTCAGAGATTTCATAGAGAGTTGGATTAAGCTCAATATGATTGATAGAAAGACATTCATGAAATACAATAAATTTAACAATTAGGTTGGCTGTATATTGCCTCAGTAGATCTGAGATGCTTAAGGAAATAATAGGTATCTAAACAGATGAAAGTACTGATCGTCCTATTCTAGCACCCTGTTCCTGGCAATGCACATTTGATCAGGAGACATATTCTAGATTCCGCCTGTTGAGTAAGAGTTTAGCTGTTTACTTCCTGTCTCTTGCAAGTCTTTGCATATATAACCTCTGGAGAAAAGATTTTGAATGTTTCTGTTCCCACTATAATTTTCATAGTCAGCATTTTTACTAAAGATCAAGAAAATAGCTAGAATGGTCAGTCTAAGAGCAATTAAATTTGATGAGATGCACAGACTGAGTAGATTGCATATACAGAGGAACTGTCTTTCACTCATGAATTTTCTGAATTCTGGAAGTGCCTTTCCTCAGCCCTTGTCCTCTTCCATACAAGGTTAGCATTGTCACATATCGAGGCAGTTACCACGTAATGGACCATTACACTTTCGTATCAGTAGTGACAAAGACTTTTAAAAGCTCACTCCATCTCTTCGATAGCTGAAGGGCTAAGCCAATGTAGCCATGGCTTGTACAAAAATCAACCTCGATGCATGTCTAGTGATGTCTGTTTAAAAAATAACTTGAGAGCAGATGTTAATAAAACTCAGTGCATGAATGCCTGCTGATAGTAATCATACAGCATTCAAAGAGTATTTAAGGAAGTCATGTAGCTTTTGAACAAAATATACATTGGAAAATGGGTTTAGCATTATTTCAGATCTTGCCTGAACTTCAGAGGTGGCTTGTTAACAAAAATGTAGAAAGTAATAATATAAAATACGCTTACTGGTAACAGACACAACTTTAAAGACTACTTCTGAGTGAAGCAGAAATATATTCAGAAGCAGAAATACAGTGCTGATAGTGTTGTGTTTTTAATGGTCTACTCATAAAAATGTAATAGTGTTGGTGAAATGTGCTGTATGACTTTTCGTTATTTTTTTGAGTGCAGGGTTTCTTACTCCTCTGATCATTCCATTTATTTCAACAGAAATAGGAGGTTGCTTGAAGGGTAAAACATCATTCAGCATGAGTAAAGATGGCAGGTTATATTTTGTTTTAGGACGGGAAAGACCCTCTCTCAGGTAATGTGAAACTTTCAATCCACAGGATGATTCTCTCCAACCTTCACAACTCTGAATACCTTTAAGGCTTCGATGTTTTACCACACAAGACACAAACCCATGGACAAAACTCAAGAGAATAGAAAAAGGTCTGCAGAAATAACTCCAAAACGGCAAACTACTTATTTTGAAATTAGATGCTTAACTCCTAGAAAATAGCTGACCAGATATAAAGAGGATTTCTGGAAAAGAAAGGAGAGGACTCACTGATGGTCATTGTTAACAAAAGGCATAATAATTTTGCATATTAACTGTAAACTATTTCTATGAAATTTCAAGTCATCTATTCAATTAACTGGTAGCTGAATTCATTACAATTATTAACTTACTTTCTAAAGAACTCAAGTAATCAATAATTTACATGAAAATCTTGTTTGGTGGAGTTAGAATTTACCAATGGATATTCACTTCAACAAAATTGGATTACAACTGAATTCCCGGTTCATAAGGCTGTCCCAAAACAGTGCAAACAACAAATAACTTTATTTCAGAAAGATTGCAGTTGAGATATTGTTTTACATAAAAAATTATTTCCAAAATTTTAGAGAGCAGATTTCATTTAAGTCATCACGTTAGTGCATAACATTATTAGGTTCAACAAATTTTGTATTTTTGGAGAATAAAATTCTAATGATTTTCTTTTTAAATGAGCTCCACACTTCAGCTTTAGTCTTGGGCATATTAATTCAAAAAAAGTACAGCATGGTGGTAGAACAATTTTTATTTCATCCCTAGAGGAAAAAAAAGAGGGACTATGGACACATAAAGTATTAAAACCTCTTAGTCAGTCTTAGAGAGTGAAGTAGAGGGCAAAATCTCTAGCAGATGTTAAAATCAATGTGGCTAACCTCAATTAGTCTATGCTGATTGTACTAGCTGAGGTTCATGAGGTGAATGCCTGCAGTACAGACGTGAACTACATAATCTACTCCAACCTTTGAGGACACTTCTTCTGTCTTCAAGTCAATAATGTGTTACTTAGGCACTTTGATTATATTCATATTTATGCCTCACCATTTACATGAGTTAGATTGTCATGACAGCTGTTCTTCCCTTATGTGGCTAATAACACTAGTATCTTGCATTTTTTACATTAGTCTGTTTTTCCCAAAGTATGCACATCTAGTGTGACTTTCCAGTGCCTTTCCAGATTAAGTAGTATTAGAATGTGTATTCTTCAGATTTGTGCCACATATTCTAAAGGTCATAGCTAAACTGAAGCTTTCAGATTTATGTATTAGAATTCCCCGGTATTTTGATGCTTTTGTACTTATTGTACTGAATCCTTGTGAAATATTGTATTGATTGTCGTAATTCTAATCTGGCTATTTTCAGACTTTTTCTAGTCTCTCTTACATTAACAGAGCAGTTAAATGGCTGAGTTAGACACAGCTTTCTTTTAGTTTATCCAAACAAAATACGCTTCTGTATTTTGCCTATTTTAAAATGGCTTTCTGCGCCTTGGTTTATAACCTACAGAATATTTTCTCAAGGGCAAGTGAAACTGAAAACGTTATTGCTTCTTGCACATTTCAAGGTCTTCCTGTTTGCAGTGCTGCCTTTTGTTATTGAAGCTTTGTCCTTGGCTTGGCCATATCAAATAGATTGAAATTTACTTTGTGTAGCTTACTGTCTATAAACGTACCTATATAAAAATAGGTAGGGTGATATTCACTATTATTATATGAGTACCTACTACGATATGAGACTGTCTGGAAATCACAGTGAAACCTTTTGAATCTTTTTTTAAGAGAAGTTACTATATCAAATACAAACAGCTGCTGCAATTACATAAGGTAGAATTCAGCTTGCAAGAGCTGTTGAGCTTTGGAGTGCAAGCCAATTACCAGCAGGAGTCAGAAATTGTTCCGCCTGGAACAATTATCTGAACTATATGGGAGGTAACAGGGATTTTCATCCTGAAACGTTTTAAATTCTTTCACTTTTGAGGGAAACAGTTTCTTACCCAGTAATTGCAGTCATTCCAAGGCACTTAGCTACCCAGAGCTGTACTGCTATGGACTGCATCCCACGGTCACTGAAAAAATAATCAACCAGTGGTGGTGGTGCACACACCATAAAAAATTGGAATAAACTCTGTACCATGTGAAGACAGGTTGGGGTCTATCCCCTTCTGGTTCCATGCTTTCCAATTAAGCAACTTCTCTTTGCACATATTGGTGATAACTGGCCTCTTGTCCTAGATCCAAGTTGTGGTCTTGAATTCAGCCTTTGCGTTTTCTTGTGTTCTTAGAACAAAACATGCATGGATTTTATATTTTCCCCCTGCACTGAAAGTGAACAAACACCAACACAGAGGATAGCAGAGCCGAGACAGAGTCTAGGCCTGTGCAGAAGCCCAGGACCCTCTGTTCCTAGTTCCTTGCCCTCCATGGAACTGGACAAGATGCAACGGTGATATTTGTTTAAAACACAGACATTCTGTACACATTAGTATTGTACAGAGGTAACCTGTTCATGAGGAAAAGGGTTCATTTGTATCACAAGCCCCATGGCTATTAGGGGAAACATTTCCTGGCCTTGGAGGAGCACAGCTCCCTTTCATTCCCCTGCAGGAAGGTCTTTGCCACAACATTTATGCACGTATATAGATAAACTTGTCCAGGATTCTCTGCTTCCCTGGGCCTTTATAATGCACTTCTTCAAGTCCAGCATCCAGACCTACCTCCTGCACAACAGTTACAGAGTCCCTGTGTTTTTCCTGTTGCGGCCTAACCTGCAAGACTTGACAATCCTATGGCATTGCTGCTTCTGTAACTGCCCTATGGAGCCTAATATTAATGGCAGTAATACATTTCTTGTTTGAAAAATGCAAGTGGTGGCAGTCACCACAGGGCAACTGAAAGCAAAGGACATCAAATACTGGCACAGTTCAGAAGAATCAGTTTAGGAAGGGCTGTAGGGCCATTTATTGGGACTGTACAATTCAACACTTTGGTACAGAGATCTATTTCAGAGAATTTAATGGGTTTTTTTATTTATTGAATTTATGACTTTTGAAATGCTCCATGTTGATGGCCATGGAGATAGAAATCCTGTACTCATAAAACAAGTAGTGGCAGTATCAGCTTTCTAACACTAATATGCTTCAAGTGCAACTCCCTTAAAGAATTTATTGCAGCCTTTACCTTCTTTCATCACTTTGCTGGGAGATTTTCAGTCATGATGATAAGACACAGATGAGTGTTTTCTGTTCCTTAGGTGAATACATATTCGGTGTGGGTAAGATTTAGATCATCACATGCATTCACAGAGATGGCTACAGCCACCGTAAGATGGAAATTTCTAGCCAATATGGACTTGAATGAAAATTTAAACAATAACTTGCACATGAAAGTGCTACCCTTTGTGTCTTGGGAAACCTCCTTTAAATATCCCAAGCCAGAAGTGATGCTTGTGACTCCAAGAAAGAGTTGAGCCTGTACTAAAGGCAGGGCTAAAATTAAGGACAGTAACAAAGATGGAAAAAAAGGAAATGTGACATATCAAATACTTACTATATTTTTCTTAATATTTCCATTAACAAGATTTTTAGTGGGGGAAAAAAGGTATGTTTACAACAGGAAATCTGTAAAGAATTTGAAATTCACAGATTGTGTCATCTTTACTTAGGTGTTGGGACAACATCTATAATACATGGTATATGGTACATTCTGTAGAGAAGAAAATTCAAATGCACATGGAGCAATGAGTAGGAATTTAGGCAGTGTGTCTGTAGATATATCTATGTATATACACATAGTTTGCTTCCAAGAAGTTACTACTCAAAACCTTTTCAGAGAAATGGTCACTTCCCACTGTGGTAAATGAATGTGGATGCAGCGAGGTGCTTCTACATCTGGTGGCACAAATAGCAGTGTTTCCTTTGTATCTCTTTTCTCCAAACAATCTGCCTACATAAATACCCATAGTAAACCCATCTAGGTCAACTTTTAAATCTTTAAACAATAAGACTTCCTAAACAGGAACAGTTACTAAGCTTTGAAAGCAAAAATTGTTCTGTGCAATCTTGTTTAAGAAGGTGTTTGAACTTTATAGCAGCAGACACTCCCTACCCTGCACTTTTCCCAGGCAGTTAGGTTGATGTCATTCCTCTGTTTTTCAAGCAGACTTAAGACATGGTGCCCAGATGGTTATGGGGGCCAGAGGTCGCTCAGATCACAACTCTTACGTTACATGCAGCTTTTCTAAGAGGTTCCCTGCAAGTTTCTAACTGAAGATTACAAAACAATTATTTGTTTTCTCCATATGGATCCTGCAAGGTGACTTTTTAAGATTAGGAAAATGAAATGAAATGAAATGAAATGAAATGAAATGAAATGAAATGAAATGAAATGAAAGTTAGTCCCTTGTGAAGCTGCATTAAATACTTTGGTTTGTTGTGTTATATAATACTCTCCATTCAAAAAAACCCCCTACATGGATGAAAGTTTTCCCTCAGTAAAAAAAAAAAAAAAAAAGTGAAAATTTGTAAAAATGTCTAACATCAGCCATCTTTGCAAGTCAGAATAGTAACTTTGGACCCACTGTGTACAGTAAAATTCAGCTGCAGTCAACAGTGTCACTGTTGACCTTGACCCAGAGTGCTGGTCATATTTAAACATTGGTCTTTCTAATTATATCTCTGTCCATAAGGATTTCTGTTCTCCTCTGACTACAGATTGCAACCCCACCTGACCATTATTATGTGATAATTCTATCCCCTCTTCTCTCCCAGATGGGATGACAAATGTGTAATTGGAAAATGCCAGCAGTACTGTGAATAACCCCGATAGAAGCTGAGAAGCTGTTTCAGATGTAGCTTACTACTTAATGAACACAATATCATACGCTGCAAAATATGGACACACACACAATGCAGAGTTTCCCTCTTTAAATTCTTTTTCCCGAAGTGAGGCATCATGGTGCTAAGACTTTCATCTCATCCTGGTCTGATCCTGGACAGAGGAGCCTTGTCAACTTTCTATCATGGCACTTTCCAGATGCAGGGCTGTAGACAGCCAGGCATAATTTAAGGAAACCCAAGGCTTTTCTAAATTGCACTGGAGACTGAATAACAACAAATATGATTTATAGCCACCTTGTTTTTACTTCCTTTCCTTAGCCATGCCAAGCTTATACTGGCTTCAGTTTAAACACCTAAATTAGATCTTTATATATTTTATTCATGGAATTAATAACAGGCAGAAAAAGTGGTGCCTTCATGAGGTCATTTTGGCCTTGTAAATCTCCACAAGAAAGACAAAACTGTGTTATGTAAGTTTTATGATATTACTAACCTGTTTCTTAAAAATGCAGCTGTTTGTGACTGCATTCTTTTTAACAGATCTGCAGCACAGACAACCACATGCTTTCAGTTTTGAATAACCAGGGTTTTAAATCATTAAAATCATTAAGGATTCTTAGAGGCTTTGTAAAGAAAAAGGTGTGCAGTAATAAGAATTATTTATAGTATAGACTCATTATATATCAAAAATGAAGTTTAATTAGCTGAAATTCTGTGACATGATGCTAAATGAGGCATGTCACAATGTACCCTACAAGAATTTAATGCAAAATCGACATGTATTACATAGAAGTCAATGCTATTAAACTAGGTATTTCTACCTAACGTGATACTCCAAAATAACTCTATGGATGCATCTATAGGGTTGCTATAAACATAGAAAAGTGATATATGTTTTGTGAGTAAAGAAAGATGTGAGAATTAATGCCAAGCAAATAAGAATCTTCAGAATCTGCTAGATATGCTATTTTAGTCCAGTTTTTCATTCAATCTTCTTTCTGTTGTGTTCTGAGCACTTACTGATACAAATAGCTTTCTTGGTTGTTATATTGCCTGCTGCAGTCTACAAGTTAAGTCTCAACTTAGGAGGGACCATGGAGCATATCCCAGTGGAAAAGGACCAATTTCTGCTCCCACTGAAATCGTCTGCCTACAGCAGGAATGGAACTGGGTCATGCTGTGGCTGCTGGAGAACAGGTACCCTTAACTTATAGCATCAGCTGTAACATCCAACACGATGGAGCTTTACTGGCAAAAATCTGTGCAATATCAGTGCATTCTGTTGACTGCGGCCTACTTCATCTTGTTACCCAATTTAATAGACATACTTCCTGCCTAAGAAGAATTTCCTTCTTTGTACTGAGAGAAACCAGTATGTAAGTAAATTGTACTTTGAACCCCCAAAAAATTTTCTAAAGACTTCTTCAGTGGTCAAGACTTAGCTTGACAGACTGTTGGGTTTATTTCCCTTCTAAATTCCTGCTTAGTCTAAATCATCATTGAGTGATCATCATTTAAGTGATCCTCAGTTGTGCCATCACACATTAATATTATCTTACCTAAAAGACCAAGGTAATACGAAATGTTAAATCTTTCACATCTCTAGGAATTAAGAAGAAAAAATAAAAACATAAATATGCAAAAGTCTTACCAAGAAATACAATGGCAATGTAGACTTTCAAGAAAAAGAAATACATGATGCATAGTAAGAAATCTGAGTGTAACCCTCCTACTCACTTTGATAGGATGAAAGGGTTTTACAATATCCCAAATGCTACAGATTCATTTTCTACAAACCACTTGATTCTGGAGGAGTGTAGCTCATTCCATGCTGTACTTTTCAAGCACTCTGGCAAAGACAAATGTCACAGAGAAATCAGTATGCATGGATATTTGCTACAACAGACTGAGGAGGTTCCTTTGGGATACCTGAAGTGCCCAGAATTGCCAGCAGATCCTGAAAGACATCTCTATGACAGAGACAATTAATGTAAAATACAACAATTGGTCTCATATAATCAATGATTCACAGAAAACTAAAAAATACACTTTGCTTAAAATTACATACATCTATCTGAATAATTACTATTTCTACCAGCAACCCTCTTCTTGTAATTTGTCTGAATAGTCTCTGGCCTTGTGAAATAATAGCATGTCACATTCACGGACAGAATATCCTGTGAAATCCAGCTGGTTTATTGACTCAGCTCTCAATCCATGCTACTATACTTTATTAATATGTTTTCAGTGTGCTGAGAGCACTTCCCAGTAAAGACCTATTTGTTAGCTCACACTCTTTTAATGAAAGTCTAAATATGTTGACGTCATGAGCTTTATTTCAAATTTATAACAGTGTCTTAGGCTCCTAATTTACTCTCTCCTTGAGTTTAATCTTATCCTACCTGGAGACAACAACAATAAGGAATGAAGCACTCTTGACACTGTTGTAATCAAATGAAGTCATTGACCTCTATGGAAGCAAATCTTCTGGCAAAGGACAGAAAATCTTAATTCTTCAAACTGTGGACATCTTCATTTTTTGTGTAGTGTTTTCATGTTTCTCAGGACACAAGCTATATGACTCCAAACTTTATGAATTAAATTAAAGCTTAAATATGCAAAAAGGACATTTGTGTGAAAAAATTGGGAAGACTGTGGTAGAAAAAAAAAGTATGAAGAATGTGCTCCAGAGTTTGAGTAGGGCAACAAGAGGAGAACTCAGTGAAAGATGCAAGAGCAGGGGCATCATTTGTGCTGAATAGTGGCAGCAGGACTTCATATGCATTCTATTTTGGGATACTGGATAGAAAGGAGTCTGTGACCCCAATAGCCACACTGTGCTTTTTTTCTTTGCCTTTGTTCCAGATTTACTTTTTTATTGAGAGTATTTATGGAGAAGGTCTCCAGTGGAGCTATGCTCTCATGCAAGAACGCGTATGTCATGCTGTGGTTTCTTTTTAGACCAAGTTATTTCCCTGTATGATGGAACATTGATAGGTCTTGCATGTCATAGATGTCAGGGAAAGGAACTGTGTGGTTTTCTCACTCTCCTGATGGAAAAGGATGTTTTACTTCAACTCTTCAGAAGCAAGAAGTTATTTGGGCTGAGGAGATAAATATCCTTTGCCTTATTTCTCCCTCAATTTAAACACATAAAAAAATGATACAAAATTATTTCCAGTTATGTCTTCCCAGTTACACCTTAAAAACAGATTCGTGTTTGTTAAAGATTGATATGTCTCATAAAGCTTTGAAAAGAGCCTCCAAAGAAACAGAAGTAGGAACTTCAAAAGAAAGAAATTTAAAAGAACTACCATTACATATAAGTGGTACTATTTCAGCAATCCCAAACTAAGATGTGTTGGGTGGCACCGACTTGGAGAAGTGGCTCCACTCTGCTAACAGATCTGCCCTAGGGCTGTAAGTCAGTGGAGCAATTGGAAGTCACTGGATCTGTGTCAAGTATATGATTGAACCTTAGTGTGGAATAACAGGGATACTCTTAAATGAGTTCATGGAAGGAAAGTTAAAAGCAAATTAACTAAAATTGAAACACGAAATAAAAGATTAAAGATGATGTTTGATGGCCAAGGCTTCTCCTAACAGTATAAGAAAAGAAATTATATAGCCTTTTGCTTTCTTCCTCAGCCCACAAAAGCTTTAATGCCAAAACATTACATCTAATCCTAGTTTTGGTTTAGGCAACTGTGTTTCATTAATCACTAAATATTACTGATTAATAATTAGTAAGTTGATTTTAGCGACTGTTTCAGGTTATCTGCTTTCCAAAAAATAATGATAAAAAGTAACCTAGTTAGAAGTCAATAACTATTTTTGGTATTAAAATACACAGAGCACAAGTAAGTGTGCTGAAAAAAGCCTATCTTCATTATAGTTTAATTAAGCTGCTGAGAAGTAGCTTGTTGCTGTAAACTACGATTTTTATCTCTTCTAAATGAATATTCTTTATTTATTAAATTAACTGCTCTCCAGTTTTGAATTTGCTGATACTAATCTGGTAATTCCTTTCATTCCCTTATTAGGATTTTATTTTACTGAAACATTAATGTCTTAAAACATACTCATGTAATTTTAATTCTCTAATCTGAAATTGCAGCTCTGTACAAGGTAACTGAAAAGGTCTCATCCATTTTAGTAGGATTAAAATTTCATTCTAGTATAGAAAATAGTTTCATAACTGAATGCGTGATGACAGTATTTGTATTTGTGACAAACTGTCTAACCTTTATGGGTTTTAAATGCAACCCTGTCTGAATACACAGCATTGTTACTGGAAACTGGCCTTTTACTTTTCTTTCTAGGTTCAGTGTTAGCACACAGCATCAAGGATTCCAGTAAAACCTCCTGCACCAGCCATCAAAAGACTTATGACAGCAGTAGCTGGGTTATTAATTGAAAGGAGAAGGTGCCTGTCTGCTTTCATCTGGGCTTGGTGGCTTTCCTTTCTCAAATAACAGGGAATGCGCCCAAGGAGGGCTGTGAGCTCCCAGAGCCTAGACAAAGAGGAGACAGTGGAGAAGAACTGACAGGGAAGTTACAGACATAAAAGCTTTACAGAAGTCAAGTTGCTTCATTGTGTCAGTGTAGACTTTATCTCAGCTGAGGGGAGTTTACAAAGCTGTAAACAATACCCTGAATGCAGGCCACTTACTGTGTTTATGCATTAGTCTGAATGTGTTGCACCTTTGAGGAATGGATACACCATAGCAAGTTTTGAAGAAGCTTCTTAGGCATCACTTTAGTCAGCTTCTGTCATGTGTCTCTAATTGGAAATCTTTGCAGGATCCAACCTGGCTGGATCTGCTGAAACAGTTGTAGATGGTACCCATGTGACTGAAGCTACAGCTCTGGTCCGAGGGAAGATTAAGGACAGATTTCTATTTTCATTATAGGCTTGAGATCTGACAGCAAGGAATGGAAGAGGAAAGGGTTTGGACATGACCTCAAGTTAGCCACAGCTGTGCAGGGAATTCAGACCCTTGCAGTGGATACCCTAAGCAATACCCAAAAGCTTTTAAACAAACAAAACCCCAATCCCAGTTTTAGTAGACTATAAAGTAAGTTAATGTAAGCTTTTAAATACAGAAAACTGAGATGGAGTAGTAACAGAAAGGGATTGCAGACCAATTTCTTCTTGTCCACTGTGTCCTTGAAGGCAGTCCATTGTTTTAGGCAGTGCAGAGGCTTTCTGAAGTGCAGCAAACCGCACAATCCCTCTGGACACCTTTTTGCAGTGTCTTGGACCCAGAGGGTCACCAGTTCTTGCTCCTCTGAGCACTATCTTGGCTGCTTTTGGAGCTGCAGGGTCTCTTCTCCTTGACAGCATCCTTGTAGCCCTTCTTTGTAACTCTAATTTCCTAAAAACCTTCTCTCTGTGTCTGTGCAATTCCTACCAAAGATCATTATCCCTCATCCTCCCAAGGGTTATATATGATCTTCAACTCCCTTTTTAAGGAGGAGAATGTCTACACTGCAAAAAAAAAAAAAACAAAGAAAGGGTACTGTCTGTCATATGGCTGCTCTTGCTAAAATCCTCAAAAAGGAAAATGGTCCTGCTACTCTGTTGCCATGACAATGACCATTTTTACAGAAAGCCACATTGTGATTAAGAAACATACTGTCTACCAGTTTGAACAAAGCATAAGCATCATAACAACTACCTTACTGAATCAAACTAACAGGCTGCCAAGCTCAATATCCCTTTTCTCACAGTGACTAGTACCAGATGCTTCAGAGAAAGATGACAAAAAACTATCTTTAAACAATTATGGAATAAACTGTCCATAGAGAATGTTTCTAACTACTTTTAGTTAGAGATTAGTTCATAGCACACAACAAGGGTTTAAATTTTTTTTCTGATTACACAGCCTTCCTACACAATGTAACTGCACGTGTTCTCACTGGGCATATAAATACTCAATTTTCTTTAATAATCCTCTAAAATCTTATTTCCAAAGTTGCCTGTGGCTCTGAGTTAGAGTCAGTAGTTTTACATTGTTTGAAAAGGTATTTATTTTTTAATAATTTCCTCACAGATCAACTTCTTTTTAATTCGAGTTTTATTGTACATTATGAGGAAGAGCAAAGAGAACCCACTACAGTCACTTGTTATTTGACGTCTCTACCATATCTCACTTTACTTGCTTTTTTTCAGAAAATTTAAATAGACCTTACCTTTTTACATTCATTTTTTCCATATGTTGGTCCCTGTCTGTATAAACTCTGACCACTTCCTCGAAGTACAACAATCTCTCTTTGGAATAAGCTCCGAACATCATCTGAAGTCTAGGTTAGGGTGTACTGATCATCATCATAATGACAACACACCAGCGTCAGTATTTATTTCTAACATATCTACATAAAGCAAGATAAGAGTGGGGAGGGTGTGGAAAATACGCAAGGAGTGAAAGCGTAAAAAGTACAAAGGTAAAAAGGAAATAAAAATGTCGACAATTACACCAGAACTTTATGTTTTAAAAAAACATACAAGAACATCCCTTCGTTGGCTAATCATAAGAGAATAGCACTGAAACAAGCAAGAAAAATCCACTGACTAAACACACACTCAGGAACCACTTAAATCACACATAAAATGGTTGGAGAGTGCCACAGATCATCAAATAGACCATGACAGTCGAACTGGGAAGTCATGTAGGAGTTTTGTCCTTTTTTGGATCCTGCTAAACCAATGGTGTCTTTTGCAAGCAGCTGACCTACTTATTTAAAGGACTAAACGTGTTTGTTTCTTTTCTGAGTTAAAGACCAGATCATTAAGGCAGTGGCACAAACAGGTCTGGGGGCACTTGAGACAAAATAATGAAATACTTCTTGCCAGGGAGTTACCACAAGTTTCAGCTTGATAATAAGAGAAGATGCAACAATAATGATTTTAGTCTGCCTTCTAATAGAAATTGCTGTCACAGTATTAATTATCCTCTTGCACATGAAACAAATGTGTTTGAAATAAAAAGAAGGGAAATCAAAAAGCTTTGAATAAAGAATATTACTCACAGGTCAGCTTTAATTCCACTTCTCACAGAGAAGAGTAAAATTTCAAGTAAAGCCTGAACTCAAACTTTGGTGAATATAGGATTGTTAAAAGCTAATAAGTGAAAAGATACTGTGGGCTTGATATTTATGTTATGACATTAATGGAATTACGTATTTACACAGCTGAGTTATGAAGGATTCACATTTTTCAGTATTTTAAAGATGTACATTCTTGGCAAATGTGAATACATTAAATTAGAAAACCAATAAAATAAAATACATATGATTAAGTACACAACCGTACAACAAAACCACAAAATCTATTTTTTCAGAGTTTTAAACAAATCCATCTTTTTTTGTTTATATTAACTTAAACCAAATATTTAATGAGCAAATTTCCAGGCATTCTGGAACAGACAGCTACAAAATAAATATGTCAGGAAATTTATTGAAAGATGGTTTACAGCTTGTAATTGTTAGTATTTACCCTAAAAAATTAAGCTTGATAGGTAAGATGAGAAAGTAAACATGAGTGGTAAGGGCAAAAAAATACAATGATGTCAATTTGAAAAGGTGCAAAAGTTTGCAAATAAGGCATTAAACACTTGGTCAATAACCAAGACCAGAGCCATGCATGAAAATACATCCATAGACATATCTCTTGAGTCACAATTCCACATCTTAGCTGAGAAGAATATGTCCTCCCTGCTCAGGGAAGGGATCTTGGAAAAGGGAAGAAAAATGGCATTTGAAACCCTTGTTGTGTTCATTTCATAAAGGTAATTACAAGCTGGTCCATACCAAAGTATCTCTGCCTGCTACATTTAGTGCTATCCAAATTATTGGAGAGCAAAGTTCAGAAAAATGGGCAGGGTTCTATTTTCACCAAAAATTATATGTTACTAATATGTATGCCAAAAAGCCAAAATTACCTCTGCAGCTTGCTAAAGAATAAGATGCAGGAAATGTCTAAGACACTTAGGTATTTAAAAAGAATCAAATAAAATGTGAGTGGAGGTTGGGGGGGGAGAGCAGATAATTTTCACGGGGGCTAGTTTAAAGGGGAAAAATGGACCTGTAAGTGATCTTGCTGGAATCTAATTCATATTAGAGACCCAATCTCCAAACTCATTGCACAGTGCCTGTGAGGGGTGACATATTAGTAGAGCCGTGGTACAGCCTGCATTAAAATGCTCCATAATTGAGTCTTTATTCATTTCTTTGTAGGATTACTTGTAATTTCAGTGGGGCCCTCGGTCGCCTGGTGGCAGCCTGCTACAGAGAGATCGGACATCCAATTGAATTAAGGCAAATGTGCTCCAGTGAGGGAATTAGGAAGGAGAAATTGAACAGAAAATAGACAGAATATTGTATTAATCGGGGGCATGACCTTTCTGTGGAGGTCACTGTACATAATTCAGGTATACTGACTAACAACACACAGGCTGAGGTGAATACAATAAATTGATGTGGGCGGTGCAATGCTTGCAGGATCAGAACAGCATTCACTGCCAGAGGGGTCTTTGCAGGGTAGACAATTAAACAAAGGTTAAGTTTAGGATTTACATGGGGTAGGTTTCATGTGACCTTGGTGTTATCTGTGGCAGCAAGGTCATGGCTGTGAACCCAAACAGGTGGCTACAGCAAAAATACCTCCAGAACAGAAAATCATCATGATGATGAAAACATCAGCATACAAAACATCAGAATAACTTAAATTGTTGGGGTTTTTCTGTTTGTTTTGTTTGGGTTTTTTTTGACAAACACAGTGAAAGTTCAAATAAAGAATCCTCCTCCCTTTTTTACTTAACCTATTAAGCCTAGGATCACTGCACTCTATAATGATATACTTAGTTTCATCAGTGAGCAATTATTATTGCTCCCACTTGCATGGGTGACCTCCAAGACTACCCCAGGTCATTCTTGAGAAATGCTGTGGTTGATTAAGCACTATGAGGGTCATTCTTCCTTCAGAATGAGCACTGAATTAAAATCCTAGCTTGCAACAGCATTGATGCTGTTTTCAGCTGAGGCATAAGGTCAGAATCCAAGAGGTAAAAAAGCACTTTAATGAAGAGTGAAAGCGTTACTCTGACCATCTCAATTAAATCTCATTTGTCCATTAAGTCTGGCTCTACATTCTGCCTGTGTAGTAATTACAGTATTGGTCAATACAGTTGTGCTGTGTGCTTTCATTTTACAGGGGCCTTTCCCTTTATAGAGGTAGGTTAGACACCAGTAAAAGACAAATTTTAAAGCCATTCATTATTATATCCCTACTAGTGAGAAGCCACTCTGCCTAAATTTGGCTGACATAGTTCTAATGGACTTAATGGCTTTAAGTGGGTAACAAACTCAGTATAAACTGAGCATGAGCCTCATATTGTGGTATAAAAACTTACCACTCTAATTAATTAATTTTGATTAATTAATTTTGAATTTTATTTTCATTCATTAATTTGATACTACTTATGCAACCAAAAATATTCATGTCCTAGATTTTTTTGTTAAATATATTTAATGTAACCTAGAAAATTCTTAGCAACTGCATAGCCCAACTTTCAAGCCTAGTTTTTTTCCACTCCTTTCTGTTGGAAATTCTAGTTCCTCTGACACTAAGAATTCAGAATAAGAAAATATTTTGCACTGCTGTGCTCTATGAATCTCCCACTCAACCACAGGCAGCTTGCATAGAAGCTAAATGTATTTCAGGAGTCATTAATTAACAGTCCTAGATTTACATAATTTGAAATAGCATTTAAACCAGGGATGCATTGTAAAGCAAATATATCCTTCTCTCTGTGATTTGCATTTTCATTTGATCATAACAATCAACTCGTATTACTTACCTAAATCTTATGTACTGAATATGAAATTCACAAAATTTCCACAAGTATTTTTCAGCAAACAGCAATCAGTCCCTTAAGCCAAAATGAAATCTCTCATGAATGAAGAAACGAACCAGTCAATTAACATGTGTGCATAGCAGGGTAATTTGGAATGGGAAATATGTATTGCAAAGCATTTTTGGAGAACAGCACAATATAAAAAAAAATATTACTATATTAGAACCTTTCTGTTAGTAATGTGATCTCAAAACTGTGATTACATGGGGAAATTATTTTAGAACAGTCTAGTTTTTATAATTTATGTTTATCTCACCATGGACTGTAAACATGACATGCATAATTAGAGAAAGAGAGGGAAGCAAATTGACTAGGTAGTGAACCATGCCACAGCTCAGTGTTAGAAGCTTTTCTCTGTCTGCAGTAAAACCTATTTACTGCAGCCCCAATATGGTCTTCAATTTCTGTACATTTCATGCTATAGAGGTAAGCAGACTAAAGGACTTAAGGGAGAGTTAGAAAAGCCAACATGGTGAAGAAGGCAATGTTTTGTAACCACATGAAAGAAAACACTGTGGGCAATGTTAAAAGCCAAGTTGTTAACCCTTAAGTGGAAGCATAATGAGCATAGTGAATGAAAGGTGAATGGAGATAAAAGTTTGAAGTTAAGACAAGAAAGATATGGTCTTTGCTAAAAATCTTCTACTAGCAGTTATATGAACCTGTAGAATAAAATCCCATAAGAAATACTAGAAAACCCAAAACTTGGGCTCATCAAAACAATAGGAAGCACGCCACACTAAGTGGCTGTACAGGAAGTCACAAATTAATTGTCCTACTATCACCAGGGCCCCTTTTCTCTTCCAATTTCCATGATCTGAACCCTCTGCAGATGTGTCTCTAAAAAGACAGAAAGATAAGGAAGATAGTTGAGCTCAAACATTTGGTATAGTTTTTTTCCCTGCTCTTTTGTTTCTGTGTCTTTGAGTAAACATAATACAGGATCCACTTCCCTGAAAGCACAGTTACTAGTAATACAATCTGAATTGGTCTGACAAAGTTATATGAGGCTAAGGCAGAGGTAGGAGTTGTGATCCTGACAAGTCCTTCAGGCAGGCTGTCTTTGTAGCTGCAGCCAGTTGTGCTATCTTTGGTAGCTGTGCTGATGCTCAACTCCTCTGGGCTGCCTCGCGTTTGCACTACTGGCCGTGATTTGATGCGGCTTTTGCACTTCAGTTCACTAGAAACAAGTTCTAGGCCACTGCCTACTGCATTCGGTGGCTGATGGGCTCCTCTGAAACCAGCTCCTCTGTAGTGTGCACACCCCACACTTTGCCGGTACAGCCTGTACTGATGCAGATGTAGTGCTTTCCCTGCTAGTGAGATCCCCGAGGGCCAAGGGGGTTGTTTCAGGCTTGGCTTTTTGGGAAATGGCAGGTGCAGGAGGACATTAAGGCTCCTAAATCACTGCTAATGTCCCATCAGGCAGAGTTACAGCTGCAGTTTGTCCAGTCTGATTTGTCTTGAATGATTCTTTCTGGTGGTAAAGTCAACGGGCAGAAAACATTTGTATGAAAATGACTCCCCTCTGGAGCTTTGCCTTGACATCTTCTCCAACAGGCCATGCACAACCTTGAAGACCGTTGCCCAATGCCCAAAGAATTCATTAGCTTCTGGAGTGTGGCTATTTGTAAGTGGACAATCATATTGAGGTAGTAAAATTCATCATTAAGGCTATCATAATAACGTTGTGAAATCTTAACAGATGTTTCTTCTGCACTGCTGTGGCAATCATGAAAGTTATTGCTAAACATGGATTGATGTGCCTTCAAAACATGGGTTCACATATTTAGTCTGCTGCCCACTCCCAAGAATTATAACTGTAAGCAGAAAAGGTTATTATTTCCTTATAGCATAAGGCCTGTGAACATTCACAGCCATCTCATGGGTTGTGAATACGTAGGCTATGCTGGATTAATGAAAGTTAGTGCTTTCAAAAAAACAGTAATTTTTGCTTTTACCCTGTTCAGTCTCAGATACTGCAAAAGCCCTGGCTACAGGGGATAAAGACTTATGTCATGTGAATTGCTCCAAACCCTCGACTGCTTTTGGTCATTTGCTTGGACAAAACCGAGTAAAGCTCTTCAAGCAATTGCTCATTTCCTGCAAGGCAGCTGTGGAGCCTGCATTCAGATAATTAACTACAAATGGAGGATTTTGTATAATTTCCTGGACTTCATTGCCTTAAATTTCCTCTAATTATTATAGCATCCTCTGTGCTTCATAACTTCTTTGATATCCTCATGAAATTCTTCTAACAGGATTCTTCTCTGATGTCACCATGAAATTATTTGAACAAGAGTGGGATGAGGAAGTCAGGACAGGTGGGTAACCATGTACCTGCATATTCCAAGAGGAAGAAATAGTTTGGAAAGCCTTTCCCAAAGGCTGTGTTCACAGTCATTTTAACAAATAACTCCTTTGCACTTCCTTGTGCCTCTATGGATTGCTATTTTTTGCAATATCCTGAATCAGTCCCTCTTTTCTGCTAAGTTTCATTTTAGTATTGAACCCTCATCTCTTGTCCTAACTGCAGACACCGAACTAACAGAGTTTGTTAGATTGCCTATCTAAGGCTTTGTGTGATATGAATCCTGCAGCTGCACATGGCCTCTGTTTGCAGGGCTGGCAACACTAGCACCTCTGGTCAAAGAGAACAAAAGTCCAATATGCCCAGAAAAGCATAAATTGGGGAGAGCTAGTAATCTATTATACTCATTCTTTCAGGGGAGTGACAAAATGTCTTGCCATAGCTCTTTTTTAAGCTGCAGTGAGGGTATGAGCAGTAGGAAACCCCAAAACTCACAGGCATTTTAAATACTGCAATGGAAAGGATAACTGCAAAGTAGCATCAACATTCTCCACCTGAATTCCAAATAATGTCAGGATATATTTGGTCCCAGTACAGGTTAATTACATTTTCTCAATAAATTCTTTGGTATCATCTGGGATGACATATAGTACTACACCCTATTCCACTAGGAAACAATTCAACAATATAGACATAAGATAGGGGTCATTCTTCTTCACTCTAAGACTGCTCTAACAGAAAGGTATTTGCACAGTGGACTATTTCACCAACCACACAATAAGACTAGAAAAGAAATTACACATATGAGCTCTTCTGAAAATTATGAGTAGCAAATTAATGAAAAATAGTACTAGCATAATTCCTATTATTTCATTTCAGCAGTGTCAGGGTTTAACCCCAGCTGGCAACTAAGCACCACACAGCCAATCGCTCAGTCCCCACCCAGCAGGATGGGGGAGAGAATTGCTAGAGTAAAAGTGAAAAAACTTGTGACTTGAGATAAAGACAGTTTAACTGGTAAAGCAAAAGGCGTGTCTACAAGCAAAGCAAAACAAGGCATTTATTAACTACTTCCCATTGGCAGGCAGGTGCTCAGCCATCCCCAGGAAAGCAGGGCTCCATCACGCATAACGGTTACTTGACAACTGCAAATGTTGTAACTGCAAATTCCCCCTCCCCCCTTCATTCTTTCCACAGGTTTATATGTCCAGCATGACATCATATGGGATGGAATATCCTTTTGGTCAGTTGGGGTCAGCTGTCCCAGCTGTGTCCTTTCCTAACTTCTTGTGTACCCCCAGTCTACTCTCTGGTGGGGTGGGAAGCAGAAAAGGCCTTGGCTCTGTGTAAGCACTGCTCAGCAGTAACTAAAACATCCCTATGTTAACAACACCGTTTTCAGCACAAATCCAAAACACAGCCCCATACTAGCTACTATGAAGAAAATTAACTCTATCCAAGACAAAATCAGTGCAAGCATTAAAGATGTAAACTGGCTGCCCAGCTTTAGCTGTGAGATAAAAAAGGAGAGTTTTATAAACATCCATTTACAGTATTTTTTCTTTCCTCAGTGATGAGTTTGACATGGCTGTTCCTTACAACCTAGCACACTGCAGAATGGGGAAGTAATCTTTTCTAAAAGCACATTAGTAAAATCTTTTGAAGGTATATAAGCAGTATGACACACAAAGTTGTGTCTCCTGCAGATGATATAAGGCATAGTGTAAAACCTGACTGGAAAACAGAGGCTGCTACTTCATAGATTTTCTTAAAGTTTAATGACAGCCTAACATTTGAAGTTAATGCCTTTATGGATAGACTGTTTTTCTACAAAAAGAATAGCAGTATTTCAAAAAAAGATGCTACATGGTATAGGGCAAACACTGTACACATTTAGCCCTCTACAAGAAGGACGTTGGTGCAGCATGCTGGTGCAGCGTGCTGACAAAATAAAAGCAGCCTAACAGTCAGAGTGCATATGTCTTTAGCATGGTATTGGATCGGTGATGTTTGATGTATGCAATATAGATAGAAATCACAGGATCGTACTTATAGATAGCAGCTCTTTTCCTTACTCTTTTATTAGATGGGCAAATTTATTTTTTTTAATAGCAAAAATTAATAGTTGGCATTTCTCTTCAGTAACATTTCTTAAGCTGATTAATTCTGAGAACTATTTCCAGTAAAGGTATCATGCCAAGCTACATTAAGTGATAAGGATTACACTAATTCATCTGCAGCATCTTGATAAACAACCTTTCAGTGATGGATGAGAGGAATTTAATTTCTACCAATGATGCCCTTAATTCCTTCAGAGTTTTATGTCCCACTGAAAAAGGTCTTTAATACATACCTATAAACTGACTCCAGTGACTAAAGCGTTCAAAATAACTTCTACCTGATTACCAACTGCAAATCTGCAAGCAGTAGTTTGTGCATTGGTGGTATTATATGCACAAACAATAATAGACTTATTGGGACACTTTACAGGAATTTCGATACTCTTTTTTCATAGATGTTGCTGCAGTATTGTTTTCAAAGTGCTTAGCCTCTTACAGGATCTGCATCATTATTAGGCCATGATTCATGCTGAACTCCATCTAACTGGAAAAAATGACATGGAACAATTTTCATATAGTAGGAACATGATTGTTTTCCCCAACAGATAGGCAAGCCTGGGCAAGACCATCTCAGTCTGCATAAACCATTTTAACTTGATTTTACAAAAATATTGCACTCCAGTTATGATCAATTATCCAGCTGGAAAAAGGACAGCAAAAAATCATAGCAGCTAATCTGGCTCCATGAAATTCAGTATAATGATAGCTACAAAGTAGCATAATACGAATGTGCTTCATTTCTCTGTAACACATACAGTCTTATTACTTTCACTGATTTATCTTCAAGTGTTTCTCTGCCTTATGAAGTCCACTATATATAGTAATGTGTTCATATGTAGAAGGCACTTTGTAGTGTGGGCTCCACAATATATGCATATTTAGCTTCTGCCGTCCAGTACTTTAAAGTACATTTTTCTCAATGACTAATATATACACCAGGCATTTCAGGCTAGCCTCACTGATCTTCTTATCCACAGTCATTCCAAATGGGTGGATCTTCAATTCTTTTGGAAGGACAGTATCAAACACTTTGTCTATTATAGTACCATTTTATTTAAAATCAAGTAGTTTGGAGATGTTTCTCTTTTGAGGAGTGAAAACTGGGAACCCTGTTTTGCATTTTTCTACTGAGAACAGCACGATAATGAAAATTACAGATGAAAGATATGGCGAGACATAGTAAGTTAAACAGTAGGAGTGTGTACATGGAACTAGAGAGACAAACCGTAGCACTGTGCCACCAATAACTGATTTTGACACCATAAAAATTTAGTGGCTAAGAAGTTCATATTTAGTTGCATGTAATCCTTCATTGTTTGCTCTTACTCCTTGTCCAACAAATCTTGTATTTTCTAATATTTATATTAAAATATTGGCTTAAATACATTAGCCATTATGTAGTGTGTTTTCGTGCTTTGTAATAGAACATGAATGGTTGTATTTCCTCTTTCATAGTTACCTGTAGTATCCATCGCCTCATACTCTCAGTTCTAACTGAATGTATTCAGACCTTTCTTTCATATTTGTTTCAAGCCTGAATGATAATCTCATACATGTTCCTTCCCCCCCACTCCCCACCCCCTACCCCTCAGTTGCCTGGAGTGTCTTTTCTAGAGGAATTATGGCTTTACTTAGACGTATTAAAATGCATTACTGAATTACCTTTATGATGATTATTATGAAAATGCATAGGCTAAAAATAACAAAGTTAACAGTGACTTCAGAAGGCTGTCAGGATTTGACAAGGCTACATCACTTCTACAAACTATCTATTAAATGAAAACTATTTCTATGGCTAATATTCAATCATCAATTTTTTCCATTGATGTTGGTAGTATTCTGTGAAGTAGATTCCATAACTTCTTGTATGATAACCACAAGAGCACCTTGTATTCCAACTAGGGCTTATATAAACGTAGTCCTGCATGAAATCTCAGCTGTGACACAGTGTAAAGGGTCAACAACATTAAAGCAGAGCTGGCAACTCCTCTCCTTTGCAAATATAGCTGAACCAGCAGTTTCACCCAATGGGTTTTATCTAAATTAACTTTGTTTCACACTCAATTTGTTGGGCATAGTTTACCCTGCCTTTCATGCCGATTAACTTCCAGAAATGCTGGGTGTGCAAAACGAGGAAGATCTAAATGAATTAAATAGGAACTTAATTGTACTATGTGATAATAGCTGCTTGGCAGTTTACACAGTGGTCTCCATTAATGTATGTGTGTTTTAATACATAGCTGCATTTTTAATGTATCCACCTTAAAATCCCCTGTGAAGTCAGAGTTGGTAGCTGTTTCAAAAGCCTGAAATCTCTTCTGTCGTTATATTAAAGAGGAAAAAAATATTTACTTCAAAACCAGCAAAGATGCTAAAGGTATCAGTTTGAGAAGAATTTACATGATGGCAAGTTACATGGGAACCTCTTGTGACAGTCAGTTGTCTTGTCTGTTCATCATTAGTAAATGCCAATTAGTAGAATGTCCATTCCCGTTAGGTACATTATGAACACAATTATCGTTAACTTGCCATGACCGTAATAACTTCAGAGGTAAACAGATATATTTTTCAAATGCTGACCTAAATAGTAGCAGGCATTTTCCACTGATCAGAACACCAGTACAGCAGACAGAAAGAATGTATATTTATGCCTGGATCCTCCACAAAATTAATCTTGTTATTTCTGAAACTTCCCACCATTAATACAGGAAATATATATATATATACACACGTGTATTTTCACAGAGATAAGTTAATTATGGAAGTTCTTTAAGATCTGTGGATGGAAATTTTTGTGTAGGTCTTGAGAATGGTAAAGCATCTGCAAAAATATTAAATAAACTTACGTAAATTTGCATTCTTTATGAATAGTTTATAAATACCATGAATTTATCTGACCTAGAATAGCAGTATTTATCCAGATGTGAGCTCTTTGCCTACAGTTCAGCAGCAGTATGAATTCCTCCTTGTGAGGAAGCGGAGCCTGTTGTCCTCTCAAGAAGGGACTAAATGGTCCTGAGAATATAGAATTTCCAAGATCAGTTGTCATCAGCTGCAGTAGTTATTTGCTAGCATTTTGCATGTCTTTCTTTAAATAAGTTGAAGTCGATCTCATAACTTTCAGGCGTTAACGCCTTTTATGAAGTTTACAACAGGATAATGCATGATGTTGCTTTGTTCAAGTGAAAAAGCTGAGATACTCTCTCACCATTCCTAGGTGATGAGGATGTATATGTACTGTAATGGTGATGAAGGTGGCATAAGCATTAAAGAGAGAAACATAATAAGACAGAATCAGACAGACAGATGTTTTCTTCCTAGTCCATATTGTAACCAGTTTCGAACACAACAGAAAAACCTGACAGAAGTTGTTGAAGTGAGAATATAACAGAAGTGATGTTTCTGTCTCTTCTTTTAAAAAATTGAATGCAGCACTCTAAATTTACCTGAATTCTGAAATGTACCATTATGTGAATGTAATCTGCAGGGAGATCTCAAGTATATATTGATAGGCGATCATGCGGTACACAAAGTGTGTGTGTATGTAATACAGATTCTGTAGATACGACTGTATATTCGTCTATTGTAGAGTACTCTAAGTATACCTCCTGGCCAAAAGGATACCTTTGGAACCTCAAAGCTCTGGAAATGGCCATTGTGGACATTTCTTCTAAAAGATTGTGACTACAAAATTAAAATGAGCAGTTTCAGCCTTTTCTGGAAATTCTGCAATGGAAGTTTTGAATGCTCTGTGGAGAGGTATTCCTTGTTTTCCCCTGGATCCAGAAGAATGACTTTGGGGTGAATCAGAAGTGCTGGGAACACATACGATATGTCCCTTTGCTGCTGCACCATTTTTTGTCTGCCTCCTCTACAACTTGGAAGGGAGGTTGGCAGCTCCGCTTCTCCCTTTGCTTGACAGATTTCACCAGTAGCAGGTAAAAGCTCCTTGCCAGATGAAGACCTGAGGAAGCCCTTTCATCCTCAGAGGCATCCAGAAATCATGAGGGCAGCAGCAGAAGAAAGTGCTCCAGGTGTTTGCAGAAATGTTTTGCAGTGCCAATTATCCTGCTGGCAGAAACAAACCAACAATGAACTGAGAATTGCAAACCTCCTAACTCCTAGTCTGGATGCCTAGACTTTTAAGAAGTGAAAAGTCACACAGACACCACTAAATTTACAACAATTTACTTGTAAAAATGGTCTTTAGAATGTAACATATAAGAAATAATCTTTACAATTTCTTGGCTTTTTTTACCCTCCATTTCATACCCCATAGTCTTGAAGTGCTGAATAGGACAGGATTTAGCCCAGATGATACAACAAAAAAACTTTCTGGGATGCTGAGAGATGTAGTAAACTGTCTAAAAATACAGTTAAACGGTGTATAAAATGTAGGAAAGCTCCTGTGGTAACATTCTTGGAAAATAAACCTACTTCATGCAAAAGGAAGCAACCTTGTGAAGCACTTCACAAGGCCACATGAAACTGAGAAGAGCTGTTCCTTAACGAGATTCAGAGAAGCCAAATTAGAAACCCCCGTACTATTTCACAGGACTCCGAGGGGTGCCCAGCATGATGTATCCACTCAGATATCTACACTCTCGTGAAGAATAGTTGATGCAGTGTAATATGTTTGCCTGGAGGCATGACCCATATCAGTGCTAATTTTGCAGACTTAGGGACCAAAGAGTAATTAGACAAGCAGGGACATCATTAGGAGGTGGCACATTCTCCTTTTCTTCTCATAAATTTCAGATGCCATCGGGTTGTTTATAGAGGAGAGAGGAGTCTGTGCTTGCTGCATTATTAAAATTCTGAATTATGTTTTGAATCTTAGTGTGTACCATCTTTCTCAAGACAAATGACTATAGCTAAGCACTAGCTTCAACCACTCTATGAGATAAACAAAGCAACTAGTTATATTCACTTTTTAGCAGAGGCAGAGTTTTATCTGTGCTTCTTTAAGGATGTGCTGAACAAAAGTCTATCTCATTTGCAGTCATAGTAATCAGCTTACCTTTAATCTTTTGTTTTCTTTATTAATAACACAGATTTATTTGCTTGGAGCTGTATAAAACCAGAGCTACCACAGATCATCCAAGAACATTAATCTTTGTTCTCTGCAGCTTGATTTCTAAAAACTGGAGGGAAAGCAAAGAAGTATAGAGCTTTTCAAGTGCTTACAGAAAGTCAAATAAACACATTTCTTTCCAGATTCTGGAGCTGTTGTCATTGAATTAAGGTATGAGCAAAAGCATTTTTCTCCCAGCAAGCTGCAGTATTTCAGTTCAAAAATAGTTTTGAAGTAAGTCTTTATTGATTCATATATTTTTTTTTTAATCCATCTCCACAAAATTTGTCAGCAAGTTGCTGTCCTTTATTAAAACGTCTCCTCCCAGAATACTAAACACCAAGCAAGGATTAAAACAGCCAATCAGCAGTCATTCATCATGCTGATGAGTGTCAGAATTTGGCAACGCTGGTGGAATTAGGGCTTAAGCTTCAAATTGAACCACACCAGATATTAGAGACACAGTTGATACATTACAAACCTTAATTAATCTTATTAATTTCTTGCTTGCTCTAGTTGGAATGATAATTAATGTAGCTACGATTAATAACAGGATGGGTAATTGTTATTTTTCCTCACTTCTCTATAAATGTGTGTGCTTTATTTAAAAACAGTATTTTTTATAACTTGTGTTGCATGCATCTGAAGCCCCAATTTATTCTTCTCTCCAAGTAACTTATTAGGAATGTATGAAAAAGTGATAATTACTGCCAGAACTGGGAAAAGCATGTCACATGTTTCAAAATATTATTTAAATCTATTACTGCATATGTCAACTTAGTTTGTGTAAATGGGAAATTTCAGGAAGAGACAAAAATAATGTCAATAAAAATGACAAAAAATAATGAAAATTATGAATACTGTAGAAGGGTATGTGACAGGGTAATAACCTTTACAAATAAGACTAAGTTACCTACCTACCAAAAGGAAATAATTAATTTCAGTTTTCTTATACATACACATCTGAGCACCACAGATTTACTACAGCAGTAAACTAACCAGAAAGCTAAGTGCTACACATCTTGTGTTAACACTTCCGGTGAACCTAACAGAAGCATTAGAGGCTTAAAAACAGCTGAAAGGAGACCAAATGCCATCAGTATTATTTTCTCTTCTGGAGCAGTAGGTGTATTTCTGTCCCTTAGGAATGATGTTGATTTAGTAAAGCTGATCAGCGCACTCTGAATTTTTATCTTTCAGTGTCTTTTACTGTAAACATGTTGAATATTGATGAGAAGCTTTGTTTCTTATTCCATTGAGGTCTAATGGAACTTTTCAGTCATCCAAGGGTTTTTGGTTTTCTTTGGGTTGGTTTGTTTGGTTTTTGGGGTTTTTTTTCTGGGTTTTGGGTTTGTCTTTTTTTTTTTTTTTTTTTTTTTTTTTTGTTGGAAGTGAAACTATTCCCTTTGATCTTTTCCAGACAACTTTGTTGCTGGGCTTACTGGATCATGAAGCTATCTAAAATTCAGCTGACATTATGGATCCTCCCCACAGTATGATATATCATTATGGGGGGGAAAGCATTAGCATCATTTTGATGATGTCAAAGCTGCATCATGTGGTGCTTTTCCTGAGTATGATTATAGCAGGAATAGATCTTTAGTCATAAAATTCTAACAGTTGTCTTTCACCATACACCAGTGACAACAGCTGGTCACTTCCACAGATGTTATTCATGTCCTTTAAACCAATACCAATAAATGAAACGTGATCTCAGGATGGTCCAATAGTTCTGAGCCTTTCCTCAAGTGGATTTCTAAAATGTTCTTCAGTCTCCCAAGATAGCATTATGCATTTTCTCACATTTTTAAGGGCTCTTTTCGGGAAAATTATTCTTCTGGAAACTCCTGTACGCAGTTCATTGTGTAAATATACATTCAACATTTTACAAGATCTTAAACTCATTTTTAAGATATTTATTTCTTTTTAGCAAACCTACTTCTTTTACTGGGAAACACTTGACAGTTCCAGTCAGTTTGGCAGGCAGGTCATGGGGGACAATGATCTTACCAGTTTTTATTCTATGCAGGGTTTGACCCATCACTGCTTGAAAGGAAAACTTTGGGATAAGATGTGTGTAACATTATAGATACTGCATTAATGTTGTTCAGATTGTAATGAATATTTTAATATGCAATTGCAGGGAGTATTTGTGCTGTTGCTGTTGATATTTGCCAAATAACTTTTACAACAAAAACTTTGAGCACTTGTCAATATGCAAGATGAGTTACCACTTTTCACGTACAAGACAGTGGTGACTCTAGATGTAGTAGTCTTGTTTCCAATACAGTAAATGGTTTACCATTTTCTTCAAATTTAATACATATGTTTTCCAAAGGTTATGGTGTATTTTCAAATATCCTCTAAGCTGTTGACCAGCTTTTCAGTGTGCTACGGAATAAGTTATATTTCTCTCTCAAACAGAACTACATTTCAGTTATAGCAAATTGACCTGTTAAACACCCACAGAAAAAAGCTTTCATTAAAAGCCCACTATTCTTCGCTCTAGGTAGCTGCAGTAACCATGGTACTGTTGTACACATAACACTGAAAGTACAGTACAACAATCCCCGTGGAATGGCAAATGTTGAATTTTAATGCTCCCTGCTTTATTTAGGTTGTAAAGTGCTTTGGGATAGGTAACCTTCAAGATGAAAGGTAGTGCAGAAATATAAGCTATTGCTATTATGCTTTGAATTAATCACTTGCTTTCTCCTCCAGAGTGATACAGAAAAACATCTTAACATCTATTTTACATACAGCCTGAAAAAAGAAAGAAACCTTTTCCTCATAAAATAGAATAAAGCCAGGCAAAATAAAAAGCTCCTTCAAGTCTGAGAGAAAAGTCAGGTTCATGTTGATATATAAAGCTTTCATCCTGCATTTCTTGAAATCAATATTCATCTGAAGGAAAGAGAATGAGCTACGGAAACAGGATCAAATCCTTTGTTATTAAATCTCTTATAGGAACAGATTCTGACTGGTAATGTCTGTGAGCCCCTAAAATAGGGTAACTGAGGAGAGAAACCCTACCACCCACTGAACACCATTAGTGTGAACGAGCAGCTATCATAATGCATAGAAATTATGGTAATCGAGATGCAGACCCATACTTAATTAAACTTCACTGCAGTGTGAGAAGCAATAAATTTATACAAAATAAATGTAGAAGTTACTAAAAACTAGGCTGGATAGCATATGCATTAAAGTGATAATAAGATTTATGTATATGGACACACTGATAATTACACTTGTAAATCACTCAAAGAAAACCCTGTTTCAAATGTGCACAGGCGTACATATAAGGTTACATGTATGTATCAGTGATTAATTGGATGTAAAGCAGCCATCATTTGTTTGATTTCTGTCTGAAATCAGAACCCCAGAAGCTAGACAATAATGTTAAGGCAGGGACATCACATTATTATTAAATCGTGTGAAAGACCACAAAATAACCATGAAATACCCTTGTATTATACAAATACCCAACAAAATAATAGATGACATTGGTTGCTCTTCCCTTATCCACCAGGGCTGTAACCCCATCACAGAAGGCTACCAAATTTGTCAGGCATGATCTGCCATTAGTGAAGCCATGGTGACTGTCACCAACCAACTCCTCAGTTTAAATGTGTCTTAGTATAGTTTCCAGAAGGAAATCCATTATTTTTCCTGGCACAGAGATGAGAGTGACTGGCCTGTAGCTCACCAGTTTCCCTTTTTAAAAACGGGGGCTATGCTTACCCTTTTCCAGTCAGTGGGAACTTCACTGGACTGCCACGACTTCTCAAATATGATGGATAATGGCTTGGCAAGTTCCCTCAGGGCCGGCAGATGCATCTTGTCAGGTTCCATGTGTACCTTTAGGTTCCTTAGATGGTCTTGAACCTGATCTTCTCCTACAGTAATCAGTTCTTCATTCTCCCAGTCCCTGCCTTTGCCTCTGTGCCTTGGGTGGTGTGGCTTGAGCACTTGTCAATGATGACCAAGGCAAAAAAAGTCACTGAGTACCTCAACTTTCACATTCTGGATAACCAGGTCTCTCATTTCCTTCTGAAGAGGGCCCATCTTTTCTCTAGTCTTCCTTTTGTCATGATATACCTACAGAGGCTTTTCTTGTTGCCCTTGACAATCCTGGTCAAATCTAATTCTATCAGGGCTTTAGCTTTCCTACCCTGATCTCTGTTTGCTTGGACAATTTCTCTGTGTTCCTCCCAGGCTACCTGTCCTTGCTTCCACCCTTTATAGGTTTCCTCTTTGCATTTGAATTTGTCCAAGAATCCCCTTTCATCCACACAGTTTTTGCTTGACTTCCTCTCTGCTGGCATGCAGACCGTACCTGTCAGAATAGAGTCACCTAACACTATCACCTGTCACCTTTTCTTAGTTGAGGTGGTTGTTACGAGATGGGGTTGCCTTGCCCATCTCCAGCATCAATCCTGATGTGATGTATCTTTCCTCTTCAGTCTGCCATGAAGTGGTTCTGCAAGGGCACCTCAGGCTCTGGGAGAAGTCTCTTCCTCCTGTTGGTCCTTGACCTTGCGACCATCCATTCTTTGCCAGTATTGGTCTCTCTCCCTTCTGTGTGTGTTGGTGGGGTGGTTTTGGGCTGTTTGGCTTTGGACTGTGGGTCCGTTGCAGACTGCACTTGGGACCAGCTGTCTAACTCCTTCTCAGCCTCCCTGATGTTCCACGGTCTTCTCACCACCTCCTGCAGCTCGGCCTCCTGACACGCTATCGGCATGCAGGTCTGCTGCCTGCCCCTGCCCCAGGAGAAAGGTCTGGGCGCTTCCTGAAGCCTGAGGTCTGCACCGCAGCCTCTCCCTTCAAGTAGTTCTGTCTGGGTGGAGGCGTTGCCCACTGCTGGGGTAGATGGTGCAAACCCCCATCCAGAGCTGCAGCCTTCACTCTCAGACGAGTGCCCATCATCCTGCCTTGAGGGTCAGGTGGGATGAGTGCCCTTGACCTGTGCAGATGGTCACAGAACGGTGCCCGGTTGCTGGGTTATGTGTACTTTAGTCTCCTGCTCGTTCAATAGAACATCCCTCCTTTGAAGAGACACCCTCCCTGCATGCCCTTCCCTGTGAACTCCAACGCCATGCCTTGTTTGCCCACCCCATCTGCACTGCTTCTGGTTGCTCACGCTCCCCAGGGCTGCCTTTTGTAGGAGAGAGGGGTCAGCCACTCTCATGAGAGCTGCCAGCTCCTGGTGGGTCTCTGCACTCCCCTGGGGTTTCCCCAGCTCAGGAACAATCCTCACCCTCCCCCACTCCTCCCCTGATACTGTGAGCTTCTGCTCCACTGTGGAATGTGCCTACATGGGAGCTGATCACTTCTGAGATAATCACCTTCCATTTCTTCCTACAGATGAAGGATGTGTCAAGGGTCTCGAGTACATTGTCATAAAGGTATAATCTGTAGTTCCTTGTCATAAAGCTAAATCCTTTCCCCAGTGTGTAAAAGTGTTTTCCTACATCTAGGAAGGCCTCAAACACCCAAGGATGTTTTCTCCAAAACGACACTTAAACTTGAAGGGTGGGAGATTTTTCAAATCCCATATCTAATTTTCCATGCTACCTCTGCTGCTATTTCTATTTTGCATCTGAAGAAAAGAGGCAAAAGAAAGGCACTTGAGTCTCAGAGGTTTTGTTTCTACTGAGAAGTAGAAAAGAAGGTATTTACACCCTCCTCTCCTTCTTAGCAGCTGCAATTTGATCACAAAGGACACACCAGTCAGTGTGGACATCTAAATACAGACTCAGCTATGAATGGTTAAGCAACTTTATTCTCAGACATCCCAGTATTGTCTCTTAAGTGACTTTTCATCCAGCCTTCTGGGTTAAACACTAAGGTGGTGCAAATTGATTCAATGATGTCATTGACTAATGAATTTGATGTAATGTCATTTGACTCTCAAACTGAATTAGATGAGCTGAATATCTGAATGTCTGTCACAGTTTACTGAACCAGAATCCTTGTACTAAAAATTGCCCTTTTATTTTCAGATTTTATTGCCAAATACAGATGTAACGTCTAGCAGGAAATCTCAATTCTTGTGCCGGAGACTTTGTAAGCGTTTCTCAGGTATCTCCTGTCTTGCTGGGCTTGGCTGATGCCTTTTTCATCAGTGCATCAAACTGGTTGGACAAATGAACACAGTGGGCACAGGAAGAATTTTCTTTTGTGTGATGGCTATAGTTTACTTGCTTTCTAATAATAAACTCCACACTCCCTAGAGCAGCTTCCTTGGAGAACTGCACATCCAAAACCCTTTAAACATCGGAAATCTAAAGGAAGAAAAAAAAAGCTATTTACACCTAAAAGTGATGAGCCCAATAGAGCTACTCCCAAAGATTTGGATCTCCATCTGTTAGGTGTAACTGTTCATCGAATAATATCGGTGCGTAGACGTATAGTCTGCTTATCTACAATACTGTCATGTTACTACTGTATCAAGGAAAGTTTCATTAGGGATTTTGCAGGTCTTTGAGACTGAAGAAAGATGTCAGCAGAATGGCTGAATGACCCCAGTCAGAGAGGACTTTTCTGCAATGGCTGAATGGGCTTGCAGGTTAGTTTACATCGAGCAGAAAGAAAAATACTACCAGCCTTTGTTACATTATAATGAACCTCATAATATTTAGCATCACTGAGAGATCCAAATCCAACAATTACTTGAGACTATCTTTTTTTTTAATTTTATTTTCATTGTAGTTGGAGGAAACAAAAAAATATCCTGAAAAATATATAATCCAAATTAACTTGAAGTCTCCAAACCCATAATCTAAAGGGAACCATAAAGATATTATTACTTTTAAACCTTTTTAAAACCTAACTTCTCTTCCTTTCCCCTTCAAGTAAAAAAATCAATGATTAAGAAGGTTTTGGCCTATGACATCTGAATACTTGGTTTTGATGCTTCTTTTCATCCCAGATTAAAGATATTCCTTCAATGCTATATAAGGCTGGGCCTTTTATGCCAGAGTTTTGAGGGTAAAGTTTTTTAAAAGACTTCATGGCCAAAATATGTTTGGACTATTCTGATCTTCCAGTGTACTTTGATTTCTCGTCATGCTTTGTAGTTAGTAGAATTCATCAGCTAAAACTCAGAGTAAGGCGAGAGGGCAGTGAATCAGCTTTTAGAAACAGAGATTGCAAAGTTGAGTTTTAGATCCAGTTCACAGACACAATCCAGTTTGGCTTATGTAATGCATTTAATAGGAGAAAATAGGAGAATTTGGATTTTTTGTTTTGGATAAAACCCTAAGAAGTGCAGCAGGATTAGTTTTACTATTCACCATGAGAATTTTTGTTTTGACAACTCAGCTTGGCCTAAGCAGTGATCTTGATGTGGTTACCTGTCATTTACAAGTAGTAAGTCTCTACTGATTTCCTCAGCAGATGTCAGCCACACAGCTCATCAATCACAGTCGGGTAGACAACTTGCTCAAACAGAAAAAGAAAAGAGAAAATGAAAACACATTTCTAATTTTCCACCAGCAGCTCTCTCACATGAAATCTGTAACTCAAATCCTAATTCCTGTGAAGCACCTTTCCCTGTCCTCAGCCACCACCACCAGTGCTAGTAGTGTAGGTATTAAGTACTGGCCATAATACAGGTTCAATGCACACTTTCAGGTACCTACCAAGTTATAGAAGGCAGACAGATGGGAATGCACTCTTCTCTTTTTCCCCCTGTTAAAATAATGAAACCTAACTTACTCCACTCACTGGAACTACTCCTTGTCTCATTTTTTAAAAAATGCGGGCGTGTTCTGCTGTGTGAACTCTTATCTCCCACTGTGACCCCTGTCCCAGGATAATTGCTTGTTGCTGTGTCAGCGTTACAAATCCAACGGCGTAGATGGAGCTCAGATCTTCCTGCGAGATCTGAGCTTTGTCCCTGTACCTTAAGGAGCACATCAGCTTTTAGTAACATAGAGGCAATGGAATATGAAACTCTCCTTAATTTTTCTATGAGAACATAGTGATACTACTCGTCAGCTAATAATGACAGTATTTAAACTCCCTTTTTGCACATCAAAGAAAAGCATTTACTCAAACTAGTAATTATTGTTAGTATTAAAGAACTAAACCAACTATAAAGGATGAGTTTGAGGTGGCAAGTCCTAAAGAATGAGAAGGTTGCACCTTTCACAGAAGCAGGGAGATAGACCTTTCCTTATGAAAAGGTTCATAATTCAATAATTTATTTCATACTCCAAGCTATTTCAGAGGAATGAACCATAGCAGAATAGGTGGATGTTACTTTTATTTGCCAGCAGGAACTTCCTAGAAAAACTCTACATCTTACACTCACCTGTGACATGAATATTTTAAATCCATTTTCAGAAGAATATTAATTTGTGAAGCGATATCTGGAGTTTATTATTCATTATTTGTATTTCTCATTCTTTGTTCCTTTGCCTCTCCTTTCAAAAGTTCTATTTATTTGAACACGAACAAAAATGGTATTTATGAGTTAATGGACAGTCTGCTAATTCAAACAGTGAACTCTAAGTGTCTGGCAAACTGAAAATCATTTATCATTTATTACTGCAGGAATACAGTTAATTTATGAACAGAGAGTAAAGGATAAAACCTATCAGATAAATTCTAGAGTGAGTATACTCCATAAGTTTCTTGCAGTTGTCAAGTTAATACTACTGTACTGTCAGAAATCTATATAATTTTTACTATATATATATAAATTTTTATACATATAACTGGAGTTAACTTTTAAACTGTACTTTCTCTGTTTTCAGTGAATAACTTAAGCCTTCTCTGATCCAAGCATACTGGCAAATCACGGAGTATACAATCAGCTTCAGAAAGAAATTGCAGATTGATCATTCATGCATGATTTTATCTTCTTGGCTATCAACGAGTGCTTTTAAAATCCTTCTGGTCCTTTAGGAACTGCAGAAACCAATGTCATTCTTAACTGTAGAATTGAAACTGATAATTTGGTAGCTTTCAACATACAAAGAAACAAATCTGATACAGAGGAGAGGTGGAGGGATGCTAAATAAGAATAAACCTACCAACATATTTAAAAGACCAACAGTACTGTCAGAATTAACAAGGATTCTAAAATAAAATACAGGGATTTGAAGAAGCAAACACAGGGTAATACAGATGTTATATTTTCTCATAACTGTGATAGTTCTTATGTTTATAAGAAGTAAGATATACATATTTTTTAGTGAGTTCTGTTGAAAAGTAACTCACTTCAAATCTCTTGTTCGTTCAGACCTGTAACAAAGTACCTCTAACCAGAATCATTATTTAAAGGGGAAAAACACACTTTCTACTCTACTAATTTTTGTTATTTTATCAGAATGAACATATTCTGTGGTAACATGCTCATAAACTTCCCATTTGTAAGCTTGTTATAGCACTTTGCAATAAAACTATGGTTACATTATGTAAATTATCTGTACCATGGTATCCAAAAAACCCCCTGAAAACCCACTTCTGCAGGTACTTAATGACTCCTATAGTAGTATCCTGAAGACTGGGGTTTTTATCTTCTCAGACCTTATATAGATTTTTATCATCTTCTACACTGAAAACAATTCAAAATTGTTGAAGGTATCAAAACAGAGAATTGTGATTAAAGAAGAAATATATTTCTATACACTGCTTTTCAGCACAGCTCCCAGCTATATTTCTAATTCAAAGTTACTGAGGTCAGTGGTAGCTGGTTCATTGACCTCATGCTCCATAGGAATAGCCATGGGACCATAAAGGTACTTTCTAATTTCTTTCATAAATGTTTCCTTTCTTGTAGTTTGCCACTGCTGGTACTGTTGATGGTAACAAGGACAGATTGTACTTTCATACCTTATTTTCTCGCTCTCTCTAAGTTTAGCTGTCCATGAAGTACAGTTGCCCCATTCCTGAGCAGCTCAAGGGGCTGTACCTATCACTTACTAAATTCAGGGTTGATTTTCCCCATCACTGTTCCATATCCACCAACAGAAAGACAGAAAATAACCCTCCCTGTAACTCTGTATGTGGCACATGTAATTACCTGTAAAGCAGGGACCATACCTGTGAAGTGATATCTGCATGGCTAGAGAAATTATGGTCTGTAAGCATCTCTGACAGATTGATACCTACAAGCCCTGAATTCTCATGACTGGAGGGCACACAGCTATCTCCTCACAGTTCTTCATAGGAACAGATCATTCACACCCCCTCTTAAGTAAAACAAGGTTGCTAAAAAATCTGAGTTTTTCTCTTTGTAAACTCTATTAAGAGATTTCTTATTTTCTAAATGCATTCTGCAAAAGCATGTCAGTTTATGGATCATTTCCAATCAGCTGAGTGTGAATGTTTGGTACGCAGTGTGTGAGCAGTGTCACTGGGCACAGGACTCACATAACTCACTGGTATAATCTTTGTGAGTCAAGTTTCATATGCAAATGGCCACATTAATACTGATTTTAAAATGCAGTTTCTGGAAATGTCCTTCAATGTCTTCTTTCCTCTTGCTGGTTGCACTCACCATAATCTCACCAACTGTCAGATTTGCAGAAAGTAGCACTAAAGGGGAAACTAAGGAGAAAAGAAGTGGAAAATTAAGACAAAGTTCACATTAAAATACTTGCAGTATTCTCTAGCATTGGTTTTCCACAACTAATCAAAGATTGTCAAGGTCAACCTGAATTTCTCATTGATTTGCTGGACTTCGTTGCTTTCCATTGTTTCATTAACACACTGTTTAGTTTCTGGTCAGTGTGGAGAATTCATGGCAAGACCAAAGACTCTCTTTTGTTTTGAACTGCAGTTGATATTAAACGGATGTACGAGACATAAAGGCAGTCTGTTTCTGCATAACCGTAACACTGTTGTATGAAATTGTAAAACATGGTCAGAGGGATGCGCCGATTAATATGCAGTGATGACCACTGCTTTCGCTCTCTGCTACAAATCCTTCTGCTGTTGTGAAGTGTTGGTGTATTTTTAAACGGCAAACAGTAAAATAAAAGCCACAATTGACATGCATAGATCTGAGCTTAACTGTAGTTGCTATCACCTTAGTTGTCAAGAAATCCCCCTCAGAGGTCACTGTGGCCAATTCAGGGATACCTTCACAGTTTATAGAGGCCAGCAGCCCCTTTGCAAGCCACACACCAACTGATTCTAGTAACACAGCATCTACCTCTGTTTTCCTCAATGTATATTTTGCAGCATCTTATTTGCTGCAATTTGCAGCAATTTAGTAGCCTGAGAGACGAGTCACCTAACCAGTCAAGTGGTCATGAATAGTTGGAACTACAACCAAAATAAGCTATTTTTTCTCATCAGATCCCTCTTATTCATGAAGCTGTCAGGAAACCAAGCATCTATAATTTTAAATAGAAAATGATGCTATGTTCTTATAAAAGAAAAATATTTTTCTTTTGTTTGTGGTGACAGTATAACCTATCAGTGGAAGACTGAGGAAGCTATTATTTTATTTATTTCCCAATGGAAAACACACCCAGAAGTCTCCACATTGAAAAAAAGTTTTCAGCACAGTTTTTCTTTTTCAATTTTTTATGCTGTCTCAGACTACCCCAATGAACAGACTCTGTCCTTCTAAGAATATAACAAAATAATCATTATTTTATTTTATAATAATTATTTTATTTTAATTATTCATTACTCAGAAAGAGTATCCAACTGAAAGAACACAGTAGTTAGAATAAAGTATGTTTTCTTGTGCATTGTTGTAGTGACTCCTTGTAGAGACAGTCATGACAGTGTACAGGCACATTCCATTTACAAAAGTTTAATTACACCCAGATCAGTTTATTTAGCTGACAACTTTCTATCAAACAGCTGATGGAATATTAATTGAGAAAAGCTTTCAATGAGGTTAGATTCACGTTCACAGAAAGTATTTCTTCCTGGCTTTTTAATTCTAATGATTTCCAACTTGAATATTCAAGTGTTTAGTATCATCTAAAAAATGAACATTCACACAGCAATACAGTGATTCCAACAGCACTATTTACCATATTTAATTTTTCTGTTTATATAAATACACAGTAGGAAGGAAGGATATACAAAAGCTATTTCATCACTCAGATCAACTTGAAATCAAATAATAGTTTTAGGTGCAGCACAGGGACCATGCATAGGCAAGCCATGATGGACTGAGTAGTAAGATGCTCTTGCTTTTTACAGATAGCTAAATTATACTCAATGTTGCTATCTTTTCACATAATTTTATTCGACCACTGATGGAAGAAACAGGTATTTTTTAAAAGCTGGCTATGGAAAAGCAGTATCTACACGAAAAATAATTGCAGGTAGGATGTTCAATGCAAAAAAAAAAAAAAAAGGCATTTCTGGAAGAAGGAATGGATTATTAAATCTTATTATTTAAATGACAGCATATATGACAGTATTTTTCCTTTACATTATTCAAAATAAGAGAATGATTCATTTTAACAGCTCAGAGTATAAAAGGCAGATAATGAGAAGTGAAGATACAGAAGCAAACCTGTAGGTTGCTGTCACTAACATTTTTTTAAAAATTAACATTAACTCACTTCATGATGGTACGATGAAAGATGCATTTAGCAAGCAGTCCAGACAGGAAAGATGACTTCCAGAACTGGCATGTGTATTACACTGTGCAAAGACAGGGGCTCAGTGACAAACGGGTATGTGATGTCGCAATGCATATGGAAAAGCTGTGTGTCCTCTGACAGCTCCTAAGCCTGCCCTTGTTTGTCCATGGTGTTTACTCAACAGCTGGAGGTTGTAGAAAAGTTATCAGCTATGTCTTCATTCCTTCTCATTTGCAGTAGGCAAACAGCTAAGCCCCTGCTGTGCTGCCTGCCTCTCACACCCATAACCTGCCCTCCTATTCGGGCCCATCCTCTCTAGATTGTCACCAACAAACTTTGCCTGAAACTGGCGTATTCATTGTCCACAGCTGCTCAAGGCTCCACTCTTGCCCCTTTATCTGTGCTTCACCCTCTGATTACTGCTTTATATTTTGGTTGACAAACACAGTCTTACCCTGTTCATCCTCAGTCAGAGTGCTGATATTGTAACCATTATTCTTCTTTTCAGTCCCTTTGGCAAAATCTTGCTTCCTTTTTAATTTCCCCTCTAGTTTGCCTTTCTCCATTTCCTTGAATATTTATCAGTATCTTCCTCACTTAAAAGTGAACCTCACCTAAGAGGTTCATTTCAGCATCAACATGATGGCCCCATTCCCTACCATTAGTTAAATTTTCAAAGAACTCCATCTCTTGAATCCTGCTCAAGGTTAGGATGGCACGCATGATGACGATAGAAACAATAACCAGTAGAAACAGGTGGCAGTCTCTTTGTGATATCTCCCCCTTCACAATCCCTGTTTTTCCTGACCAATCTCAAGGTTCCTTTCTCCTCTCTTGTACATCTTGAACTCAGAATTTCTCTACCTTTTCTGTGTATGGGTGTTCACTTCATTGCAATGTGCATTCAGTGATTTAATACCAAATGGAGGAGTACCTTAGTTTTAACAGAGTGGCTGATGAATGGTTTAACCGGTGATTTTGTTTCTAATTCTCTCTGTGCTGCTGCTCTATTTCTTTACTTTTGAATACGGTAAATCCAAAGTCAAACTGGAGTCATGCTGAGACACAGGGGCCATTGAGAAAAAAAAGCAACTATACCTGACTGCTGAATGTCTTTGGAGATGCCAGATGAAATCAAACAGGGTATGTAAATCCACATACATATTCTTTGCCTCTGCTTCAGGAGCAGTTTATTTTTATGTAAAGATTATGAAGTGCTTTTAATGAGTAGGAAGCTTTCAAAAGAGGATGCAAGAAGGAGGACAGTGTTAAAGAAAATTAAAATGTATCTTTTGAGCCCCTCTGAATGAAAAGCTGGAATTCATAGTTTATTTCTCACTCAGGTGCTATGATTTACAGAGTCTAATTTTGGAGTTGTTTACATTTTTAAAATTGATTAGTGTGAGCTCCTAAAATATCTCTGCAGCAATCTTATTTCTGCAGATGTGTTCATTGATATTCACCAGTAATTTATGCTAACACAGAGAACATTTACAGCTGTTCACTTCCAGTACTAGCGCTTACAGATGTTTTGTCAGACACTTAAAAACACAAGCTGCACGACTGGATTACTTAAAAGTTTTAATTAGTACTGTTGCTGAGACATGATGGTGAACAAAAGAACATATTTTTGAACGATTACGCATAATAAATCTGACAAAAATCATACCTATGGCTGCTGTAATATGAAGAAAACAACAATCTTCAATAGATCTGTAATGATTTTCACCAGGCTGGGATGTGATATACGGTATGATGCTAAGATATGAAATATAGTGTGATGTCTATAACAAAAACACTGAAAGTAATGTAAGATGTCTCTCTGAAACGTTTAGGATGGGAGAAAGGCAAACATCCAAATCTTGCTGTCTCAAAAAACTAACCAGCATTCATTTGATGGCATTGTTTTTGCTCATAACAGAAACAAATGCAATTTTGCACTAGCCACAGACATTTTTCCCCTGTCTTTCATTTTAGCTATCTTTTTTGACACAGTCAGACTACTTGCATATCAGAACTAATCAGTAGTGAATTAATTACAAACATGGATTTAGTAATTGCTTCTTTGCTGGAATTCAATATTTGCTTTCCATTAAACTAGCCAGGGAGTCAGAACTGCATTGTTAAGCATAGTTCCAAGGGAAGAAGAAGAATTTAATAAATACTGTATTTTCAGTCTTTTAGATGATTTATAATTAACTGAAGCATATAGTGCAAACATTACTTCAGTAAAAAAAAACCTTGTCCTTTTTCTACCCTGGGAGAGGCCAGTTACAATTTTAATCTGATTGGAATGCCTACCTCATTAGATGCAAATATCTGCCTGATTTTGAATACTGTAGAAACCCTGTAGATTCAGAGATTAGTGAACACAGGAAAATCAAAAAACAGCCTCTCACCTGACATGTTATTGCTTAGGGTGTTAAAACTAGACCTAATCATCCAATACTCAGGCAAAGCTGCATGATTTTTTACTGCTATTTCATTGTTTCAGCTAATGGTCTTCATAAACCCAAATATTTAGGATAACAATTGTCAATCTACACAGAAAAAAAAAGATCATGCTGAAACGGAGGGACTCACAAGGTACAAACAAGTAGCAAATACAACATAGTATGCCCAAAGAATTCTTGCATAAAAGCAGTGAAATTTTAAAACAGGTAGATCTTGTCCTGTTTCAGAAGAAATGGAGTTCTGCTATTTCTGGAATTAAAAGGGAAAAGACTTGGCAAGAAAGGAGGTTTGGGAGCACCAGAAAAACTGCTGTCATGTGTACAATGGCACAAATGCCCTACAGTTAAAGGAAGAGCTCTTGGAGATTCCCTGAAGAGTCATAAGAGACAGGGTGGAAGTCCCCGAGTGTTACTGTCCTCAGGTTCGAGGAGACCTCAGCTGATAAACAGACTCAAAATATTTTGGAAAGCCATTTTGTTGTTATAAGCACTGTCTTTAAAAACAGGTTTCCAGCTGTTTGAAGAGTATTTTCTGTAGTTTTCCTTTAAGAAAGAACACAGATGTTTCCCCAATCAAAACCATTAGCTATCTTAATTTAATAGCCTCTATCTAAAAACAGATTTTAGAGTAAAGATTTATCAGATTACTGGCCCATTGGAAATGCTTTTTTCTAAATCCCATTATTTACAGGTTGTTTTCTGTCCTGAAGTAGCTTTTTACACATGTATTACATATTTCTATGCATTTTGGTATTTTTAATCTAATTTCCATGGGTAAAAAGTAGTTAGAACTATTAGAAATAAGAAGAACAAACCCCAGAAACTAGCTATTGTATCAGAAGACCACCCAGAAGTAGAAAAAAATATGAAGGTTATAAATCCTACTACTTACTTTGTTTAGCTGGCATAATAGTAACTGACGGATGGTATTAAAAACGTCTGTTTGGCCATGAATACTTTTGGCCAACAGCATCGTGGCTGATTGAACAAAAAATGCAGTCAAGATACAAATTGGGCCAGATCATCAAGCAGCTGTAGCTACACTACCACCTGCCAGCTGAACACTGTGCCCAGTATCTTGATCTGATTGAAATCAAATAAAAATCTCTAATTAAATTTAATAGGGGTCCTTTCCTTTTATGTAAGATTGTAACCAGAAATAAATGAAATTAAATGGAAGGTTTTCTTCTTCAGCATAGGGAAAACGTAAGTCCTGTAGAACTACTTAGCAGAAAGGTAGACAGGTATTCCTATTTAAATTACTTGAAGTGAGGGTTTCTGACATAGGGAGGTTTTGGGTATGCAAGGTGTGTTGAGGGGCACAGAAGTGTCATGGGCTACTATATTTGTTTTAAACTCGTGTGAGCAATACAAATACAATACATCAATGATTTTTCTCTGAGCCTTTCATAAGACATGGCCAAAGGAATATATAACGTGAAGCTTCATACAATATTTGTTTCTAAATAGTACTGTAAATTATCGCCTTGGAACTATGCTCATTACATAATATTAAACTGTCTCAGTCTAGAACACGAATATCTTGTCCTACATTCACTTACATATTGACTATTGATGATTCTTAATTTAAAATATGCAACTAATGCTATAAAATACTTGAAACTTTATACTTACAGGGTACTCTGTTCATCACCTTGCTAGGACAGACGGACAAAGCCCATTTCATCTTTCTCTAAGTTTGTCCAAAGCCTAGACCAGCGAGTGTGGTCAGTGAGTTTAACACTGGTCATGGGAACAGTGCAGGGAAATGGTAGCACCTGGGCCTTTGCTAATAGTTGGGCATCAAAGAGACAGGGAAGCTGATTTGGCAGTGTATACCAAATGGTTCTGTAAAATAGGTGCTGTGTTAATTTGCCTGCCCAACCATCCTTTTCCTATGATTTATTTTGAATTCAAGTGTTCAGACTTGGTGGTTTTGTTTTGGTTTGTTTGTTTGTGTTTGGTTGGGTGGTTTTTGTGTGGGTTTTTTGTTTGTTTTGGTTTTTATTTTGTTTTTTATTATTATTTTATTAATTTATTTACTTGTTCAGGCATATTCTAGCTGCCACAGAAAGGCTGGGGAAGACCGGTTTTAGCGAGAAAAAAAGCTTGAGAAGACTGACTTTAGCTAAAGAATGCTCTTCAGCAAGGCACTAGCAACATTCATCACTACCCAATTATCCTTGATCTAAGAGGCAAGTAACATGGCTATGAGTGTATAATGACTCCTACACAGAGGAATTACATAAGCTTAACAAACTTTACATAATCCTAAACAGAATTTCTAAATGTAAATCTATATTTATTGAGACACCTTTTACAGATTATTGGTGTGAAAAATCTCAACATATAATATACTATTAAAAATATATATAATATATAATAATGTATTTTATATATAAAATATAATATATATAATTCAAATATATATTGAATTAAGATGTATATTTTCATTAACATCTGAGACCCAATAAAAAGCAAGTCAGACTGCAACTAATCAGGATGCGTAAGAATATTAGTTTCGCAAACCATGGGAATAAAAGTTGTGTGGTTTTTCTACCTGTAAAATAATGTGTGACTAGACTATCACTTCACAGTATTCCTCTGGACATAGACATCCAGTAATGAATATCCAGAGTCCACTGCAATGAATTACTCATTCTTTCATGGAGGTCATACTCAAAACCCCCACTCTCTCTGATGACCTAGTATCATGGTAGGTACCATGATACAAGATAAGTGCATTATAGGGGGGAATTGAATTAGAGCATGGAGAAAAAGCTGCACAGTTAGTGAATGAGACAAACTGAACAGTGCTATGTGCACAAAGAGGTAACAATATGCCTAAAGTAGGTATTCTTGCCTGAGGCAGAAATAACCCAGACTGTTTTTCCCCGAATATTTTAATGTGAACTGTAGGGGCTTTATCTCCTTCTACAGTACGTAAAAGTCTGATTGAGCAGGGCCAGCCTGATTGGCAGATCCCCCAGTACTGACTAACCAGGTGGCTTTTGCTAAATGTCTCAATTTTTGAGAGTTCCACCTCCCATTGCTCTCAGGGTGGTCTTTAACAGCCCATTGCAGAGGCAGGTGTGTGGTAGGGGATGTGATACACCCATTCAGTGCCATGCTTTTTTGCCCAGGCGCCTATGAGGTTGTTTTGGACCAATCAAAATTTGAATTTTTTTCAATTTTGAAAAATTTTTATTTTCTCTAATTTTGAAATTCCTCACTACTGTGATTTTTGTCAAAATAGAAATGGCTGAGAATGTGTTTTTATCAGACCTAAATGTCTAAAATGCTGTCTACCCTGGATTCTAATGATAGCATGAAGTTCACAGGCTTGGAATCTCAGGTTGTTCTTTTGATGTTTTTGTCCAAACTTCTAGTTAGGCAATGAAAATGATCCTATTTTTATTCTCACGATGTTTGGCCCCTATTATATTGCAATTTATTACTTTTCACACTAGAAGCTGGAAGAAAATCAGCAAAAGGAATAGAAGAATCTAGAATACACCTTCATGTGAGGAAACTAATTCTAGTGTCCTGTTAAACAGGTGAGACATCCAAAACAATATTCCAGTGATTTGAAAAAAAGGATGAAGGGCAGTCCAGAACTCTTTACAAATTTACTGTTCTTCCAAGTAACCTCCTAATAATAATTATTTCCACTTCTCTCTATTTTTAGCTTTAAGAGCCACAAATTATGAATCACCCCATAGTTTCAGGGAGGTAACTTGTAAAGAAACTTCTCACTGTCGTAAGGACTCAGCTCACAGTGGCTCTGAAGCCCAGAAAGATATAGTCTTTGTTCACAGGTGAAAATATGTTGCTGTCAGAAGAACATCAAGGCAGTGAAGATTTCCTTCTGACTGGTTATTCTGCCTTGTTCATTTGTAGCAGTTGCTATTCCCTGTGGCTTGTAAACAGTTTAGGATAGCTGTGTGTTCTCTGAGCATTTCTATGGCCCATTGTTGATGTTACAAAATGATTTTGAATCATTGTAGTCTTTATCTAACATGATAGTTACTGTGCCTTTGTGGCTGGAAAATTGTTGCTGTGTTAACCGATCTTCGGCATTCTTTCAGGAGGATGATAAATTTCACTGTCTTGAAAATGGGCTTTCTTTTCTGTCCCAATCATTGAACAGTTCAGGACTTCCTCTATATATGGCATAAATCTCTTCTATCCTTTTTCTCTCCCTGCAAGATCTTGGCATGGCTTTTTGTTTACTCTGACCTTTAAAAATATCAGATTAAGCATGAAAATAGGGGTACTGCTGGATATTGGTACTATTGAAGACTCAAATAAATTAAGTCCTTATTTAAATATATTAACAATTTCAGAAATCTTCATTATATTTTAGGTAACTCTCTAACTCTGGCATGATCACTGGTGGGTTTTCATCCGTTTGATGTTTACTGATGACTCCTAGCTGGCATTTCTAGCATTCTGTGTTAGTAGTTTGCATTTAGTTACTTTTCATGCAAGGACCTCAAAGCATTTTAGAAAAGAGTAAGTTTTACATGCATTTTGTAGGTAACAAAACAGAAGGAGCGAGAGAATAAATGATTGAATCAAGGCCTCTGAGCAATTCAACAGCAAAGTTAGGGTACAATTTAAAAATCCCAGCTCCGCTTGTATTTCAAAGGCAAAACACAAGGCTATACAGTAATGGTGAAGAAGCTCAGAACTAAACAGATATGGCAGGCGATGGTCAAATAATGCACAAGAACCACAGGTATCTACTGGAATCTATCCTTCTGAATGCAACCAATTCACTATGAACTATATAAAAAAATCTTATCATTGCCACTAATTGCTAAAACATATTTGTTTGGGGCCTTTTGAAAGACTTTGTTTTGTTTGAAATTTCCTGTCTGATGCAATGAAGAAACAGGATTACTTTGCTGAATTACAGATACGTTGAATTGTCTGATCACTGATGATTTTCTCACAAAATGTAAATTAGAAAACATCTCCAATCCCATTTTGAAGTTTCTTGATCTCTAGCTACTGTGCTAATCCCCTTCTTTCTTCTATTTGCTTTATTTGCTCACACTGCCATCCAGTTTCTCAATCCATTTGTTATCCATAAGTTGACGCAGGGGTGTTGGTATGTCTCTGACTCCTTGAAGACTCCTGACAGGAGATGATGGGTTCTGTTGGACAGCAGCAGATCTGAGAGTGATGTAGACGGAGTTGTCATTGCTCCTTTGCTGAGCAAGAGCAGTGGGAGATAACCATATGTGGGTAAATTACACCTGCTGTAAAGTTACTTTTTTAACCCATCCATTCACTAGTTGACAACAATACACTTCAGTTACACCCACCTGGCACTTTATATAGCAGCAGGATTTGCAGTGATAACATAACAAAACCAAATTAATCAGCTACATAATAAACAAAATTCTGTGCTGTGAATTTCTGCAGCCAAAGTGTGAAATACACTAGTGTCTCCTGACAGCAGCTGGCTCTTGCCAAGGCTCAGTTCTTGGTGTGCACTGATCATCTCAACATGTCTTCCTCATTCCAGCCTTAGGGTGGATTATCCCCATTTAAAAAACGTTTGAAAATATGGTACATACTGTTAGAAATGTTCACAGCCCAAGGAACATTAGATGATATTTTTACTTGGTCTCTAACTTACTTATCCCTTTTACTCCAGGATTTGAGTCACTGAAAATGTATTAATGAACCAATTAAGTGCAAATACCCTTTAATGCCTATTAATCCAACAGCCACAGGAAAATGGACCATTCTTTGGTAAGTTTTTGAAATCCATGGAAACTGCCCTTATACTAAACATGGCTAAATCATTATTATCTACCTGAACAGTGCTGTGAACTTCAAACTACTAAGCATGCTTGATGGCCAAAACCTACACATTCAGTGTTCCACACCATCCACTCTTACCCCTACCAGAGCCTGCGATGTAAATACCGCAGGTCAAATATTTCTTAGAGCTAATTTAGCATGCGCTGGCGCCACCCTGTGGGTTTTAATGCAAACACACTGGTACAGCTCAAAAGGAGCAGTAGTGCAGTCACTGTAGAAGTGTGAATCTCACACTCATTCCAGTTTCTCCTTTGAAAAAACATTTCTATTTTCCAGTTGTAGGAACAGTTTTTGTCCTGTAGGAAATCCTTGCTAGGGAGTCTAAAATACCTTTGCATTCAAGGGAAGGGAATGTGATTATTTTGTTTACAAAATTAAAATTTGTTGTTTTTAATGAGATTGCTTATGTGAACGTGTATTTCTATCTGAACATATCAGCGCCTAATAACTATGATATATTTGTGCTTTTAAAAAATTTAAGGAGAATCAAGGCACAGATAGATTAAATGAGTTGAATGGAACATACACTTCAAACCCCGAATTCCTGTGGTTTAAACTTTCTACTCTATTTCTGCCTCATTCCTGCTATGTGAAATAATCAAGCTAATGAGAACGTAAGCAGAGTCTTTAGTCTGTTCACATTCAAAGCACTGGAAGGTAACACACACTTTACTGGTATTGATATGTACCCTCCGATCAAAATATCCATCTCTGCGCTTGATTAACAGTATCCAAGAGTCTTGGCATGTACATTATGATCCACCTCCATTCCTGATTGCCAGTACCAAGGTCTCTTGGCTGGGGCTCCAGAGCAGGTGCTAAGCCTTCTTCCTTTGTGTGTGCTGGGATGAGTTGGTGATCTCCCATTACACTGCTCTGGGAACGCTTGCCCTAGCCTAAGAACTCCCTTATGTTTTCTCAGCAGTCTCAGAAAAACAAAAAAGATGCTATGTACCAGCTCTTGCCAGCTGCTTCCTTTTGCCTCAAGAAATAACCTTGTAGGCAGAATCCAAAATGGCCTCAACAAACACAAAGTTTTTTTTCTTGTGTCAGCGTCTTATCCTGAAACAACTACAAAAGGTTCTCCCATATGAGGCATATAGCTCTTTATACACCAGTTTACAGTGATTCTGTTTTCAAAAACCGAAGAAAAGCCAGGAGGATAAAGGATCCTACTGACCACCACGCATTTAATTTTTGTTCACATATACACACATTATTACTGTATGCAATGCTGGAGTTAACACCACACCTAAACTGGGTGTGGGCTGAGTGCCTGGTGTCAGAGATGACCACAGGGGGGTTGAAACTAGATGATCTTTAAGGTCCCTTCTAACCCAAATCCTTCTATGATTCTGTGATTCTGTGATTGTAATAATTTGGTTTGCTCTCTTATTCAGATTCAGCCACAAAATTTCCTGCAATGATCCTTGTATAAATACAGAACATTGTTTTAAACCCAACTTTTCCATGTTAATGCTTCTGAAACAAAATGTGAGGTGGAAAGATTGTGATTTGAACATGTATGGATGTACCTAATGAAAAGATAATTAAGATAATTAACAGGTAGTACTTATGGAAGGAACCATCTCTGAGTTCACAGCAAAATGTCAAAAGTGGATTCTTACCTTGTACAATTTTTACAGGAGTGTAACTACATTTTTCTTGGAATAAAAGGACTTCTGCTCTATAGGAGCATGACGAGGTTCATGTCTGAAATGGAATGGAGCTTGTGCTCCTAAAATGCTTTACTTGTTTTGAACGGATCACACCAGCAATATTCTTGAATTGGAATTTAAACAACTTATTATCTGCTTATTAAAAGTAAGCTTTAGTTTTGCTCCAATGTGGCTGAAGTATTAGGCAAAGTGCCCCATTTCTCTTGCTGCTTACCCCTTCTCCCACCTGAATGCCATGCTGACTTATGTGCTGGGTAAAAAAGTCTCTCACTCTCTCCACATTTCCCTTAGGTTCCTGTGGGTTTGCAGCACGGATTTTTGTCTCATTTAACTTTTACAGTTACTTGCATAAAAAGCTATTTACCTCAAGCCTCAACAACTGACCTCAAACATTTCCATAATACATGCAGTACATAAATATCTGGAGTCTTCTGAGCTGTATGTTCACCTTATGTTTGCATTCAGTGTGACTGGAAATCTATATTTAATTCTCTTCATTGAGAAGAATTGCCATCCTGCACCAGGGAAAGGTATGCACACATTTGAGAAACAGCGCCTGGGCAGCCACCATGATTTGCTTCCTGTGATAAGGTGGGAGCTTGGAAGGGCAAAAAATCCCTGTTACACAGAACAGTAGCGGAGAAGCACGTTCCCAAGGATGGCATTAGTCAGAATCACTGGCAGTGAATAATTTCTGCCTTAATGTGCTATCATCACTCAGGATCCAAAGAAACTGGACAATTTAATTGGATATCTGTTAATGAAGGCAGATTTCTTAATGTTCATCCAAGTTTAATTCTGGATTCTGTCAAATGAGAATGCTGCCACAGAAATAGCAATTTAAAAGTTCCTGTCCAGAGAAACAGAAAAAATACTGCCCAAAAAAATATTTTGAACTTCAGGTTTAATACCCCAAACATGAATCTTATTTCACTATCCCTAGTACACTAATTCAATTGGCTTTAAATTAAGAAAAAAAAATTAAGTTAGCCTACTTAACATTTTTATCATTTAATTTGGGACAGAACTTGTTATTCACAATGTCAATCTGAAGTTTTTCTAAAGTACTTGCGATAACTCGAGAAATGGTTTTGATATGGATATACAAACCATTTGTTTTACAGTAAGGTACATTGTTCAATATGCTTTTAGAATTTAGGAATAATAAATTCTGTCAAAAATGTGTTTTTAAACATAAAATGTATTAAAGGCCTCAAGATACCTTGGTCCTGACCAAGCTTAAATATACGTTTAACCATAAGTACCAGGGTAACCCAATGAAACCACAGGTATGATATCCACTTACCCAGAATAGTTATTACTTCAGTTAGCAAATCATTCTAGAATCAATTTTTAATTTCAGGGATTTTTGTTTTGCTAAACAAAAGTCCTACAAACGGATTCATTTAAATTGTCTTGGATTTGCTTATTAATTGAATGATTTATATCACATGACGTTTGCACATTCATTCAACTACCTGCAATGTCAGAACAGCTGAAGAGTGGTAGCTCTGTTGAAATTTACAAATTTATATCAATTTTAAAGGCAGAATCCTATCTCCATTGAAATCAGTGGATTTTTTTTTTTCATTGTCTCTGATTTTTGCTTATTACCTGCATCTGTATTTCAGCTGAAGAGCTGTGTCTGGGAGAGCGGAGAAGGGGTACTTTTCCCACCTCCTAGTGGCCTCCCCACCTCCCTGGCTCCTCTTTGCCTGCCTGCTTCCTTCTGATGCTTTGCTAAACCAGGACGTGGCATAATCATATCCAAATCAATTTATGGGGATGTTGTTATGCGCAAGGGATAAAATGCAGCCCAAATTAATCTAAGTGCCTCGGTCTGTACATCCACGTTTATTGCTGGTAAGGGCAGTAAATCTGGTTTTAAGGGCAGTTTACAGGGATTCTGCAGCAGAGACTGGTCAGATTTATCTACCATTGACCATTGTGCTTGGAGGGACCAGGACAACCCATGGAGACAGGGGAGAGCTGGGAACAGAACTGGAAACAGAAGCACTATTTTGCCCTCTCCCATTTCTCTGTTATAGCATTTTATGGCCAGATTAAAAGGAAAAACAATCAAGGCTATGCCTGGCAATAAGGAAGTTTTTCATTTTTGATAGGCTGGGAAAGAGGGGATGAAGAGCAGTTTAGGCCACTTAAAAGATCAGTGTCACAAATATTAGGGGAAAAGCTATTGGTTTTAATATGAATTTCTGAGAAGCGTGACTTAACAGAATTCGATGACAAGGTCCACTCTACTACTTATTTGACACGGAAAAGCATACAAAGGCAAAAACAAATTAGCAATGGACTAGAATGGTTTATACATCAATTAAAAATTATTTACAGATTCAGGTAAATCAAGTCAGGATTGGATTGTTGCGATATGAACTAGGGAAAAGAGGCAAGGAAATCCCTCCCGTTGAGTCACGAGGTTCAGAGTGGACGGCCTTGCTTTCTGAAATCTTCTAAGAGAAGTCTAGGTGCGGCTAAACTCACTCCTAGTCCCAGACCTGGGCAATGGTTTGTGTCTAAGGAGTCGGGGAAGAGGGAATGAGTTAAGGAGCGAGGGTAAGGGTACTTCCTCCCGTTTGGCCATGAAGTTCAGAGTGTCCCAATTGCTTTCTAAGTCCTCAAATGAGAAGCCTCTGGGTGGCAGAATCCACTCCTAGTCCCAGACCTGGTCAACAGTTTATGTCTAAGGAAGTAGGAAGAGGGATCACAGTGTATTGGGTTTTGTGCTTTGTGCAAAACCTTGGGTTAGCAACGCTTTGGAATAGGAGCAGCTCAAAGTTCATTGTCACTATTAAGATATATCACACAATCAGATTATATAATTCCCCAGAAAAACTTATTTCTCAGTGAATAAGTACACTAACTTAATCACAGACTTAACAAAGTTGTTGACATAAAGTTGTATGCATACACTCGCACAGACAGATGGAGATTTAGAGATAGATATACACATATATAAAGGTACCTGTCACAATTTCTCCTTGAGTTTGGTGAAAATATTCATATAGGATGTAAGTCCATCTCTCAACAGGTGTAGAGTTCAGCCTCAGGAGGTTTTCATCCCAGGTTGTGTTGACAGTTCTCTGATTTCACAGACTTGAGAGGCTTCCCTCTCAGAGGGAGATGCTGGGCACAGTCCACTGTGGTCCAGAAGAGCTCAAGGGGGCTTCCATGGAACGACTATTTATAGATTCGTGAGATAATTGACTTTGGGCATAAGTAAATTTCCATCCTGGCAATGATTTGGGCAGGTGATCACTGGAATTCCCTGAATTTAGTTATGTTGGTACCAATCTACCTGGGTTATGAAAAGTGCTGGCAGGGGATGAATCACTCTCATGCCCCACTGTAACCAGGCAACTGACCCCTAGTACGGCCAGTACCATTCCCCACCTTAGAAATGGAAGTGTTTTGATATGATCAAGGAGCACTTAACCACCAAATTCACTGCACAATGGCTAAAGTTTGACAGGAATCTCTGAGGACAGAGAGCAAACCAGGAGATGAGAGGGGAAGAAATGTACCACTACAATAGGCTATAGTGTGTTTAATCAGTGATATTTCAAAACCGTATGTCTAAACATATCTTTGTTGTCCTCAAACTATTACAATAATTTGGAACAAATACAGTAATAGAATAACTAATATATTTGAAAGTTAAATATGGAAGTCCTTTGATTTTGTTTATTTCTCCTGCAATATTCTGTAAGGGACAGGATTGTTGAAATGTCTCTGTATTGCTGCATCTGTGGAGGAATCACTAATTAGTTTGTAAGAGGAGGACACATTACTTAGTTTGTAAGAGGATCGGGTTACATATGTTTACTGCATCATTTCTCATTCTATCTGTGATTGTTGCAAAGGAATGGATTAATGTTGTTCCATTTCACAGCAGCAATGCAACTGTAATTCCCATGTAAAAAATGCATTCTCTTTGAATAACTGCTTCCTCCTACAGTGTTATATCAATACAAAAACCTTTGTGCGTGGCAATATTTTGTTACTCCTTTACACAACCATTACCACACAAGGTAAAGGCCAGCAAAAAGTCAGATAAAAAGATTAAAAAAAAAAAAAAAAGTTGATACTTCTTTCTTTGACCAATTTCACGCCAGCATCACTGAAAGAAACGTGCCGGCTAAATAACAGAGTAAGACACTCTCAGTACTAATTCCCTTAATGCTGGTTTGCAGCTGATTCTCTTTACAGTCTGTCCCTGTCAATGTAAGCTGATTTTAGTCTTCTGTATGCATGTTTTTAGTTTATCCATTATCAACTATTTATAAATTTAATGTTTAGAGACATAAATAGCAGCGATGGAAAACAGAAGTTTGGAGGCCAAGTTGTTTTAGAGATTTTAGGTTATTTTGCATTTGCTAGCATTAGGGGGTAGTCAACTACCCTCTTGCCTCTGCATCTATGCACTTCTGATCTAACTTAAAGCTACAGAACTGGACCAAGTTTGCCTAAGATATGGGCAAGCTCTCGCTTCTGTTAAAAATGTAGACTGAACTGGTCAATATTTTTCTTGGGGCAAAAAATTTTTCACCCTTCCTTTGCATTGATCAGCTATATCATTCTTGGATCAGGAAAATGCTGTGTAAGTCCTATTCCCAAAAGATACATCATTCAGTGTGCTTTTTTCAAGTCATTTAGATACTTGAAGATGACCTCAGAAATATGAGAGTTCCCATGCCAAACCAGATGGATCCACATGCCCAGTTCATAAAATGTTTAGCTGCACTTACATTCATCCTCTCTTTTCATGGTATGCAAATACCACCCTGATGATCTGAAACAAAACCTCCACTTTATTTCAGATATTCAATTGTAATAAGGCATAGGAAATATCTTAGGATCAGCAGAGCACCTCATATATAGGTATATACTACTTATGTGGTATATATAGACCATTTATTATAGACTTAAGAGCTATGTATATATGTATATGGCAGTCTGCTTTAGAGGACTAGCTCGATGTGGTATGGCTGTGAATCATCTTGAGTCATTTAGCTTCAGCAACAGGAATTGCCCCATGGTCCTCTTTTCTTTAGCAGTATAGGTGACACCTAGATGATTTAAATATACATGGTTATTTCCAGCACTAGAAGCAGTCAGTGATGGAAAAGCTGATCCCTGAAATCAGTGTGGAGATTCCCATTACATTTTGCAGACCTTAATAAAGGCCCAGGTGACCTATTTATCTGTGAAATTGCTGCTGTCACTAGATAGATGAATTCCTGTACATGAAGGAGGATAATAACGGTGATGAGTTTGATTTAGGACTGATACACGGCATCTGCCTTGCTCAAGGAGATTTTGTGGAAAATCCTGTCTGAAAATACGGAACTGTAGCCTTTAGATTTCCTTGTACTGAATAAAATGAGATACATAGGCTTTATCAATATTTAAATAATTTTAAATCTTTGCAATTTTTAGTATTAACTTTCTTCATTATATTTCCTTACTAAGCTTACTTCTGTTCAGATTCTAAAAAGGATAATATGTAAACAATCAACTTTCTTAAAAGGTTTCATGGATAAATGATCAGACCATGATTCTTGTAGTTTACTGCAAGCAATCATGTAGTCAAGTGAAATTGTTGCATAGAGATTTACAAAGCTTGGTGATGCCAATGAATATGTCACCGGGACACTCTGTGGAGTAAAATAATGTTTTCAGAACGGATCTTCAGCAACCTCTGATTTAGATTTTGTCTCCTTTGCCCATAGTTACTGCAGTTCTTTAACCCTCGCAAATTCTTCTAAGGTCAGGTTGTATTTACCAGCTGTTGTCAGGATTTAATACCGGCCCAGTAGAGAGTAAAGAAGATGAACAGCACAGGCAAGGGGGTCTTTATTTGCAAAGTGTTTGTCATCAGAGCCCTAGGTAGAAATTCCCTGTTAGGGCTCTGAAATAGAATTAATCTTGCATTTGTAAGAAGTAAGTAAAGACAGGAGAGTTGCACAAAATGTGCAGCTTCACAGTACTAAAACCTCACAGTTATTTTTTGTCTTCAAGTTACAACGTCCTAGTGAGAAGGCTTTACGGCAAGGTTACACTGAGAAACTCTAAGGCATTGTGGAAGGTCAAACCAGCCCTGTGACCCCCTGAAAAATGGGCACAAAGCAGCGCTCAGGCACTGACGATGTACAGCTGTGCAGTGGGTATGGGGTTAGCTTTTCTACATTAATAGAAAAATTACTCTTAGAAGATTTTGCAGAAGGGAGAACAGACCTTGGTATGGCTTTGACAGGATAAAGGCAGTGGTTTTTCTCCCCTTAAAGATTTCTTTAAGCCCAGTGCCAGCTTGAGGAGAAATCTGACAGCCTGGGCTGCAGTCAGCTATGTGGGGCCTGATTTTGTCTTGACACTGTCTCTTTGCTAGAAAGAATTTCTCGACCTCAGTGTTATCTTTGTAAATGCAAGTTAAAGATACCTCTGAAGGAACAGGATTCTCCCACAAGTCCCTGCATAAGGCACAATTGCACGTAAAAAGCTATATCAAACTCCCTGGGAAACCCTTGAAGTTTAACTGGGTGGTAATTGATCTAGAAGAGTTATTTCCTGTTACAGAAGGTAGGAAACAAACACACAGGCATGTTTAGCATAAACAGTGTCATGACAAGCTAACAAGGATGTAAAAAAGAATTTTCCATATGGGTAAGCAAATAAATAGAACTGACATATGGTATAATACTATTTCTTAGTGTAAAAAAGGCAGTATCCTGCAAGGCCTAATTCCTATGGCAGGTGCTGACTCCTTTATCTATTGCAGTATTTTAAATGCTCCTATCAGTGTGAAGGAGTTTGTGCATACACATAATTGAAAACAAATGAACGTGTATCTAAAATCTAAATTTATAAAGTGCATTGCTCATATTTATGGTTTGTACATCATTTGTGCCCAAAAACCCTGCCAAGAATTGATGTCACCTTGAAATTGGAGTTCTGTTCACAGTAGAAATGGTCCTCTCTTGTACAGTCCTGATGTGATGAAATATATCTAGTGATAAAGCTATAAAATCTAATATTGTTTTCCTTAAGGATATTTTCTGTTCTTATTGAAGAAATACTCTTATTAGCATATTTATTGCTCATGATGGTATGAAATATGATTTTAGGATGTTCTCTACTATTATGTGATGGAATTTGCTCAATGTCTTTTTCAGCACCTAAGCAGCAGGAACACTGGTGAGTCTTAAGTTGGGATAGCTGAAACTAAGTATGTGCTATAGGAAAGGGTGTTTATTGATCATTATGGGATTACTTTCTCTTTGACATAGTACTGTGACTGTGGGTAAAGCTGTATTCTATTTAAATCAGCTCTGAAATGTAGTATTATGAATGTTTATTATTATGGTTGTTATGATTTTTGTATCTGCATTTACAAATCTTGTGCCTATTGTATAAGCCTTTGGGCGTGTTTACAATTGTTTTAATGACACTTTCTAATACTGAAGTGCTAAGAAATGGTAACAGGCAGAAAATACCCATATTAATCAGAAGCAGTCCATAATAGCACTTGACTATTAACCAAATGCTGCACATTTATTCTATAACTGAGTACTCTAAAACACCCCAAACTGAAATGTTAGTTAGTAGTTAGTTCCTTCCCCCCACTCCCACCCCGTCTCTCCATCATGCTCTTGATTATAAATCTTATAAACTGTCTTTTCACCACTACTGAAGATTAATATTTACATATGAGAAATGTCCTTTACTTCTCTGTGACTGTCACCTTTCACTTTCTGCTCTGGGACATGAAGACACTGCCTAACGGAAAAGACACTCTCTCAGTGTCTTTTTACAGACCTTTTACAGAGGTCTACAGTGTCCTTTCATGCACTTATTTCATTGATGATTGCATGATTAGAAGATAGCTTTCATTCAAAGAGATTATATAATAATTACTTTCTGCTACCTGTCTGAACTGTGCTTATTTTTGTGGAAGAAATAACTCTAGAAGATCCGTACTTTTGCATTGTGCTAACCTTTATGTTAACCTTTTTCTTATAAGGCATAAAAAAGCAGTTTTAGACTGTTTGGGGGCCATCATTCACACTGACTGCAAAAATTAACATTGATTCCAGTAGAGAGACAGGAAGAACAGAAGACCAGGATTTCAGCAAAGCATTATACAAAGTACTGGCAGAGCAATTCTAATGAGAAATACATTTTTTAATTTGGGTCTTAAAGTGACTAGGAGCAAGTAAAAGGACACTTCAGTCTTGCTAAACCCAAGCATTCAAAGACCGAAAGACAAGCCCACAAAAATGAGGCTGATTTCAGGTCATGACTTGCTTTGTTATAATCCCGTTTTATTGGTCTTTTGAGACTTCAGTTCCATTTAAATTGTGTTTCCAAGTTTTTCTCTGCAGCTAGAATCTCTAGAGAAATTACTTTAAAATACAGAAAAACACAGAGACACATAACAGCTCTAGGAGCGAAAGTAATGGCAAGACCCGCAAGCATGACAGCTGGTGCGACCAGGATTCAGAGTGATCAATCTAGATGGTGAGAACCTTGCTCATTTCTCTAGTGGTGGTATCAGTTATGGAAGTAAGAGATAGGGAAAACATATTAATGACTTATTTCTGTTGCCAGTGAAGACTTGCTTGTTGGATTAAATTTTTAGTGCTATGTTCCCTCTGTTTTTAAAAGTTTCAGTTGATGGCTCTTAGAAGTGGAGAACTGCACTCACGTACTCGCACAATATTTTTTCTGTATGTGACTCTTATAACAGCACACTTTCACCTGTTCTCCTGCAGATACATAGATCATGACTGAGACTTTCAAAAAAGCTAAGTAAGGTTGTGAGCATGCCCCATATTTTGTGTTACACTCTTAAACTTCTTAAACCTCCATTTCTCAGAAGGTTGTTCCTAAGCACTGTCTGAAAATCAGGTCTTTCAGACATTTCACAGCTATACAGCCACAGCTGAAAAAGTTGATTGCTGCTTTTAAAAATACCTGATTTCTATTTAATATTCCAGACTCTATTCTTACAAAGGGAAAGGAACAGGTACTAAATATTATAGAAAGGTTCATTCAGAGTATATTCATGTAAAGAAAATGCAAAGGTCATAAGACTGTTTCATTCCATTGGGGGACATAATTAAACTACAGAAATTCAATTAGGATCTTCTTTAATTAAACAGAAACCCATAAGACATTTAAATATAAAATTTCATCTGAAGAAATAGAGCAAAATACCTATTAATCAGCCTCATAAAAAAAAAAAAAAGCCTATATTGTAACCCAGATCATCTGGGAATACAATGTATTATTAATACCTGATTTTAAAATCAACTGAAATTGGTAAAAATCAACTACAAAACTAGATTTGGATTTCCTCTAGAGTAAAAAAATAAACTATTTAGACCATATACTTCTAAGAATCAAAGCTATCTAATAGTGTAAGAGTTGCACAGACTGTAATAAAGATTTTAAGAGCAGCTACTTTCTTCTTACCATGGAGTGCCTGATGAAGGCCAGTGGTATTATTGCTCAAAAGTTTTGAGAAGCATAGGCATACTTCGCTTGGTCAGACTTAGCTTTTTCTGTAGGCTGAAGTACTAACAAGTAACCTCCAGCACATGAAAAATCATCGCAAAGAAATAGCCTCAGTTGTTTAACTTAAACATTAAATATTTCACTTGCTTTATCACTGTAATTTTCACATTTAAATTTTCAGTTCTCTTGTCAGACACAAAGTTGTGTTCGTGGTTCTAACACTACTAGGAGAACTTTTACACCCACCTCTTCATGGTTTTTATTTTAATGCTATTTAAAACTATCTCATGAGAACATGATTTTTCATGTTTTGTGAAACAAAACTTAGCAAACTAATGTTGTCAATGGTGTCTCATAATAATATTGAGAAATGTCTCAAAAATTTTGCTTGGCTTTATAGCTTGTAAAACCTTGTGTACCCTGCAGAAATTATAATTTTCAAGGGACAAACAGATTTTACATGCTTTCCCATACCTGCACCCAAGCATAAAATTGAAGAGCACCCCACGTGAACAGCTGGGTTTTTTTACACCATTCATCCAGCATACTGGATGAACAGCTGGTCTAGCACAAGGTAAAACAATATAATTTTTTACTACTGACTACTAAAAATTACCACCTAGATTAAAGGGGGTCGGAGGAAGGCAACTGAATGTCCCTATAACTTTCTCAAACTGGTAGTATGCATTTTAAACTGACTATTTAAGGTGAATTCTTCTGTTTCCAGAGAACTCCAGCCACAGTTTAAAGGATGGATGACAGAAGTGTAATTATGAAAACTTATTATGTGTTAAGGTTAGCACACAGGGGAGGAAGAACGAAAGATGAGAGTGGGGAGGCTACCAGAATTACTGCAAGCACAGAGGCATTTGGCGAGGGATCCGTCACGTGAGGAGAGAAAAGAGTGATTTATTTAACTCGGGAAACACCCAGGAACAATCCATTTGTTTCCTAAATTGTGAAAGTTTCCTAGGTGAAAAGCCAAGGTAAGCAACTATATTCAAGGAACTATATATTCTGAAAGAAAGGTGTATGCAAGTGTTACTGATGTTCAGGTTTAACTATTGGAAATCCACAAAAAATTAGAGACACAAGGTAAATGTTTGACTTGTGGTAATGACATGATGGAAATATGATCTAATTGGTGCAAAAATGACTCACAGAATACAGTATTTGTGGCAGAAGAGTTGAATGCTGAGTCACGAAACAAAGACAAAAACCAACCCTGTAAAAACAGCATGCTAAAATCTGCTCAAAACTTTCATTTGCGTGGAAAAAAACTCCAGTCACTTTCAATCAGCAGGGTCTGATGGAATACTCCAAGTACACTGCTGAAGTGCTGGCTCACTGCAGTGATTCAGATAAAACATAGGCATCCAGTTTCCACTCTTACGTGTTAGAAACCATTGCTGTACCAGTAGATTCGGGTTTTTCCAGAGAAGGTGTGGAGTAACAGCCACATGAAACACTGTTAACAATAATGAGTGTGAATTTTGCTTGTGCACTGGAAGGCAGAGTTTTGCTGATGCTATTCACTAGGCAACTTTTCATAGTTTGCATCGCTGTAGGAGTCCACTGATGAACCACTGATCTGACCTCTTTTTGACTGAATAACCGACCACATCCATTTATGCCCTCCCCCCCTCCAACATTTGAGCATTTAAGTATACTACTGGGTGTTCTTTAGCCAGAGCAAATGTTTTATACTTCTGTTTTATGACTTAATCACACCTAATACATAAGCCATGTTACTATTTGTGACATTGCAACATTTAAGCTATAAAAGAAAAATTGTGTTCAAAGCTTTATTGGAGTGTATCTAGAATAAGGACACTGGAATTTGTGTCACATTTTGGATAGAATGGGTCCAGACAAAGTACCTCGATTTATATTGCTATTACTGGAAGCAGTATTTGGCTCAGCATCTCTGGACAGCACTAACTTTAAGCATGAGTGCAGTGTGTATAACATTACCAATGGCTAAAGCCTCAGTAGACGAATTAAAAGCTGGAAAGTTAAATGACTAGGAAAAAACAGTACACAGATAAAAATTCTTCATTTCCACTCTTTATTTCACTCTTACATCTTTCAACAGGGAAAAATAAGCCTACAAAGATTCAGGGTTAACACCATCTTCATGGAAACCATCATATGTAAATCCCAGAGATGCAGTACAATATAGGAGGCCAAATTCTATGTAATAACCCATTCCAAATGTTATAAACGTAATACTAATAGCCTATTACTAAGATTGTATCCACAAACCAAAGTAACAAAATGAAGTGACAACAAGCTCCAAGCCAAGCCCGAAGCAAGCAAAATATGAACTATGAGTTAGACAGTATGAGTAATGATCCAGAACGCCAAAGTTTTGGATTGCACTGAAATAACCAGTGCAATGAAATTCAAAAGTTTTCATTTTAGTGGAATACGTTTCTGAGAGCTGAGCGCTACACTGCTGAGTTGTGGTTTATGATAAATAACTTACCATCATTAGATTTATTGCTCAGCCGTAAGTAGCAAGGATAAAATATTTATTATTTGCAAATATATAGTTCTTGCAATTGGTGTGGCCAGCATGAATAACAACAGTAATGATACCTCAACAACATTTATTATATGTCATTTAACACGGACACTGAGGGTGGCTGGTTATCAGAACGAGATTTGGACAGAACTGCCCCAAACTCTCTCCTTCTAAATTTCTTGCCAATTAAATGGCAAACTCCAGTTGATGTCTGTTGCTTCAAAAGTTACCAAAGCTGACAAAATGTTGTTTCTTTTTCTTTTTTTTTTTTTTGAACACATCTGCATGGGTGATTAAAAAAAAGAAAGCAAGAAAAAAGACAAAAAACCCACAACCAACCAGCCAACCATTTACATTATGGTCTCAGGCAGCTGGGATTCTTACTACTGTGGTGATCATTCACTGAAGTATGGTCATTTCATTCTGTTACCCTTTACTCTTTCAAGACAGGCTTTCATGCCACTTGTCAGATAAATACCATCAGAAGCAGGATTCAATTTTTCTTTCCTTGGACGATACGGCTCATCCTCACATACCTTCAAATGGTCCATGCACAAATATCAATACCTCTCTCATTTATAAAGCATTGTTCACTCTAGAAACAGACAAGTCTCATTTGTTGACAGAAAGTGAGCAGTAATCATAACTGGGGAAAGGTCAAAGTAGTCCCTTGGTGCTCCGAACAACATATACAACGTAAGGAGATACCTGCAAGAGTGGACTGATGATGTTTGGTTGATCTTTTAGAATCAACAAAGTAACATAAAGGAAATCGGGATGATTTTTGGTCAAAGCAGAAATATCTGATTGTGTTTTAGACAACCAACATAACTGATTTATTTGTGTCCAACTAGTTCAACTAATATTCATCTAGTATATAGGTGAAACTCACACTTACCAGAACTGACTGAATACTATAAATGACGTAGCTGTCATACCTATTTATAAAAATTAATGAATATACAGTGTCTCCAACTGTTACATACTTTAGCTATGAATACACTTGAATATACTTTATCTATGAATATGAATATGTACCCTATTTGCTATGGATATTGAAAAAAATTATGCAAAAACCGTGAAATATTTGTAAGCTTTAAGGAAATTCAGTATATGCAATTAAGAATGTTTGCTCCAGAAATCTAGTTTCAGTAATTATGCACATTCAAACTGCAAAAAGAAACAGTTGCTGTGACCTTCTGGTATAGGTCAAGTGAATACTGCTTGAATTTCAAATGCCAAAATATTTGACTAACCTCTCTACAAACAAACTGCAGAACAAGAATTATCTATAAAAAGCATTTTCCCAACAAATTATAATGGAAGGAAGTCATGCTCTACTTGTTGAGGAATTCCAGGTAGGTACAAAGAACGTAAAGTCAAAATTAAACATATTTGCTATCGAGTGTTTCCTGAGATTAACATCTTCTACGGACAAATCTCTTGCAGCTTTTTTGGAGGGGTTCTAGATGTCTACAGATGACAGGGCTAAAAAAGCAGATTTTATCCATACAGATATACTTACGTTGATATTCTCTGGTTGTTATATCTGAGTATAAATTTAACTGAATGTGGATTTCTCCAAGATGTATGTAACACAAAAAGAGGATTTAAGGCAGATTAGGTGTATGGAGAGTATGGACTATAATACTGGTAACTTTGAGGAACATATGGGAGTTTTAACCAGTATATTTTGTAGAGTTCCTGATCATTTGTTTCCATCTGTTCTTAGTACTAGTAATTTGTGCTTTTTTTTGAACTAGGAAAAAGAAAAAAAACCAACCTGCAATACAGTGATGTTTTTTTACTGGTGCCATGACTTGTTATCTGGGAAAGAATTCTGTCCTGTGCCTTGCACTGATGTCTACCTCCTGAAAAATGAGGAGATTGAAGTGTAGGCAGCTAACAGAGTAAGTAAGAACGATCTTGTGATTTTCTGAGAGGTTAGGGGTCAAATTGCTCAGCACTGGTAGGCAGTCCAGGAGATCTTAAATAAAAGGGAGAGAGCTTTTGTTTCCAACATGGACTCTTTTGATCTTGGACAAATATAATAATCTCTCTGGGCTAGGCAGAGTCAACAAATCAATCCATATTTCATCATGGGAAGCTGTGTTTGAAACAGCTCCATTGTGTCTTTCTTCTCACCTGGGAAAGCTGCTCCCCGAGTAACTGCTGTAAAGGGCCTGTGCTGTGGTACCTGGAAGGGGTAGAGACATGACCCTGCATATTTATTTCAACAATAAAATGTTAAAGCAGCTCTACCTACACCCCAAATCCCAATCCAGGCAACATTAGAGAATCTGTTCTGTTGCTTGGCTTTGTACATTCTTAAATTTAGCCACTTTTCTTTGAATTTTCCCATTTACAGCACAGAGCTAATAGCAACTATCCACTCCTTGAGAAGCTTTTTTTCCAACTTAATTACCTGTTGGAAGTCATTAAGCATTTTACAAGCCAGTACATACGGAGAGATGCAAAGTGTCACTGTCAATATTTCCACCTCTGTAACAGAGTCCAGAATCTTGAGATGTGACATATTGGTGTCCTACAGTTATGTACTGTATTTGATCTCTCCTCTTAAACAGCTGTGGTGCTGTAACCATGAAGCTCTAAAGTTTGTGGATAAATACACTAAGTCATCTGGTCTAAGAAAAATTACTGCCTCTTCCTAAAAATGCTGTGTAATTTGTATAAGTGCCTTTTAAAACAAATCTAAAAAATGCCCTCTTATATTTCATGCATCCTCAAGAAAATATACTGGTGTTAGTTAAATCTATTCCAATAGAAAAAAGTATCAGTCCATAATCTGGCCAGTATGTGTATTTATGAAAACAAGAAAATTATTAGTGGGCTGATATCAGATCCAGGTTGATATAATGTTTAAAGGATTATGTTTTCAGGAGTATTCCTGACAGCTTGCAGACTGTACAAATCAAAGCTTTAGGAGCTAAACATCTGTTAATGCTAGGGTTTATGCCAGTACATACCAGATGATTGTCTTGGCTACATCAGTGTAACTACAGTGTGCCGACCTGACTGTAATTCATCTGAAGTTCAAGGCCTGCTTTAGTAACTAACAAGGTTTATAAAATGTTGGCAAACTTGTTTTCTTTCCTTTTTTTTGTTTAAAAAAAGAAAAAAGAAAAGAACCAACAAGATCATCCTGTATCAGTTAGCCCACCTAGAGTATGTACTGACAACGTGTAAGTTAGTTCCACCAAAATCAACAAAGGAAGAAGTTCTTAGAAATTACAAGGAATTTAAACTTGGATTACGTCTGTTACCTTTAAGAAGTAGGCACACACAAGCTGCAACATAAAACACATATCATGGTATTTTCATGGAAAAAGTTGGTGTTAGTTTTATGTTCCAAATAATATTGTATTTTTTTTCTTATAAAACCCTCTTATCAGAAAATGCCATCAGTGTAAACATCAGCAACCTATATGTAATATATTAAAAAAGCCAAAAAAGATCAGTGACGTTATTTTGCTTTATACCTTCTGGAAGTAGCACAACAGAAGCACAATACAGCCTAGCACATTTTGCCAAATTCTGCCTACTATGGCTAAGTGTTTCATAAAATAAAGCATGTTTCCCATTGCAGTGGGTGGAAGGTTTGCCATTACTTTTTATACAGGATTTCAGGTTGATATTACTTGGCAGTTTGATAGGAATCCATGTAACTATTACCCTATCAAGTAAAATAAACAAATTGGGCTCCACGTTATGTGTTGTACTGTTCAGTCCATGAAAGGATGAAGATATGGGTACCAAGTATGCCCACACACACACACACACACCCCTACCCCAAAATGTTTTGGTTAGTTTAAAAGTATTAACATGGGCAACATTTGGAAAAGTATGGAAGTTAATCAACAGCCTAGTAGACAAAAGAATGTATTTATAACTGAAATGTGAAGCCACACAGAATGAGATTACATTAACCTGCATATGGTACATATTACCTAGATTGTACAACATTGGCTACTGGAACACACGAAACATTGTGGTAGTTGTTATATTATGGCTGCAGTGTTTAAAAACAAGTCTGGCCATTTTTTCTAACTATTCCAGAGTAACTTGAACAGGATTTGATTCAAGGAAGTCCTACAGTCTGCATCATGCTACTCAGTGAACACTGTGTGGCTTTTCGTCTTGGGAATCTGTAATAACAGGACTCCATCAGGATTCGGCAACCAGCCATCAGAAAGGCCTTGCCCTAGGTAGTTTGTCTAGTGCTTCGGCTGTAAATTTTCTTCAGTCATGTTAGGCTGCTGCTTTTTTCTGCTCCCAGTTTGTATTGGGATCTGTTTTGGAGTACATTTGTGTGAATACTGCTGCTTCTACCCAAGTGGTTTAGCTCAGTGATAAAGAGGGCTACTGTGTGCATTGTTGCAACGTGCGAAGTTTTGTGCTTCATTTCATTAATGTGGAATATGCCTCACATTTCTCTCTGACTTTTTACAAAATATTTTAGTATAGAATTTAATTTCATTTTGAACTTTTCATGCTGCTTAATGGGCCTTTTCAGGTCAGGCTAAAAAATGCAGGGAAAGGAATAAATCTCACTTTGATTTGTCCTTTTGAGAAAATGGGTTTACTCCTCACAAAGGAAAGGGACATCTCAAAGCCCAAGGATCTTAAAACCCCATGGAAGCCACAGTGGCTTCATATTGGCAGCCTTCCCTCCAAGTAGCAGAGCTCCACATGAAGCCATTCATACACAGTCTCTCATTACTGGCTGAATATGACTCATCTCTGCATAGAAAAAGACAGGGGATTTTACTGTTTGGGAATAGAGTTAAAGATGTGAATATAAATATGTTTATCATTTGAAGAGTGCAGAATAGATACCGACCGCAATTATTTTGGTGTAAATCTGAAGTAACTTTATGAAATTCAGATCAGTCTATGCTCTCAAACTCTAAATGAAACTGGTAGTAAGAGAAATTATTTCATTGACAATGAGGCCCTGAAAATAGGGAGAAATTGTAATGATATCAGAGATTTTATGACAGAACCAACTTGAACTTGTTTCAGCTTTGTGCTGGTTTTGGCTGGGATAGAGGTTTTTTTTCTTCATAGTAGCTAATATGGGCCTATGTTTTGGATTTGTGCTGAAAACAGTGTTCGTAATAGAGATGTTTTTGTTATGTTTACACAGTGCTTACACAGAGTCAAGGCCTTTTCTGCTTCTCACACTGCCCCACCAGCAAGTAGGCTGGGGATGCACAAAAAACTGGGAGGGGACACACGTGGGACAGCTGACCCTGACTGACCACAGGGATATTGCAGACCATATGACATCATGCTCAGCATATAAAGCTGAGGGAAGAAGAAGGATGGGGGGGATGTTTGGTGTTATGGCATTTGTCTTCCCAAGTAACCATTACATGGGATGGAGCCCTGCATTCCTGGAGATGGCTGAATGCCTGCCTGCTGATGCGAAATCGTGAATGAATTCCTAATTTTGCTTTGCTTGTGCCTGCAGCTTTTGCTTTATTTATTAAACTGTCTTTATCTCAATCCATGAGTTTTCTCACTTCTTCTCTTCAGATTCTCTCCCCCATCCCACCAGGGATGAAGTGAGTGAGCAGCTGTATGGAGCTTAGTTGCCGTCTGGGGTTAAACCATTACAGGTTTTTTGAAACAGAGCTTAATAATTACCTTCATAGAAGCTAGCTGAGACTGGGCAGTCAATTCACAGGTGGAAGGAACATCCAACTAAATCCCTTTTAGCAGGGAAGTTGCCAGTACATGCACCTGGCTTTTTACTGGAGTAATTTCCATCTGCCAAAAGCATTGTTGTGAAATTATGGGGAAAAATAAACAAGGCATGCTGCAATTTTAACTAAAACAGCACCTTACCCAAGTTTGGGAAAGGCTAGGAGTAGCACTAGAGGGCCTAGTGCCTTCCCACCTGCAAAAAAGGGCAACAGGAAGATTTCTGGGGACTTTATCTGTGTTTCTCATGTTTTTCTAATATTAGGTATTTGATTTTCAACAGTCATGAGGACCACATTGTTGGAAAAGAAACCCATTCTTTAGGGATTTTAAAAATGCAAACAGAATTCTGGATCTTGTTCCAAGGAGATTATATACAGTGATTTGTAAACATTTGCAAATGATGCCAAGCCTTTGCTAATAACATCAAAGAGCTGACAAGTTTCAGTCTACAGGCTGAGTTCACAAATGACGCATGTCACTTCTGGTTAAGTATGGTGTACCAGGAGTTGTTTTCTTTAATAACTGTTGTAAATAACTGTCCATAATATATCCTAAATGCTCAGGAACTAAAGGTGAGAGTGTACAGTGAGGACTGACCAGGTGAAGAGTACAAGAAAGACCATAGCTCCTTCACAATGAAAAGCTACATAATCTGCTACAATCACTTTTCCTGGTCTTCATAATTTAATTTTTTTCTACTTAAAAATTACAATAGAAATAAGAAAGATTATAACTCAAAATAAGTGTAAAAGAGGACTGGGTTCTCTGGGCTTGATTCACATTCAATTTCCTAAATATCCCACAAAATCTTTACAGGCTTAGAGTGGCCAATGTGGTTCACTGCCACCCCAGAATGTTTCTGTACAGGAAGCATGCCAGGCAGATTCTTGGTTCCTGTCCTGTTGGGTCATTTTTCACGCTCCATGTATTTCTGACTGTTGGCTGTTGACAGCCAGAATCAGTCACTGTGCCTAATTCCTTCGTCCCTTTGCCAAACTCATCACTGGCAAGAGGTAAATCCAGCTCAGCCTGTAATCTAAACCAAAATACTATAACTTACACCAATTTGCTGACATGTTTGTCAGACCTCTTCAAATTCTGCCTTGCACATTTCATATTTCATCTTACTCTGTCTCCTTATTTTATATTGCACTTCCCTGCATGCGTAAGGCAGTTTTTTGTCACTAATAAAAAGACCTCTCAGAGAAGGTTTTGTATTTTTCTTATTTCTAACCCTCTCCTCAAAGAGGAAAGCTTCTGGCATTTGAAGAGGAAGAAGATATTTTGCATTTCTTTTACAGAAAAGGAAGAGAATATGGAAGGAGTTCTAAGCTACTGAAAGCTATTGTATGCAGCAAAAATTTGCTCTCATTCCTATTCCCTCTTCTAAAAGGCATTGCAGGACTTGCTGCTGACTTGAAAACCTCCTTTTTGAAAAAAAAAAAAAAAAACCAAGAGAGACTATATCCAGGTATGTCCAGATGTACAAGCTCTTGATCTGACTAGCACTTGGATTGGAGACCAAACGTTTTCCTAAACTTCATTAAAAAGAGCAATAAAGTAGATATTTCTAGGGACATCAGCTGTGGGACCCTGAAGGAGGTAGTGTTAGTTGAAATTCACATGAATGAAATTAATTTTATAGACAGTATATACCCTGACATTCTATCAAGGGTAAAGCAACTCCCTGGACAAGTATATAGTAACTGGTTTCAAGTAGAAAGAGGTAGTTGTGGTTCCATTATACTGCCCAGCTTCGACGCAAGTAATTTACAAATGATCTCTACTGAAATACGTTCCCGAGAAGACTGGTGCCGATTCAGCGTCCTTTATTTCCTCTGAACAACACCAGTTTGTTTAATGCATGCGGTGTGAAAGTACATGAAAAACAATTTTCCTTGTTGCATAAAATGAAATGAAACTCCAGAATGTCACAACCTTGAAACACTTCATGGACTGTATAATGGCAGATATGAAGGTGGATGTTTTTTGAAACTTGTATTTCTATTCATGTTCCTTTGACCTATGGTTATGTTCTATGTATATAAAAGTAGAATGGTGAAATGGCTGAAGTAATTGAATACAGTTTGGAACATTACTTAAAAAATACATTTCTGTAAATTCTGACTGATGAACTGTGTCTTAAGCCTTAGGTGGTTATAGAAGCTGGTGTCCTGAACCATGAAAAGATTTCATTCAATTGCTGGACATTCTCTGTCCCTTGCCAGTGTCCTACCATGGGAACCAATACCCTAATGCTTTTGTATCAAAGCCAGTAATAGCCTTGAAATTATGATCATAACCTCCTTCCATAAGGAGACATATGTTTTTCCCTTTTTGGATTCATCCCCCACCTCCTCCTTGTTTTTCTTTAAAAATATAAATGGAAAAGAAAATAAGTCATACATTTTCATGCAAACATGATTTTTATTTCATAAGGGTTCATCTGTTCCAGCTTCTTATTCCTCACTCTGTGTCATAATCCTCTGTCTGTCACATCACAATTAGTAGTGGAGAAGTCTGGGATTCACATTCAGGGGATTATGTCTTCCAGAGAGGAAAAAGGCAGCAGGAGTGAATGAAGTATGCAATATAAATCCTATCCTCATGCAAACAGAGTTAGCAATAAAAGCAAAGTTTCATACACATTAAAAAACAAAAAAAGAAAAATACATTTACAGTATTCTCTAAGATGTCAAATCAATAGAGGAGTCCAGGTCCCACTGAAAGTTAGACTCATAACTCTCTAGATTAAAAAAAAAAAAAAAAGAGGATGATCACTTCGTCTCTTGCACCTAAACTGGCAACAGAAAAGATGGTTCTGCATGTAACCTCCACATAAGTGTATGATAGCAACTTATTAGGCAGTTTCCGTTCCACACAATCAGATAAGTACGTTACAGGGCTTAACTGTACCTCTTGCCTATGAAAGAGAGTATTTGATGACAGTGATACTTGTAATCACGTCCAGAATTAAGAGCCACATCATCCCATCTTAGTCTTTTCCTATACTCAATATCTATTTATTTTTTTCCAATGAGTTATTTTAACTTATTTTATTTATAAATGCACATTTATAGATTAAGTGATAGAAGTTAGGATAAAGTTCCTTCCATCTCTCAATACATCTGTACTCACTCTGATGACAGTTTCATTAATACTGAGTCAGACTGTCGACTCTTCAATAGAAGATGGAGTCTGACTCAACATTATAGGAAAGAAAAGTTGTCCCATATTTCTTCATTTGCGAAACATGTAAACATAAATTCCCACCATTTAATATAATTATGGTGGCTGGTTTCACATTATATAGAAAAACAGCATCAGATAGACATGGCATCTCTTGCTTACCATAATCTACAGTGGATTTCTCTTCTTAATGGCAACTAACATTTTACACTGAAAATTTCTCTTTAGCACTGCTAAAATCCAGGTGGATTCCCCTCTGAAACACTTTACACTGATGTTACCTTTACTGCTATTCAAATTATGAGGAACTGCAGGAGTCGAATCACTGGTTGATACAGAGTAAGATGGGTAACTGATTAAAAATGCATACTTACTCTGAATAATTTTACACATACATAGAGCTCTAGATCAGGAAAATGCAACCACACTGTTATTAACAGCATAAAATAAGATCTAAAATTTTAAAAACCAGCTAATTTCTTTAAACAAGTCAAGTTTTATATATATATTGTTATATAAAACATTAATCCTCATGCCTTACTGACGAATTTATTGAGAAAGCTTGTTTAGCATATACTCAGAATGGATGTTAACAACAAAGAAATACATGAGGCAGTTCAGTAATCCTTCACTTAGTAAGCATTAAGATTGAGCTTCATCCAATCACTCATTTTTTCCTTCACAACTCCAAGAGATAAGTTAGTGAGGTATTGTGTTTTCTGCAACTTAGAGGGGTGCCTGACTTACATTAGCAACCTATTTAAATGCTTCAGAGAGTAAACCAGACATCCAAACAGCAGAATTACTTGGGCTTACGAACAGGAGATGAAATGTTTTAGATCCAAAATGGGACTCTGCATTTCAAAACTATTTTGAAATCATATTTGAATCTCTAAATGACTGTTACACTCCAAATACCTTTTGGTCCACTAGCTTGAGTTGATTTAGTTGATTTAGTATTACATATGTAATACCAAAGCTCTACTCAGATATCAGAAATATATTTTGGGGAATATTTTTCAGTGGAAGATGTAATATGGATGCTTCAGAAAAGATACTTGTTTGTCATAATATAAATAGTACCCTAAAAGGTCAAACCATACCAATGAGGGCTCTTTTAAGGTTTCAGTGAAGCAAGGAAACACTATTCCTTTTGAAACATGGATAAACTGAGAAGAAGAAAGATCCTGTAAATAATTAAGCATATCTAATCATACTGCAAAAATAAATTTTGAAACACAACTCAAACTCCAACAGAAACTCTCAACCTTTAGACATTTCAAGTGAACGAATGTTTGCAAATCCGTTTTCCCAGGATAAAATTCAAAAGGTGAGGTAGAAGAAAACAAAAAAATAGAAATAATTACAGAGGAACTGTACAAGTTACCTGTTGGAAACGGTAATTTATTCAATCAAGCCAGGGCTAACTAACCGTAGTTCCAAGCCTGATGTGATCTCCATAATGGCTGGGTTAGCAAGTTTCAGATCATTCTAGTTGCTTGGTTGCTTTTACACCTGGAAGCATATTAGATGAATTGCTGCAGAAATGTGAAAACCTGTGAAAATTCACCAGTGTGTTTAGCTTTTCTTGGACAGCTATCAAGACTATGAAGCTAACCCTCCAATGATAGTGAACACTTTCCTGATAATTTTATATAATTTTTCACAACCAAAACATGATCAGGAAATCGTCAACACCTAGTGATAAACCTAACTATCTATGACAAACCTAGGTAAAACAACTGGTTTGCTTGCATGCATTCCTGCCCTTTCTACTGCTCCATGTTCTTGCTTGTTGTTAGTGAAAATGACTATTTTTGTCATTTTTCAGCAGTCACTATCATCCAGAAATGTTTATATGAGCATTACAGAGAAGTTGTTAATCTATTTTGATTTGCATCTCATATGCTCAAGGAATAAGGTAGCCTGAAGTATGAAGAATCAAGAGTCTGAGATCAAGTCCACACTTTGTCCCATAAATGATACCCTGGAGGGAAGGGATGCCATCCAGATTCCTTGACAGGCTTGAGAGGTGGGCCTGTGTGAACCTCACAAAGTTGAACAAGACCAAGTGCAAGGTCCTGCACATGGGTTGGGGCAATCCCATGGATAGAGGTTGGGTGAGGAGTGGATTGAGAGCAGCCCTGTAGAGAAGGATTTGAGGGTATTGGTGAATGAAAAACTGAATAAGAGACAGCAATGTGTGCTCACAGCCCAGAAAGCCAATTGTATCCTAGGCTGCGTGAAAATAAGTGTGGCCAACAGGTCAAGGGGGGTGATTCTCCCTCTTTACTCGACTTTCATGAGAAACCATCAGGAGTACTGTGTTCAGCTCTGGGGCTGAGAAGGACATGGACCTGCTCGAGTGGGTCCAGAGGAGGGCCTTGAAGATGATCAGGGGGCTGGAGCACCTCTCCTATGAGGACAGGCTGAGAGAGTTGGAAATGTTTAGCGTGGAGAAGAGAAGGCTCCGGGCAGACCTTATAGAAGCCTTCCAGTAACTGAAGGGGGCCTACAGGAGAGACAGAGAGGGGATTGTTATCAGGGAGTCTATTGATAGAATAAGGGGTAACAGTTTTAAACTGAAAAAGGGTAGATTTAGGTTAGAAGTAATAATAATAATGTTTTTTCAGTGGTGACACACATTGAAAAAAAAAAAACCCTGAGTAAATAACAAATTTAGTTTATAGGCTTCCCCTACTCTAATACTTTTCATCAGTCTGGTAGGCAGGTAATGGTACAGAAGGTTCATATTCAGTAATATTTAGCCTTTTGTTTTTAGTTGTCAGGTTATGACAGCAATATTTCTCTACTCATTATCAGTCCTGAATTTTCCAGAGATAATCTGAGAAAGTAAAATCAATTCTTATAAATGCTATTAGGTTAATTTAGCTGTAAGATGAAAACTCATAAAGTTGAAAATACACAATTATTGCCTAATCAGCCAGTACTAAGAAGATAGCAATCATGGAATCATAGAATAATTTTGGTTGGAGGGACCTATGGATGTCACCTGCTCCAACTGTCTATTAAGAGCATGCCAGCTTAGATGAGGCTGCAAGGCTCTTTATGCAATACAAGTTCACCCTACATTGCATCACTAAATTTGATCTAATGAACTGTAAGGCGGCGGAGGAGGGGGCAGGTTGTGTGTTGAAGGATGAGACAAGCTTTGCATACCCTATTTAGTTTTTGAAGTATTGAGTAAAAGAGAAATCAAGGGTTCCTATGGTAAGTTTCTTCCAGCTTAAGCTGAAGTTGCAGCAGAAAATTAAAATTCAAGACCTTTGTAGCCTGTCATTGTAACTATGAATATGTCCCCCAGATTCTACTTGCTACAAAGCTGATCTCTCCAATTCAGCCTACAGCAATTAGTAAAATAAGCAAACGGAGTCAGTATTCGGATAAATTGTCTGTATGCCCTGTTTAGGGACAACTGAAGATGAATTGTCTTTGATAAACTAAAATAGTGCAATGTGTACATTAGTGTTTTAGTGAGAATCAAGGGTGCAGTTTTGAAACAAACCTGATTGAGCCCAGTCACAAAACAGCCTCAGAGTGTATGAGCTGTATTTCTTCTGGGTGAAACTAAACAGAAAGCTGTGCATATAGTACACACCTGACACACTCCAGTAATTAGTCCACATTCAGACCCTGGGACCAGAGTAAAGCTAGTCCAAGGCAGCCTCCCTTCTCCCGCATAACATGTCCAATCCTCCTTAATAACACTCTACAGATCTTCTCTTTTTTTGCCATACTATTTGCTAACAGAGCCACAGACAGTGATGACACAAATGGTCTCCTGTTCATTGGGAGCTTTATTCCTCCGAATTTACTCTAGGAATATCCAGTTCTGTTGGAACATCACTACTGGCATGAAATCTGTCATCAAAGACCTTTGGCCTTGATTATAATCTAAATGATGTTAGATAACTCAGCAGTATCAACCTGTCAGCCAATGGTATTCTTATCACAAATATTTTACTGTACATCCAAATCAAATTCAAGGCTCGCTATATTCATCTTACCTTACATATCAAAACAAGCCTTGATGGAGATGGGTTAAAATTTTTTCTCGAAGAACTCAAAATTTGCTATATATTTGTAGGTAATGTTCCATGACTCAGGGTAAAGGCAATAAAAGGTGGTATTTTAATCTGTAATTTATATATTCCAGTCCTAAACTGCAGATGACATCAAATGGTTAGAAATGAGCAGTTTCTTGTCATCTCTTTTTCTTTTAAATCTAATGTTCCATTTATGTTCTTTTCACACAGGAAACTGATAAAACACCTTTTGTTTGACTGTTATTCTCTGAATTTAATAAAAAGTTGCAACCTGCCTTAGCAGTCTAATCAACGTGAAACAGAAAGACAGAAATTGTTGGTAGTATATTAAATATAGATGTCCTCTAACTTTGCCCGTGATAATCAATGCACAGTTACATAGTTTTAATGCATGTGGAAAAAAATCAGAAACGGCTTCAGGCTCATAAACCCATGTTTTCTGCACACACTGTCTTTTTTCTGTTCCTCAGAAATGTGCACCTGTGTGTGCTAAGACCGTACAGCAGAAATGAGGGATAAAACCAACCTAGTGAATAAACATTTTTGTCTTTCTCTGGGCTATTAGTAAAGCATTTTGCATAAGGCAACTCTGATAGGACTAGCTTTAAGGCTATTTTCAAATCCAGATCTGGAGTCAGGACTACACTGACTTTAGAAGCAGGGTTGAGGCAACCTGTCATCCCATGACAGGAGTTTATACTAGTGGGTACCCATGCACAGAGTGTCACAGACATTCAAGTTGTGTATTCTGAATGCATCTGAAACAAGTCATCAGGTCTCAATTATTTCCATGAGATCTGCAGTGTTATTATGGGAACATAAATATCATCTACTTTCCTTTAGAGATTGCTTGTAGGAAGAACTTGGAAGCCGTCATCTCCTTAGAAACCACTGATATGGGTTTCTTGAGTGAATTATGTCTCATAATGAGACAATAATTTTGGTTTCGTATTCTAACCTCCAAGACCTTGCAATAAAACTTTGAAAAAAATTCCAAGTGTCTTCTCAGTAATATGAAATGTATTTTTCCTATCTAGGTGGATTCCAGTGACTGTGAAGTGAACCACAAAATGCATCAAGTTAAGGAGAACTTCCCTTGAATAAATATGGCCAAATGAGCACAGGAAAACACTCCCAGAAGATCCAGGTAAAGTGTTTCACAGATAACTCTGAATCTAAGAGTGTGTCCTGTTTCCACATCATCAGGAGATTACTTCAGAAAAGTTAATAGTTTGTATATAATACTATTAAAAGAAATTCTCCTTGCCAAAAATATCATCCTAATATTTCCAGTAGATTGGAGAATTCTGTCTCATAGAATCTTGTTAAAAAATTATATTAAACGGATCTCTCAACACCTCAACAGAAGCAAGAGGGCATTGCTCAGATCTATTGGATATTGACATACTTAGAGTAGATATAATAAATGAGGAGAAGCATATTATGGATTTAGTAGGCCACATTCTCTATTTCTGAAGCAAGTTCTGCATATGGGATACAGCCTATGATGGGTTTCGTGTCACTCATGCCATTACAATTACGTGTGAAGACAAAGTATTTCGTCCACCAAATACTTGCAGAACATCATCATTTTACTCAGAATCATCAGCCATCATGAACTAGAATTCTATGAAATCAGTGTCGTTAAGAACTAGGGACTGGTATTCCAGTACTGATTTCTGCATTGTGCTATTATTCAATTAATTTATTAAGGGTAAAACTTGTAAAGGAGCTCGGCAGCTGTTCACGCTAATATAAATGCAGATCCACACACAGAATAATTTTTTCTTATAAGAAGCAAATACATCTCTGTCCAATAAGAAGCCTATCTTTTACAGCTGTGCAGTCGAAACAGAAGTCTGTAATGGCTATGCCTGAGAAGTGCATTAATCAGGGTAGAATCAATATTAGCTTGTCTTGAACCAAAATATAAGCATACAAAAATACTGTAGCCAATCTATTTTGTAATACTGTGATGGCATGGACATGCACCATGTATAAGCTTTTTGCATAGCAATGTGAGAAATATGACCTCCAAAGAAGACAAAGACAGACTTGTGTAGCTGCGCTCAGATGGCATAGGAAAACATGTAAGCAGCACTGCAACTAAACACAATTTTCAAAATCAAAAATAAAGAACAAAATAAGCACAAGGGACTACAAATTAGAAGGATCTTCTGCCGAACACACAAGGACAACTGAAAAAAACAGAAATTAAATAAAATACTTCAGGAATATATGAGATCCTTCTTTTGGGAGGGGGGAAAGCAATATAAGAACACCAGGCATGAAGAAGGAGAGATGGGTTAAAAAAGATGTGACTGTTCAGATCTGAGTTTCCTTTTGGAAGAGCTCAGAAGCCTGATGGCCTTGACCTCAGGGACTGGGAGGCATCAAGGACCTCAGCCATCTGTGCTACCTAGGATCTCTGTCATGCTGTACAGGCACAACTGATTTAGTTGTGTTAAGATCTTACCATGTAAGAACTAACCATCAGCCAAAAGTATGTTGTTAATGAACATCAGTCTAGCCCAGTGTTGTTTAAAGTTTAAATCTGGTTTAATCTATTAGTTTCTTAAACTCTCATCACAGCAATCTCTAATCCCATTACTGACATTTATATGTATATTTATAGAGAGACATACATTTATTAATTTGTGGAATCTGTGTTTCTATGTAGTTTCACTTCTTAAAATGAGGGAATCCAAAGAGGTAATAAAGACTATTATTTCTTCGGTACTTCATCTTAAATTAGCAAGAGTCAGATCAATTATTGTTTTCCCACAGAACATGAAAGTAAACAGCAGACGTCGTAAGGTGGCAGTTTTCACAAGCACTACCTTTGCAATAGCAGAGATAGTGGTTCTTTGAATCAAAAATCCCCATATCCAGCAGTGGCATGTACACATTTCTCTTGGGTATCATGGGAAGCACTAACTCAGAATGCAGAAATTCATTGCTTGTTGGGGACAAAGGAGCTGCTGAAGGTTTCCATGGTTATGGATGTATGAAGTTAGAGAGGTTGATCAATTTTTTTAAGCATCAGCATTTTCCCCTCCCACTTGCAGACATATTATGTTTACACAGAGTACAAGAGTTTCTAGGAAACCCATTCCTGGTACAGGCTAGCCCAGGACATTCTTTAGGAAACACAGACCTCAGTTACCACTACGGTCATTTCAGCTTCTTGTTTCAACAATAATATCTGTACAATTTATACTTAATATCATAGTCTGCATAGCATTTACTGATTCCACTTGTGTTTTCCTTTTTTTATGCAAAAAAAGTTTTGTGGCCTTTTTTTTTTTTTTTAATGTAAGAATGTTTTTACTCCCACATTTCATAGACTCATAGAATGGTTTGGGTTGGCAGGGACCTTAAAGATCACCTAGTTCCAAGCGCCCTGCCATGGGCAGGGACACCCTCCACTAGACCAGGTTGCTCAAAGCCTCATCCAGCCTGGCCTTGAACACTGCCAGGGATGGGGCAGCCACAGCTTCTCTGGGCAACCTGTGCCAGTGCCTCACCACCCTCTCCGTGAAGAATTTCTTCCTGATATCCAATCTAAATCTACACTCTTTCAGTTTAAAGCCATTATGCCTTGTCTTATCACTACATGCCCTGATAAAGAGCCTCACTCTGTCTTTCCTGTAGGCCCCCTTCAAGTACTGGAATGGTGTAATATGGTCTCCCCAGAGCCTTTTCTTCCCTCTGTTAAACAAGCCAAACTCCTTCAGGCTGTCCTCACAGGGGAGGTGCTCCAGCCCTCTGATCATCTTTGTGGCCCTCCTCTGGAACTGCTTGAGCTTAAGTCATAAATTGCTCCTGTTCAAATACAGTGCTTTCCTATATTGACTAGTATTTAATTTTTTCAGACCTTTCTCCAGTTTATCAAGACTATGTTGTATCCTAATCCTATCCTGCTGAGTGTTTGCAATTTTGCCTGCTTACTGTTCTCTGCAATCTGTGCTGGTTTTAATTCGGATCGAGTTAGTTTCCCTCACAGTAGCTAGCATGAGGCTGTTTTGGCTGTGCTAGGAAGAATACTGATAGCATACTAATTTAATACCCAATCTAAAACTCCCTGTTTTCAATTTAAACCCATTTCCCCTTGTCCTATCACTACAGGGCCTTGTAAAAAGTCCCCCCCCAGCTTCCTTGTAGGTCCCCTTCAGGTACTGGAAGGCTGCAATACGGTCTCCCCAGAGCCTTTCTTCTCCAGGCTGAACAAGACCAACCCTCTCAGCCTTTCTTCATAGGAGAGGTGCTCCAGCCCTTTGAGCATCTTCGTGGCCTCCTCTGGACTCACTCCAACAGGCTGATGTCCTTCTTATGTTGAGGGCTCAACATTTGAACATTTAAACAGTTCTTTCTTGAAAAAAGTGCTTTATAGTTTTGTTTGTAGAATTGCTGCTAACAATGTGCTGTAACAGTGGTCATCTTTGCTCTCCATTTAGAGGAAAACAATTATTTTAGCTAACAAACATGAATACGTTCCATTTAATCTAAATTAAATCTTCGTTTCTTGCAATCAAGTCTTATATGTGATACTCAGACTATTAGCTACAAAATTGAATTTGCTTTCTAAAACTTGTATATTCTTACTGACAAGCTAGAATTATGCAGCTGGGATCTCATAAAAGTTTTTTGTTGTTTCTCCTTTCTGATTCTGAGCTACTGTCTTCAAGAATGTCTAAATATGATCTTTTAGTCTGTAATGCTGGGATGATGCTTGTCTTTTACCAGTGAACTGGGCCTAGGATAAGATCCTGATGTAAGCTGGTGTTTGTTTTGACTCTTAATATTCCTAACTAATAAAAATATACCAAGGTTAGAAATTGTATTGTGACTCTCTCTATAAAGCTAAACAGTGAGCTCTGTGTTAGGTTTTTGACTGACACAGTCCCATAGAAAAACCTCAGTTCTTTTGTAATTAATGATTTAATAGATGGGGAATTATTTCCAAATTACACCTCTTGGAAAGATACAAAGGAGGGTTTGTTAATACTTTGTTAACAAGTAATGACTGTCAACTGAGTTTAACTTCTGAACTCTTGCTTTTAAAAAACAGTCTCTCTACCTAAATTTTCTACATTTCAACTGTATATTCAAACTCCTTTTTATTTGAAAAACATCAGTGAATAAAATGTATCCCATTATTTTTGCACAGTTACCAAAGATATACCTAATGACTGCATTTATGTAATGACATTTAAAAATACATAATTTTATTCATACTTTTCTGGGAATAACAACTGCTCCAAAAAATGTTCCACTTCTTTCTTATTAGATGCTTCCAATGTTTAGAATCCATAATATAATTGTTGTCAGAATATTTCATTGGCACTGGATGGAGAAGTGGGTAGGAGATGACAGGTAACATTTGTTTCCTAGACTTCATAACCGTAAAGAACTACATTCTCCGATCTGTAATCACAAGGAGTGTAGTCTGAAAAGAATCAAGCAAATATAAGTAAACAAGTTAATAAACATCAACACTACTGTAATTAGATGGGTGTTAAAACATTAATAACAGAAAGTTTCAAAAGTATTATATTCATATATGGTTTTCACCCTATGCATGTCAAGTGAACAGATTGAACTCAGAGACCCTGTATCTATAAACACAGATGACCACTTAGGAATAAATTTCAGTTCAAGTGGGAAAGAGACTACTTTTAGACTACAGAATATGAAATGTGACACTGTTGTTTAATGAAGTCTTTAAATATACTGTCAAAATAGTGTATACTGAAGAGTGTTGAGGAAACCCAGAACCTCATTTTTGGAGGAAAATACGTATCTCAGAATGGAAAGGAATCACAGGAAACTTCTATTTGGGATGACATAAAACAACCACATATAGAATTGTGCAAGTGCTCAAGCAAGTTGCCCGTGGCTGACAGCATAGGCAGTCATTCACAAAAAGCATTTATTTGTGCTTTTGTCATGTTGAAATTCAGGTGATCACACCTGATCACAACTCTACTTTGTGTTTAAGTATGTGTCCGTATTACATCTGGGTGAAGCATCATTTTACTATTGTTAAGGTGAAATATTCTTATAGTGCTTGCATTTAGTCTTGTATTCTACTGCATTTGGGATGGATGGCACTCATTAGAAATTATCATGTAGCTAGATAGGATAGCTAACTCTTTTCTGACAAGAAAAACCTCGACAACTGAAACAAGAAGCATTTAAATCAACTGATATACATAACATTTATCTCTGTGTATGTAAACAACGACATCAAAGACATGGAGTAGCAGGCACCCTACCACTGAGCAGCTGACTGAGAGCACAAAACAGCAGATGCAAACTGAAGCACTCAGTACATTAGTGTGGAAGCGAAAGATATAAACAGTCATGTTTGTGCAGTTACATGAGTCTGCATAGGTGAACTGAAGGTGAAAATAGTGCAATAAAAATGTTTGGGTACCAAATAATGGTAGATGGGATCAGACTCTTCAACTGTCTAATAAATCACAGCATTTCCTCCAGTAGACAGATGTGAGTTAAATTCCGTGGTTTATGATTCGGAAGAACATAAATTCTGAAGACGCATACATTCAGAGAGATTATGTGTCATGTCCCTTTCTGGTCTCAGTTGTCTTTTGTTAATATTGCCATTATCTAAAGGTCAAGAATCTGTTCCAAATACTGACGAAAGAACAAATTAAGCATTAATGTAACAAAAGTCTTCGTGTGACTAATAAATTCTGTATTGATGATAGAAAGTAAGACAATCCAGATCAGTTTTGACTGTAGAAGAACTTTTTATGCGTAGTTTATTCAACTCCTCTTTTTCTTAAGGATTTTTATTACTGTCTAATTAGACCCAAAAAAATTGTAACAGCTAATTTTATGTTACAGCCCCCATAGGCCAAACAATAGAAAATGCCTGTGAAGGAAAACTTGGCAATATGGCACAGAGTGCTCTGAAAATGAACCTTGTACTGACAGAATCCACAGAAAACACCACATATGCTCTTTGGTCAAGCCAGTCATTTAATTAAACCTGTAAAACAAAGTATTTTTCTGAGCAAGTAGTTCTTTATAAAGTTCCCTTTGTGAGCTGCTTCTAGATTTATCATTAGGAAATCAAAGGCTGGAGAGCTGAAGGGCGGGTTTCAGAGGTCATTAGTCACCCTCGAAGGCAAAATCCTAAGAGAGATAACAAAAGCACTTATGGAAGATGCCAGCTTGATCTATAGCTGAAAATCTCCAAGTAGGAGACTCCTAAACATTATAGGCAGTCAACATTGGTCTTGTCTTCTTTTATAATTAAAAAGATCTTATTTTTAACAAAGTAAAGCTCAGTGAACACAGAACAACTTCATTTTCTTCTTTTTTAAAGCAGCATTTAATGTAGTTGAAGACAGTTTTGTCTTGCCATAGTCTTCTCTTTTTCTCAACTAACTAAATTTTGTTTTTTCATTAGGTCAAAAATGGAGATGGGCCTGAAAATATACAGACATTTTGTGGTCAAAATGGACATAGTACTTCTCATGGAGCAGAATATTTACATAACACGACTGTAACTCTCTGTAGTAGAATCACAGAATGGTTTGGGTTGGCAGGGACCTTAAAGATCACCTAGTTCCAAGCGCCCTGCCATGGGCAGGGACACCCTCCACTAGACCAGGTTGCTCAAAGCCTCATCCAGCCTGGCCTTGAACACTTCCAGGGATGGGGCAGCCACAGCTTCTCTGGGCAACCTGTGCCAGTGTCTCACCACCCTCACGGTGAAGAATTTCTTCCTGATATCCAATCTAAATCTACACTCTTTCAGTTTAAAGCCATTATGCTTTGTCTTATCACTACATGCCCTGATAAAGAGCCTCACTCTGTCTTTCCTGTAGGCCCCCTTCAAGTACTGGAATGGTGTAATATGGTCTCCCCAGAGCCTTTTCTTCCCTCTGTTAAACAAGCCCAACTCCTTCAGGCTGTCCTCACAGGGGAGGTGCTCCAGCCCTCTGATCATCTTTGTGGCCCTCCTCTGGAACTGCTTGAGCTTAAGTCATAAATTGCTCCTGTTCAAATACAGTGCTTTCCTATATTGACTAGTATTTAATTTTTTCAGACCTTTCTCCAGTTTATCAAGACTATGTTGTATCCTAATCCTATCCTGCTGAGTGTTTGCAATTTTGCCTGCTTACTGTTCTCTGCAATCTGTGCTGGTTTTAATTCGGATCGAGTTAGTTTCCCTCACAGTAGCTAGCATGAGGCTGTTTTGGCTGTGCTAGGAAGAATACTGATAGCATACTAATTTTTTTAGTTGTTCCTAAGAAATGCTTATGTCAGCTCAAGAATTTGTTTCTGATACTGACCCTGTGTTCCCAGGTTCTTCTCTACAAGAAGCTGGGAGGAGACACAGTTCAGACAGCTGACCCAAAGTGTCCAAAGGGATATTTCATGCCATAAAATATTATGCACAGTATATAAGTTGGGGTTTGGATCAGGGGGAGGGTCTCTCTGTCTTGGGCTCTGGCTCTTGCTACTATGGGACCGGCTAGTTGTCGGTCAGTGGGTGATGAGCTGTTGTATCATTTGTTTTTTTTTACATTATTTTCATTACGTATTAGTAGTAGTATCAGTAATATTAGTATTATTAGTATTGTTAGTATTATTGGTATCCTTATTTTATTTAATTTACCTTCAATTATTAAATTGTTGTCATCTCAACGCACTAGTTTCCTTGTCTTTTCCTCCAATTCTACACCCCATCCCACTACGGAGGAGGGAGGTGAGTGAGCGCCTGTGTGGTACTTGGTTGCTGGCTGGGGTTAAACCACAACACAAGGTTAATACCCCTATTCCTCATCCTTGAAGTTCTTGGGGCTTTATTTTATTCTGTTTTTTAGATTAGACTCTTCTGATTGGAGTACACTGCACTCTATTTTCTGGCACGACTCCCTGTACCCCCTAGCCAATACATCTTCTTCCATCCCTACTAGTCCTGTATCCACCCTTCCTTTGTTATCTCCAGCCCTTAGCATTCCAAGCCTATTCTCTTCCCTCCTGAAGAACTGTATTCTGGAGGACATTGTGGTGCGTTGACCCTGGCTGGATGCCAGGTGCCCACCAAGCCACAATGAATGGTGTGGAGGAAAAAATATGATAGAAAAAACCACAGCCTTGTGGGTCAAGATAAAGGCAGCTAAGTAAGGAGAAAGCAAAGGCTGCATGCTGAAGCAAAGGAACATAAAGATTTATTCTCTACTTCCTGTCAGCAGGCGAAATCCAGCCATCTCCTGGGAAGCAGGACCCAGGGACTCACAGGACTCCCTTGTTTGTACTGAGACTCTCCTTAATGGCAAGATAGCAGAAGTTGAATGAGTCAATGCAGAGGACACTGGGCATGCAAGACACACTACTCAATATGAATTAAGTTTTAGGACAAGAATATTCACAACAGTTTGATTACTTTTAGTCAGAAAGGACATAATGACTAACAAATTGAAACCTTGGAATTTTCTCTTTAGTGGTTGTTCTTCCATGGAATTGACTTGGGTCTTTCATAGCATCAAACATCTAAAAGCATGCTCATTAACAACAGATGTATTCCTCAGCCTTCAAGGAAAACATATTTTTTCTTCACCTTTTGTCATATATATGGTACAGTAAATGAATGACGGGGGTAAATGATTCTATTAATACTAGCAAATTTAATCTACTGTATGCATAATGCTGTATTTTTTATCTATTTGAACTTCTGAATACTCTATTTTACAATTTCAAAATTAACACTATGTTCTCTCAGCACCAATTAAGTTAACCAAAAGCATCATACACAAAGGCATAAGCAAACAGTTTAGAATGGATTTTTTTTAAATAACAGCTGTCTCCCTAAGGAAGTCAGTGATCGCTTCTCTGAGGATGTTTATTAAGGGCTAAAATAACTGATAGGAACCAAATTGCTAGTCTTGTTTCTCTGCATTATCCCAGCTAATGAGTACTGTTTGGTAACTATTTGAAACAAGAAAATGAGATGCAGATTCCTTTATTTTCCACTCAAACATGCAAGTAAGACAAGCTGAAAATACATATTTATTTGATAAGGCGTTATTACAATAAACATTCTTAGCAATGTGTTGCATATCTTAATTACCTAATGATGAATGGCTTTCTCAGATCCCAAATGCATTCATTGTCTTAAAGGAAATATATGGCACCTCTTGTTAGTATTAAACAAATTATTTTACTTCATGGCTTTGGTTTCTTGAGCTTTGGACAAAAAGCTAAATGAGGTATTATATTGTAAATAGCTAGGAATAGATAAGCTTACCCCCCCTCCCGGCCTTGTTTTCCCCAGAGGGGAAGGCAAATACTAGTAACATTAATGATGATTACTCATTGCATGAAATTGAAGAATGAGAGCAAGTAACACTAAACTTATCTCATGTTTAGTATTCATAAAGTGGGGTCTTTTTTAAACAGCATGAGATTTAAGATCAAGTTCATTTCTGTCTGCAGTGGTCAAAACATCATGCTTCAGAAAAAGATAAAAGATAGATGTTTAGTTACATTCAGAAACTAGATAAAACTAAGAGATAGTGTGCTGCTCAGAAACATATTAAATTCTTATGTTATTGTTGATGATAGGATATGAAATGAGTCTGAAGGGAAAAAAAAAAATCACTGATAAAGGATAGAGATGAAAGTACTGTTTTAGAACCCCTTTCTGAACTTCTGCCATTCTTCAATTTTCAAATCACGATCCAATACTTTGTTGCATATTTTTCTGTTTCAAAACTGAAATAAGTTAGTGAATACTTGCCATTACTTCTGTTTGTCAGAAACATATTTTAATAAAAATGTAGAGGATTAATCAAATCAGAAATGACCAGTAGATAATTACTCATTGTAAGGGAATTGAACAGTGGAAGCATGATCCAAGAGCTTGTTTGCTAAGTCCATGTTATGCTCAGAATCAAAATATCTCTGTTAATTTATCTGGGGTTTTTTGTTTGGCTTGGTTTTTTGTTTTGTTTTGTTTGTATTTGGTGCATTTCTTGATTTTTTTTTTAATCAGAGGAATATAATTTTCCTTGTATATTAAGATTCAGTAAAGGAGAAAAGCCTATATAGTTTCATAATGCTTATTTCCCTATTGAAAGACACGTTGCATTTTTCCTTGGAGTTCTTCAACGTTTCTTAAAAAATTTTGTGTCCTTTAGTACTCCAATATAGATTTCTTTGTTTCTAGAAGCAAAAGAATTTAAATTAATTTAGAATGTATTGCATCGTCATGTTATGCATGCAAACTTACTGAAATTTTTCATTTAAGACTTTCCAAATTGAAAAGGTATTCATAAAGAAGGTAAAGAGGTAGTTATAGAGAACTTCTGTGAAGAGACTTACTTACATATTCATGGTATAAGCAGTTCTGTTTGAGAAAGGGAGGTATTCAAGAGGTAAATAGAAGAAGATTAGACTGAAAAAAATTAAATTTCATTCCTCCAAAATACCCCAACTCACAGAGGCATATCTACTAGCAGATTAAAAAATAAAACTGGTATATAGATACTAATTGTGCTGGGGAGCATGTAGCAGCCCTACTCACCAACGAGGAATTAACTACTCTGTAAGGAGAGAAAGCAATCTACGTGAATGTGCCATTTGGACATCACTAGTCATAAAATAGTATGCTTCTCCAGAGAAAGTTTACTTTCACTTTCAGGGACAATTTCCTTGCTCCCCTGCACATACCTTCTTTTATGATGTTCATGTTAGGCTTGTCACTGGACTGTTAATATCTTTCACAAAGCATTGGTTAGCCAGTCAGAAAATCCTTCTGTATATTAGTTTTATGAAAAGGGAGTATTAAAAGGTCAATGCCTCCTAAAATATTTTGGAAATTGTTTTTACTTTTGTGTTTTAGCTGTCTACAAGTTCAGAAAGCATTAATTCTGAACATACATGTTAATATGAAGTTATTGAAGATGAGGAAGTTAATTGGGATTCATTATCATTACTAAGCCAAAAAGGAATTAACTAATGAGTCTCATTAACTTTTGCTGGTGAACACAGGAATGCACCTTTTCTCTACTGTTAAGCAGAGTAGAAATTCATACAAACATTAATTGAGTTAACAAAGTATGATAGGCAAAGGGAATAAATGTGAAGCTTATGGATATTATTTTCTTTTTCACTATCCTTGAAACACAATGAAAGGAAAAAACAGTAGGAAGATGAGTCAAAGAAACTAGTAACTGAAGCATCAAAACCAGATGTTATACATGGTTTTTATTTTCCTCAGTTATGTCTGACTTCCATGCAGTCACAGGTAAATTTCTGGAATGGTTTAAATCTTTAGTAGAGAAAAGATTGAATTCAGATGCACAGTAATGACTCAATTGTGGTAGAAGAAATTAACATTTACAGACTCGTGTAAGAGCTGTAGAACTGCTAGCAGAGCTTCATAGAAGTGATTAAACTTTAAGAACCTCCACTACAGAGTAGCTACTTTATCAAATAGTAAGCAAAACAGAAAGTGGATATGATTTTTTATATGACTAGTGATAAACAGTATCACAGTTTGGCCATTGCCAATATTAAAAACTTCAATGAATTTTCACCTCAAGTGAATCTTTCTCTTTCTTGAAGATAATATTAATTTTACAAGCACATACTACTCACCTCAAAACACCAAAAAAATGATGTAATGATGACTGTTGTCAATGTGGGACAAATTCAACACCAATCCTAAAGCACTTGTCACCTACTGAATGAACACACTTGTTCAGTATCTGAAAGGATTTTTATCCAAAATGCCTTTGCATGTCTACATTGGATACTATTGGACTAATCTTTGATAGTTCTGAGGGTGGAAAAATTAGCACACTGGATCAAACCAAAGGGCCATCAAAGCCCCTGTACTCTGCAGAGCCAGTTAGTTTTCAGTAAGCATAAAGAGAATTGTCAGGGATGTATGGAAGGAAAATTTTACAAATTCAGAGCACACTGAAAGTTCTCTTTTTCCTTCTACAGACTTATAATTTTCAGAAACCATTCTTTTAGGGACCTTCTGATTCTCCCCCGCAATGAGATTGTGATGAACATTCTCATATTGTGTTCACTGAAACTGATGGCATAAAAAAAGACCTAGAATATAAATGGGAACAAGTTAACTCACAAGTGTAGGACAGAGAGATTGGATGAGATCAAACACATTTTTATAGAGCCTATAAACAACTGTTGAGGAAAAAGGCTTATTCCCAAGATGTAGCCTTGTTTACTTCACCCCCGGAGGACTGCCATCATATTGGATGTTTCCCTGTTCCTTTCTTAGACTTTTTAGAGACATGAATTTCATATGTTCCAAAGTGACTTCTTTCAAGAAGCTGTTTTTATGAAACTTGAACATAAGGGAGGTTTCAAGAGCTGATATATGGTGAAAAGAAACAGATTTTTGTGCCACAGTGATATAATCAAACCTATTTGGAATTAGGACAAACTTAGTAAAAACAAAGTGTGTAAGATCATGGTTTCAACTAGTAACAGTTAACATTATTGTTATGACAAATATCTAAAATAAAGAGAAGCAAAAGGAAGGGATGAGATTGTAGGTGTGAGCTGTACAGGTTTATCTGCCTTTAGCAAGAGTTTTTATAAACATCTTGGGGAAACAAAAGCAATGGGAAAACCTATACTCCCTGTTTTAATACCGAAAAAATCCCCACATCCCAAGGCTTGTTTTTTGTCTGAGACTGAGAAGAGTGAAGTCTGTTGAAAGTGTGGTTTGGTGGAAAAAGTACAGGAACCCAGAGCTATTAAAATTGCCAAGACTATAGGCAAGCGACCAAAAAGCAGCAAACACTGGAACTATGGAAAATTAAAAGTACTTCAGTCAAAGGGAAAAAAACCAATAACATGAGTCAAGCAGATGACATACCAGTAGAAGCAGAAGTTCTGAAATGGTGGCAAAACCACCAGTATTCAATCCAGCTAGGGAAACTTCGTATACAAAACTAACATACACAGTCAAGTAGCAGCTGTAGACAACACAGTCTTTTTCCTCCTATTACAAAGAGAAGTAGCATAACCTAACTTATACACCAGCTGCAGGAACATGAAATCACAATCAGACTCTCATTTCATTTATCTGTGGTCATTAACAGCGTTACTTCCATCTCGTTAGCTCATCAGCAGCATCCAATTTTATTTTGCCAAGGACTGCAAAGACCAAAGAGAAATGCCTCTGGGCTAGAGGCAAATATAAGATTGAGCAAATACAAAATTGAAATAAAATTGAAAATTTATTCCTGAATCCTAGAAGCTTGTTCATTACACAGATCTGGGGTGGGAGGTGGGGGTAGAGAGAAGTTAAAAAAAAAAAAAAGTAGACATGAAAGCTAGAATTTGTCACATTTTCTTTTTCTTTCTCTTTTTTTTTTTTTTTTTTAATTCTGCCTGTAAGAATTAAAGTTCTCAGAATAACAAAAGTTGCTATTGCAGTAAAAGACAAATAGGGTTATAGCTATAAGAAACAACTATAGTTTCATACTGTTTTAGAAACAAGAAAGTCTAACTTCAAATTGGTAGGGATCTGATATTGTCTGATATGAAATAAGAAATTCTTCCATCTAACTGGTGGAGTGCATTGCCTGAACACCAATCACAAGTTTGCACGCAAAGTATACTGTCCTTACAAAGATACTCCTCTCATCATCTATGTATGTGGCTTTGAACAGTAAAGCTGAAAACTGAAAAACGGTTCTTGATAGAAGAGGTTATGCGAATTTTGTTGATTGCATGCAAAAGTACAAAGTGAAATGGAAAAAAAAAGAACATAAATATCACAGGGCATATTTTACTGTTCATCACTGGGGAGGATCCTTGACTTCTGTTTAAGAGCTGCACTGTAAAGAGCGCTATCTATCTTACTTGTTGTTACAAGACATGTCAATGTAGATCTAGGACTAAGTGTTTAAACTAGTCTTTCTGGCTCCTTGGAGTCATCTTCTTATCATCTTTTTATTAGAGATGTAATTTTTCATGAGTGCCCATTGACGTCCTACACATTCAACTCCATTTAGCAGAAAATACACTTTGAGAAAATGGGGTCCTAAATCTCAGTTTCCTGTTTGAGTTAGTCTTAGGCAATAAGCAGTGGTGGATACTTCTGGTTTCTGCCTGGGTTTAAGATCTTCTCATTGTAATTATCTTTAATGATTCTTGGCATGCAGCAGTCTAGCATCACAAAAGTGCTTCCTTCTCAGACTGACAATCAAAGTAATTTTAAACCCAGTTCTCCACATATCTGTTCTCTGTTCTCTTCTCCTCACGTTATCATTTGTTCAACTGTCTTTGGGCACAGACAGCTGGTGTAAAGAAGAAGAATTAATTTTCCAAATTTAGCACTGATATTAAGAGGTTGGAAGTGTAGACATATCATTTTTGAAGTCATTAGTTAAATTCAAGCCCATTGCCAACCCTAATAAAGGATTATAATTTTGCCGACATGGAGAATGAGCTTCAAAAGACATAAATAACACTGAGCACTTCATAACTGAATGGACAAATCATGACAACCACGGGACGATAGAAAAACCTTGTGTGCATTATAAGAAATCCAAACTACGTGACAAATGACATATAACTTCAATTGTAAAACCTCCAAGAGAACTTGGAAACGAATTATTTTAACTCCTTTCTCAAACAATGGGCTTACCTTATATGGCTTTATATGCCTGTGTCACTATGCCCATTTATTCAGCAACATAAATATAGCTTTTAAAAGTTTTTTTCCTTACTGCAGAAGGATCAGGATTTTGTTAGTCCATGGACTGTACTCACAGTAGTGCACAACAAAGCAGCAAGCTGTATATTTTGGTAAGGGCAAAACACCCGTTAGATTCTGGGAACAGGGAATCGGTCTCATTAGAAAGATTTCAGCAGGCCCATTATTTTCGCTGAGCTTCCATGCCAACTCACCGAGAAGCTAAAATGTACCATAGGTTAACAATTTAATTCCGGTAAAACTTCAAATTAATACTCTTGAACTTTTTCTGAGCCTTCACTGCTTAAGGGAAGCTCCCTTATAGATAGACAGATAGATGGATAGATGGATGGATGGATAGACAGACAGAGAGATAGGTAAGAAACTCTCCTTATTGCACCGTAGTTTTATTTTGGTACTCTGAAACACCCTGTGAGAGCCATGAGCCATGCTTATCTTGCAACAACAGTGGTCTTGAATGCTGGACTGGGTTCTGCTGCTGACTTTGGGCTTGCTTTCTCTCCACATACTTGGACAGAAAAGCCTGCAGCAAGTGGATTTAAGTACCATTACTTCCATTTTGCCACCAATTCATAGCACTATTTAAGCTGAAACTAATCTGATTCCTTGGCATAGATGATAAGTGATGCCCCACATAGTTCCCTCCTATAGATCCTCCATATGGTTCTCAGACTTGAAGCATCCTTTATTACAATCTCTGTTAGTGATTGTAAGTGAACAATTAGTAATTACCCTTCAAGAGACACAGAGGACTCTACCATTAAAAAGAAATGAGAGAAGTAAAAAGGGAAAAAATATCAAATAAACTGAACCAAATGAAATTATTGATAAAGACATACTTCCAAATGCCATCTGTAACAGGAATAATGACAATATGTGCCTGGAATGACTTATCATAAAAGGATTCAAATCAAAACTTATTTTCCTTTTCTTTTTCTTTGTTGACAGCAGATGTTGTGAGCATTAAAAGCAGACAGTAAATGTGTTGAGAGATGTAATAAATTGAGACTCTGGAATGACTGACACTTTGGAGTTGTAGGGAATTGATTGATGAAGAGATGATCAAGTTTACTGACTTTGAAGCTATCTTTGTTGAGTTCATAAAAAGGAGATGCTGACTCAGAGTTTGATTAATGGTTTTATCTAGGAGCTGAATTATTCAACAGTTAAAAATACACTTTAAAAAGAAGAGAAAGAAAATAATAGGGATCTTGTTGGTCTGTTCTACCTATAGAAACAGTCTAACTTTGCCAAGACTTAACTTGTATTGTTGGTAATAATAGGTGATGAACATTTATATAAAGTTCACACAAACGTGAACGACAAGGACAGAATTACTTTATGTTTAACAGATGTCAGTGTCTCAGCATTAAATCCTGTTTATTTACAGCAGATAATAACAATGTCAGATAATAACAATGTCTTGCAGTCTCTCTCTAACTGATACTAGTGACTTCAGCTGTCTATTGAATACATAACCTTGTCTTTGCTATCATGTCAGCAAAGATAGACTTTTAAAATGAAATTCCAGCTGCTACATCAATCTTTGCTTTTAAAAGCAAATAATTTTTTTCATTTAGATTTCGATATTGGAAAGCTGACAAAGGACACCAGACGGGAATTTCCACAGGACATGTTTTTTCCAAAGAGTGGGAACAGCTGTTGTTTTGCTGTGCCAAGGAATTATTTTGGAGATGTGCTAAAGGCACAGTATTTGTGTCAAGCTGGTCACAATTATGGACTGATGCCATTCTTTCATGCTGGACTTGACCCTCTGACTTGGATGGAGTAATGCTGCAGGACAAATGCTGCACACATGGCATGGAATCCCGCAGACAGATGCTGTGCTACACTAGGTATGTTGTTGTTCTTCAGTAATACTGTAAACTAATAAGATCACAGAGATATAGGATATTAAAATTCATGATTACTGACTGATCACAATGCAGAGAAGTTCATGCCAGCTTACTGCAACATGAAGTAACTTACTAATGTTTTCTGAACCTGGCATCATCCTTTGGCTTAAAGTTGAATTAGTGTTGGATGAAGCCACCTTAGTACACCTGTGACACCTCCTAATTCACAGCATTAGTGAAGATAATTGCAATGTTTTAATTAAGAATGGTGTGTCATTGAGCATCAAGGAATAACTGTTTCTTCCATTAAAAAAAAATCTGTTTCTCCCATGCACTTGTAATTATGATTATGATTGTTACTGAAGTATCCCAGGGCTTTCCACAAAACTGTAATTGGTTTGGTGATGATCCATGCTTTGGTTATGCAGGCAAAGGGAACCGATGTCTTGTCTAAGAGGCACTAAGATAGCCCATTACTCTTGCCTCACCTTCTTTGTCCCCCTTCAACTCCCTTGGCTCCCATCCAGTACCAAAGGGATGCCTTTCTCTTGGCAACAAGTTACAGTCCATTCTGGAAGCACCCTGAGGGTGCATAGCTGACAGTAGAGAACACAAACAACAGTCAATCTGGTTGGTGGCAGACTGATTGGTAGCAGATCTAATGTGTGATTTTGTAAGTACTGTCTCTTCTGGACCTAGTTGAGGAACAAGTCTAGTTTCCTGAGAGAGGTGGTGAGGTGGGCACAATGTCTTGTTTGCCTTCCTCACGATGAAGGACGCAGCTATGGTTCTGCTTTTAGTTCTCTCATGGGGCCTTCTGTTTCTGTGCAGGGTAGTCCTGCTGAGTATTGTGTTTTGTAAAGGTCTTGGTGATATAGAGCTGAGTATGAGCCTTGAAGGTCTTTCTGAAGAAGTACATAGTGATAGTTGTAGTGAAGGAGTTAGCCTACGTATACAAGAGCTATACAAGAAGGAGATTGAGAGATGGTGTCACATATCTTCTATGGAAACACCTTTCACACTGGTGCAATGACCTGAAAAGATTTGCAGGAAAGCAATTTCTCCATCTGGCATCTTAGAGTGCTTCCTTATATATAAGCAGAGGAGAAAGATGCTTGCCCTTGAACAGCTGAATGATGACTAAAAGCAGGCATCTAGTCTGGACATGGTGTCTCACCTAATTTTGGACTACCCTTTCAGTCAGACAAATTGTACCCATAGTGGGAAAGGAAATAACATCTGAAAGCCTTATGAGCTTTCACTGTCACTACTCTGCATAGTAAATGCACAAGGAAAAGCAGATGGTGGGTATTTTAATGCCTTCACATATCTGCGTATCTAGGGATGAGAGATTCTCATCACTGTTACTGTCTGAGAAAGTTCCTGAGCTTTCAGAATTTGCTTTCTGAGCAAATTTCTATTTAAATTCTCACAGCGCATCCAGGTTTTGTTGGTTTTTCTTTTTCTTGGGTTTTGTGTGTGTGTGTGTGGGTGGGTTTAGTGCAACAAATTTGTAGGGGAAAAGCAAAGTTCCTTGACAAGAGAATTTACATCTTTTATATTTTTCTCTTTCATCTATTTTAGTTAAATTGTCAAAATATGCCTCTCTCTTGATAACCAGAAATTATGTGGGTGTCTCTATATAAGGAAAATGATTTTGGTTTTAATTGTGGCAGCATCTGGGGGAGTGTCCAATCTTGTAAGTAGCTCATGCCTATCTAATTTAAAGAGCTGCCAGCTGGTTCAAACTATGCACAGGAGCTTTATTTTCTTTACTGCAGGAAATGGAAGGATTCCACTGGAGAAAGTCATGTCTGAACAGCACTTAGGGTTACTCGTTGGGGTATGGCGACAGCTTCATGGCGTTACAATATGACGCACTTCACTGAAAGCTCTGTTTCATAACACTAGGCTTATTTTTTGAACGTATGTGACCTGGCAGCTATTGCCTATGTATTCAGATCAGCTGTTTACAAAATCAAGAGAAAAATAAGTATTTCTTCTTCACAGCATGTGTCACTCATCCCAAATTCTTTCATTTTAAATGTTGAATACTTGTAATTTATGTTATCAATATGTTGTGGGGCTTTTGCCTAATGCACAAAAAAAAGAACACTATTATTTTAATAGATTCTCTGGCCATGGTAAGACTAAACTCCAGTTATTTGAAAGCCAGCTAAGCTCTGAAGAAAGCATCTACAGTCCAAAGCTTACTACAGAAAACTTTCAGACGAAATGACAAATACATTTTACATTTGTAAATCAAAACACACGAAATTACTGAAAATTAAAATCAACTTTTCAGTATGCTCATGATAAGGTAACAATGCAAAGAAAGCTTGCTTTATATACGTCCAAAGTCAAGCTCCTACTTTCTTCAATGCACTGATTTCTGGAATAGGGGCTGACAGAAACTTAATGAACACGATATTCAGGAAAGTGTACTTTGAAGTTTCTTAAGTGCTAATGGAAACTTTTGAGATTAATTGTTCTTTATAAGGGGAGGGAGAAATCAAAGCTTGTACTTATTTATTTGACAACATGTTGTTTGGATTGTACTTTCATCTTAAAATGTTTGTTTTCACATCACTGGAACATATTTTACTTCTGTTGTTCCAAAGTATTGCTCTTTTATCTATCTGTTTTTATTCAGGACTTTTACATTTTTTAACATAAAGCTAAGTTTTAAAACAATTTGTAAAATATTTCATTGAAAAATACGTATTTTTAATTTGTGCACTTGCTTTTTTCCCCTGACTGCAGCAATAAACTAGGAAGGCTTCTGTGGATATATGAGTTTTGAGAAATGCAGTCAGAATGACTTAGACCTTTAAGATTATGAAGATTTGAGAAGCCTGTTTCCTTTCTGAAACCAAAAAAACTGAATTAAAGATATTTGAATCTGCAAGCAATTTTGGAGTTTCACATAGGGAAAAGTCTGCTTAGTTAATTCTTTCCATCTTTCTATCACAGTTGCTAACACAGTTTCCAGAAATTTCTTATGTTTTAGTTCAGTCTAGTTTTAGAAGACTCCAGAGAGAGCCATTCTAAAGGTCTCGAGAGGGATAATTACCCCACGGACCGGCAGACCTCTTGGTGGGCAGGCAAAGTGAATCCATGCCTCCCCGTGGGCATCCTACTGCGACTGATTCCTGCTGTGACTGGACTGGCAGAGCCCTCTCAGCACCTCTACTTCTGAATACATTGACCAGGGAGCTCAGTATAATGAGCAATCGGACTGAAAACTTACTTGAATCTGAGGACAAGTTGCTATGTGAGTTAAAGGTGCTCTAAATCTCTTAGGAGCACATCCTTGCTTCAGACATCATGATGGGTGTCCCAGTGTGGGCAGGAAATATGCCTATTCTCTGATAGCTAAAAATTCTACTCCTCATGCCTAGGATGTTTCATTAAAACCCAGTAAAATATTTGCAAAGTCAGACAGTGACCTAGTGCATAGATGATGATTTTGCAAACCCTGGAAATAATGGGCAACCATAAAAAAAGTCAAACCCAAAAGGCTTGTGTTAGTGCACCTTAAATTCCATGTGCACTCAAGACTTAAATCTATACCTATTCAAACAAGTCTTACTTAAAGATGTTGTAAATCACCAATTTGCATCCTGACCCCTGGTTTTCCTTAAAATACAACATAAAAAAATATATTAGTGTACATAGGGTTCTTCCAAGAGCAGTAATACTTGCAATTTTTACTTTTGTGGTAACAAAAGTTATGGATAGTACTGTAAATACAGTCGATGCATATAAATTGTTTCTCCACATTGTAATAATGTGTGCATGAGCAGCTTCTCTTTTCATGCTTGAATGAGCAGAATATCATACTGTAAGAAACATAATTTATCCTCACATTTATTTATTACAAAAACAAGCCATTATACATGCTTTAACAACCAGTAATGTGTAATCTATTCCTTTATATTTCTGTGCTTGCAAATTGTGCTTGAAGGGCTGAGAGTCACATATTTCATCTGGAGCCTCACTAAATATGTTCTGGATGAAACGCCAATAATAAATGTGAAAAGGAAGGATGTGCTACTCCTCTCCTGTTCTGGGTTTAGGTGTGTGGGCTTTGGTAGTGGGGGATAGGCTACAGGGGTGGCTCCTGAGAGAAGCTGCCAGAAGTTTTCCCAGCTCCAAGTCAGAACCACCTCTGGCCACGTCCAAGTCAGTCAGCAATGGTGCTAAGTTTTTTAAGAGGGGAAAAAAACTGCTGTGGGAACCTGCAGAGGAGGGAGGAGTGGGATGTAGGAGACACAACCAGGGAGACACCAAACATCAGTGCAGAAAGGCGGGGAGGAGGTGGCCGGAGCAGAGGATCCCCTGCAGCCCATGGTAAGAGGGCAGGCTGTGCCCCTGCAGCCATGGAGGGTCACGGGGGAGCAGAGACCCCTTGCAGCCTAGGGAGGACCTTATGCGGCTCCTGAAGAGTCCGTGATTCCATAGGAAGCCCACGCTGGAGCAAGGGAAGAGTCTGAAGGAGCGGTAGAGAAAACGTGATGTACTGACTGCACAACCGGCTCCCTGTCGCCTCGATCCACTGTGAGAGAGAAGGCAGAGAAATGGTAACCAAAGCTAAGCTTGGGAAGAAGGGAGGGGTGGGAGGAAGGTGCTTTTAGATTTGGTTTTATTTCTCATTATCCTACTCTGACTTGACCGGTAAAAAATTAAACTGATTTTTCGTTCCCACGCTGAGTCTGTTTTGCCTGTGACCACAACTGATGAGTGATCCTTCCCTGTCCTTGTCTTGACCCACGAGCCTTTCCTTATATTTTCATCTCTCCATCCCACCAGGAGGAGGAGCAAGCAAGTGCCTGTTTGGTGCTTAGTTGCTGGCGGGGCCTAAACCATGACAGTAACCCCTGACATCTTCTTGCCAAGTATACATCACCATGATATTAAAACGTAGCATTTGACAGAGAAAATAAGGATTGCACAAAGAGTGTTGCAGTAAGAAGTAGGAACTCTAACCTCAGTGATATAGTAAACGTGCAAAGACAATATTTCACAGAGGGTGCTTGGCAGGCTACGCCCCTAACGCTGTTCACTTCTCTGGTACAGCTGATTCTTTCTTGCAGCTACCCACAGTGCTCACTGATAAAGGGAAGTACCAATGTTGGCCTACAACAAATTCCTTTTCTTTATTCTAACTTATTGTTCATAGTTTCAATGCAAGAGTGAGTTTTCTCATTGATTAGTATAATACTGAGCATAACTTTCAGCTGTGAACATTTTTTTTTATCACTCGTCTACTAACAGATTAGCTAGTTCGTGTTAAATCAAGAAGGGTCAGAATTAATTTTCAATCTATTCAGACTGAAAGGTTCAGAAGTCTACTGCATGAGTTTGCATTTAGTTGGGTTATTCTTTTAAAAATATAAATGAGACATCAAGTTTCTTTAAGAGAATCTGGTAATTTTGAAAAAATATCAAATTATCAGAAAGAGAAAAATTATCTTTTTACTTAAAATTATAACAATATCGATAGTGACATAATAAACTCCTTCTATCTGTTCCAGAATTCTGATTTTGTTTGATTTATGGCCGAAGTTGAGTTCAGTTTTTATAGTATTCAATGCTGCCCACGACACTATATTCAGGAGATAGACCACAGAGACGTCAAAGGAAAAGTGTTGTTGGTGCATTTCATGATAAAACATAACTTTGTGCTGAAAAATACACTGGTACAATCCATTCACATCACATTGGCAACAGAACAGCCATCAAAGAAAAATATTTTTATTGTCTTGAAATGTTATTTTGTCAATACAAAACAAAACTGTGAACACTCATTTAGGAAAGATTTTGACAGATTTTTTTTTTTTTTATAGTCATGTGAATTTTCCCTGGCTATCTTTCACTTCCACATAAATTCTCAATCCTCCAGATGACACAAAAATAGCAGGAAAGGCCTACAAGCCTTATAAGACCCAAAGAACATTTAGAAGATCACAGGCTTGAGCTGTCTCCTGCTTTGGATTTGCAAAATGTTTTCATTCTGTTTGAAAGTGATTATTAATGGAAATCAAAGTAATTGCAGACAATTCATGATCAGTAACAAGGATTCAATGAATGTCTAAGATTACCTTGTCCAAGTAGGATAGTTAATTTGAGGGATAAAAAGTATGGGAAGAACCCAAGGAATAGCAGTAGGTACATATTCTCTTATGTATTCTCCAAAAGGCTGAGATCCAACATTTATTCCAAAATGAAATTAAACAATTTTGTGATTACCTTCAAACATTCGTCATTTAATTTCTTGAACATTTAATGAGACAAATTATCCATGTCTGCTGGAAGAAGTTCTGAAAACCAGTTTATACCTCTTCAGGTTCATTATCTGAATCTAAAATTGTTATATGAATTATTTCCAACCCAATTTTCAAGAACAGAACTAAGTTAAAAAAAAAAAAAAAATCTTATATAGCAAAAATTCAGTTACAGATTTACCACCACATCTATTATTAGCAAATCTCATCTATCTTCAACAATCTTAAATCACTTTTAATTAATCCAGATATTGCAAGATAAATCCCATTACAGCTGATGCTTTCTGTCTTATCCCATGTCTTGTACAAAGTATTTTTATTATTAACGTCTCTGACATTGATTCTCTGAATTCACAGTTTTGACTTAAGTGGAAAAGGGCTTGGATTTTGTGGTCTACATCTGCTCATTATGAGGAACTTGTCATGGTATTAAAATCTTTTGCTGATTGCATATCGTTACAGGGATTCAAGAGAATGACTGAAAGGCTTTTAATGCCAGATCTGATACGATGGACCTTCTTATAGGATGACAAAGACACACAGGGTAGGATTATTCTCACCTAATTTAGCTGTTCCTAATCACCAGAAAGAAGTGGTTCCTTAGGCTTAACCCTACTCACTGTGCTGGTTTTAGCATGGCTAGAGTTAATTTTCTTCACAGTAGCTAGTATGAGGCTGTGTTTTGGATTTATGCCGAGATGAATATTGCTAACATCCTAATATTTTTAGTTGTTGTTAAGAAATGTTATATTAAGGACTTTTTCAGTTTCTGATACTGCCCCTGTGTTCCCAGCTTCTTCTCTATGAGAAGCCGGGAGGGGACACAGTCAGAACATCTGACCCAAACTGAACAAAGAGGCATTTCATTCCATAAAATGTCATGCCTAGTAGATAAGGTGGGGGTGGGTCAGAGGTCTCTCTCTCTCTGTCGCTGTCTCTCGCTTGTTGGGTCTCATTCTGGCTGGCATGCTCTCTCTCTCTTGGGCTCTGTCTGCCCCTTGGCCTCTGGCTCTTGCTACTCAGGAACAGGTTGGGCATCAGTTGGCAGGTGGTGAGCAGTTTATGGTTTGTTTTATTTTCCATTATTTTCATTACATATTATTATTAGTAATATTAGTATTATTAATATTGTTAGTATTAGTAGTACCATTATTTTATTTACTTTATTTTCAATTATTAGATTGTTCTTATCTCAACCCACGAACTTCCTTCTCTTTTCCTCTGATTCGCCCCCTCCACTGATGGAGGGCGGAGGTGAGCTAGTGGCTACGTTTTCTTGATTGCTGGCTGGGATTAAATCATGACACTCACATTAAACAAATCCTTACAATGGAAATATGTATTTGGACATCTGTCTTTGTCCATTGACTAAAAAGAAAATTGAGGAGGTGACAAACTTCACACTGAAGAAGACACAAAAGTAAATAACTGTGAGTGATAAAATGCTCTATATCATTCCTGCTAATATTTTCCATACCGTGCTATGAAATTAAGAATTTTTCATTTAATTTACCAATCAACAGGAAAAAAGTTAAACCTTTGTAGAGCACAGCTCAATTGGATTTCAGTGAAGAACGAAGCAGAGAACTATTCTAGTTGTTAGTTTTGAGAAATAAAATAATAACTGTCATTCAGAAGGATAGTAATAAAAGCCTTCAAAAACATCAGCTGCTTATAGTTCCAGGCATAGATTTAAAGTGAGGTTTAGATCATTACTAAAGCAGGGAATAAAGAAGGTCCAGATAGTGAATTGTCAGCATTATGTACAGTTCTTTCAACTCATATAAAAAATGTATTACAAGCCATGTGGTCTGAAAGTATGTTTTCTTGGCTGATTAATCTTTATTTATGCTAACAGGGGTAAGCTCAGTGTTCAGTGACTCGATGAAAATTAATTAACTTAATAATTTTATTGAGATGGAATTTGGAGACATGTTAATTGCCAAAATAAAAATACGCTGACACTGATACTGAGATTGCTACTGGAACTTTTACTGCTGCTCTGGCAGGAGGTCAGTGGGGGTATCCCCTTCTCCTCCCATCTCTCCCCAAAGTCTTGGTGGAGGCAGTAAGGGGGAGCAGAGGCAGGGGAAGCCAGGGGCATCTGGAGGTGTTCCCACGAGTATGCAGCATTGACTGCTCCACACCCTTTCCTCCTCCTCCAGGTGCCTGCAAACAGTCACCCCAGGGAGCAGGAACACCCTTCCACAGAGCCTCCGCAAGTCTCCTTGCAAATGCCAGACTTACCCATGGTGTCACAAGCCATTTCTGCTTCCCCACCTCCTGAGCTCTGCACATGGCAATTCACTGTTGCTAGTTCTCTTACCACATGGAAGACTATCTTGATTTAATAGATTAAACACAGATTTTAGAAAGTATGTGTGTTCAAGTATTTTGCTGAAATAGGGCTTAAATATCATTATTTGTTCCCTGGGGACATGCTGTTGTGATTCTTGGCTGCATTATTTGTTATTTATACTGCACCATCAATGTGTAGTAGTCAGCAAACAAATGCTTCAGTCTTATTTGAACATCTGCTTAACCTCTTCCATTATTCTAAATTTGATTGTTACAAAGAAACAAAGGAAAACAAAAAAAGAGAAGTAGATGACATCTTGGGGCAAACAATCCTGCAGCACTGAATAAGGATTGTGCCATATCAATGTCAATAAAAATATATGAGAGGTTGGACTGATGTATGGCCTAGCATCACTGAGTCACCACTCCCAGCCAGTCCCTTGAAAAAGGCTTTCTGTTGTCTCTGAGATGGAAAACATTTTTTTTTCTAGAACTGGAGTCCTGTAACTCCCTGTCAAGCGAGGCTGCCCATCCTGTTCTTAAGTGAGCTGGGAAGTCATCTTCATCCCAAACACCCAGATGTAAGACCTGGCAATCCTGTAGCAGTTTATCACTGAACAGTATTTAAAAGAGAGCTTTTAAAGATTATGGTAGTCATCTTTATCTTCAGTCGTATCCTCGGTCAGATGTATACTAATGGCCGAACGGAAGATGGTGAGCAGACCTGTTCATATAGCAGTACCTAGTTAAGTGAGAACTCATGTGAACAGCACTGTATAAATGTCCCTATGTCACTATCCCAAGGTTATCACAACTAGAAAATAAAAGTCTTTATTTAATAATTACATTCTTATGAAATATTTTTACATATATTACTGGTTTATTTTTCCGTGAAAAACAGTAAAACACTGACTAATTACCCAGCATCTACACATAATAATTTCTGGCAAAGCATACAGAGTTGCCAGAAAAAAAAAAGGGGGGAAAGAAATTAACCCCCATTTCCTTCGACATGACCAGTCAGGTCTGAGGTACCACACTGCTTCAGTGATCTCTGCAGACCACAGCGTTTCTTTACAGGGGGAAAAGCTTTGGCAGGCAGACTCACACACCTTTTCCTTGCTCTGTGTGACCTTTTACATCTGGGAGAGTGAGGGAACTAATAATAAGATGGATTAATACACATAGGATCTAAGGAAAGCTGTAGATTAATAGGAGTGCTTTAAATGAACCTATCTGTTCCCTGCTTGGAGGTAGAGAGACCAAACTCAGTGTGGAAAACAGAGAAACAAACAAGATACACCAAACCCAGTATGTTTTCTCTATAGTTTGGTCTTGGATATAATTCTTCATGTGTTCCATTCAAACACAAAAACTTACAGTCCACACTGATGAAGAGCTCTCCACCCCAGACAAATGTAAATGTTACCACTGAAATCATACTTCCCTTCAAACCGGTCACCTGCACGATTTGCAAGAGAAGTATTTTGTCCAGTGAAGATATTCAGATTTCCAGCAATTCTTCAAACGTTTCTAAAAGAAGTATGTTCTTCAACATATAAATAGATATTGAAATAATTACTGACCACTTAACAAGCACTACTTGAGTAAACTGAGGTTCAAGCAGCTGCACTGTGAAACATTTAGCTATCCTGAATGACTCAGCTGAGGACAAGATCTTCTCGCTCAGCTCTGCAAGAGAAGGCCATATTGAGAGAAGCACGAGTGAAGATGCAGGAGGAGTCTAAGCTGTACAGGTCCTGAAAGTATGTTTTCTTTCGTTAGCTGTGTGGGAAGGTGTGTTAGGCTGCTTGTGTTCTGGATGAACTGGATGGGAGTGCAAGCTGGAGAAGACAGAGAAAGAAAGGAAGCTCGTATTTTTCTGAAAATTTTATGACTTGAATTTAGAAGAGTTCTTGATTTTGCTTTCCATTATGTGTGGACATATACTATGTTCAGGCTGCATAAATTGGTTTACTCCTACATGAAGACTCAACACATATTTACAAAATAAAATATGTGTAATTAATTAGAGGAAAATACACAAAACTATCACCAAATCTCCTGCATAATTAGAACAGTCATGTTGCTGTGCTGTAGTCAATAAAACTTTAATTTGCTTTTCATAAGTCAATAAACTGTATATGGTATGTTTTCTACTGAAAAATTAAAAGACCCTCTGGAAACTTCATTCCCAAATATATGTATGTATATACATGTTATTATGTAATTTGTCAAATAATAAATCTCTGTGGAGGACAAATGCATTAGTCAACAATGTCATGCTGTTGTGAAAAAGCATCATATTGGGATGAATAAACAGGCATACAGACTGCAAGACACACAGTAATTACTGTTTTCAGTATGTGTGATGCCTTAGGTAATGTACTGTGTTCATTTTGGGCACCACAATTCAAGAATGAAGTGGACCATTTGGACAGCAAAAAGATTGATCAAACATCTGAAAGTTATGACTTCTGGAGAAAGAGAGAACACACCGGGGTTATTAAGCTTACAAAAAAGAAAATTTAAGGGAGACACAGTAACAGACTTCCATTATGTGCTGCCTTCTGCCAGGGATGATTAATCTACTCTCCTGTCCCTGCTGAACAGGCCAGGAAATAGTGGCCTTAAATTGCAGAAAGGAAGACTCAGGTTAGACACTTGGTGGTGGGGGGGTGGGGGGGTGTGTGTGTGTAGAAAAATATTCTAAAGCACTAGGAACCACTATAATAAGGTTTGCAGTGGTTAAGAAGCTCTAAGGAAGGAAAATTTCTAAGGTGTAGATTAGAAAAATATTTTTCAGAAAGGACTCAGATATGTATGAAATTGTCTTGAAGGCAAGGACTGTCTTAATATTGTTTCTCTCATTTTTATTCCCTGATACTGAGACTTCTGAGCAGTTCTCTTTGCTTAGTTTCCAGCCTGTGTTAAGAGGAGACTGAAATGTTCTTTTCTCTTATCTGAAGCACAGGGTATTTCACTCAGACCAAATATTCATTTAGCCAAATATTCAGTGTCTGGCAATGGATCCTTAGAAGTGCAGGACAAATAACAAAACTTATAGAGAGAAATTCTTACATTTACTTATTTTAAAGCTAGTAATTATTGTACCAGTCTTACTGATGGACTCCCTGAGCATAATAGTACACACAGGTAATTGTTTTTAACAACACAGAGATGGATTTATCTTCTGTGTATTTGTTTAATTACTTTAGAACAATCAAACCTGAAAGCTAAAACTTGTACCTCAGATTAGGACTTCAAGAAACAGACACTTTTATGATGAAATAGAGGCAAAACTGAGTATTAACTTAGAAGGCTTAATCAGCCTGCTCTGAGGTTTGAAAAGTAACCACAGGTATGAATAATGTTTTCTCCTCCCTTCAGAAACCTGATGATTTTTATGTGAATTTAGTTTAACTATTTTGCCAATCAATAAAATAAAAATGAGACAGAAAAATGTACTATGAGAGTTTTTTCATTTTGGTATCACAAATGGGTGATGATGGGCATACTATCCCATAGTTATGCATCATTAGCCTGAATGGTAAAAAACAAGCTGGAAAAAAAAAAAAAAAAGGTAAAGCTGTTTATGAGCATGTGTGTTGCTCACCAGACTTTAGAATAAGTAAATCAACACAGAATTGATGAAGACGGTAGAACTGTGCCACTTTCCTTCAGCCAGTGGTCTGTAACTGTATGTGTACAGAAAGGCTTTAATAAAATAAAATTTAAGTAATCTTATTCTCTTAGAACCTAAGAAGTCAAACATGACTTGGCCATCTCTGTACACCTGAGAAATTATTTGCTTCACAGAAAGAAGTAAATGTTTTGCTAGGAAAATATTTTTGCACAGTATATATTCTGAGAAATTCCAAGTGGTCATGTCATTGAAAATTACAGGCATGTTTTAAAGTGCTCATAGGCTTACCCTTTCTTTGATTTCTTTGGGAAGAATATTGGATGACTTAGTTCTGAGTCTCATAGATTGAATTGTGGAATTTTGAGGAATACTGTCAGTGAGAAAAAGAATTCAGTAGGTTAGTCTAAACAGAATTAGCTTTCAGACAGCCTGGTAAAAAAAATTTACTGTGTAGGTTTGATCCTCATTGCCTGAAAGAGAGTAATGTGTTCAACTGGTCTTTCAAGTTACTGGTCATCCTGAAACCTTTGACCACATCTTTACTTCTAGAAGTAAGCAGAAAGTGAGATTCAGAATTTTCTCATGAAATTTATCCTTCCTTGAAAAAAACAAAATATAAATAAGATATAAAAAACCCCATAAGACCAAACTTAACTGCTAGCAATCCTTTGAAAAAAGATAGTGTTCCTTGACCTCTGCAACTGCCGCCTGAAAAAGCTGCTTCTTGATATGTAACCCATACATTACCTTTTACTTCCTAACCAAATGCTAATGGTTGATGTGCTGTTCAGAAATGGATCTTTGTTATATTTTCATTTCAAAATTAAGCAAAATTCTTAACTGCATTCTTATACAGCCCAGAGTGACATAAACTGATATTGTAATTTATCCTACTCTCCTTATAAGCTGTTCTTATCTTATCTGATTAGTTCTGTAGTCACAATCTGCTGTAAACATCTGGCTGAAATATTTGTTGTATGATTACATGATTATGTATCCCGAATATAAAATAAAAAATTATTTAAAAGGAAGAGTGGAATGAAAAGAAACACGTGCCCTCAACAGTTGTGTAAACTGGGTTCTAAATTGAACTTTTTCCTTATAAATCGTAGTAGATAAATACAAATCTTTAAAAGGTCACTTCTGTCATTTTTCATTGTTACACTTTTGAAGACTATGGGAGATGCTGAGTGCCAGCGCTAGAGCTGGAAGTGTGCTTAGACTGTGGCCAGCGCACCCATGGAGAGGCACAGGAGGTCCACCATGAATGATGGAGTTAACAGCTTTCAAAGAAGGAACACAGAGGCGCACGGAGGTTAGATTCTGTCCTACAGAATATTTCACTCAAATGACTACCTTCAAAATCCTCCTGAAGAAAACTGAGAGGAAATAGGTACATACATATGTATCAGCATAGAGAAAATGATTTGCTCTGTTCTAGCTGCCAAGCAATAGTTCAGCAAAAGTTCATATTTCCTGCTCCTGTGTCTTAGGCACTGGCTATCGTGGTTTAACTTTGCATTTCTTTTGTGATGAAGCAGATGAACAGTAAGAGGACTTTTTTTGTTACTGGAAAAATCATCATTACTGAACTAAGTAGACAAAATTCAGTTGATTTAAATAATCAGATCATAACACTAGAGGAAGTGCAAAAGCTCCTAAGCTAAGCTGCATCAACTAAATATTCTATTCTAATAATGCCTTTGGTTAAGTGAAAATTGTGAAATATGCCTGGATCTATTAGTGACAGATCTATTTTATTATAGGGCTGAATCATATAATAAAGATCAATCATTTGTTCTCTTACTGTTTAAACCAGTAAGGCTTGAATGTTGTTAAGATTCTGAGGGAAGGGGAGAAATTTATGTCAGTAAGTCATTATCAGATTTTGTGAGTAAGGTTAAATGCAGCATTCATTTTTTGGAAACTAGACACAAATGTGAGATTGGTCCAGTATATGGCAGTTTTGCTCCTGTTCCATCACTGAATCTGGGATGCACTCCTTTATAGAGAGCCACTGAAGAGGCTGGCAGTTTTCATTTTATCATGTTACACTAAAAGCATGTTCTTTCGGTATCTTTAATCTTGAGGTATTTATATAAGACTCCTCAATATTTTTGGTTTGACAACACAAACCCAGGCAGCGTAAGGTTATGGTATACACCTATGATTTCTTGGGTTTAAATAGATTTAATGTTTCACTTAGTGACATCATACAGTAATAGAATTCTCTTCCCATGTGATATCCTTCTCAAGATGGTTGAGACATTTTTGATTCACTGCCTGGCAGAGTAAAATAGATGTCAGAATGATGACATCTTCTTGGCATTATTCCTTTACCCACATGAATTAATAATATATTTCAAACATAGCAAAGCAGCTTTGCAGTAATAGTTGAAATCAGAATAGGATTAGTACGTGTATAAAGGAGAGAGAAAGAGAGAAATGCTTTGCCTTGCTAGGATAAAATCAGACATGAGAAGTACAAGAGAGAAATCAAAAACAAACTGTGCAATCTCAAAGAGATTTAGTTTGAATTTAGTTTGGTAAACTATATTTTCTGTTTCTATAACAGGAAATAGATTATTGAGTTAACCTAAGCCAAAATTTCTACTCCTTTGTTATACAGAAGTAGTGGTGCTATTACCTTTCTCTTACAGTCTGGAAGATTAGATGAAAGCAATAAGAATTGAAGTCATGTGAAAAATTTACAAGCACCAGTTTATGCGCTAAACGACTGCTTACAGTTTACGTAATGCTGTAATATGTATCATATATCCATACCTTCGCAAGTTTTTCCTTAGTAAGATTTTCAACTACTGTAAATCTGTTTACCCAACATTGACAAATCACAGACAATTCTTTAAGGATAGTCAGAACTCTGAATATTCATGCTTTGTATATTTGATTGGTAGCTATCATCATAATTTGGTCTTGTTTTCCAATCTGAATACAGTAATTCTGAGAACTATGAACAAGATGTAGGGGTAGGAAAAGATGCACACACAAATTAAAGGTGAGCTCCTTCTTAAAGAATTGTACGCTTCCACGTGGCACAAGAATATGTGAATGGAGTATGGAGTAATATGTCCCTATGCCACACATTCTTGAGTCTATGAAACCGGAAATTTATTTTACAAGAGTTTAAAATATAGATTTCCACATGTCAGCAATGTCTTAGGATTTATGATATCATCGAGTGATAGGAATTTTCTTTTAACCTTAAATGCTGCCACTGTTCTGACTGATCCCTCAGATTTAATAATAATAATATCAGTGTTATGGTTATTATGACACAACAATCGTTGTGCATCAAATCTACATATGGCAAAGTGAGTCAGAAAATTTCTGAAGTTTGATTAAAGTAATTGTGACTCCCAACGCTGTTATCCCCTTTCTTTTTAGTTATATTTGTTCATGGAGTGCCAGATGGACTTAGTGACCAGAGGGACCAAGGTTGATAGCTACAGCTGAAGTTCCTTTACATTGTGAGATGCTAAAAATAATCCTGAGGGCAATTAGGAGAAAATGTATCTAGACAATTCAATGAAAGAATTCAAAGCCTTAGTAACATGGCTGTTTTCTGTTCAGCTGACCATAGCTATTTTTTTGTCCTTGGAAATAATGTAGGAAGCAATTCAGCGTCCTGTATCCAAGTATGAATGAGGTCAATATGGCAGCCAAATTAATCTGCACAAAACGATTATGGAAGGAATTGTGGGAAAGACTGCAAGGCAGCCTCACTGTAAATGAAATAAGGACTATCTGGATCTCAGATAAGTATTTCTATGCTGCTTGCACACATTGCTCCAGTGTCCACTCTTAGTAAAAGAAAGTAGAACAAGAATTTACCATTAAATAGTTACTGTCAATATTATGTCTGAATTAGTGTAATAAAAGTTATGTTACAAACAAACAGACACGGCACAATGGAAAAAAAAAAAAGAAAGAAGTTTTTACCTTAAACATAGGGATATTTTATGTCTTATTCGACCTTTTTTAGGTCAAGTGCTGGAGGGGGACTTGAATGCCAGAGTGGGACATTTTACAAGGGCATCTAGTGACAGGACAAGGGTTAATGGTTTAAACTGAAAGAGGGTAGATTTAGATTGTATGTAAGGAAGAAATTCTTCCCGGAGAGGGTGGTGAGGCACTGGAACAGGTTGCCCAGAGAAGCTGTGGGTGCCCCTTCCCTGGACGTGTTCAAGGCCAGGCTGGATGAGGCTTTGAGCAACCTGGTCTAGTGGAGGGTGTCCCTGCCCACGGCAGGGGGGTTGGAACTAGATGGTCTTTAAGGTCCCTTCCCTAAACCATTCATGATTCTATATATCAGGTACAACTTTGTCATGAAACCTCACATAACCAAGCCAGGCTGACTAACAAACTAGTAAATGGGATTTGGTTTTTTACAAAATGCTAACAAACTCAAACTAAGTTTCACTCTAACTGAAACCACTTTGAGACTCCAACAAACATTAACAACTGCTAGGTTAAAAATGTCACATCCGATGTAAGAATTCTTAAGTTTTTTGGCAGATGACCCAAAATGCAGAGTCACGGATCTAATAAAGGGGAGGGCGCTCAGCCATGAAGAGTTTCCTTAGTTGGCATCCCAAACTAAGGGGTGCGTCCCCTGCTGCAGGTCAAGGAGGACAAACTCAAAATGGCTTTCCAATGGAGCTTCATTTATACCCTAGCCAAATTTGATCTGTGGTCATATATGGCCAAGTATAACCCCCACTGGCTGAAGACACCAACTTCCTTGCTTTTGAGCCCCAGTGTCTGACCACCACCACGTGGGGATGACAAGAGCTGTGGTGGGACGTTTGGGTGAGATTTGTCACGTCGTTGTCAGGGTGGGTGCATCTGCCACACAATTAAGTGAACTTACTGGTAAAAAGATGTTAGTATACCTCTCATGAGTGCATGGAAATCTATGGGGACATGGAAATAAATGTGAAACTCATATAATATAAATAATAATATTTATATTAATATATAAATATAAATATATAGATATAAATAATTAATATAAATAATAACCTCATATTAAATTACTCAATATTTTAGCATATGTGGAATCTGTCCAAGGAATGCTATTTATGCTATGATATGGACATACAGTATGCTGTGTGGGCTACTAGTGCATTGAAAATTACATGAATGGACCTATCATGCCTGGGCCCTCCTTATGCTCTTAAAAGCAACATATGACCTTAAATTCACAGTGAAAACAAGAGTGCAATCTGATTAAAACATATGAAGTAACTGAAATGTGAAAGTTATGATAAAGGCAAGCTAATATTTTGCAAGGTTTTTATTTTTACATTATGCAGAAGATATAAATAAAAAGAGTACCCAAGGTAAAGGCTATGAAAAAAGGGAAAAGAAAATGAAAGCATGACTGGCAGAAACCAAAACCAGGCTTAGCCTAAGGTCCTTCTCTAGCAAAAGTACTATGAAAATGTATGGATTTGATTACCTGTTTCCTGTAAATTCTTAAGTAGTCATTTATTTTACTGCTGAACACTAACTAAATGCAATATGGGTTTTTATTGCTACTGGCTCAGCAGAACACAACATATTACTGACTTTACAATTGCTCTGCACTCTGATTACATTAAAAGCAACATATTTGGATCAAAATGCAAATCACTATGCACCTTTCTCAAAATGATGAATAAACAAATTCTATAGTGAAAAAAAATGAAAGCCACAAACCTATCAATATACAAAAAATTCATTTTTAAATATTAAATACTTCAGTTATTTCACTGTTCTCCCTCAGAGAGAAATGTTCAAATGAGAAAATCCTTTGTGGCCTTCAAAATTAACTCACTCTCCTGTTGGCAGTGAAGGCCCAGAAAACAGCTATTTTTTCCATTAAAATAATCCCTCCGTGTTCTGGAAGGGGAATGGATGTATTGGTGGGGACGAGCATCAAAAGCCACTGGTGACTTCATTCCCTCTGCTAATTAATTTTAGTTAATCTTCTGAGGACTGTCCTACTTTCTCAGTTTCATAATAATTAGCTTCTGCATTACCTACTAGTATACACCAGTGACAGCAAAAGAAAATAAAGTTTTTATGAACCTTGCATTAAATTTGAAAATCAAGTTGGGATGCCCTTCTAGAAGGTATGGTGTTTACAAACAAAAATTAACTCGCATCTTCTGACATGGAGAAGGATATTACAGGGCTTTAAATTCTACTACTCAAAGAAACACTGTCAAAACTAATCAAGGAACATAATAGTGGACTACTGGTTTAATGAAAGAAACTGAGAGGAAAACCTACCTTATATTAATGAAACCAGGGAAAAACACCAGTATAGATAAAAGTAAACAAAAATAATGATTCATAGTCTGTGAAAACATCATACATTATTTATGATACAATCACACTATTGACAATCATCCCCAATCATTCCAAAAACAACAGTGATAAAGCTCTAGTGTGTGAAGATTTCACATGACACACACCTGAGGATAAATTAAAAATTATCAATTTATAACTTTTATACAGCATAGATAGTATTTTCAACTTTCTGAAGTCCATCTGTTTACAGCTTTCACTAGCAGGGTGATGATGCCAAAGGCTTTGCAGGAATACACCTGGCTGACCTGGCTCCTAAACCTCATCATGTTTATGCCCTCCTGAAGAATGTAGCAATTTCCCTCTCACAGGTCATGAAATTTAACTCACAGAGAACTTTTCAGAGGCAGAATTTTGCTAATGGCAATGTGGAAAAGAGAAAACATCAAAGATGGTTCAAGATATTATTGTAAGCTCTCAGTTCTCATTTTTCAGTTAGATTGTATATGAAGATTTGATTTTCTTATCAAAGGTTCAGCAGGAGAATGTCTGTCGGAGAGCTTTTAAACTATGTAAAAAGGTGTTCATACATTGAAAAGAACCTTTAGTTTATATGATGGATAAAGAATACTCATTCTTTCTATTCCATAAATACTTTTTATGTCATATATTTCCTTATTATCTCTAATATTTTCACTTTAGAAAAGCTTTTCTTTTCACTCAATCAAAGGAGACAGTATTTTCTTTAAGTTCAGCATTATACAAATAGGCTGTGGCACTGAAAAAATCACAAATAAAATAATGGATAGAAAATATGCTAAATACTATGTTAAGAAGACTGCTGCCATGTTATCCTTGGTAGAGTTATGATGATGAGACATATTGTATTTTACAGTTTTCTTCATAAATCTATTGACTCAGTGCATAAACAAAATCACACATGAGTTTCTGCTGTTCTTGTGTATTTCACATGGATCGTTATAACAACGGAGAACACCCCAAACAATCATGTTTCTTGGGCAACTTCTTTTGGACATACTGTAATACAGTGGAATTCTCCAATAAACCATCCATAATTCAATCTCAGAATACAGGAACCCAGCTGCACACTTGAATTACTATTGAATTGTCTGATGCTAATCCTATTTGTGTTCACTATGACAGGAACATAGAATCAGAAGAGTGAAAGTGAGAAAGCTCATGAGTTGAGATAAATACACTTTAATAAGTAAAGCAGAACCACACACAGAAGCAAAGCAAAATAAGGCATTCACAGCTTCCCATCAGCAGGCAGGTGTTCAGGCATCTCCAGGAATTCAGGGCTCCATCATGTGTCAACGGTTACTTGTTAACAAGCCAAACGCCATCACTCTGAATGGGCTCCCCTTCCTTCTTCCTCCAGCTTTATATGCTGAGCATAATGTCATATGGTCTGGGATATCCCTTTGGTCAGTTGGGGTCAGCTGTCCTGGCTGTGTCTCCTCCTAACTTCTTGTGTACCCCCAGCCTACTCTCTGGTGGGGTGGTGTGAGAGGCAGAAATGGCTTTGACTGTTTAAGAGCTGCTCAGCAAGAACAAAAGCGTCCCTGTATTATCAACAGTGCTTTCACCACTGTCGTGGTTTAACTCCGGCTAGCAAAATACCACGAAGCCGCTCTCACAAATCCCCCTCCCCTCCTCCAGTGGAGGGGAAGAATCAGAGGAAAAAGAAATAAGGAAGCTCGTAAAATTGAGATAAGAACAATTTACTAATTAAATCTAAATCAATATATACAGGTACTACTACTAATAAATACTTAAAATAGTAGAAAATGAAACATATAGTACAATATATACAATATGATATAATTTCCCACTACCCACTGACCAATGCACACCCGGATGTTGAGGAATGAAAATCAGACCCCGAGAGCCCGAGACCCACAGCCTGAGAGCGATCGCAGCCCGAGAGCCGCGGCCTGAAGGCCGGAGCCCGGGAGCCTACGCAGCAGATTCCGAGCAAACCTTATCACTGATAACACGGCCAGAAAAGTCAAAACAATCCACCAGCTCCCACACGAATGAGCCAGCACAGGAGCTGGCAAAGCAGCTAACGCAGGAGGGTTAGCAAGTACCTGGAGAGACGAGCAAGGGAGTAAGAGAGAGAGAGAGAAGGGAAGAGTGATGGCTACCGGACCCTCTTCCCCACCCAAAGAGACCGGAACATGACGTACTATGGGATGAAATACTTCCTTGGTTAGTCTGGGTCAGCTACAGTATCCGAAGCGGACAAAAGACCTTGAGTTCAGTACAAGCCATCCCCAGCACCAGCTGAGGCCTTATCAATGTTTTCACTTACTGTCCAGCAACAGAGTTCCCTGGCAACCAGAGTAAAGGGAGTTAGCCCTTTCCTGACTGAACCCAGCACAACCACAAATCCAAAACATGGCCTTACATTGGCTACTATGAAGAAAATTACTGTATCCCAGCCAAAACTAGCATAACCATAAAAGGATCAACTTAGGAGGAAAATGTAAAGGCCCTGGGTCTTCTACATGGCACAAAATGGCACCATCCCTGCTTTCCTTCATTTCACCACTGAATCCAAGTGTTACTCAGCTTCCAACAGTCTTCAGCAATAGCAGTATTATGGTTCTGAGCATTTCTGTCTGTGAAATGGAATGTAAATGTTGGTAACCTTCTAGCAATAGATGCAATACACCCTCTCCCGTGTGGGCAGTGAAATTCTCAGGCTTTTTGTGTTCTAGCCACTTCCAAGATGGCACATATTCAGATGATCCTGAGATAAACTGAATCTATATGCTGCTATGGGAATTGTGGCTCACAGGATTGTGAAACTGTGATTGAAATTAGCTTATCATCCAGTGGTCAGGCTATGACACGACTGTGTTTTAGCCCACCAGTTCACCAGCAGAATGATCAGCAGCATTTGCAACATGTACATCTTCAGCTGGCTTCCTGACAGCATGTCTGAGCTGGCCTACCTGTTACTACTTGATGAGAGAACAAGGTTCTTCAAGTCTGTGCTGCTTGTACAGATAAGCCCTTATGTTCAGTAGCAAGGAGCTGACCTCTCTAGAAAGAGAAAATTGATGCTTCTGGCAGCTGGATGAAGGGCCTTCTGTCTGCTGTCACCTCTGCTGCTAGAGAGAGAGTCCTAAAGTCAAATATACCTACCTCCTCTGTCAGTCTTCAAGAGGGTCATGCTTTGTGCAAGAGTATTGCCTTGTCTAATAGGGAAACCCTCATTTCTCATTCATTGCATCATCACTGTTAATCTCATACTCCATTTTAATCATCTTCTCTTCTACCAGCTAGAGCTATACCGATGTATTTAACTCTGTCCTAAAAACTGTAGCCCTGCACCAACACCTCACCTTTTGCGCTGCAGTTCTAATAACGTATGGTGACACTTTTAATGTCCTAATTAATTAATAAGATGTCAGTTTTACGTCTCACAGCCAAACGGCTGTCGCCTCAGTGCAGAATGCTGCTATTCAGGTGTCAGAGCTACGCTCTGGCCTAGCCTTCAGCTCCGCTCTGTGCCTGGTGATTTCCGAAAGTTCAGAAGGCAATTCACGAGGAAACAAAGCGGCAGGGTTTTAATGAAAGGGGATTAAAGATTCTGGGTCAGGCAATCAGAGCAAAAACGTGTCCCTCCTGATTCTGATGAAGTTTCTGGGAGCTAAGTGGTGTAATAAAGAATGACTTTTGCAATTGCCTCTCTCTCTTATCATTAGATTAATGCTGAAAAAAGTGACACTTTAAAAGGTTTATTGCTGTGCTTAGAGCTGTAGCTCTGCTGCTAAGTGGATGCTTTTCTTGCTGAAAGAGCAATGCAGCAAGGAAACTCATGTTGCTTCCTTTCTAAATTGCAGGTTTATATCCATTTATAGATCTAATTCTAGGCCATTATTGGGAATACAGGATTGTCTTCTTCCCCACCCCCATTTAATTTTCTATGACTTCAATGACAACAATTCTGAGTCAAGAATAAAGTCTTCTTACACCTCAAGTGAAGTCCTTTCACATGGCATCTGCATTTCACTGTTTCGCTATACATTTTGATCTTGTTTGTAAACATTCTAACAGGATGATATCCTGCATGTTTTATCTTTATAACGCCTCCCTTCCAGATTATTTGTCTAAAAAATATGAATCCCATTTGAATTCTCTCTCCCAAGAAGCATGAGGCTTAACAAACACTTCTAAAAAATTTATACTTCAGAAGTATATTTTCCACACATTTCTAGAGATATTTTTTATTCAAGCAACTTTTCCATTGAAACGTTGACAAGAAGAATTTTGATTCAAAGCAGCTCTGTCTTCTGATCACAATTCTCTCTAATGTTGGTAACAAAATTTTACTGCTCATGTTTTAAACCAATATGATATATGGGCAATGATTGTCCAAAAAATGACTATTCTTAGAGTCCACTGCAACAGTTACTGTGAATAAAATACATGAGTGAAAAATTTTAAATTATGCAATATCATAATAGCAAAATCTAAACCCAAAAAGACTGACATCTTCCAGGCAGCATAATGTGGTGGCAGAATACAGTCATTTTTCTAGGGATGTTAAAACACATTTCAAAACCTATTTTATTTCTCTTCCATATTTTAAATATATTTCTGTTGCTTAACTATGCCTCTGTTTGTAGAAAGTCAGTTTATACTGTCTTTGTCTCCAGTTCAATAAGGTCCGAGTTTTAATGGACAGTGGGAACAGGGAGAAGTATTGTTTGAGAGAGGAGAAACTGTAGGAATCTGTGTTGACTTCAGTAGAAATAAATAAACTATGTTCAAGAGAAAAAAAAAATGGTTTAGCAGTTATAATATCTCATATATAAGAGTAAGTGTGTACCTTCAAGGAACTAACTTTTATTCTAAACTTAGGAAAACAGATTATTTTTATAAGAGGGAGCATAACAACTTGCATAATAACTTTATGTATCTGAACAGAAAACAAAACCAGAAAAGCAGCTGGCTCACATGCAGGTCAGAACAGTCTTTTATGGTTAAAAAGTGCTACCCATAAACCAGAATGACAGTACCTTTTCTCACTTCTACAACTTCATGTACTACACAGGTTTTTTAAAGAAAAGACAGAAAAATATTATTATTTTGAGACCGATCAGAAAAAAGCAAAATACTTTTCCTTGCTCTTCCTATGGTGTAGAAGGAAAATAGAGTGCCTATCCCTTTTGGACTTTGATTCACATTCTTTCCTCTGACTTCATCTCAGTCCCTAATGCCTTCTCATGGGGATATAGGAGTTTAATTCACGGTCCTACTCCTTTGTGGCAGTGTATGCACACACACTTTAGAATAAGCATGACGCTAGTGAACAAGATACGCACACGGTGTAGCGTACCCCTGGTAGCGAACCTCTGTCTCACATGCTGCAGAAATCTATTGTTTGGTTCCTAGTGGCACTGACATAGTTCAAGAAGTGTGATGGCTTGCAGGGAGCAATGAAAACCCCACAGAGAAAAGCACAGATCTCGCACAGCTTTAATAGCAAGAAATTTGCATAGTTCAAATTTACTCACTTAAATGACTAAGCTATGGACATTTAAAAACAGATTACTGACAACTTATTAAAAAACAACAAATGCAGTTTTAATATCTGTAGATTATCACCGAATTTTTGATTTTTTTTAAGCTGTGCTTGGTCATGCAATAGATATCACTGAAGTCAATGTAAAGTTCTTTCCTTCATTAAAATTTTGGACCTCATTTCAAGTGTAGCATAGGGATAAACACAATATTGATCAGATGTAGCAAGACTATAAAGTGCGCAAATTTGATTTGTTTGGTTGGTTTTTAAGAAGTCACAAAAACCAACAAAAAAGTGCTAAGATTAGGATATTAAAAGCCAATTTGCAATACAAGCTTTCTTTCTAATCTTGCTCAAATTAGTCATTCTCAGTTTGTCTCCCTTGTGCTGGATTCCCTCCCCACACCTGAAAAATAAGAGTGATATGGTCCCAGCAGTAATGCTGGGACCCTTTAAATTGTGGCTCCTACAGTGGAGTATAGCTCCACTTAAAAGAAAGTAGTTTCCTCCTTTCTTAAAATGAAGGAAATGCAATAGAACAGCTGATAAGGTCTTAAAATAGTCATCCCCTTCCCCTCAAAAAGACGAGGACTAACTTGTCTGAAATTAGAGTTCTTCATTAGTGATGGTGTAAGTGGATTTCATGCTCTGTGTTCACCTTCAACTGATGAGGCTCCATCTCTAGCTGTATGCCTCCCTGCCAATTCCTCTTACAGCTCAAAGCTTAATGGACCATTCAGGAGCTAGACTACTTCTCACTAGTCCTACAAATAATAATTTCTATAAGCCTGGGACTTTTAACCACAGGTATTGCCCTCTCTGCAGCCTGGTAATTCATCTTTAATTACTGCTGCATTAACACCACTGTTCTCTCAGGCTCAGTTCCATATCCTTTCTCCTCTGTGCTACTCAATACATCAGTAAATCGATAGATGGTTAAGGAGAGCTCTCCCACCACTCTGCCTTCCCCAGATTTGGCCTTCATAACATTTCTAATTCTTGCTTCTACTTCTTTTCCCCAGCCTGTGAGAGTTATATTTTTATCCCCTGTACCTGGTCTGATTCTAGGTGTCTTGTGAATGCCCTTGACTTTAACTCTTCTATGGCCATGTGGGATTACAAAATCCTGTCACAAATTTTAAAGTCTTAATTGTTGCAGAAATGGTGATGCTATTCCACAATTTGCCTTCAGTTACATTGCATCAGTTCTCCAAAGTGATAAGGAGACTTTTACTGACACAATTCCAGTTATAGTTCGATTATGTAATTTCATTAAAATTATAGAATAAATAGTAAAAATGACCAGTAAAATTCTGATTGTAAGACGTTTAGTCATAGACAGAAAAGTTATTTTGGACAATGAAATATTTCTTACAAGCTCTGGTCCCTATGCAGAGATTCAAACACCTTGACATCTGTTGGAGGAACAACACAGCAGAGCATAAGCAATCCAGGAGGTTCCTGGAAAGCGTTGATGACAACTTCCTCCTCCATATGATAGAAGAGTCTCAAGGAGAGGTGCTATGCTCTACCTTGTGCTTACCAACAAGGAGGGGCTGGTGGGGAATGTGAAGCTCAAGGGCAGCCTTGGCTGCAGTGACCATGAAATGGTGGAGTTCAAGATCCGCAGGGCAGTGAGGGGGGCCAACAACAAACGTTGCCCTGGCCTTCATGTGAGCAGACTTCAACTGTCTCATCTCTGTGCTGGTCAATATCATGGAGCAGATCCTCCTGGAAATCATGCTGAGGCACATGGAAACTGAGGAAGTGATTGGTGACAGCCAGCATGGCTGAGTAAGGGCAAATCCTGCCTGGCAAATTTGGTGGCCTTCTATGGCAGAGTTACACACCTGGTGGATAGAGGAAGAGTAACTGATAACATCTATCTGGACTTGCACAAAGCATTTGACACTGTCCCGCATGACATCCTTGTCTCTAAACTGCAGATACCTGGATCTGACAGGTGAACCCAGCAGATAAGGTGTTGGCTGGATGGATGCACTTGAAAGAGTTGTGGTCAACGGCTCAATGCCTGGGTGGAGACCAGTGACGAGTGGCGCTCCTCAGGGATCGGTACTGGGGCTGGTGCTGTTCAGCATCTTTGTCGGCAACATGGACAGTGGGATGGAGTACACCCTCAGCAGGTTTGACGATGACACCCAGCTGTGTGGTGTGGTCAACACGCTGGAGGGAAGGGATGCCATCCAGAGGGACCATGTAGGCTTGAGAGGTGGGCCTGTACCAACCTCATGGAGTTCAACAAGGCCAAGTGCAAGGTCCTGTACATGGGTCAAGGCAATCCCAAGCACAAGTATAGGCTGGGTGGAGAATGGATCGAGAGCAGCCCTGACGGGAAGGACATGGGGTAACGGTAGATGAAAAGCTGGACACGAGGCAGCAGTATGCACTAGCAGCCCAGAAAGCCAACCGTATCCTGGGCTGTATCCAGAGAAGCGTGGCCAGCAGGTCGAGGGACATGACTCTCCCTCTCTACTCTGCTGTCATGAGACACCACCTATAGTACTGTGTCCAGCTCTGGAGTCATCAACATAGGAAGGACATGGACCTGTTGGACCGAGTCCAAAGGAAGGTCATGAAGATGATCAGAGGGCTGGAGCACCTCTCCTATGAAGAAAGACTGGGAGAATCGGGCTTGTTCAGCCTGGAGAAGAGAAGGCTCCAGGGAGACCTTACAGCAGCCTCCAGTATCTGAAGGGGCCAACAAGGAAGCTGGGGGGAGGACTTCTGATAAAGGCATGTATTGATAGAACAAGAGGCGATGGCCTTAAATTGAAAGAGGGTAGATTTACATTGGATGTGAGGAAGAAATTCTTCACCACAAGGGTGGTGAGGCACTGGCACAGGTTTCCCAGAGAAGCTGCAGATGCCCCGTCCCTGGAAGTGTTCAAAGCCAGGCTGGATGAGGCTTTGAGCAACCTGGTCTAGTGGAGGGTGTCCCTGCCCATGGCAGGGGGGTTGGAACTAGATGGTCTTTAAGGTCCCTTGCAGCTCAAACCATTCTATGATTTGATGGTTCTCATTTCTCTGTATTTAAATTGGATAAAATAAAATGAAACTTGATGTATAAATTTTTTCTTGCAATAGGGATCGCTTATTTTGCAATCTCAAATGCTTTTAAAATGCATATTCATTTTTAGGAGTCATAGTTTAGGTCCAACCATTCTAAATCTGAATCCTTAAAAAGAAGCCATTGAGGATGTTGATTTTGAAAACTGTAATTTTCTGAAGAACTTGCTCCAAGTAAACTAGACTCATAATTTCATACAGGGAGTTTTAAATGAACAAAGAACTGTCATAAATTATTTGGGTAATACTTATATCTGAAGTCTTGGTCAAGGGTCTCATGATGCTTGTCTTTTTTTGGGGTGAGTTTTCCTATGATGTATATTTATGTCTTCAGCTAGTAACTACTATAAGACCAGGTAATGCTGAAGAAATTCTGATGCATTTGCATATCGATAAAGACAACTTTAGTGTTTTGCTGGTACATCTTGGAAAAGGCTTTCTCTGTAAGAGTAGTAGAAGGAGTAATTACCTGCCTGAGAGGATTTCTGAAATCGGGTTTCCAGTAAACTGGCTGTATCCTATTATTTCCTCCAGTGCTCTGCAGACACATGTTTTGTGTCAATGTAGTCGGCTCAAACAAGTGAGATCACACTGAAGCAGAGCATCTTGCCTGAAAGGTTAAGATGTCAGTGCTGAGAGGATGAGTGACCCAAGGATATTGAGATGCCTCCCTCCTCCATCAGCTCCACAGGGAGGGCAGCCCAGCCATTTGCAGACTGAATCTTTTCATAAAGATGCTGGATAGCCACCTGCAGGTCCTAGCTGCATACAAACCACCTAAAAAATGTCTTTCTCCTTCAACCTGTTACCTGCAGATGAGAGTAACCGCTTAAACTCTAGTTAGTTTACCAATCACAAGGGAGAAAATACATTTCTGTTCTTTTCCTGGGCAGATAAATTACAATAGCATTTATAGAACTAGGTTTTAAGTTATAAAACCAAAATATGAAAAGCACAATAGAAGAAAAAAACACCCAGAAAGAAATTTTGCCTAGTAAAGGATAACAGAACAAGTGTGAAAAGGAAAATCTCAGTTGATAGTGAAACAATAAATGCATCTGAATCAACTAAAATTCTAAGAGTGCAGTCTCAGTAATGAATAATAAAGACTGAGGATGAAACAATGGTAATATTTGGACCTGAGCTATTCTTCCTTCTTTTTCAAAATGTTCCAGTGTTTTGTTAAAGTGAGAAGTTTGTTATTTTTCTAAGAATAGTGAGATATTAATGGAAAATGCATAGTTCCCTGGCCAAGAGCTTCCAAACTAATTTTAAGTAGTGGGTGCCTCATTTCTGGATGTCCAACAGTAGACTCTTCCTTTGAACAAGTTTTAATAAAATTGCTGAGAAAATGTGTGTTGAAAAAGAAAAAAGCCCTTTCAAGAGTCTCTGTTTGTGTAAACAAAAAAATAAAGCAGGGAAAAACTCCAAAAAATGTTTTGAAGTATGTCCAAAGTCTTAATGGGCATTTGCTTGTTCTTCAGTAGTATTCCACTTACAGTTGGGAAATCAAGAAGTCTTTTTTCAGGAGAAAGCCAAATCAGACTAGGAAGCCAAGTGCCAATGGTATATTTATTATTTCTCACTAAGCCGTGGGTGGTTTTTTTCCCTTGCACCTGAATCAGAATTCCTTAACTAAAAGGATAAGTATGACAGATGACATAAATACAAGGTTCTTCAGCAGCCACATTGGATCTGACCTTCAGTTAAGTAAAACATTGCACATGGCTTGCTAAAAATATCTGTATTTTGGTAAACATAGTAAGAAAATAAATGTATTTTAAAACAATAAGTCTCATGAGACTGTAAAGCCCTCCAGGACTGTGAAGGTACATGACAGAAAATGGAATATTCTGGTGAAAACTGAAGATTAAAATGACAAAATCATTTTAAAAGCTATTGAATTTGTTATGCACTCTATCTAGCCAGTTACTCTGGCCACAGAAAATTTATTTTTCATTCTACTTGAGTGAAGAGCAATTTTTATTCTGTTATTTTAAACAAACACACAGCATGTGAACAGAACTTTTCCCTGGGTATATGTGAGATCCATATGTTAAAAGAAAAAAAAAAAAAATTCAGGAAACACATAAAACCCACAGGTAAATCTTTCTTGCACAGCAATAGGACAAAAGGACTACAGCTTCTATTACTGGCTTCCACCACAGAAATCTGGGGATAAACAAACCTGTAAGGAAATGGATGGGCTTTGAGAAGTTTTGGATCAAAACCTTGCAGACTTCTTGAAGGTTATGCTGCAAGCCTGTGACAGAGTTAGGTAAATAATCTGTGGCTCAGATTCTAGTGCTTTACCTCCAATCTAGCTTTCGTCTGAAATGTGATCTGCTGAATATTATCTTCTCCAAGGAAAAGAATCTCAGTTATTTTCAGAATGATGTGCTGTAACTTTAAACACTGCCATGCATTTTGAAAAATACTTTAGATGCATCAGAGAATCTTAATAGTTTTTTTTAGAGTTGCTGTATAGCAAATTCCCTGATGTCTTGCCAGATTTTTTGATTTATATGTGATAACTTGAGTAGTTTATTTTCAAAAATATCACCTCTTATATCACAGCAGACCCAGAGAAAATTGGGTTTTTTTAAAGGAAGCTCCTATTCTATAAAATCAGTGTTTTAAGTATGCATTCTAGCATAATCATATGTGGGTCACTAAAATGTTAGACATTAAAATTAATAACATTTGGTATAACTTGGTATTAAGAATAAGAACACTAATAAGTCAAAAAAAGCCTTTAATGAGAGCTAAAGGTAGTCTCTTCCTATGTCTTCCAAGCATTTTGTGTTGCAAAAATATGAGGGTTAATTTTGCTAACTTCTCCCCAACTTTCCATCTATCTCAAATCCGGTCTGTAGCTTCAGCTGGGGGGAAATAGGGACTGTTCTTTAATTCTGCTTTCAAAAACTGAAGAAAAAACATTTCTGAATACATTTTGGGACACAATTATCTTCTGAATTACTCAGAAGTGGCCGCTATAGCACTGGCAGTGAATAATCTTTATATGGCTGAAATCTGAAAACTAATTTCTATCTGTATCTATTTTTAATTTTAGCACTGCACCTTTCACTGGGCTTTGAGTGCATTGTACTCCTTTAGAATTACAGTCCTTATAAAACAGAATTTTCCTTTTAATGCCCTGCCTTCACAAGACATGAAAGGAAATGCTAACCAGATCCAATCTGTCCACAAAGAGAGGCTATAATCTGATGAGTCAACTCATCAGATGAAAGTTAAATACAGGTGTAGTAGATGCTCATCTGACTGCTTTCACAAAAACCTGATGCAGCACCTGATACTGTTTTATAGCATAGCCTGCATCCAGTTTCAGTAAACAACTGTTCAAAATATTGCTTATATTTCCTGCCACAGTACTGCTTCAGGCAAAGTGCATCTTTGGTTTTGGAGGGTGACACGAGTCCAAAAGCTGCCAGATGTAGCAAGATCAGGCAAGCTGTAGACATGGGGTATGCTCATGCCACCCCAGGCAAGCCTCATCCAGACCACAGTATACAAGTATCCCACATAAATGACTGTAAGGAAAGCTGATGCTAGGTAGACCTCGTGGCCCCAGACCAGGGATGGAGACAGGTATCACCTCTGGGCTACGTTAACCTCTGGATTGTTACAAGAGAAAAGTGAAGGTCACTTTTTCCATTTGATTCTTTCAGGCCTGAATGCATTGGTATGTGCATATTTTGAGACAGGATCTGAGAAAAGTGCATAGACTGGCAGGAGAGGAAATTATTATAGAACAATGGAAAATGCACAGTAAGTACGATTTAAATTGTCTTCAAAATAATCAGTAAAACATAATTCTGAAAATCTGAGCTAAAGAACCATGTGCACATAACTTCTTTAGGATAGAAATTATATTATGTAGTACTTTGCACAGGCAGTACAATCATAAGCAGAACTGCAGTTTTAATATACGATGTTGCCCAAAGATGGACATTTAAAGGCAAAAGGAAAAATCTCAAACTCTGCTGACATTGCTTTACCGTTTCAGCAACAAAGGGCTGATATGAAATATTTCACACACAACTTTGTGCCATCAAGAGGATCTATACTTTTGAAAAATGTATATTTGATATTTCAGTATATAATAGTATCTAAGAATATATAGTGCATACAATATGTAACATAATATTGCAATGCTATTGCAATTTTACTACAATGGATATTGAAATTAAATTAGTAATGTAATTATGTTAAATGTTACATACATAATTTTGGGAAGTTATGTTCCGTGACAGAGCTAGTGATTTGCTATTCTTCAGTTAAAAAGGAAAATTCAAGTATGCTAGAAGCAAGACTCACAACAAATTGAATTGTCCAGTTCTTAGTATAAAATAATTAAATAAACATGAAATAAGAGTAAATCCTTTTATAAAATACTCATGAGAGACTTCATATCCTGAAGTTGCTCAATTTCTGTAGGGGATGACTTTCCTTTTAACATCTGCCAGCCTTCATTGTCATATTGCAGAAACACATCTTTATGTATCAGGAGAGAAAAAGACTGACAAGGTCTTTGCCAGTATGAAAATCTCTCCTTTGATCTTTTTGCCCACAAAGGGTGATGAAAAAAACAACATTAATTTGCCTTTTGTACTTTTTGGTTGATGCAACATTATCAGTTGTCAGAGGATTTTTAAGTATTCATGAATACCGTTGCTCTCCAACATGGATAATACAAGTGCCCTCGATTATTTATAACCCAAGATGTCAAATTTGAGGCTCTGAGCCAGCCAAGTGTTTAGTTTACATTCTGCCTCTTTATTCTGTTTTGATTTTTGCTTATTTGTTCCTCCAGAAGAGATTGCCTTCTGTTCCTGAAACGAATTCATTGCTGAAAAAGCATTTGTAAATCAAAGAGTGGTCTTGTTTCCTCTCTTTCTCTCTCAGTGTAGAGTTTTAGGCTGACTATGCTCTGCTCACATGAAACTTGTTTCTGTTTAGTCAAACCAAGTGAAGGTGATGCCATTTTCTACATTAAGTAGTAGGGCAGTGCTTTTGAAATCTGCCAATTAAAAAAATGAGTGTCTTAAAATCTTTTTTAATTTTTGTGAATGAATAATGATCAAAATATTTATAAAATCCTTATAATTCTTTTCCTGGGTTTTGATGTAATTTAAATGTCATTCTCAGACTCTGTAATGATATTATGGAAGACACTTGTTAGGTCACAAAATTCAGGACATGTTTAATTGTGTCAAGTTATGTCCATCATTTAACTGCCCCATGTGCAGTATGACTGTCCTAATCTTTCTCCCTTTGCCCCTTGGGAATGTCTCTCACCTTTAGGACTTTGATAGTCCACTTACATTTGCCTCTTTGCTTGACATCTTAAAACAGAAGTTCATAACTCTAATCTTTAGACCTCTTTCAAGTGGCTTGTTGTTTTGTGCTGCCTGTACTTCCATTATTAATCACCACAAGTAATTTGTAATGCAGTCACTATAACAATGCCAGAATATTTCTTTTTATTTCTGTGTTTTTATATCTTAAGTTGTTATTTTTTTTCCATTATGTTTGATCATTAAGAATCCTGATATCATCTCACCTTATTTTCACTGATGCAACAGTTCCCTTCACCTCTTTCTACTCTTTTTGACAATCTTGTCTCAACGTAGAATTTGCTAATCAACCCCGATTTCATTCAAGTCTGCCTTGCAGTTGCTTGGTAGACCCTGATGAAGCTTCTTCCATAATCAGAGTATTTACAAGTTCTCTCCCTCTCTCCCCTGTATACTCTTCAGCAACTAATATACTGTATGAATTTGCACTACAGCCTTTTTCGTACCATCTGAAGCATCTACATGAGGAAATCAAAGTATCCAATTTGTATCTATGGATCTATTTCAGGTAACACATATGACTAGTCTCTGAGGAACAGTATTGCTATAGCAAATTTGTTCAACGTTTGCTAATGGGTGTAAGAGTTACTGGGGTGGGGGCAGAGGGAAGAGAAATAATAACTGTGAGGGAAATAGATATACAGAAAGATGTAAGTCTGCACCATGACATAATTCTCATTTAAAAAACTCCCAAGATTTGGTTCTGGTATTCTATAACACTCATTAAAATCTATTAGTATTTTTCCAAGTTTTACTATTCCTTTTGTATTTACTAACTTGCCATGTTCCATTACATTTTGCTTCATTTTCAGGCTTTTTTGTTTCAAGCCTTTTTATACATTATTTTCATCTTGCAGTGCCTGAAGGCTGTCTGTTCTACAATCATTCTGGAAAACAACTGCTTAATTAGTTGGCATTATCTCTTCATCCTCTTTTTTTTCTGGCTTTTTGTTTGATAAACCTGATGAATCTAACACAAAGCATAATTTTGATACTGCATATGATTTGACATAGCTTAATTTTATGCACAGTATTGTGAATCACATTCAGATCTTCTATTTGCTATTCAGCCCTTTTAAATCCAGGAAAGTTTATTACACAGGCTGCAGCTGAAAAAGGTAAAGGTAGTGGAAGTGAAAAGGAAATGGGAAGCAGCAGTTGAGTTAGAAGGTGATAGTAAGGAAATAAGTACGATAGTTATCACAACTGGTGACTGTCCAATCAAGAATAAGAATTTTATTGTACTCTTGCATCTGCAAGAGTCCATGACTGTTTGGTGAATACTACCTCCAATTATATAGGTAACTGAGCCTTTTAAATTAAAGGTTCTGAGAATCCACAAAGATGACCATTAAAAAGATGTGTAAGTCATATAAGGTGTATAATGCAAAGTGTGCTTTGCCTTATGCTTTGCAGAGCAGCTCTCTCAGCATCAGTGTGTGAGCTAAAAACCTGCCTGGATTAGATACTGATATGAACAATAGTCCAATAACATCCATAGCCATAGGAAAAAGAAGCTGTGTAGGAAGGATTACTGTGGCAGCAGCTGGTGGTGTAGCCAAGGGCTATAGTAGAGTTTATGGAGTAGAGCTGTGCTGCTTGCATATTGATGGTTTAGCTGGCATATGTATCCCTGTATCCTGGGGCTGCAGAAATCAAAATGCCTTATAGAGATGTGTAAGACAAAGAGATTTATTGACTGTATCGGTACCATCTGAATAAACACACTTGTCTCAAAATTTCAGATACCTCCCTGGCATGCACAATGCCAAGTGTGACAGGGGAATGCGTTTCCAGGGATTTTCTGGTTCATTTGTCTGAGTCTTTTACTCCTGATCAGGACTCACAAGAATGTTCTCAAGCCATTGGATCTGCACAGCCCCAGACCTGCTGACTCCATCACTACTTTGCGCATGGTATTGCCAGTGAGGAGAACACTGTCCTGCATTCTGTGCTCTCACTTTTTGTCTCTGTCTCTTTCTGTTTTTCTCTTTCCTCTTCCCATTCTCTACAGGAACAGACACCTGCAACTGTCTCTCCACATCTCCAACAGAGATCTCAGCTTAGTTCTATTAGCCTGATATCTGTGTAGGGAAACAGTATGTAATTGGGTGCACTTCAAATTTTATAGGTGAGAAGTGTACTGCAAATTAATTTGGAGAGGTATTTTATTGGCCTGGGTCACTAGATAAAGTGTGAAGTCTGTTTCAGAAGCCTTTTACCTCTATCTTTTTAACTAGGTGCGTTAATCTTTCCAAGAGGATTAGTCAGTCCTAATAAAAGGTAAAAAAACCTCTAGAATGTGTACATAGTATCAGAAGGACATGGAGTACAGTGTATTTACTAAAGCGCAGTTTATCCACTTAGTAAAGCCATACAAGGAAAAAAGAATTCAGAAGAGAGACAAGTTTAGGTTTTTTAGACTGCAAATATTCAGTGCCAGCAGCTTGCACTTAGAGACACAAGCTTTTACTTCCTCCTTTGAGCTACAATTGTACAGCATCTTTTTTTTTTTTTTTTTCCCAGAGACAATGGCAAACTTTAAAGAGGTTGAAAGCATTTTTCCTGGTCATAGTGTTTGACCTGACTTTGGAAAAAAAAAAAAATCTGTTCTGTGGGAATGGAAACAGTTGTTTTACTAAATGTATAATTTGATGTGTACAATTCAACCTCTACTCTTTATATAAAGAGATTCAATTGTCAAGCAAACACACGCAGAAATTACATAATATCGCTGCCCTGTAATTTTAGTGTCCTGCCATTTCTCCCTTCAATAAAACATTCAAAATAAAGCTGCATTAATACAGCTTATTCTGTTTCACTTGCACATTATGATGTGACATCTTTAAAGTCACGTGGAATTTTGAAAGATACCAAACGTAGTTATACACCTTGAAAGACACTAGGCCAATTTCTGTCTCAATATAACCCAATTCAACTCCAAATAATAAAACATTGCAGATAAAATGTGCTGAAAATATTTTAAACAGGTACAACTGTTCTCTCTCAGTATCTCAGGCATTGTGGTGGGAAAAAAAGGCATCCTTTCGTGAATGTGCTAAACAGCAAAATGCAAAAAAACCAAACAAAAATTACAACAAAAAAGAAGGACAAAAGTAAAGAGAGAAAGAGACAAATGAAAAAATCTGAGGAATCCTTAGAGCCAGAACTGTTCTCTGAATCCCTCATCATTGCCTTGTGGGTCTCTGTCTCTGACAAGGAATGAAGAATGACTTTGAACGCTGGCCAGTTTGCATTTCAAACTGGACTACATTTTCAGTCTAACTTCTTCAATAATAGAAGCTGGGGTAGAAAACCATGTAGCTTATCTTCCCTAGCAAACAAACTATGCTTCAGTATTGGAAAGAGGGGATGGAAGGTCATTATTCACAATTATTCACGACATCATTTATGAGATTGGCTACTGATGAGAAAGTACAATAAATATCTCACATGCATGAAAATCAACAATAAAGAGCCTTGAAAGCTGACATGAATAACATTTTGAAAGGGAAAGAACAAACTGTCCCTCACTAGTACTCCTGATGTACCAGTGCCATGGCCTGGCTCTTTGGTGTGAACAACTACCGAGCAAGAGAAAATTGGCTGCAATGAACAATTCATGTTTCCAGCTGTGAAATTCTATTTTTCATATTAATTAGGATGTCCCGGTAAACTTAGGCACCTTTTCTAGTCTTTGTCCTTACAAAGAAATACAGGCAAAAGTTGCAAACTATCTTCCATTCGCAAGGCTGTTTGCCCTGTTATCTCACAGGTGAAGAGGCCATTTACATTTCCTTATGAATAGGCACCTGACATGGTTTTTGTCAAAAGGTGTGAAATGTAATAGTGAAAGAGAAAATATGACTAGATTTTAAAGCGGAGCTTTCAGCAATTTATCTTCATTCAGAATAAATATAGATACCATTTTCTGAGTGCCTGCTTTACTGTTGCTGAACAGATCATGACAGAGAATACAGATTACTCTGAATCAAAGTGGTATGAAAGCAGGAAGCAGGATGAGGGGACAAGAGAAAAGGGGATGCTGTCTGATAGCCGCTGAGCTGAAGCCTTTCACGGTCTGCAGTCGCTGAAGCCATGGCAGGTGGGACCCTCTGCAGAGCCATATGTTACCTGTAGCAGAACACCTTTCACAGCTGGATCCTTCCAGCCTGTACAGATAATTACATGCTGTGGCAGGGCCATGTGCACTGATGACACTGCTGGAAACAGGTTGGCTGCAGGGGAGAAGACAAAATAAGTCTTTGGCTGTGCTAAGTTGAGACACATTTTCATGTGAGCAGCAGTGAAGAAGTATTTGGTTATGTTATACTCTTTAACTAGAGAGAGTGTGCAATGCAATGCACTAAATCACAGTGGGGATTGCTTTATGAAGCCAACTGACAGGCAATTTTGACACATGAATTCTGAAACTATTCCAGTGGCACTGGGAGGATTAGGGTAATAAAGCACACAGCTCAAAGATTTCTACTGCTCTACTGAACATAAAATTTAGTTGCAGTGCAGCTAAGTAATACAAATTCTTGAATTTTTAGAAGTGTCACAAATGGAGAAACCATTTCTAGAATTCGTGTGTGTACACACTATGAAACAGTGTACCGCAAAGGAATGGGGAACCACTGTAACATACGGCTTTGTGAGATCATCCAAAGTCACTAGAAATCTTTTCTCTTACTTCTTTAAACACTGAATTTGAGTAGAGCACACATAGAAGTTATTGGCTGAGTTATTGCACTTAGTTTCATTGCCAAGATTTGAATGTGGTTCCCTAAAGAAAGTTTTTGCAAAATATATGTTTCCCTTGCTATCATAATATTTTCTTAATCTCTTAAATCTCTTTGGAACTGCTAGATATCAAGAATTTAAAAAAAACCCTAAGAACTAAATGGCAGCTATATCACCAAAATCAGAAGAAACAGAAGCAATATGCTGTATCTTCCAATATGAAATTGTGGAATTCTGTATTTATTACTTTCAAATTTCCTTAATCAACTGGTACTCTGTTTACAAGTCAAATTATGATTTTTCTCATTGCTGAATCCACGTACTCACTATGGGTCTGAAAACCAATGATGTGTTGCATCCTGTAACACAGAAAGGTTTTATAACTGCAGGTATCTCCATGTGAAGAGAGAGCATAGATAATACTAGCATTCAAAATTGTGTTTAATCTTAAGTGGGTACTTATTTGAAGTTCTGTGACATATAAAACTTCCATCTACCACTCATTTGTCAGAAAATTCTCCACTGTGTATAAATCTATTGAAATGAATTTTTCCCCTGGTTGCTGGAACCATGTTCCTGGTTAGGACAGATCAGCTGTTCTAACCCCTAAGAAAATTTGAATTCATGCTTGTTTCTCTTCTCAGAATTAAACAGTATGTTGCAAATGAAAAAACATTGTATATAAAGAAAACACTGTTCATACATAAATGATGGAAAACAATACCTGTAGCTAGTCTATAAACAGAAACATATATTCCTGTAAGTCTAGGAGACGACATTTGTTGAGTAAGAATGGTGAAGCCTTATGTGAAATGACATTTGAACTTAAAAGGAAGTTTTATCTTTTTTTTTGTAGCTGATGAAATATTAATAGCCTGTTGAGGAGGCTTTTAGATAAACTAATATGGCAGCTTATGAAAATGAGAAATGTGAAAGCAAGAAAAAGTACATTTATTAAATAGTCTCATGTCACAGTTGTAAACTTATTTCAGGTGGGTTTGAAGAAAATTCCTACTTGTTATTTATATTTCATGTAGTTAAAAATTGCAGTATGGCTTATTTCACAGGGTAGAAAAATATTAGCATCAGCAGCACATATTTGGCTCATCAGGAAGAACTGTAGAAAACTCTACCTTTTCACATCTCCATAAATTTAACTTTCCTTTTGAAACTACTTATTCCTCAAAGAAGCAACGCGACTACCTGCATGCAAAATGTGTATCAACTCTAGAGGTCATTAGATTGTTATTCCTACACTGACCTTCAACTCAGAGAAGGTTTACTGATCCTAATAGCAGAAGTGAAATAACAAAACTGAAACATTTTAGGTGGCTAACACGTTACAATAGAAAATTCCTGCTATTTACAGCTACTAAGACACATCATTACAAACAAAATACTTGTGCTACAAGCCAAAGGTATCTATTAGACATGAGTTGTGTTTTTAATTTCTCCTTGATTTCCTAGATAAAAAACTCCCTTTCCTTCAAAGGTATCATGAAGCATGCATTTAGAGTAGTTTTAATGACAAGATCATTAATCAGTTATCAATGTTTCAAGACATTTTGTTGATCAGCAATGCTTCAGAAATATTAGGAATCTTATAAGAAGGCAACAAGCTGAATGTAAAGCATCCTATGCAACAGCTTGTCAGCTTGGTCGGTTTTGTAGACCATATGATGATGTAGCAATATATTCAACACTTTAAGCACTAATTTTGAGGCTCATTTTCTGGCCAGTGAATAGCTTGGTATGGGGGGGGATAGCATTATCAACCCTTTCATTCAATCTGCAAGTGAGTGCACTGACTACTGTGTTCAAAGTAAATGTCAGTGTAGTAGCTACTCTCTACCTAAACTGTTGGAATAGGAGAAAGCAAAAATAGAGAAAGGAATCAGAGAGGGGAAAAAAAAACCTCCAACAAAACCCAGAAAGTGACAAGAAAATAAACAAGTTTTGAATAATTAGCTTGATTTTCATTCATTTTGTCAGTCTCATGACGATAAATGAAATTTATAAATAAGAGTTAGCCTTGGTAAAAGATTTCCAAGAACTAAAGATTTAAGTTTTGAAAGTTTCTTCTTGGATCAAAGGTTGTACTGAAGGATTAAAGGCTGGGTTTGCCACTGAATAAACATATTTGTCTTTTTTGAATTAATATTACAAAATTTCATTTCATGCAAGCACCTCTACAAAAGGATTATTGGCAGAATGAGGTAGTGAGATCCTTCTGCCAGTACCCAGAAAGTATTAATTTTTCATTTGGAAAAGTAGATTAACTGTCACTAAGAACAGGCATTTAATCCTGTATCTTTGAGCTGATGCTGATAGCAAATTAAAGCTTGTTGTGTTGATGCTTTTTGTAAATGAGGTGCTCTACATTTGCCAACATACACGCCCTAATATTAACAGCATAAGTCTTTATTTAAGCATCTGCATTTCAGAGGAGCTCAGTTTTCACATATTAATGGACACCATACCTTCACCTCTGAGAAAAAGATCAATTTCATACAGGAATACTGAAGAATTATGCATGAAATACTAGGCATCACTTCTTGAAAAATCTGAGTCCTCCTGTTAGATTTTTGGCCCACCAAAAATGTCAGAAAATTCACTGTCAAGGATTCAGTGCCCAAACTAAATATATATATATATATATACACACACACACACACAGAGCAGAGTGTCTGAAGTTGTGTAATACATGAAAGTAACTAGGTGGGTTATAAAAAGCTGAAGATGTTTTCAGGGAATCCATTCAGTTTGGGTCCATCAGTTGTGTTTATCATATATATGTACAATAAGTATATATTAAAAATAAACATTATGTGTAATAATTATAGCATTCACATTCTGATAACTTTGGATTCCTAACAGGACCTAAGATGTGAATAAATTATATACATAAAATGGAGAACTTCTTTAAAATGCTAAACTACTTTAGATCTCCTTCTAAACACTTAGAATGTAAATTTGTTTTCCAGTCCAAAGAAGAAACAAAACAGAACCAAATTTGAGGTGATTTTCCCACAGAGAAAAATTATGGGAATACTTTGCATTGTGAATGTGACAGAAATAGTGTTTTATTTATTTTCCCCATCAGATTTGCCATTAATCCCATTCCTGTATTTCTCGGAGGGAAGCAGGACATCTGGTATGAATTCTGCTAGCTGCTTTGACTCCTCTTTATTTGGAATCCAATAACTCACTGGACAGGTTTGTCTTTCAGCTTGTTTTGGCTTTCTGATCACAGAATAACATACTCAAACAAGTAATTTACCACAGGCATTACAGAACCCAAAATGAAAGAGAGATTGAACACTTGCAGGCAGGTTTGGGCTTATTGTTCCTCCAGAAAAATGTATTCAATGCAATTTTTGTTGTGTCAAAAAGCAAATAATTTGCTTAAGAAGCTTTATGGTTTAGAGAAAAAAAAAAATTAAACTTTTCTGTTTTAAGAGCATGTACAAGTGGTATATTTACAAGTGTTCAGATGGTGGACAGAAAAAGCAAGCAGGCTAATGCATACTCTGAAACATGCAGCTTTTTAATTCTATTTTATACCAATGGAATCCAAATATCTTCAGTCTTTTGGAACTTCTTTAACACCTAAACAAATGTCAGCATATATGGCTGTCAGTATTGCCCTAAACACTCAAGAGATTGTAGGGAACACTGCATATAAATAGTAGTAAAAAATTTTAATTTCTATCTGTACCTCTTCTACCACTTCACTGGCTAAGAGTTAAAAGCCCCAAACAAAAAAAACCCAAAACCAGTATCCCCAAGAAATACCAGTAGAAGTTAAACTACGCCAGGATATTCAACACACGGAAAAGTTATTGTAACCAAGGATGAAACATCACAGAAGGCAGCAAAGGTGCTATTTTGTCTTTCCTCCATAAAAACCTCTCAGAAAAAGTAAAATTGGTAATTATCTCCATGATATGGTACCCAACATACAGTAATGGCTTCAGCACATAACTTAGACACAACATGAAGCTCAAGGTCAGTGTTCTAAAAACAAATCTCTCAGGCAAAACATCACCAATCACAGCAGAATACAGCAGCCTACAAGTGTCAACACCAATTTTTAACATGTACAGCAAAGATGAGAGCATGATGCAGATCAAATAAACTTAATATCATGAGCCACAGCTGCTATTATCTCAAACCCTTTGAGCCCCACATTGGGGCACCAAAAAGGACTGTTGTGGTTTAACCCAGCCAGCAACTAAGTATCACACAGCCACTCACTCACTTCTCCTGTCCCCCACACACCCTCAAGTGAAGAAGGAGAATTGGAGGAAGAGACAAGGAAACTCATGGGTTGAAATAACAATTTAATAATTGAAAGTAAATGAAATAAAATACCGATACCAATAATACTAGCAATACTAATATGTGATGAAAATAGTGGAAAAGAAAACAAATTATACAACCTATCACCACCTGCCGACTGACAGAGCCAGAGAGAACAAGCCCACCCCTGGCCCAACCCCCAACCCATACACTGAGCATGACATTTCATGGACTGAAATACCCCCTTGGCCAGGCCAGCCATCCTGACCATGTCCCCTCCCAGCTTCTTGTCGTGAAGAAGCTGGGAACACAGGCACAGCACCAGAAACCGAAAAAGTCCTTGACTTGGTACAAACACTTCTTAGCAACAACTAAAAACACCAGTGCTATCAATATTCTTCTCGGCTCAAATCCAAACCAGTCTCATACTAGCTCCTGTGAAGAAAATTAACTCTGTCATAACTAAAACCTGCACACCACTGCAGGGCGTATATTTCTTTCTAGCATAGTACCAGCATTCCAGATGGAACCATGCAAAGAGATCTTTCATATATGATATGAGATTAATATAGTATCAATAATGTTAAACATTAATTTCCAAATAGGAATGTATTATGTTCAATTAATTTATGCAGTGGGCTGGAAGGATGGCAATATAACTCTTAAATCCTTAAAAATGTAGTCCTGCCAGCTCTACATTTCATAAAATATTAATAGTTTGCTGAAGTTAATGAAGAAAAGAACCCTAAACTTCTGAGACAATGTTACATAATATTAATTACAGTAAATTAATGATGTGGTTTATGGATTATCCATGGCCATCAGGGATAGCCCTTCTCAAATTACATTTGTCTGACTCATCCCCTCAAAACTGATGTAATAACTGCATAGGTTGGACAACGGAAGTCAGAATACAGAACCTAATCAAGCTTCTGAAATACTGCATGCACATTGCTACATTACTGCAGTAGGTTTCTCACAATAGCGCTTTGCTACTGTGTAAGCGAGAAGACACTACGTTGTCACTAAAAGTAAATGTTAGGGCTCCTGCAAGAACCTCATTACCATTCTTATACAGATGTGATAAACACCATTTTCAACAAGTGCTGGAGAATTATTTGAAAAATTTACAGCATTTTATAATCAGCTGACACTGCCAAGACAGAAAAAAAGATTTTTTAATATTGATACCTCATAGAAGAGTCTCGATGCATATTTTTCTCTGCAGGTGAAGATGCACTAGATAAGATAGGAGGGCAGCCCAATGCAACCTGTAAAAGATGAGAGTGACCCTTACATTTGTGACATTAGCTCCTGATGACAACCATTAGTACTGGAGACATGAGAATTTCGGCATCATTTTCATTATACTTCATAAAGGGTAATTAGGTTACCAATCCTTAACACTTCTATTACAAACAGTCATGGTTTCACACTGATGACAGTGAGGCCCATACATGAAGAAAAGGGAGTAGAAAAGGTAAGATTTACAACCATTATATCCACTAGCAATATAATAATTCCGTCATATAAATCTTCCAGCAATACGAATGAGTATCAGTATCTCTCTTTCCTTAGATGCATACATGAAGTATCACATGTACATTTCTCATTCACAGCAAAGCTCCCAGCCCTTAATGCAATAATGACACTGTACATTTGGTAGCAATAGTGAAGACACCCAATAAAAGTTATTACTTTCTTCATTTAGCAAGATTTTTCACTTCAAGACAGGAGCACTTAACCATTTCTACCAGCCTGGTCTCTGTTTAGATGCAATATATTTTTCTGTGAAGACCTACACTCAAGAATGCCAGCATTTAGTAATTATCAAACCTTTAAAAGTCTTCTTAGTTTTTCACAAGCTACTCAAAAATCCACTCTAAATTTATAATATACAATTAATGTCTTTTATTAGTTTATGAAAATTGCAGTAGTTTGGGAAGTCTGTTATACAAAAACCCCTGACATATTAATTTTCAACAGTATTTGAATATAGAAAATAGTCTCCACACACTTTCTGGAGTAGGAACAGAACATTTAAGAACTTTCAATTAAAAGATATTTTAATTCATACAATTAAAATTAATGGATTGTTCACTGCTTGCTAAAAGAGTGTGCCTGCTTACATATATATGTGTGTATGCATAGATAGATAATCATGTATTTAACTGTGCTTACTCAGAAACAGCATCATTCCAAATGCAATGGAAATAAAGCTAACTGGAAAGGAAATTAAAGTTGACCAACAGATATCTTTATTTCATGTCAGATTTGAAATGTTGACAGTAAATAAGATGTATCAGTATGAAGACTTGGTATTTCATGACTTCGTAAGTAAACTATGGTTTACAACTAATAACATCTATAAATATGTTTTTAGATTACTTTTGTTTCTCTTAAATTTGAGTATTTAGGTGTACCTTTTGACACATTTTAAACATCTGTCCATAATAAAGAAGGTCAAATTCAGAGAAAACATAAAAGAAGACTTGCCAAGCACTTGACACTAGAAGCAACTGCTTTGAGAAAAAGATTTAGACATTCAAAAACTAGCACCCAGAAGAAAAATGGAAATATATAACTTCAAATTACAGATATAATTTCCATTTTAATTAGTAAAAGCTTATTAAAAAATACACAGAACAAAATAGTCTTGCTTACATCAGAGGAAGTACAGTAACTCACAAACCACTTAACTTTATAATGATGTATAAACCTTGTAAAGGCTTGAATTAAAAATGAAAAGTGATAGAGATCTCTGCCTTCGTCCCACAATGGAGAAACTCCTTCAAGTTTGAAGAGCATATGGATTCCAGTAGCAAAAGCTTCTTGTTTGTCTCCACTCTTAGCCTGGTTGTGTCAGTCTCCTAGCATAAGGCCCAAGGAGCACAGAAGATAAATGGTTTGACATCTGGTGCCTGGTTTACAATATTCATATCCTATTCTACACGTACACCTGCACTGGATCTACCATCAGGACAACAGGATCATAGAAAATACTTCTGCCACAAACACAGGAGGGTCAAGGTTCCATCTTTTATTGGTTGTGGTCAAATTATTTGTACCTCTAGTTTTGGATCTTAGGAACATTTCAATTCATACTTCTCCATCAAAACACTCATATAAGCACCTACAAATTTCCTGTTTTTTCATTTGGCCAGTCTGCCAAATTGTATTAAAATTGTTCCTTATTGCTGTTTTTGTACTACCACCTTACTGATCTTACGAGCTGAATGCTTCTTATTTGGTTGTGGTCTTGAGCAGTGGACACTGATATTGCCAGTCAGGTCTGGCAAGAGGAAAAGAAGAATTTATTAAGTGAAAGATTATATTTAGAGCTTGAGTCATGATATTATCAACGTAAAAGAAGTCTAACACAAGTATGTGACAATATAACACAAATTTAGCAAATCACTATGATTCTTAAGGTTTTCTCAGGCATGACAGGACTCATTTATACATTTTAGTTAAAATTAGAGTATATATTTAATGTGAGAAAGCAATATTACATCTTGTGTGTGTTGCATCAAAGGCAATATATATATCAGAACTAAACTGTAACATTTTATGCTGCCTCAGCAAATATTTCTTAGTATCTACAGCTTTGTCAAAAGGCAATAAAGCAAAAAGCTTATTCATCTCACTATGGGGATTTAAGTTCTATTTACTTACAATGAAATTCTATGACATGCTGCTTCTGTTATTGTATGAACAGTTTATCGCTGTCATTTAGATGAAAAAATATGTTTACTTAGTGATGAACGATTTCCAGAGGAGAAGGGATGTTAGTCCTGAAGTGAGTCATGTGAATTTTGAAAATTACAAAGTACTATCAGCATGTATGTATTAGGGATGTGTTTAATAAAAAGACTATCATGGTTTCATCCCAGCCAGCAATTAAGTACCATACAACTGCTCACTCACCTCTGCCCCTCCTCCAGTGGAGGAGGTGAATTGGAGGAAAAGACAAGGAAACTCATGGGCTGAGATCAGAACCGTTTAATAACTGAATATAAATGAATAAAATAGTGGTACTAATAATACTAACAATATATTATTAATACTAACAATACTACTAACAATATGTAATAAAAATAATACTACCACTAATAATATATTTTAACACAAACAATGGAAAATAAAACAAATGATACAATTGCTCAGCACCTACTGACCAATACACAGCGAGGACCTGAGTAGCCAGAGTCCGAGAATGATCACAGTTGGAGCCTGAGCAAGCCCCATAAGCAAGAGAGCAAATGAGAAAAAACCAAGCAACTAACCACCATAGGCCCCAGTCCACTCCCTTCTTATATACTGAACATGACATGCTATAGAACGAGATACCCCTTCAGTCACTTTGGGTCAGCTGTCTGAACTGTGTCCCCTCCCTGCTGCTTGTAGCAAAAAAGTTGGGAACACAGGAGCAGTATCAGGAGCTGAAAAAAGTTCTTGAATTGGTACAAACACTCTTTAGCAGCCACCAAAACCACCAGTGCTATCAGTACCTTCTCAGCCCAAATCCAAAACATAGCCTTATACCAGATACTGTGAAGAAAATGAACTCTGATCCAATTAAAAACAGCACACGTATTCTACGCCTGTGAGAAGATGAACTTTGAGCAGCTGCTCTGTGGTTGGGATGCCACCTAAGGAAACTCTTCAAAGTTGAGAACCCTCCCCTTCATTAGATGACTGATTAGGTGAGTGTGTAGTATTAATTCTTGATCAACATCCTGAACCTGAGGATTGTTAATGTTTGTCAGAGTCTCAAAGAGGTCTTGGTTAAGGTAAAACTTAGATTGAGTGTGTTACCATTTTGTAAAAAAAAAAAAAAAAAAAAAAAATCACATCTCATTTCTAGTTCGTTGGTTGGCCTGACTTGGCTTTGTGAGGTTCCGTGATAATTTGGCTCATAAGTTTCTAGGAATGGAGGCCATGTGTAATTCACAGATGGGAGAGCTCATCACAGGCTGGGATCATGCAAGCCTGTTGTCCCTACCTGATCATCCTCAGGTGTGGTGGGAAGGGCAGCAAAAGGCACCAAAGTAGGAACTCCACCCAATCTGGCCCCTTCCTTTATCCAAGAATCAGAAATGCATCTGCCAGATGAGAAAAATCCATGTGTTTCCTGTTTTCTGATGGGTGAGTATCTGCTATTATTATGGAAGATGCCTATACCTATGTCAGGGCACAGACACTGTTCCAGTCGTGATATACTATGCAGCAGTGCCACATTGCAGAGCATAGAAGATGTCCTTACTCTATGATTCAGTAAAAATCAAAATCCCAGAAATATACCTGTGTATTTCTATTCTCTTTCAGTTTCATAAGACAGTGAAAAAACCCAGTTAAAAACTTTACTAATTCTCACATGGGGTCTACATAAGCAGGATTCAGTACATTTCATTTAACAATATTAATTCACCTGGCTGAAAATCCCATCTTCCTCTTGCAAGAAAGGTCAGACTCTATTAGTCTGAGATTAATAAGTATGTCCTTTTTGAAATATAATGGTTGTTCGCTTCAATTCAGAGTTTTCTCTTTTGTTTTGTTTCTGTCACAGCTGTGATAAGTTACAGGTGAACAAGTATTAATTACGTAATTAAGATCCAGATCTTTGTAGTGTTAGTAGAGTAGATCACACAGGAACAAGTCCAGGCAGCTTTTGAAAGTCTCCAGAGAAGGAGACTCCACCACCTCTCTGGGCAGCCTGTTCCAGGGCGCTCTCACCCTCACAGGGAAGAAGGGTTTCCTCATGTTCAGGCTGAACCTTCTGTTTGCCAGTTTATGGCCATTGCCCCTAGTCCTGTCACTGGACACCACTGAGAAGAGCCTGGCCCCATCCTCCTGACACCCACCCTTTAGATATTGATAAGCACTGATAAGATCCCCCCTCAGCCTCCTCCTCTCCAAGCTGAACAGCCCCAGCTATCTCAACCTTTCCTCCTATGGAAGGTGCTCCAGGCCCTTAACCATCTCAGTGGCCCTGTGCTGGACCCTCTCCAGTAGCTCCTTGTCCTTCTGGAACTGGGGAGCCCAGAACTGGACACAGCACTCCAGGTGAGGCCTCACCAGCGCAGAGTAGAGGGGGAGGATAACTTCCCTTGCCCTGCTGGCCACGCTTTTCTTAATGCATCCCAGGATGCCATTGGGCACACTATTGGCTCATGGTCATCCTGTTGTCCACCAGGACTCCAAAGTCCTTTTCTCCAGAGTTGCCCTCCAACAGATCAGCCCCCACCCTGTACTGATCCATGGGGTTCTTCTGCCCCAGATGCAGCACTTTACACTTGCCCTTATTGAATTGCATTCGATTTCTCCCTGCCCAGCTCTCCAGCCTGTCCAGGTCACGCTGGATGGCAGCATGGCCTTCTGGCATGGCAGCCACTCCTCCCAGTTTGCTATCATCAGCAAACTTGCTGAGAGGACATTCTAGCCCTTCATCCTGGTCATTGATGAGTATATTGAATAGGGCTGGACCCAGCACTGACCCCTGGGGGATGCCACTAGCCACAGGCCTCCAACTAGACTCTGCCCCATTGACCACAACTCTGAGCTCTTCCCTTCAGCCAGTTCCCAATCCATCTCACCACCCAATGGTCCAGTCCATACTTCCTAAGCTTGTCTGTAAGGATGCCATGGGAGACAGTGTCAAAAGCTTTGCTGAAGTCAAGACTGACCACATCCACTGCCTTCCCCTCATTTATCCATCTAGTGATGCCATCATGAAAAGCTATCAGACTGGTCAAGCATGATTTTCATGACTACTCATGATTAGCTTCCTTTCCTCAACATGCTTTCAGATGGCACCAAAACAAGTTGTTCCACAATCTTTCCAGGGATGGAGGTGAGGCTGACTGACCTATAGTTACCTGGATCCTCCTTCCTGCCTTTTATGAAGATTGGAGTAACACTGGCTTTCCTCCAGTCCTCAGACACCTCTCCTGGTCTCCAGGACTTTTCAAAGATTATGGAGAGTGGCCTAGCAATGACTTCCGCCAGCTCCCTCAGCACTCATGGGTGCATCCCATCAGGGCCCATGGATCTGTGGATGTTCAGTTTGCATAATTGATCTCTAACCCAACCCTCTTCAACTGAGGCAAAACCTCCCTTCCTCATTACTTCCTCTATGGTTTTCAAGGTCTGGGACTCCTGAGGGCTGGTCTGAGCAGCCAAGACCGAGGCAAAGGTGGCATTCAGTAACTCCACCTTCTCCATATCCTCAGTCACCAGGGCACCCACTTCATTCAGCAGTGGGCCAACATTTTCTCTGGTCTTTTTTTCTCCAATGTACTTGAAAAGCCTTTCTGGTTGTTCTTGACCTCTCTTGCCAGGTTCAGTTCCAAGGAGACCTTAGCTTTCCTTATCACATCCCTACATCCTCTGACAATATTTTTTATTCCTCCCAAGTGGTCAGCCCCTTCTTCCATGTTCTATATACTTTCTTCTTCCACTTAAGTTTATTCATTAGCTCCCTGCTCATTCATGCAGGTCTCCTAACTCTCTTACTTGATTACTTACTCTTTGGGATGCTCCGGTCTTGAGCTTGGAGGAAATGGTGCTTGGATATTAACCAGCTCTCTTCAGCCTACCTACCATCTACAGCCCTATCCCACAGGACTTCTCCAAGCAGGTCCTTGAAGAGGTCAAAGTTAGCCCTTCTGAAGTCTAAGGTAGTGACCCTGCTTGCGGCTTTATGCCTGCTGCGTATGATCCTGAACTCCACCATCTCATGGTCACTACATCCAAGGCTGCCCCCTACCTTCACATCCTCAACAAGTCCCTCCTTGTTTATCAGTACAAGGCCCAGCACTCACTATTCCTCTCCTTGTTGGCTTCTCCACTATCTGCATCAAGAAGTTATTATCAATGCACTAGGGGAACCCCCTGGACTGTGCATGCCTGGCTGCGTAGCTTTTCCAGCAAATGCCAGGGTAATTGAAGTCCCCCATGACAACCAGAGCCTGTGATTGTGAGGCTACTTCCAGCTGTCTGTAGAGGCCTCATCAGCTTCCTTATCTGAGCACATGGCCTGTAGTAAACACCCACAACAGTGTCTCTCTTATTAGTCTGCCCCTTAATCCTTACCCACAAGCATACAACTTGGTCTTCATCCACCCCCAGGGAGAGCTTGATACATTCCAGTTGCTCTCACACATAAAGAACTCCACCACCTCGCCTTGCTGACCTATCTTTCCTAAAAAGGACACAGCCATCCATGACAGCATTCCAGTCATGTGAGCTGTCCCACCATGTCTCAGTAACTGCAATGAGATCGTGGTCCTGAGACCACACACAGATCTAGTTCCTCCTGCTTGTTCCCTATACAGCGTGCATTAGCGTATGGGCATTTCAGAGAGGTGGCCAAGCAGGCAGGTTTTCCTGGAGGTGAGTGGGAGGATATACCATTGTCATACACAGCCCCAGGATGGCCAACCTTTTCATTATTGTCTTCGGTGGTAGGCAAGGAGCCTTGGTGCCAAGCCTAGTTGAACTGATTTATTCCCCAGGTGGATGCATCCCCCACCTCAACTGAGTCAGCAGATTGAACGGCCTTACCAGCACACCATCCCACCTGGCATGCTGTGCACAGGCTCCTCTCTGTCCAGCTCAGTCCCATCCCCTTCCCTCTTCAAATCCAGTTTAAAGCCTTTTCTATGAGCCCTGCCAATTCATGTGCGAGGATCCTTTTTCCCCTTTGAGACAGCTGAACCCCATCTATTGCCAGTAGACCCGGTGCTGTGTAAACCTCTCCATGATCGAAAAACTCAAAATCCTGTTGGTGGCACCAGCCTCTAAGCCATGTGTTAATCAGATGTGTTTTCCTGTTTCAGTGTGCTTCCCTGCCACTGAAGGGATCGAGGAAAACACTACCTGTGCTCCCGATCCTGCAACCAATCTCCCTAATGACCTGGAGTACTTTTTAATTGCTTTTGGATTTTGTGATCTCATCACTACCAGCCTGGATGATCAAAAGCACGTAGCAGTCTGAGGATCGCACCAGACCAGCAAGTTTCCTACTAATATCCCTAACCCAGGCCTCAGGGAGGCAGCAGACTTCCCTGTGGGAGGGATCTGGTGGACATATGGGACCCTCAGTTCCCTTCAGACGGGAATCACCTACCATGAGTACCCTCCTTTTTTTCTCGAGTGAATTAGTTCTAAGGTGTGGGGATGAGTGACTCACCCTGGATGTCTTCCCAGACAGACCTTCCTTTCCATCCTCATTCACCTGGCCCTCAGTTTCCAAAGCCCCATACCTGCTGTGCAGCGGTAACTGGGGAGGCAAGGGAGACTGGCAGGAGATTTGCCTGCCTCCCTGAGGAGGGACCTGTTTCCATTCCCCCCTGTCTCTTAGGTCCTCTCCTCTTACCTGGTGGCAAGAGGCATGGTGATCCTGCTGCCTGTCCCTCAGGGGTGGAAGGCACCATTTTCCTCTCACTCTCCCTTATAGTCCTCAACCTTTCAATCTCCTCTTTCAGCTCAGCCACCAGGCCGAGCAGGTCATTTACCTGCTCACAGCGAGCACAGGTGTTGTCCCTGCAGTCCTCCATTCCAAGTGAAAGGCTCCAGCACCCCCCGCAGCCGGGAGCCCAGACACCTACATGTTTAGGCAGGACCTCTGTCTGGGTCGCCACGTTTCTTTTGGCCGGGTTGCAACCGCAGCTGTTCCTTCCCGTGTGACTAACCACCCCAGCTTCCACGGCACTCCCAAACAACTCATCAACCTTGATGGTCCTCCTGAGGGCCTTTAAATAGCCCGCTGAGCTTGCGGCTCCGCCTACTCTGTGCCCGCCTCTCCCACGAGAGATGCCGGCCCGGTGAGGGGGCTTGATCCGCTCGCCACCTGTATCCGGGCTTCGGGAACAAAAACCCAAAAAACAAACCAAAAACCCTGCACGCTGAGTTTTTGCCGCTCTGCCGAACTGCCGCGGGGACGGTCCAGCTCCGGAGGCTGATTGCAGCAACTGATCGTAATTGATGACAGTTTAGTCACTGGTATTCTCTCTCCTGTTTGCAGTAGTACAACTTTCACCGTAATAATAAATACACCTCCCCTGCCCCTTTTACCTTCATAATAAAAACACTTTTACCTTTATAATAAATAAATACAATAATGCTACCCATAATACACAAGGGTTAAGTGGATTTGCATCTTTGTAATGCTATAGAAGAGGCAAGAAAGAAAGAACCTGTGATATCAATCGCTCAGTTTAACTAAAAAGGATTCTAAATAAGTAAATGGCTATACTTGTTTGTATACAGTACCAAAGAAATCAGTGCTTCCTTACATCTTAATTTACATTAGCATTTCACACGGCTTGTTTGTTTGCTATACCTTCAAGGACAACTCCAGTGGATTGCAATCTCCAACTTAGTGGAAAACTAGCTCTGAAACCTCTCATCTTCACCCTTCATTATTCGCTCACTGTCTAGACATGAAATAAATTGTCAATCATCTTATACAAAAGGGCAGATTCTTCTACTATTATTCTGTGCCTCTGGAATTTGTGTTCCCAAAGTGTCCTGTTATTTCTTGATCCCCCTGACTGCAGTGGCCCACAAGATATCTAAGCATATGCGTACTGAAAAAAGCTTCACAAGCTTTCATTCATTACAATGTTGCCTTTCCTAGCATATATCTAATGAAAAATTTGTTTTTCTTACCTTAGGTTCTAGTTATGCCATAGTCTATCACAGAGTACCCTGCCTCCTTCTTAAGAGAAGGGAAGCAGCCCAGCCCAGCCCATGTTTACAGGCCTAAACTCTTTTGGCTTTTCTGAAAACAGAAAATTTTCAACTTATCTCAATATTGTCTAGTCATCAACATCTGCAAAAACCTACCCAAGCAAACTTCTAAATATTGATAATAGTGAAATGTGGCCTCTGTATTGCTAGACTTAATGCACAAAAAAGGGAGTTCCAAGTTTAAGTGACAATACCTTCATTGTACCCACTCACTTGACTCTCACAAAGGAAAGCAATCTAATAGTAGTAGAAGAAATACATAGGATAAATCATTTAGGGACACTGTAAATGGCAACTGTAGTGTAATTTTAATTCCCTTTTATATTAATACAATTGAATTATCATAAACCCAAGATTTTTATAAATGCACAATTTAAATCACGATGTTTCAGGGAAGTCTTTAAGGACATCATAGAAATCACCATGGAGTACGGCAAACCCAAATGCCATGGTAATAACCACCCACACTAGGAGCCAGAAAAGCCAGCAGAGGTATTGTCCAAGGGAAGAAACAAAAATTTGCCAGCAGTTTGAAGACGGGGTCAAAAATCAGAGTGTCTGTGTATGCCAAGCCTCAAGACACAGATACAAGTGTGACTGGGATCAGGCTGAAGCCATGGATGGAGTATTTATGCAGCAGCAGTAGAATCTGAGGCAAGAACCAGTCAGGGTGTATCAAGGCTGTGTGAACTGATCTGCAACAGGGGAGGTAGGATGAAGAGCTGGGTTTGATGTCTAGAGGTAAGATGGAGTCAAAGCCCAGACTGCAGCCTGAAGCAGTTTGTTGGGCAAATTTTCACAGTTGCTGCCTAGAAGAGCTGTGCTTGGCAGGGAGGGAGAGGATTGTGCAAGCAGCAGCCAGTGAGGGGCTGTCTGACAAATGACTCTCCCACTTCTGTTTGACGGGTGACTCGGGATAAATGTACTGTTTATTATTTCTTATTAAGTATTTGTAGTGTGTGTCATATACTGACAAGAAATAGGAGGTGAAATCCTAATCTTTGCACTGAACAGCTTTCTTCTTATTTTGTCACTAAGAACCATGACATTATAAAGGATACAGAAGAATGTCTTTTGCCATTTTTTTTATTCTCATCATACATGATGGGCAGAAAAAAAATCTTAAACAGCTCGCTTTTAAAAGCTTACTTGCTTTTAGTTTCACATCGATGCTAATGATTTACAAGTTCAATGTGTGAAGGAACTTTGTCCTAATTCAGTGCCTCCATTTTTTCTTTCACTGTATTTAAATTTCTTCTTCCAAGAGTCCCGTGTGTAAATAAGGATAGTATATTTTGTGGCAAAATTGTTTTCAAGACTCTGGAATAAATTATGGAATATTATTCTAGATAGGGAAGAAAAAATAGACTTGAAATAAATTTCTCTCCACCTTACAGTGTGTGTAGCGCAGTGGGTAAAACATATTTGCAGTTGTTGATGGATTCCTAATGTCTGGAGCCCAACACAAGCCGCAGACTGGCTAAAGAAGATGCACACGTTCTGACGTTTCAGCCTCTCACCTGTATGCATGTGACAACGAGCTAAGATCAGCCCCTCTTCTGCCCTAACCAGGCACAAAATTGACTGAGAGAAGAAATCCCTGTCAGTTAATGAAGGAGTATTTTCAGCTGAATAACTGATATGAAGAGAGATCTGATGGTGTCTGACCAGAAGTTCTGGGGTTATAAGCTCTAATCAGCCATGTGTGATCTCCATGCTACCAAAAACTGGAATATTTTAACCATTTCTCTACAACTGGAATGTCGATAGTCCAGTGACTACATAATAATGACACATGGAGTCAGGGCTGACCACAGATAAAAATTTCTGATCTTCTCTGTATTGCAGCATGCTGCTTGCTCTTTGGTTCCTAGACATACCTGTCATAGCTCATGCCTGGTTTAGAAACAGAAAGTTTAATGTACCTCTACATGTATTTAGACTGGCTAGTAAGTAAGAATAGGAGTTGATATCTCACTAACACAATTTAATACTCCTCTGCTATGCACATTTTGTAAGGTGTCCAGGTGCTAGAGCTGGGTCTACTACAGACCTTGTGTGAGTGTTCACAAGGCACATAGGCTATCTCTTGCTCCATTAAAGTGACGATACTATTTCTTGACCCAGCAGAGGAGTTGTAAGGATAAAACACACACGTTGTTATGAGGCACTCAGACACTAAACTGAACTGGACAGTCAGTGTTTTGTCAAGGGGTAAGAAGTTAAATACTTTAAAAAATGTGAATGCTTTTGGAAGTTAATGGAGGCATAGCCAAAGCCACACAAGGTCCTAAATGAATTAACACAGTGTGACAAGCACAAAAACATAGTCTCATCATATGGTCGGCTCAACATATTTAAAGGGCACGGCAGTAAAGAAGGATGAAACAGTATCTTTGTAATTTAGTAATTGTATCATCTCTTCAAAATCATTTTTCTTTCTTCAGCTCTTAAAGAGTATCTGCAGTGATTTACCTCAATGGTAATCTCATGCTTTAAGAATCAAATGAACATCAACACTGTTATCTTGTATATAAAACCTCTGTGAATATATACTATTTAACATGTAACAATGCAGTTGTGTGTTTTGTTGCTGTATGTCCTTCTAATGTTTTAATTTACAGCCCGTGCCTCTTGGTTCTACCACTTGGCCTGTTCTTACTGAAACATCTGTCTAACATCACTGCTGTTCATGCCTCAAGTATCCCTTTACGGGCAGTACAGAGTACAGTGCTGCAGATCTTGCCTGCAGTTTGGTTGAGGGGGATACAAATCTTTTTTCTAGGATTGAAACACACTTGCTCACTGTAATTACTAGAGGATAAAGCGATGAATTTCACATACGGCTTAGGTCTGCTCTTTGCACAAATGTGCTTTTGTACACAATCAGGATATTATTCACTAAAGGTAAATATGAGGCATTTACTTGCAACACTTCTAAATTACTATTATTTGAATACTGGCTGTGCTCCATGTTAACAGGGAATTTGTACACAGAAACAATTGCAGAAAATATTTCTTAATTTCATCCCTAACCAATATTCCATCTGTGTCTGTGTGCACATATATATGTGTGAATGTACACATTCTCCCCCTTCCCAAACAAAAAGTTGTGCATGGGATCATATCTAATTGGCTAGACTGTTAACAAGCTCCCTGGCATTTATAGTTTAGATGCAATGAAAAAGATCAGGCTTTCAGCTGTCTGTAAAATTTGCTGCACACGCGCTGTTGTGACTTTCCCTGTTGCTATGCCAGTCTTATTTGAGAATGGAAAAATCCCCAAAGGATCAGTTTAACTTCAGGTTTATGACTAGTGGACAAGACTTTTTGCACTTGTGTTTCTTGTTAGCGGCAATAAAAAGCCAGTGATCCACTACACTACTTATGTTCTGTCTTGCTTAAAAGCATCTCTATTTTAAGCAACTGGATGTGATAATTTAGGTAATAATTTCAGAAAGATTTAAATGTCAATATAATAAACTCTTCTTTTCATCAAAATTTCAGAGCTTTACTGTAAAGAAATTTTGTGATAATAAAGATAATTTCTTCCATGTTCTAGCAAAATCCAGCTGGAAACATTTTTGGAGTTTGGGCAGAGATGCATTATTTCACTTTTACCAGTATCCCTGCATTTTTCAGACTTTGGCATTTTCAGCACTTACAAAGACAGGAAACATATGTGCTGGCCATTGTGGAACAAGTTTATTCTTTGATGTTTCTACTGTCAGAAGCAATGAAAATCGGAAGACCATGAGGAAAAATCTTCTTGTGGGATTTCAAAGTATATGTACATTTCCCCGACTTTTGTAGTTGGACTAATAAAACTGTATGTTGTCAAGACTTTTTGTTTTTTAAATTCTGTATCTCACAAAGAAATTAAATGCAAGTTGAAACATATATGATAATCTGATGTGGATTCAAATTGCAAAAGCCAAGATCTGAGGTGCAGTACAAAATATTCCTTCCCATTTAAGTGTCTGCACCCAAGGTTTTATCACAACATTTCTGGAACTTAGTACATCAAGCAATTTTTTATGTGTTAAAACCCTGTCTAAGTTGTGTGTGTGTGCATAAGATAACTTGGGTAAGGGATTTATTATGTGAAGCTGTCAGCAAAGGAAATGCTTTTTTTATTGTAAAAAACCAGACAAACATAAAAGTGATGCCATTTTTATGTGCATGTAACACTAGTTACTAAAATACAAAGACTATCAGAACTATGTATCAGGTAACTGTAATATGCTTGTAGTTGGAAATATTAATGAACATTTTATTGATTGCTTAGTGCGGTTGAAAATGTGGGTATTCTTCCAATACAATGCCTTCTCATATCCACATTACTATGCAATGGCAGGTTTGCTTAGAACCTTTAGGAATCCTGAGCAATGTCTCAGAAAGTCGTATTTGAGCCATTTAGCGTACTACAGCCTTCTGTGTAAGTCTGGCATTTGCTATCAGCATGAGTATCATGAATACTTAAACTCTACTACACGTTTTACTACTTCTGAGGATGCAGAAAGGAGTTTGGCAAACAGCACTGACAATTAAACAAGTAGCTGGCATTTTCATACCATAGCTTCTCAGGTAAAACACGTTTCTCCCCAGCCCTGGCAGCACAAGGCTTTGCTTCATTTCTCACACTGTTCTGTTGGCTAAAGAGTCAAACATCAGGAGGTAATCCCTTTAATTTCTGTATGAAAATAGAGCTACATACCCAGATCTTTAAATTTTCTCTCTGACCCAAGATGTTGTCAGACGTTGATCTCAGGGCAACTTAATTCAATAAAACTCAGTGGTTCTTGGATCATGTGCTTAGTTAGCATAATCTATGAATTCTTTCAGCTCTTTATCAATAACTATTACAATAATTTAGATTTGACTTCTAGCTCAATAAATTTGTATTATATGTTAATTTGACCGCTTGAGTTTTGCAATGTAAAACTGAAATGTAAGTTCCAGTGCATGTTATCACTAGCAGCTACCAACTTTATTGTGTGTCCTAAAATGCATTCATCTCAGTGCTTGACTCCAATCAGTGAGGGATATATATGGAAAAGGCTGTACACAAACACTAGCTGGCAAAGAGGTTTCTGGTTAGGAACAGCTAAGGCAGTTTCTCAAATTCTTACAGCTGCCAGAGAGGAATGAGGAAGAATCTGGGCTTTCCACGCAACGGCTATGCCACAACATGCAATGAATCAAGGGTATAGACGCATCAAGTGGGGGGAGCATGTTTCCTTTGTGGACAGTGAAAGCGGAATTTATGTTCTATTGTCAGGAGATTTATGTCACCTAGAGGTGAATTACAGTTTTGTTTCTGTTATGAAACAACTACCAACAGGGTTGATTAAAAAAATAGAGAAACGTAACAAAATTAAGAGTTTTCTTTTCCTCTGCAAAATTTTATTAACATTTGGAAAATCAGACAGCTAGGTATATTCAGTGCAGGTATAGGAAATATTTAAAAAAAAAAGAAAGAAACCTGCAGGCAAACCCAAACCCCACTATTTACTTATAACAGTGGCGACCGTTACTCTACACCCACGGCCATTTAAAATTTGGCACGCTATTCATCTAATATTTAAAATTCCAACAGCTGGGTCAGGACAGAGCCTGTGTAGTTGCAAAGGGAAGCCACAGGCGCCGATGTAAAACTCCAGCCAAACTAGACCTTTGCAAAGCTACAACAATGTGCTGTGTAAATTATTCAATGGCAGCAAATCACTAGCAAAATAAATAAATAAATGACCGTCCATCAGCATGTAGCATAGGGATATTCTGAATGCAGTGATGGAAAAGGGTGGACCAGGAGGAGTAAAAGGGAAGAACAGCAGAAAAGGACTAACAGTCACATGCAGGTGGTGTTTACGTCGGTAGATTATATAGCTGCATTATACCTATTCTGCATATATTCAGAATGTTCAGAGTTGCAATAAGTGGGGGCTAGAGTAGAGAAAAAGATCATTATGTTGTACAGATGACAGCATCTGCTGGCTGCCTCAAGCAGGGCCATTTGTTTGGTTGAACAAATCTATGGCCACAGGGGATTTTTCCCAGTAAATTTACTGACACTGCCACTTGTATTACAGAGGAAATACTGAGGATCGACTTACCACATGATACAGATGGCTGCTGAAGGAATAAGCCGTAATAGCTTCTTTCATATGAATTACCTGAACTACTGATGTAGGCTCCGAAGTGAAAACAACTCTGAAAGTGATAATTGAATTGTATTTTGTAAGGGATATACCACTACATTATGCACAATTTAGCAGCTTTCCCATAATATTTCAAAAGTAATTCAAAGTCCTGCTTAATTACTTGTATTTCCTCCTAGGCCATCCAAGAAAGTAGTATTTGATCATTTTTTAACCGTACATGTTAGTGTGATCTGCTCTTCAGCAACCCAGATACAGAAATTTATGTGTGCCAGCAAATTACATCAATTTATTTGCTACAGTTTAATTTCATTAACACATGCGATAAGAGAGATTGAGCTCAACATCTCTCCTTTTATGTACAAATAACCCCCTGGGTGACATATCATATGAAACCCAATTACAGCACATAATAAAATGACACCACAAATAAAAACGTATTTCCTAATTCAGTTATACTCAGAGATGAACAGTTAGTAAATATACATTTGGCACTGACTCCATAATCAGCACCAATTCCTCAGTTACGGAATAATCTAAAGCATATGATCCCTGGTAGCAGCCGAAAGGGGTGAGGAGCCCATGCTGGTTCCCAGCTCATTTGCTCCTTGCTTCTGGCCCACTGGCTGCAGCTGGCAAAGCAAAGGCTGCTAGGGAGCAGCTCCTTGGGGCACTCCTGTGACAGGTCTGGGCTCTACATCCACTCTCCATAGGATGTATTTCCAGTGTTCCTCCAGAACTGCAGCCAACTGATTTGTGAACCCATCTGTTTGGGACGTGCAGATGCAGGTTTGGCATCCGTAAAATAAACGTGCTTCCATTTATTAGGAGCATTTATCTTTTCTATTGAAATGCAAGACATGTTAGTGATTTCTTGTCTACGGACCCTAGAAACTGATTTAAGCAGAGCTGTGTCCTGTTCCAAAAAGCTTACCAATACATGTATTTCATAGCTGCATTTTAGAGGATCATTGAAAGGACTGACATTGGTATGACATGGACATTTAAGCTGTGGAAGAACTGAAGTAGAGAGATGTGCCAAAGCGTGACTGCCTGCATCTCAAGTAGCAGAGGCAGTCTGCAGGGTATATGGCAGCCTTGGCACGAGGCTGTGTGGAGAGTTAGACTGATTGGAATATATTTTCTCATGGCTTTGAAATAATGCTCCCCTCTTTGCCATTTACCTCAGCTTCTCCTTGTGCGCCTTATCAATTTAGTTATTTTTGTGTGCGAGCTAGAAGTGAGAATTGCAGTTAAATGAAAAGTGTTTCAAAGACTATTTCAAGCAGTCCAGCCTTCACACTCCCTTGAATACATCATCAAGATACTTGTGCTAGCTGAAGCAAGCTTAAACAAAAATGTACAGCATAAAAGTCAGCGAGGCAGAAATACTGTATTTCTTTTCTGTGCTTTCAGTTCTCTCTCCACACACTATCTATAAACATTTGTCTTCCATATTCGCTTCCAGAAACATGTACATCATTTTAGAATAATTAAAAATACAGGGCAAATATAAATATTATTATTATTATTTTATAGCTTGCGTGTCAGTTTCCTCTGGAAACTGCTGAACTGCATCTTGTCATTATTAGTCATATACATTTTCAAACCTCAAGCAGTTAATGACAAGAGAACAGATACCAGCAATCATTCCCTAAGGGTTAACTGGTGCAATACCCTTTATTTGTTGTTTCAGTCACTGTTGCAGAATGCCATGATTTCATAAACTTATACACAGGATCCAAATAAATACATCACCTTCTACATGAAAGCAGGACCATTTATCAACCCTGAGGATATTGTCAGGAGAAAATAAGGAAAGTCAAGTGCAGTAATGCTCTTGATATACTGATTGATGACACCACAAGATGTAAAACACAGCTTGGAAAAAACAGATACAACAAAGGAGACCCTTTTCCTCAAGGCTAGGCCCCTCAGGGATGTATGAAATAGCCTTTGAGAACTTTGAAAAGGAGAGAGCAAAATTACATACAGATATAAATGAGATACAGGTCCTTTATAATTTTCTCAGAAATTTTGGGTACCAAAAATTGGCACTGCAGGAGATGTCAAGCACCTATTGTGTGCATACAGCAATTATTTATTGTAAAGTTGGAATGAACACTAAAAGATTCTGTATTTGGACTTGGTTCACAGAGAATTTGAAAGTTTGGGAACCGCAGCATTTGGGCCGCATCAAGTGTGCTTGTCTTGCTTACCTCTATCTTGCCTTTGCAATGGGACGATGTAGCAGACTAAAGATTGAGATTCTTAGGTCCAGAAAAAGGGTAAGGTCAATTACGTAATATGGTATTTCACATCATTACTTAATAACACCCTATAGGGACTCCACATAAAAGTACGAAAATAGAAGATAAAAGATAAAAGGATGTAAGTTGTGACACAGGAAAACAGGTTAAGATTTGCCATCTTTGGCATTACGCTTTCAGCAACAGCTTTTATTTTAGTTAGATTTGTATTTCTGATTCTATGTACTAGCTAGAAAAAAATAATTTCAAGTATTCTAAAAGAATTAATGATGAAAGCATTCTGTAAATATTTTATGCAGCAGTCAAAAATCACTTCAGGTAAATTTCCTTCAATAAAGAAATTCTGAATAACGTATTTATGCTGAATGAAATTGCTCATTTTTTATTAAAGAATGGCTCATGATACATGCGCCTTATAAATATGTATCACCCAAATATATTTTACATCCATTTCCTTAGTGTTTAAGCAATTCTGTCCTTGTTAATCAATTGCTATATTAACCTGACCTTAGGTTTACACAAACTTCCCCTTTAAAAGCAACAATTTACATTATTCTGCAAAGCACATTGGCCTCCAAATGTCATTATGCAAAATATATAGACATGAAAGCCACGCAAAGAAAGGTAAAGTGCTTCTCTATTTTATATGTGCATCTTTCATTCAAAGACAAAAAACCCCCATTAGGTGAAACAAACAGTACTTGAAAAAGCTATAGCGTTCTTGACATGTTTGTCCCTGCATTTAATAGTGTGATGTACAGAAGTAGTTTCACAATCTCCTTCTCTACTGTTGAGCTTATAAAAGTGTTTTCATGTTTTCCCTCATTATTATGGTTAATAAGTCTTCTAAAATCTTCTCAGAGCTTGCTTTGACTTTCCAACATCATCAGGTCCTTTTTACTGCACTACTGAGGTTGCAGTTAAACCCCATTTTAATATAAGACAACTATACTGTGCATGTAGGAATCACATCATTAAGACAATTTCCAGATTCCAGATTCCAAAATTCCATATAAAAAGGAAACATACCATTAAGAAATAATAATTTAATTTCTTCAATAGCACTTTTTAAAAAGGTTGCATCTAACAATATGTTCTGCTATTGCTAAAGTGTTTCTTTTCTGCACCTTTTGTTAGAATAGCACTGTCTAGAAACCTGATGATTTTCCATTTTCAAGAATCCATACTATTATGTGAGCAGTAAGAAAAATCATAGAGTCACAGAATGGTTTGGGTTGGCAGGGATGTTTAAGATCCTCTAGTTCCAACCCCCCTGCCATGGGCAGGGACACCCTCCACTAGACCAGGTTGCTCAAATCCTCATCCAGCCTGGCCTTGAAGACAGCCAGGGATGGGGCATCCACAGCTTCTCTGGGCAACCTGTGCCAGTGCCTCACCACCCTCTCCGGGAAGAATTTCTTTCTTATATCCAGCCTGAATCTACCCACTGACAATTTAAACCCGTTACCTCTTGTCCTGTCACTACAGGGCCGTGTAGGGCAGGGGGAGAGATGCACTTTGGAACAGCAATTGTGTTTCAATAAAATACACTATATTCTTTTTAAATAACAAGTTCACTTTCTTGTCCATCTAATGTGTTCTTTATGATCCCTCTTCTCAATAGCCTGTTGACGGGGTTCAGGAGACCAAATCCATGGATAGAAACATGAATGCTTTATCTCAGAATGAAGCTACTAATTGAAAATTAAATAATCGCATGTTTTCCATGTGATCTCAGAATAACCAAATACTAAGTCTTTGAGTCCGACAGTACATGAGGAAATCTCAGCTATCGTTTCAGTCTGAACGGTTCCTTTACTGAAGGCCAGAGAGCAAGAGGCTGTCAAAACAGGCATTTAATCCCAGCTTTGGAGGACTGTTTACCTAAGTTTTCAAAGCTATGTCTATTATAGACCCTATAAATGAGATTAAAACATTGTATTTATGTCTTTCCAAATCTTTATTTGATCCTTCTTTGTTAGGCAGATTTGTTTTAAATAAAACCAAACAAACCCCCCAACCAATAAATATTGTGCATTAGGAAAAAGGGTATATCTACTCACTTACACAGAGCCCCTTTTTAACTTCTAGTGAAAATATCTACATCATGGATCCAGTAGGGGCTGAGGTCTTCCAGATCTAAAGGGCTTTTATTTTAGCAATTCAGTTCTCCAGGCATTCCCATTAATATGCGTTTTATACACCCAGTTTGACAGGTTTTGACATATATATTTAACTTTTGAATTACAAAATGATAATTTCAGATAGTGGAGTTGTTTTTTAATAGACAAGATACAGAGATCTGTCTCCCAAAGTTTTCAGAATTGGCCACCCATGAATAATAACAAACAATTGGCAAACAGTCTCAGAGGCTGGAATCCTATTTCATCCATGAAATCAGCACAAAGCCTTATTTCGAAAGACCAGGTGGTACACAAGTCTTGGAAAAAAAGTTTTGATACAGGATGAATTTCAACCTACAAGAATTATAGCAGTAATAAAATGGCATTTAAAAATAGGCAATTTTAGAAAGATTTGCAAATATGGTGTACAGATAAATGGAACCTTGATAACAGGTGTGGTAGACAAATGTGGTAAATACTGTGAGGAAGTCTAAAAGGAGGAAGTATCAATACACAGGAGTATAAATCATTTAAATAGCAGCACAAAGTAATGTGGCAGGATTACTTATCCTCTGAAGTTTCAAGTACGTAATGGGCACAAGGAGCAATGGCTAAAAAAACTCTTGGATGAACAGCTCTAAGTTCAAAGACATTAACAAAATTTGTATCTGTTTTAAAGATTAATTCCAATGGCAATTGTTTATTGGAAAAGACCGGTGACATAGCTGTAATGGAAAAACACACAAACTTGAAGAAAATTAAAACAAATTTAAAAGAGATATTGATTTATTATATTAATGGAGTTTGTATTTGGAGATATCTGTCTTCTAATCAGAGCCTTTCTGTTTTAGCAGAAATTAATTTGACCGTGTACTCTTCTAAATAACTCTAATTGGTTATGGCTAAGACATGACTCTTATCTGTCTGAAGATTATCTTTCAGAAAGGGATCCTGCCTTCATATACATACAGTTACCACACCCATGTTTTCTTTTGGCTGTGTGGTTAGTTATTTGCGCCATTAAAAAGAATTTAATTTTCTTTTTTACTTCGGATTGAAATAAGGTTCCCCCTTAATGATGATTACCTATTAAATGAAAACTAACTTTGCAATACTTCTTCCTTTAATTTTTATGCTCCATTCAGTATATTACTGTTCAAAAGGTAACCAAATCGCACTTCACTTTTCTTATCACCACCCCAGAATCATCTGGCTGGTTATCTGTAGTGTTTTCAGAAGTATTGGGCAGCAAGCTGAATGAGACATAAAGACATTAATAAATATTAAAAACAAACATGAAAATATTCAGTGCTACACAGAGGTCAGGCTGAAGTTTATAAAGCTCACTACAGGTTTTAGCTGAGATTTTGTTTCTGTTTGAACACTCAGGGCAATTCTCTTGAATCGAAGATGCTGAAAATCAGTTATGTGCTTTCCTAGAAGACTATCCTGAGAAAATTTTGTAATGTTTTCTCTTACATGTAATTTAATTCTTCTTTCCTTCCTTCTTTTTTTTCCTAAAGTACCTGCATTTTGGAGTTCCATGATGTGCAACCTAATGAGAGATATTTTGATGTTACTTTTAAATGATCAAGAAAATTGTGCAAAGACAGACTGGATTTTTCTTCCTCTTCTTTTTTTGTCCGTTGAGTAATTTCCCTGTGCCACGCTTCAACAAAACCATCAAGTGGCATAAGCAGCACGTATATAATGAACACAGAACCTCGACTTAGTAACAGGAGCTTCAGTATGTGCCAGATCATCTTCCTGAGAAAAAAACAAATTGTACCTTTGGTGAGTATCCTCAGAGGAGAGAAAGTTCCACATCCTGGATGTTGAACGGATGACGATCTTCTTTGCAGCACCAGTTATGGCATTAAAGAGCAGATGGGCAACATTTCTGGGACAAATTTCTGGAGTCAAATATGTGTCTAATTTGAAGTTTCTGATAACTGAAACCAGCTCATATGAATGAGTAACACCTAATACATGAATTAGAGGTAGGCAGACCATAATCTTTAAGTCCTTAAAATGTTTCTGAATATTCCCTTTTTTATTTAACAACTTTTTTTTTCCCCCGTGAGAATAAGGGGTTTCCTCCAAAATTGTCAGAAACACTGGAACATTCTTAAACTTTTTTTATGTCCTCTGCCCCTTTCAATAATTTCAAATAAAATTAAAAATTTTAAAAAGCATATTTTTTCCCAGCTAAAAAATTCTTCCAAGACTGGTTTTGATATTTGAAAAAACATTTTTAAGATTATAGATATTTTAGTAAGAAACATCTGTTTTCTCACACACTTTTTATAACAAATCAGGATTTTTATATGTATGAGAGTTTAGAAATTAATGCAAAATGATTATAACTGTGATAACTATTTAAGATTGATTGGTTGCTTTATGATCCAGGGAAATTTAATCAGATGCCTTAAAATGAATATTGGTCACATGAGTATTACTCATTTTACTTCACTAATGAGTAAACTCATTTTAGAAAGTCATCGGGAGCAACAGCATACTCAAGCTCTTCACATGGAATTGATGATGACTGCCAATACAGCAATTACACTTTCAAAAGAAAATAATTATCTTATTTAAGTTTACATGCTGAACATGTCGAGTCAATGTTTTCATGCCATCAGTAGGAAACTCTGACTCTTGCCACATATGGGCATAAATCTTGGCTGGTCCCTACTGGTGTGTTTACTCTGTCGTGTTGCTCAGATGTGAGCATGCTGAATTTTAGTAGCTTAAAAGCCTTTTTCCAAGGTGTTTTCCACAGACCTTTGCGCACAGGTTAAGGAGGAATGAAATGAAACTTAGTCCCACCATGGTGGGGGTGGAGGGGAAAGCACAGATTAGGTCCTTCAGTCCTCGGCTGTTGCAAGGGAGGTCCTGCCAGTGATGTGCCTCAGTAACAGCCTGCGAGAGGCTTGTCCTCACACACTTGGGACTGAAGACAGATTTTCTGCAATGATGGTTCGAGGCTTAAAATATCTGTTCTTCCCTTTGTATGAATGTGGTGGTTAAAAAGGTGTCAAGGAAGTTGGTGTTTTTTCTTCTCAGATAAAAGGTATAAAAAGCTTCAGTAGTAATCAAGAAGAATCTCTGTAGCTGTTAGAAGACAAACATGAAATGTAGTGGTCAAAAAGTGAGAACAGATTCTGACTATTAATTAGCTTATTCTAAAATTTAATTATTTCATCTTTCTAGTGTGTGGTAATATCTCTTGGTTCACATGGATTTTTTTTTCAGCAAGAAATTGCTCTTCAGTGGTTTTTATATTCTTATTTTTGCATAGAAGGTTTATATTGCCTGTGTTTTCTGTTGGCACCTGTGGCTATATAAAATCAATTACGAGCCAATTTTAAACACAGCATGAATTCCCATAGAGAGATACAGAGGAGAAGAAAGATAAGTGGCACAATTTCTTTTTTTTTTTTTTTCCTTAAGAAAAGCCTCTGGAAGGAAGTATAGTCTGTTAACAGTGTTTATTAAAAACAAGCAAGCCTAATGTTTTTGTTTGCATGAGATCAGGTCTCCGGGAGGGAAAGCTCTTCGTACAGGAATAGTTCTCATTCTGCAGAGCTGCTTCTTCTGCCAAGAAAGTTATAAGCCATTCCAATTCCTTTGCTGGACTTTCACATTCACTTTGAATTGCTTGGCTTCTGGTTTCAGACTTTATAAATGTCAGCTAAGTATAAACTTTTAATTGCCCTGCAAAGGTATTCCTGATCAACATCAAAAAAGAGTTATGGGCAAACGAATGTAAAGTAGACAAACGAGTATCTTAAAATAAATATATGCCTGGACATTTTTAACCCAGAATATTTTTATCACCTGAGCATTTTAATATAGTAGAAATTTTGTAGAAACAACTATTTTCTCAAGAATTTCCATCTTTAAACTAGCAAAATCTGATATTAATGTTTTAGATTTTTTAACAGAATATCTGGGAAACCCCCCACCTGAAGACTGAAATAGTAGGAGGACAGTATATGTAATAACGCCTAGGCAAATTCATATCTAAATTCATATAATACCATCCAGAAAGTAAAGGTAATATAAAATCCTGGACACTCTGAGAAAGAAAAAACAGTCCTTACCATATGAATTCATTATTTCGTTATTAAATTAATGTTCACTTCACATATCCATTTGAAGGTCACAGTGCTTAGCTATAAAACCTTAAATAGGTTAAGCTCTCTTGATGCCAAAGATCTCTGCATTTCAGTTACGCGTTTCTATCTAATGGAGATTCATCAGCCTCTTTTCATTTGGGTAAGCAGCAGTTTATTTTCAGTACAGTGACCTTGGTTGCAAGTTTGTTATCATGAAGGGCTATTCTGCACCCAAATATGATATTTGAGGGTGAACTTAAAGGCTTTCCTTTCTCCTGAACTCGTTCAGCTGATCTACGGGGGCAGCTCTTACTACCGTGATATTTAAAAGTTGGATTATTAACAACCTTATCCTCGTATTACCTGAGTTGCAATTGTGCTGCTTCGTAAGACTGTGAGGTTGCCTTAGGAAATAAAATCCTTTTCTTGAAGGCTAAAACCAGTTCCTTTCCATGGGACTAAATGGACAGGTTTGCAATTCTGCAACTTGATGGAGTGCTGTGTACATTTCAGAGGAAAAAAACCCACAAAATAAAACAAAACACCTGATTCTCTCCTGTCTTATGGCAATGACTGGTGTCACTGCATCTGATATGTACAGAATTTTCAGTATCGTAGCAGTTGTGATTTATACTGTCATCGCATTTTTGTCCAATTAAGTGGTTAATAAAAACTCACAGCTCTTTAGAAACTTCTCCACGTCTTAATAACAACCAAAATATATATGAATCTTCTTGGAAGCTTACACATTTTATTTCCTTTAAAGCAAGAAGGTTCTTGAGAATAACAACTGGGTTTGATTCTCAAGTAAATGAATATGAACTTAGCTTTGAACTCCCTAGGCTTTTCCTAGAAAGCAGTATCTTATTCAGATAACAGTGAATGCGGTGTTCAGTCTTCAGTGAAATCCTCCTAAACAGCTACAAGCACGGTCTTCTGAGGAACAGGGAGAGGAACATCCTTAAATGCACTCAGAAGAGTCCTGTGGTTACACTTGTAATGAGTATACACTTGACTCCTTATGTGTTATAAGCAATACTGCAATGCTTAGTACACTGAACTGAGGAGGCTGAATTGGATGGTCAGAGATGGTAGAAAAATCAGAAATGTAAACCCAGGAGGCTTTAAGAAACAAGCTGAAGAAGAAAATGGAAAACCTTTGCTATGCAAGAGGAAATATAAATACAGGAAGCAGCGTGGTGAATTGCCAAATCATAGGAGTGGGCAAAAACCAGTGTGAGAAAAAATTAAGGCAGAAGATTTTGCAGAGGACTTGAAAAACCTGCACTATGAAATAAATTACTTCCCAACTAAAGGAGAAGTGTTCAAAGACAGTCAAGACTGCAGAATTCTCAGTCGACACAAATCACTGTCAAAGCAAGAACAGAAGGAAACTTTGTGTGATATGCTTATTTTTTAACCATATGTATTTTTTCACTTCTCCCATCTCTCCCTCTACCTGAGTGCCCTGGGATTAAATAATCTTTTCTATGGCAAATTTCATGGAAAAGCAAACAATGAATTTCAAAGGCTAGCACAAGTAGGGGAGAGGATTCCCTTTCTGAAACATGAGATAGGTGCTTGCCTCACAGATTCTGAGAGTGGTAGGGGTTGGAAGGGACCTCTAGAGATCATCTAGGTCAACCCCTCTCCCAGAGCAGGATCGCCTAGAGTAGACCACACAGGAACAAGTCCAGGCAGATTTTGAAAGTCTCCAGGGAAGGAGACTCCACCACCTCCCTGGGCAGGGAAGAAGGGTTTCCTCATGTTCAGGTTGAACCTTCTGTTTGCCAGTTTATGGCCATTGCCCCTAGTCCTGTCACTGGGCACCACTGAGAAGAGCCTGGCCCCATCCTCCTGACACCCACCCTTTAGATATTGATAAGCACTGATAAGATCCCCCCTCAGCCTCCCCTTCTCCACGCTGAACAGACCCAACTCTCTCAGCCTTTCCTCCTATGGAAGGTGCTCCAGGCCCTTCATCATCTCAGTGGCCCTGTGCTGGACCCTCTCCAGTAGCTCCTTGTCTTTCTGGAACTGGGAAGCCCAGAACTGGACACAGCACTCCAGGTGAGGCCTCACCAGCGCAGAGTAGAGGGGGAGGATAACTTCCCTTGCCCTGCTGGCCACGCTCTTCTTAATGCATCCCAGGATGCCACTGGCCTTCTTGGCCGTGAGGGCACACTGTTGGCTCCTGGTCATCCTGTTGTCCACCAGGACTCCAAGGTCCTTTTCCCCAGAGCTGCCCTCCAACAGATCAGCCCCCACCCTGTACTGATCCATGGGGTTCTTCTGCCCCAGATGCAGAACTTTACACTTGCCCTTATTGAATTGCATTCGATTTCTCCCTGCCCAGCTCTCCAGCCTGTCCGGGTCACGCTGGATGGCAGCACGGCCTTCTGGCGTGGCAGCCACTCCTCCCAGTTTGCTATCATCAGCAAACTTGCTGAGAGGACATTCTGTCCCTTTGACCAGGTCATGGATGAGTATATTGAATAGGGCTGGACCCAGCACTGACCCCTGGGGGATGCCACTAGACACAGGCCTCCAACTAGACTGCCCCATGGAGCACAACTCTCCCATTCCTGAGTTCTCCATACCTCGATCTCAGATGGCTTTTTACAGTTACTCTTCAGTGCTTTTAAAGAAACTAGGCAATGATGGGGTAAGAAAGAAAATTCTGCCATGGGTAAATATCTGCTCCAAAAGCAGGAGCTACACAGTTAGTCAGCTGTTTAAATGGAGGGTGGTCAACAATGGAGTTTAGTGGGGTGTAGACTCAGGGTCTGCGCTGCTTAACACATTTATCAATGTTGTGGAAAATAGGGTGAGGAGGAAGGTGACAAAGCTTACTTCTGATAAAAAAATTATTCTAGATAGAAAGGATAAGGGTAGACAGCCAAGAACTGCAAAAGGACTATAGGAGAGCACTTGGGTAATGAAAATAGCACATGAAATGTAGTGTGGAGAACTGTAAAGTTATGAACATGGGACAAAACATTCTGGTTTCACACATGAAACGATGGGTTCTGGGCAGTCCGTTTTCACTGAGGAGCATAGTTCTTGCTTATCATAAAAAGCTCCATGGAAAACCCACTTTCTCCCCATGCTTCTCTACAGACAATGGTGGAACCAGAATTCTATCTTAATTCTTTAGTTTTGCTTAAAAATAATGCTGCCAGAGGAACTGCAAGAGTTATCTACAGATAACTAGCCTTTTAAAACCCTGTTTAATTTTCCAGTCTAGGAAGCCTGCAATTTTTGCCTTGTGCCATATTAATCTAAGGCCATATGTTCTGATAATTAGCAAAGGAAACTCTTAGTGTTGTGAAACGTGTTTATATATTTGTGACACCATGTTGGGCACCCACAGCACTTTGTTGGGAATTCAGCACAACAAAGATTCCAAGACGATGTGAATGTCAGGATCTATAGTGGAAGCTGGCAAGCGTACTTTAGAAAAGCCATTAATGTGAAGTCTGTCACCCACTGTTTAACCAAATGGTTAGTGACTGAGGTCAAAGGTTAACAAGATGGCAACACTAAATCTGATTTAAGTGAAGGACTCTTCATATCTATCTCACTATCACATCTTAATTTAAGTGTCTTCCACACCACGTGAGATTCTTTTCCTCCCTTTTCAATAATTAGATACTTGAAAGCATAACCAAGAAAACAGAATGGCCTAATAGAGTGCTGAATTTCTGTCTATTATTTTTCTGCCTTATCAAGGAATTTTAAGACATTTTTTCTCTAAAAATTGAGTTTAAGATTGAACTTGAGTAGACATTGCACTGATTTAAAGATTTATCTTTGGAGAGTTACATTCATGGACAGTTCTACCAACTGTTCAATGTCTTAAAAACAAACTTTCTACCTCTTAGAGACTGAAGAATTTCAGACTCAGACTTCATTATAGCTTGTACTGGAACATAAGATTTTCAGTATTTCTTATCTGCAGTCAGCCAGAGAAAAAAGGCCTTAGAAGTAACCTCATTTTAGTCAACAGGTTGCCTTTGGTGTAAACAATCCCACTACCACAGCTTACTGAGTTCCAGTAGTAGAAAACAAAAAATCATATGAGTATTTGAATAATTCAAACTAAGCCAGAAAAAAACCAACCGCTTCATTTTGTCTACAGGGTATTTATTGGGAGTTGAATGTGATGTACAGTACTTGAATGAACTGATTCACCTTACTATAAATTGTGAAAAACAAGCCTTTGTGCTCACAAACATGCAGATATATAAATATTTTAGAATAAACTTTAGGCACCTGTGATGGGCTATTTTCATACCGCATATTCACTGCTCAAATATTCGTACTCTGAACAGTCCCACGTTGTTTTAAATTCACTTAGAATGAAACAATATTAAATAATAATGAAACTTAATGATGAACACCAAGCATGAAAAACCTTCAACAGAAAAAAAAGCATAGGAAAAGGAGTCAAAAAAATAGAAACAAAAGGTAAGAGAAAATTGCTGGAGAAAAGGAAGGCAAAAGCAGTGGCTGTAAGAATGAAGAACTGCCCACTGTAGGGGATCAGATTTGACATGATCTGAGGAACCTGAAGGTACACAAGTCTATGGGGCCTGACAAGATGCATCTGTGGGCCCTGAGGGAACTGGTAGATGAAGTGGCCAACACACCATCCATCATAACTGAGAAGTTGTGGTAGTCCAATGAAGATCCCATTGACCAGAAAAGGGTAAACATAACCCCCATTGGAATAAGGAGGACCTGGGGAACTACAGGCCAATCAGTCTAATCTCTTTGCCAGGCAAATCTTCCTGGAAACTATGCTAAAGGCACATAGGAAAAGACTGGTGACATCGAGCATGGCTTCACTAAGGGCAAATTGTGCTTGACAAATTTGGTGGTCTTCTATGGAGATCCACCCCTTCCTTTACCCCTGGTGGATAAAGGAAGATCAACTGACATCATCTACCTGGACTTGTGCACAGCATTTGACACTGTCCTGTAAGATATCCTTGTGTGTAAATTGGAGAGACATGGATTTGACAGGTGAACCCAGTGGATAAGGTGTTGGCTAGATGGATGTACTCAAAGAGTTTTGGTCAATAGCTCAATGTCCAAGTGGAGACCATTGACGAGTGGCATTCCTCAGGAGTTGGTATTGGGACTGGCACTATTCAGCATCTTTGTTGGCAACATGGATGGTGGGATCAAGTGCACCCTCACCAAGTTTGCTGATGACACCAAGCTGTGTGGTGCGGTCAACACCCTGGAAGTAAGGGATGCCATCCAGAGGGACCTTGACAGGCTGGAGAGGTGGGCCTGTGCCAACCTCATGGAGTTCAACAAGGCCAAGTCCAAGGTCCTGCACTGGGGTCGGGGCAATCCCAAGCACGAGTACAGGCTGGGCGGAGAATGGATTGAGAGCAGCCCTGAGGAGAAGGACTTGGGGCTAATGGTTGATGAGAAGCTCAAGATGAGCTGGCAATGTGCGCCTGCAGCCCAGAAAGCCAACTGTATCATGGGCTGCATCAAAAGAAGCTTGGCCAGCAGGTCTAGGGAGGTGTTTCTCCTCTTCTACGCCACTTTCGTGATCTTTAAGGTCCCTTCTAACCTAAACCATTCTACGATTCTATGTCTTGTATTCACTGCCACAGAACTGAGGGTAGAAAACAGTGACTGCTTGCTTTTAAGCGTAGCTAATGACCCTTAAAACAAACAAAGAAACAACAAACAAAAGAACTCATCAAGAAAAAGAAACCTGGAACAAAATAACCCACTTTGCTTATACTGAATTATTGACAGTGGTGGGCCTACAACACAGCTTAGTTTTTCTGATTATGTCTTTATACCTAAAGAGGTTTTTTCACTGCATACATACAGAGAGTCAGAGCATTAGAAGAGTTAAAATACTGTTAGATTTTTAAACAAGAATGCACTGTCATCACATTTTTTATTCCTTCTATTCAAGAATAGCACAGACCCCTGGTAGGTATGGTTGGTGCACTGGGCGAGAGATTCTTTTCCATTTTGCTATGTTATAATCTTGTCGATATCTCAAGATGCTGAGACCCCCTTTGAGACAAATATATTAAGGCAGAGGCAACTAGAATCAACAAGGCTAAGGCAGCACATTTCAGCTGACAGAGCAAAGGATGAAATATTAAGCAATGAGGAGATCTGTCCCAAGGTTCATTCAAAATATTCTCTTCTTTGAAATCAAACCAGCACTTGTGATATTTTGGCAGGCTGTCTTGACATTAAAGATGTTGTTTCACATAACGGCTCATTTTACAGTTAACAGGCAAAGAATGGCTGCAGTTTTATGATTCGTAAAACTAGGACCTCCCAGAATCAGGTTTCTTTTGCACTGCATGTCTGTGCTCTGAATACGCAGTTTGTTACATTTTTCAGGAGCTCTACATCAAAGTCTCTAGGTTTTCTCCCCTGCACCCACAACCAAATATTCACTTCGTTCTATGAATTTGCAAAACTTGGAAATTAAAAACTACAGGAAATCAAAGTTATTTGAGTGAAAATTTCACTAAAATAAAGTTTTGGCTTTTTGATAAGTGGATTCCTTTGTTTTCAGACATACAGCCAGAATATTATTATACTAAGTAGATTATAATATCTCTTTCTTATCATTACCAACTTCTACTCCCAGCCATGTTTAGTATAACTCTTGGATTGCTTTTTTGAGGCTAAAATCAGAAGCATTATTAAGGAATAGTACCAACAATTTATGTCAGAGCCTTAGTGTAAAGACAAAAGAGAGTCTATCCACTGCTAGTCCTGTGAGTGCTCAAGAATTCAAGAAGCGTGACTACTGCTTTGTGGGAAAATCACAGCAGCCAAGGTTTTTAAACTTGCCATCAAAACAAAACAAAAGCTTTATAAAAGACAATTACAGTCTGTAGGTTCATAGTGTTTCTTTTGTAAACAGGTATCATTTTCATTAGCTAAAAGTCATGATCGAAGCCCCTGGGGGGGAAAGGACAGTGAATAGGAAACGACCTCCACACATTATGGCATCAGTAATGTATGCAACTATGAGCAACCTGCAAATAATCTCTGTTTGGTGAGAAGTTTGGTGGTGAAAATTTATTAACGTTTTCCGCTGCTGAAGGCCTGAGTGACTAAGCTTTGCCTATCTGAGTGATCATATAAAGTGTGTGCAAAGGGAGGAATGCATTTTGCGGGGCAACACAGCAGCTGGCAGAAAAGAAGGCAACTGTTCCACACGGAGAGGAGAGGTGTTCAACTGCTCTGTCTGCTCTTAAGTTCAATGAGCTACAGCCAAATGTGACTACAAATTGGACAACAATCACGGTTTCTAGCTATGAAGGTCATGCGATAACAAACAGACATGAAATTTGCTCTCTGCAATTTGGGCATTTTTGAGCTGGGACCCCCAGACCCAGCCACCACACAGTAAGATCGCACAGAGCTTTCAGGGTGCTCCTGCGCAATACAGCAGACCAGTGCTGTTCCAGCCTAGTCGGCAGAAACCTAGCTTGGATGCCTCCAGGGTGTTTACATGCTCACTCTCCCACAGGTGTGCATTTTTAGATATATCCTATATACATTGTTTAGAACAGAAAAAAATACTGAAATTTACAATTCCATAACCCAATGTGGTTTTCTTTTGAAGTGTTTTATTTCATCATAACAGATTCAGAGATTTGATGTTAATTTTTTTTTCTGGATTATGCCTCAATTTTAAGACCCATGAGCACCAGACTCAAATTTATCAAATAAAGTAGGTGATCACTATGACAGTTAGACGCCGTGAAAGAGCAACCAGACACAGTACTGCCACTAAACAATGACCTTCAGTACCTCATCCACTCATCTCTTAAATACCTCCAGGGATGGTGACTGAACCACTTCCCTGGGCAGCCCGTTCCAATACTTGACAACCCTTTTGATGAAGAAATTTTCCCCAATATCCAATCTAAACCTTTCCTAGTGCAACTTGAGGCCGTTTCCTCTTGTCCTATCACTTACCACTTGGAAGCAGAGACCAACACCCACCTCTCTGCAACCTCCTGTCAGGTAGTTGCAGAGAGCAATAGGGTCTCCCTTGAGCCTCCTCCTCTCCAGGCTAAACAACCCCAGTTCCCTTGTTCTCTAGACCCTTCACCAGCTTCGTTGCCCTTCTCTGGAAATGCTCCAGCACCTCAATGTCTTTCTTGAAGTGAGAGGCCCAGGGCTGAACACAGTGTTTGAGGTGCAGCCTCACCAGTGCTAAGTACAGGGAGCAATCAGTTCCCTAATTCCACTGGTCACACTGTTCCTGACACAGGCCAGGATGCCATTAGCCTCCTTGGCCACCTGGGTAGACTGCTGGCTCATATTCATCTGGTGGTCAACCAACATCCCCAGCAACTTTCCAGTCACTCGACCCCAAGCCTGTAGCGTTGCAGGGGGTTGTTGTGACCCAAGTGCAGGACATGGAACGTGACCTTGTTAAATCTCATATGGTTGGCCTTGACCCATAAATGCAGCCTGTCCAGATCCCTCTGTAGAGCCTTCCTACCCTTGGGCAGATCAACACTCCCACCCAACTTGGTGCTGTCAGCAAAATTACTGAAGGTGCATTCAATCCCCTTGTCCAGAACAATTATAAAGATACTAAAAAGAACTGTCCCAATACTGAGCCCTGGGGAACACCACTTGTGACTGGCCACCAACTGGATTTAACTCCATTCACCACAGCTCTTTGGGCCCAGCCATCCGCAGAGTTTTTTACCCAGCAAAGAGTACACCTATCCAAGCCACGAGCAACCAGTTTCTCCAGGAGAATGCTGTGGGAAAGAGTGTCAAAGGCTTTACTAAAGTCCAGGTAGAAAACATCCACAGCCTTTCCCTCGTCCACTAAGTGGGTCAACTTGTTGTAGAAGGAGAATCAAGTTTGTCAGGCCTATATAAAGTTATTTGTAATAGCAATGCATCACTTCTAACTCTGTTTTCTGTCTGTAAACTTAATTTACAAATTATACCTTTTCATGTCGAACTTCTAGAGTATTTAAAATAAGACTTCAGGAAAAAAAAAGTATTTTAAATAGTATTAATTAAAAGACTTAAAAAAGGGGGTGGGAAGAGATGAAAACTTACTAATTTAAAACATCAGAGGGAAATCAGTTGTCCGTACAATTTTTTTAATAGCAAACAAATAAATAACAAGCTGGAAAAATTTTATTGCATTTGGAACAAATCAATTTTATTTTTCTGATAGATAAGCAAGGTTAAGTAGTCTGATTTGTACTGCTCCTTTTCATCATTAAATTGTCTACATTGTCTAAATCAGAAATTCCAGTTTACTTAAAATCAAGGCAGAAACACAGCCCCTCTAGCCACGCCAGGGCCCACATTTCTCATCTGGGATTCACAATCTTTGGTGTCATTGCTGTTCTGCAAAAACATCTATACAAGCAGCTGAATGGTGTGACAAAAGTAGACTTGCTTAAATCCAAAGATGTGCAAGATGTACAAGATATACAATTATATTAATATGAAATATTCTTTTTCTGTAATGAACATATGACATTTCAGTCTGATAGACAATAAGGTGAATTAGCTGTGTAATACAGAAATCTGTGGTAAAAAACCCACATAGACTCTGTGCAGAAATCAAATAAGTTTTCTATGCTTTTATCAGTCAAAATTTCAAATCTAATATAAAGTCTCAAATTCTCATCATGTTGTACAAAAATTGAGGATGGACCTACTGATAAAAAGGTAAACCAGAAAGATAGAAATCTGTCGTTGAATATAGTCATGTTTCTACTATGACTTTGCTTTCTGTGGAGGAAACAAAATAAGACAGTACTGAAACATCTTACTTAAAGAAGTCAAAGTTCATCATTTTCCCACTGAAAATAGTTTCTTGCAGGTTTCAAATTATAGAATACTACACAATGAACTTGAGCAATGTTTTCAAATGCTAAAATAAAACCCAATTTTCCTATTAACATAAATGAATATATTGATTAGATTATACTTCTAACTGTTCAAAATTTGGTTTGACTCAGAATAAAATCAATCTTCAAAACCATTATTTTCTTTTAAATAAAATTACCTTTTTCAGAATTATGGTGCTCGGTTTGTGGTTTCTAACACATTTCTGAAGAAGATGGAAAATCTTGATTCAGGAAAATAAGGTTTGGTTTCTTTAGCAAAAGCCACCTGCAAACCCCTGTAAATTTCATTCGGAGATTTGCATAGTACGTAAAACCCATGTCACCATTTCTATATACAGGAATGTGATAATACTCTCTCCATTCTCTGGATATGTTTTTTATGAAATTACTTTTGTCACCAGACTGCATGTGAATGATGATGTGGGAAAATATGTCCACATACAAGGCATCTGTGCAGTTAAAACCTGTAGGACCATCTCATACCTTCCAGTATGGATAAAGGTTGCTGTTGACGACCTTCAGGGATTTTTCAGTATGTTGATTTCTATAAAACACTTGCTAAAATGGTTGACTGCTGGATCAAGATTCTTGATCAAGATCAAGATCAAGACATTCTTCTGGGAAATAAATATCTCTAAGTTTGTTCTCGACTGGTTGTTAACAGTAGTAAGACCCTATTTCAAGTTTCTACTGATGTTGCTCCCTTGTGTTTCTACAAATACGTTTTTGGCCCACTCAGTGTAAGGTCTGTGGCATGTTCCAGAAATATCCTGCACATCCAAGTGATACAGACCCCAGAGACAGGAACACTTCCCATTTTGCTCACAAAAAGTACAGCTTTTCTATTGTGATATGTATGTCTTGAAAGACTGTCGAATTATAGCATTCAGCAATGGGTTAGGCTATGGTAAAGTAGATATGAGGATTAATAAGTTGTATGTATTTGTGTGTACACAGTAGTGCAGAGCCCTTTCATTTTCAAAAAACCCCATGAAGATATGCATATTGTCAGGGGGAAAAGTTAAGAGAAAATATCTTGAGATCTTTACCACACTGGTTTATCTGCTGTCTAAATATAAGAAATTTTAAGTACAGTCAGGAATATAGTTTAATATTTTTCATGGATATTTAATTTTGATAGTACTATGTGCAGGCTTTCTAACAGTAAACTGCCATGTTCTCTTGCTTTCTTTCATTCTTACAGCAACTAATGTATCCCAGAAGCTTTTTGTTTTAATGATACATAAACTTTGAAACTGTCACATGTATATTTGCCTAAAATTTTAAGCCCCCTAGAAAGTTTATCTAACCTTCCATTTGATATGCCCTACAACATTTAAAAGTTTTTTGTCTGCTATTGTATGCACAAGTTCCTGTAGGGTTAGCTTCCATAAAATATGACAGAAGAGTTGGTATGATGAGGTAGAGGAAGACTTTAGGGAATATTTATGCTTTAGTCTTAACCAACTCCAATTATTAAGTTCTTCATTGGTCTTATAAATAATGCCAGGTTATTTAATGAGACGTATCTTCTAGTGATGGAGAAACATGAACTGGTGTGTTTATACTCTTCTTAGGCTGGGTTTTGTAATTCCAACATTCATTGTCTGCTCCCCAAAGGACATCTTGCCATATGAAAGTCCACTAAGAGATCACTAGCTGCAGTAATATGTAAGCTCTCAAATACTTTCCCTGTTAAGTCTCAGTTAAATTGCCCTGGTTTGATCCTTTCTGTCTGAGAAAAATATTCCATCTTCCTGGTTGTGCAGATGGCCATATGTCTCTTCTGTCACAGAACTGGAGTTTCCTTCCAGTAACAGATTGGGCAAACATGGAACAAACACCCATTATGCTCAAAAGCTTTTGGTATCTGGTTGAAGAGAGAGTAACCATCCAAATCCAAGAGCCAAATTGCATCTTGCCTGCCCACAAGCCACATTAGATTTGCACATTCTCCCCACGAGCTGTGTATGGCAGCAACTGGACAGCTGGTGAAGGTTTTCTTTCTTTCTACTCATTATTGTCAAGGGGCCAGAACAACGTGTTGTTTAGGTTCCAAAAATGTAAGCGGGTACACAAGCTGGTATGCTGAGGTAAGCACCAAAACATTTGAGCCGCCTGTTACTGCCTCCTCAGAGATCTAGGCTACCAGTTTCCTTCTGGGTCATGACAATAATTTCATTTCTGAGAGCTGAGTATGCCTTTCTCCAAATAATGATGTCCTCCTGAGAGAAGCTCTCTGTTCTTTTTGTGTGTCAGGTTTCTGACAGCCAGCTTGCTGCCACTCCACAGGTCTGCACATCTTCTGCTCTGCATTGTACTTTCTGTAATAAATCCTGATTTTAAGACATAATGAAAATACAGTGAATTCCCCTGGACAAAATGGAGGTGAATCCGTGGGTTGTAACTGCCAGATTATGAAAATTTAAGGATATTTTGGGCATGAAATTCTATGAACTATTAATTTCAAAGTTTCTCAGTTTTGTGTGCAAGCATTTGTCACATTCAAATTTGCCATATTCACTGTCAAATTAATTTCTATCTTTCTCTGGATTACTTGCTTTAGGATGAAACTGATGTGATGATCTTAGGCCCTGCTGACAGAAAAGATGCATCTGGTAATGGCACTGGCCATAAAAATTTTCTTAAATTTCCAGATGAATTTTTCCTTTAAACATGCCTTTCCTCTACCATTGCCTGTATATGATGCAGAGATGGGTCATAAAAACCTATCTTGCTTATTTGGAAGATAGTAAAAGCAGTAATTATCATCGAAGAATTTTCACAGAAACAAATACTAGTAACAACCTGTCCTTACTGACAGCTGAATAAATTACATTTAGCCCGGCCTCAAGCTTTGGGCTTCAGGGAAAGAGTGTGTGTATATACTTAGTGATGCTTTCTTTACACTGATTTGAACAAAACTATATTATTTTTATGGCTTTTATCTTTAAGTTGCACATATGTTTATTCTACATATTACTATGAAAGCCTACTACAACCTCTGGAAAGCATTTTCTTTTAGGATGTCACACAAAGCTCAAAAATATGATGTGAAATTTTACCAAATTCCCTAGTTATTACCTTATGAATGTATCTGGCTACATTTGAAGTTGAGAAAAAAGAAATACATAATTAGATTTGTATTCAAAGAAATTGTATTCACCAGTATCAAAAAATGTCAAAACTGTTCTTGTAACAAGTTTGTCCGCAAATGCTCTAGATGAATGTATTTTTGTTGCTCCTAGCTCTGCCAGATTTCGTTTTCCTTCCGTGGGATTTTTTGTAATGTCTGCTATAGAATAGCATTTCTTGTAGCTTTTCTTGCATTTAGTTTCTGCGTACAGGTCAATGTGGGCTTACTGGCATTGTATAAATGAGATTCAGACCATGTGACACTCCGTCTAGCTTGCTGTTCTTTCCCAGGAAGCGATGAGGAATTGACGTGAGACCAGCGAGCGGTACCCAGGCAGCTCACCTGGCTGCTGTTCCTGTCTCCAGGGAGCAGAAGAAAAGAGGAAGCAGCATCAAAGGAAGACTTAAAATATCTCCTCTGTCTACTAACACTTTCCTAGCTTCTCTCTCTTGGACAGGTGGAAACTGAAGTTGTATTTCGGCCAGTCCTTTACTACTCAATATGGGAGGATAGTTCAGTTAGCATAGAATTTTGAATATTGTTTTGTTTCAGTAAGTTTTTCTTCCACATAGTTTAAGCTGCTTCTGCTCTCTGTCTTAACACATTGAACTTTATTATTTCAGTAGAATCAAATTTCATTGCTGATGCTAATGCAATACATAATTTCCTGATGGTCTTCCCAACAGGGATCTTCCATGTATTCCTTTTTTCCTCTAGGTTGATTTAAATGTTCAAAATTTATTTGAAGTATTGTTACTAATTTTTCTTCTTGTTCTAACTTACTGAAAATACTAATTACACACGTATACAAACATGTACACCATACAGAATATACACTACCTACAATGTCAGACAGCCTGTGTTGAAGAGACTGTTCATCATGTTTCTCATCTTGGTTTCACAGCTTCCGTAAGCAGCAGCAAGACTTTGAAAATTCCCTGGTTTTGCTTCATCTTGTAAGGGGCAACAGTTTCAGTAATGGCAAATGAACTGTCCTCTTTTAGTATTTATCTGTCTGAGGGTCTTAGTTGTTCCATATGTAAAATGAAAATAAAGGGAGACTTTTAATGAACTGTATTGATTTTTTTCATTGTGAGATTTCTGGTGGGTGTATGTGACATGCTCAGCTTCTAAAAGCTGTGAAGTAATTAATACTTCTTCTAAGCGCTTTAAAGGTGTATCTCTGTCTTTAGTTCTAACTTAAGTTCCTCAGAGCCTTCCCGACTCATCTGGCTCCTACTTCTCAAAAAGAGAAAGGCAAAGTTCGTAAGTACACAGCTGTACATATTTATTTCTGGAGGATGGAGTCTACTGATATGACAGCTCATATGTTTAAATTTTGATAACAGCCAAACAAGGTTAGGAATTAAATTCGTTACAAGAGTTTCAACATTACTATGAATCAGTTTTTTGAGAGAGAAAGAGATAAAAATTAGTGATACCACTGGGAAGAGTGGAATATATTGTGAAAATTGTCTGGTTCTGATTAAAAAATTCGCATTAATTGATTTTTTTTTTTCTGTGAAAATGATGAAACAACTTGATTTCCTACACTCCCAAACTAGAAAAGCTTCTATTCAAGAGAAATGTCTTCAGATAACCTACACTTTCAAAGCTGAATAAGAAGTGTCAATGATGTAACTATATAAACACATTGCTGAAAAAAAAATTTCTGTGATGCGCATTCATTACTTGATAATAGAATAATAGAAAAAAAGGAAAATGAAAGCTCAAAAGAAAAACAATTATAAAAATCCCGATTTTTCCGTTTACATTGTCTCCCTCAGATTTGTCAGTCTTAAATAATTATGTGGTCTTTTGTGCATCTGTGTCTCAAGATGTGGTAAAGAAAAGTTTTGGCATTTCTTGTGCTCAGAACTTTTTTCAGTAGGTTTTTGTATTTACAAACTGAGTAACTTCAGTGTCTAATACTAGGAAAAGAAATAAAAGTTCATAGTATAATGTTATTGCTCAAATAAATCTTAGTAAGACATTTCCTTACATTAAAATTGACTTAGATGGTTTAAATCTTTCTGTAAGTTGTGAAAATTATCAAATTGTCCCTTCTGCTGCTGCACTGGAGCAGTGTTTTGGCTTTGCATGGTAGATTCTCTACTGTGTTATATATAACAGGGCAGAAATGCCAAAATTATGACAATGTCTGTGCAGTCTTGCCAAAAACACAGCAGTTGCGCTTTCAATTCTCTGTCTTATTGCTGGATATGACAATTACCTGTCTTATTTCACACCAACATAGTATACAAACTTTGCATTCAGATCTCTGTATGCTGATCCTTGCTACTGATACAGCATTGTCCTGAAAGGAGATAGCAACATTTATATGAAACCTGAACTAAAAAAATTAATGGATCAATATTGTAAATGCAGGTTTTTGAACACTATAGTGCCTTTGACATCAACAGGCAGGGGAGACCCATAAAAGCCTGCATGAGAATTTATAAAGTCCTTATTTTCCTTCTGTAGAGCAAATATTGAAATCTCTCTTTTTCCAGCTAGAAAAGATGGGTTGGTTGACTTAAAATTGTACATCTGATGCAGTGTAATGTATGCATTTTAGGAGTTTGCTTTTTTAACAGATATGGTGCTATCTTTTATTGAGGTAGAAAATTAAATGTAGAAAAAAACTGCATGACTGTAGTGCAAAACCATGAACGAAGAGACACCATTATGCCTCAAAAGTTTTCCAAATGTCTATTATTAAAAATAAGTAAACAGATAGGATTGAGATTTAAGCAACTGAGCAGAAACCATCTTCTATCTTCTCTCCTACCTACCTTTTAAGGCTCTGATCCTCATGTCTGAAAACATTTGAGGATTGGTTTATTTTAATCTTGCAACATTACCACCAAAGACGGCAGCTTTCATCCTTTAAACAAATACCCATGTGTGCTGCAAGTGAGAGTCTCTGGAATTCTTATTTGTTGATATTCAACCTGATACGTCATTCAAGAAAGATCAGTTTGGAAAAGGACACCTGCAAAAATCACTACGAAGATAAACGAGTAATTGGAGATTCTGACAGGATACTAAAAATGTTTGGCCTGTTTAGTCTGGGAAGAGAAGAGAGTTTATTGTTCTCTATCAGTTCATCAAGTCAATAAATGCCAATGAAAGCAAAGAGCTATTAAAGTGTAAGGATGGTGTTGGCAAAAGAATAAATGAGTTTAAACAGACTATGAATAAACTTAAGGTAGAAATTAGAGCAAGGTTTCTAACCTTTAAGGAACTGATGTTCTGAAAAAAGCCTTTGAACACAAATAACTGAAAAAAAATGTAATTAGTTATAAGAAAGATCTACTGCTATTTGTAATCAGCAGTTCTGCTGTTGCCTGCAGTTTCCAAGGACTGTAATGACGACTCAGAATTTCTTGTCTAGCTGTGTACCCACCTTCTCCTCTGTGTGATACAGAAAATGTGTAGTTCATACGTAGTCTTAGCCCAATTATACTAGGAAAGATTTGTAGATGCAGGGAAACTTAAGGATATCATGCATTTTTATGTAGTAGGACTCACTGTTTCTCAGTCTTTGTACAGAAATACATAACATTTTTACAGTAACACACACCTATACCTTGCCTATAAACTGTATAGGTGATAAACTAGTGTATTCACACCACAAACTTTCAAGTTTCACGCTTTTCATCTTACAAGGGGAAATTACTTTAAAAAATCTTGTTCTGCTTAATATAACATACATTTAGCCTATAGACTAGTGTTAACTTCGCCATCCTTTGTTACCGAAGGATATCTGCAGCAAGTCCCATTTTCTCTTGAAGAAATACATAGGAAAAATCAGTCACTTAAAAGCTTCCAGATCTGCAAAGAAAGAGGTGGAAATTAAAAATAAAACTTTTCCCATAGGGAAGCTTCACAGACACATCGCAGCAAAGGAAGAACTAAGCCATGTGTGAATTCAGGTTTGCAGACGAAACTGGACAGTCATAGTCAATGGCCCTTGAAACCTAATACTTTCCCTCAGAAATATCTTATAGCTCAAATATTGCAATAGTGACACACTCAAATGTCTTATATAAAAGACATTAAAGGTAAGATTGAAACTAATGCCTGAGTGGCAATTTAATATTCATGAAGGTGGAAAGTTCCAAATAACTAAATAAAGGTCTCCCAGAACTGAACACTGAAGAAAGGAGGTACAGCTGAATATAAGAAATGACATGACAAAATATTTGTCAGTGCTAGAAAAAAAGGCTATAAACAGTGATGTTACAGCATATGACACTATCTGTAGAAGTACAAGAATCTAAGAGAAAGCCCCACAGCTGTCAAAGCGTGGGAGATTGCATGCGGCACACATTTATGGCATGAATAATTTAACAAATGATAGCTTTACTGATCTTAAAACATCTATTGCGATGTTCAACGTAACAGCCCAAGAAAGATAATGCATACCACAACACAGTGATTTATTAATTAAACTTCATGAAAACAATGACCTCTGGGTAGAAATGAAGGAAAGAAAAAAACAGAATGTTTTGAACTAGTGGCAGGGGTAAAACAAGTGTTAAACTGCAAAACAAAAGAGTAAAGAGGTGACAAAAACCTAAAAACTCAGTAGCAGTAAAGCTTTAATAAAGTGACCTGGGGATCACCTGGGAAAATTATTAAGAATAAGCCAGGATCAGATTTTTTTTGGATGTCATTTGTCACAAAATCAAGGAACAAAACTGCACGAGTTGGCACAGAGGCACAAGAAGACACATGGGAGAGTGACGAGTGCCTTTTTTCTTAAAATAAAACTCAAGATTACAAACCAAGCAAGTAACATGATTAAATTATTGGAGAAAACAGAACAGAATATGAATTAAGGAAAATCCTGTCAAATCCTTTATAACAATACATTTAAATATTAAGGTTTAGAAATCTGTTTTTATTTCTCCTTATTTAGGTGGAAGTTCTTCCAATTGTCTCTGAAGAAGGATCATTTTCCTATGTCAAGAGCACTGAAATACAATTTCAGGCATCCTGCATGTAGGTTTCTTTGTCAGTAGCCCAATGCAAGCAGCTTCACAATAACACTTCCTCAGCATTTATGCATCCCATCAGGGCCCATGCATTTGTGGATGTCAAGTTTGCATAAATGATCTCTAACCCAATCCTCCTTGACCAAGGGCCAGTCTTCCTTTCTCCAGACTCTCCCTTTTACCTCCAGATCCATAACCTTGACTCAAACTGCTGAGGAAGAGCTGTGAGGATGTTCATAGGGACATTTCATGAGAGATTTCTATCAGAGGAAGTAGACTTTTGAGATGAAATAAGTAGTGGATCAAGAAGTTAAAAGATTCCCCCATAGGAAGGTATAAATATCTATGGGACAAAACCTGGAAGCCCAGCTGGGGTTGGTTATTGAGACATCACATTAAGTTATTAACATCACCTGTGCTGATGACCTGGTGCAAAATTACATGTCAGCAACACAGAGGAGCTAATTCATAGAAGCTGTAGAGGCCAGACCTTTCCCACTTGGCTGAGGTTCCCTGGCCAGCAAAGACTCTTCAGGTGCTGTATTAGAGGTGAGTACACTAAGCATTAGCCTAAGAGATTGCTAAATCCTAGACATCTTTTAGTAAACAATTGCTTGGTGCTTTTAAATTCTCCCTGTTTTGCTTTCAGAGCCTCTTTGTACCCAGCTAAAGAAGCCTGAACAAACTGATCCAGAACAGAAGAGCTATCACTGGAAAGCTTCCTTATGATCTGTCACTTCTGTGGCACTTGTGAAAAAAAAAAAAAACCCAGTCATAGTTCAACTATATCTGTGCTTTCGGAACACTTAAGTATATTTGGAACTGTGTGGAGGATGGCAGATGTTTAATACCTCCTATGACTTGTACCAGTGAGCACATTTGGAGAGCAAGTGAAGAAGATTATTACACCCAGTTGGATCTTTAAGGAGAACTTAGTATAAAGCAAAAAGTAAGTAACCTCATCAGAATTTGTCCAAGAGGATACAGTAGTTAATAACACTTCTACTCTTTTGAAGAATGCCAATTTTTTCCCCATTTATTTTCACTACATTACATAAGGGAGTTTCTGTTTTGAGATTGAAGATTGATTATAAGATACTCAGAATTATTGAGACAAAGAAGAATGCAATCACATTATTCACTCAGCAAACAAATAAAATGCTTTATCTGTTACCACCATCTTACATTCTTATTACCACGAAAGATATTTTAAGCCTCAAAAACCACAGGCTTTGAAATTTTAGCAACACACTCCTTTTTTTCTTTTGTGTAAACAAACAGCTTGAAACAAAGTTCGCATTTCCTTCTATACTATATTAAATTGCTCAGAAGAAGAGTAGCTTAGATATTTGGCCAGCCTAGTTATTAGAAATGTGTTTCAGCTCATGATGAAACTCCATTGTAGTTAACGAAATGTAAGTATTTACTGGCACCATCACTCACACAGTACCATTCTACCCATTGCAATTCCCCTGCATCAGGTGGTGAGTATTGTTTCTTATGGGCTACAGAAAATCTAAGGCCTAGCTGAGACAAAAAAAATCTGTCTTCTCTTCTTGTTCCTTTAAGCATTTTAACTTTTTAAATCTTTAAATATATCCCCTTTGAAAGCTCTGCTATTATACTGTATATGCTAAGTAAACAACAGTGCTTCATGAAAAGCACTTCATGCATTCAAAGTGCCATGTAAACATTCACTACTGAAATTACAGATATTAGAGCTGGAAGAAGCACTATGGATTTTTTCCACAGCTCTATTCTTCAAATAGGTGCCATTTTAACCTATTTAGAAAACTTGTCTATGTCTGACAGTCAGTATCTGCCGCCTCTCAAAATGAACCAACCTGAAAAAACTAATCTGTTTAACAGCCGACCTTGCTACATGGATAACATATTTTCCTTCAACATGCTTGTTTCTTTAAGAAGCAGTTGGCAAGGATATTATGGAGTAGATTTGTAGCTGGAAGGCAGGAGGTGTTTATTTATATGGTTTATTTTTCTCTTCAAGTTGGCCTTCAGTTGCATTTGACTTCAGAACAATGAAATCTTAGTTTTCTAAAAACACGGAATATTACAATTTCTGCTGTATATTTATTGAGGGCTTTTTATACTTTTTTTTTTTTTTTGAAGCGTACTGATACATCTTTCACATTATGTTTGAATTCTTTGTTAAGCTAAAGACATTTTGTGTTGGTAAAAAGCAACTGAGAAAAAAGTGATCCAGTAGAATGGAGGCTGTTTTGTATATGCAGGCTGGAGTACAACACAGCTGATGGTTATTTGTAGGTCCTTCAGTATTCACTGTGGAAGCTGCTTTGCAGTATTGTGGCAGAATTTCCTCCAGGAGAAGTGACTAATTTGTGCTCTGTGCATCATCACACCTTCCTGTGCTTCAGGAGTTACCAGCAGAACTGTCACCGAGAGAGGACTGTCACGTGGGCACCTCTGCACTGAGAAGTTATGTGCAAAAGTGTTAGTCTGAGATAAATGAAACCAATGTGTGGGGTTCTTCTAGCTCTAGATTAGCAACAAAACTGTCTGGATAATGTTTATTTCAGGACTATTGTTTGACCCTTTCCTCTGTCTGAATTTTGAAACACTCTTCTGGCAGTTATTAACAGGCATGGCTGTGAGATGACAGCTGTTTCTGGTGACTACCAGCAGTCTTCGGTTACCGCAGAGCAGCAGGTCTGGTTATGAAAATACAGAAATGCCATCATCGTTTCAGTGTCTCATTCAGAGAATTGCAGTAGTATAAGATTTCAACAGCGGTGATCTTAAGTTTGGATCCTTTCAAAGAAAATTGATGAATTTCTCAGAAGGTACTTACTGAAAAACAACCATAAAATCAACAGAAAAATTGGTGTACTTCTCTGGCAAAACCGAAACTTCTGAAAGCTGCTACACTCAGATGTCCTTGCATCATCAAGCAGCTTCTTAAATAAAAAAAAATGATTGAAAACTTTCTTCTAAATCTCCTTCAACAAAGAACATATAGAGTCCACTAAGAATTTTACAGTCCTGTAATTACTCTGACTCCTTTTATGAGGCTCTTTCTCTTACATGAAAATTGCCATGTACAGACGCAGCTGAGGATCACATTAACATCCAAACACTTCTGAGGACTTGTCAATGACACTTTGGGTGACAAATCAGGAAAATTATTGCAGTGACATCCCCTCTCTTCCTAAGAGATCTAATATCTAGTTGATTTTGGCTTCTCCATGCATAAGAATTTCTTGTATACGATTTACAGTCTACTACAGTTCAGGTATAATTTAGACACACATAAAGCGGAATCACTCACAAGTATATGAATTAAGCATTTGCACAGGGGCCTTGATTGCTTCTGAAGTCTGTTCAAATAGTCTTCAGATTGAATAAGAGGATGGCACAGGCTCAACCTGGCTGCTATCTTTAGACTGACTTCACAGAGCTCCCTGCTCCCGTTCCAGCCTTTGCAGCCTCAAGGAGTAACATCTTCTGTCTTAAGGAAGCAGAACCTGCTGCAATCACACTGCCATTCTTTCTACTTTCTCATATAAGCACTGAAATGTTGATATTTTTTTTTAAATTTGTTTAATGATCTTGTGTAACTCTAGACCATTCTTATAAGATTTAAATGTTAAAATAGATCCTGTAGCCCTTATGGGTTAGAGCTGCATTTTCTACTAATAGCATAAATGAATTTGTCTGACAAATGTTCTACGGTGAAGTGGCATTATTTTTAGAAATCAGGTCAGTGGATAATTATGCAGGAGAAAAAGCCAGTCTCATCTGTGTTAACTTATTTCAGATGTTTTCCTAGAGCTAGCTGCAAAATCTTTAAAACGTGAATAAGAATTCAATACTTCAATAAATATATAAAATGAAAAATGAAATATCAAAGTGAAGGAAGACTGAGCTCTTTTGCTTCAAGGGATTTTATATTTTAGTATTTTCCATTGTGATAGGTAATTCTCTAATGTTCTGTACCAGCATTCAAATTACATTTCTTACACCCTTATTTATTTTAATTCTACTAAGAAAATAGGATAATGAAGAGCACTTAAGAGGAGTCTTACAGACCTGAGTGAAGAAAAAAAAAAAAAAAAACCACACACCAAAAAGCTAATAAAAGGATTTTCTTTTACGGAGGAAATCCACACATCTTCTCTGGGTATATAATCTGACAATCTTTCTTGAAAACAGTAATGTATAGCCTAGGATTGAGGAACAAGAGAAAAATGCTTTCTTGGGATGAGGATCGTTAGTTGAAGGGTTGTAGTATCTTTTGGCCCATTTCAGGTCCAAAAGCAGTCCCACTATTTTCTGACTGATCACCTATAACACTCGTGTAGATGAGGAACTAATATGTTTCAACAGTTTTTGAATATATTGTCAGCAGAACTGTTGTTGTGTCTGATGGGAAAAATGGATCATATTTTATATACTTACTTTTTAATACATTTTTAAGCACACACAGATATGTGTGTATATATCTCCGTATGTGCGCATTTCCAGATGAATCACTACTGGTGGCACACATCCCACAGGTTGTCATACATTGGAAACTTGCACCTGTCCGCTAGTGCACCAGTTATAGGGGATACTGCTGCATGGAGCATCCCTCACAGACAGGGTCTGTGCTTGGATAATGCAGATAAGCTCCTGAAGTAGAAGTGTTTGGAGTTACCCCACAGATATATTTCTGTGTGTCTCTGGATAACAAAATTCGAGTTGATTTTTATATTCTAAACAGTTAATAAAATGTTATTCCTTTTTAATCTTTACATATCCTTTAAGAATAAAGATATTAGGTAATTTCCTTGTGAATTTAAGACATTTTTACATTACCCTGGCAGAATAAAAAGACATTAAAGAGGAGGTAGATGGATCCAGATTGCCTTTACACCTCCAGAACAAGGTGAAGTACCTGTGGCCTTAATGAGATTCTGAGCCTTCAAGTTTAATTCCTTATTTTTAATGTGATGGTATGAAAATTAGAAATGCCCTACATGTGCCCCAGAAAGCCTTCTAGAACGTGGGTTTTGCTCACTGGCATATTAACAAGTGCAAATGAACAGCCATGTTCCCATCTTCTGCTTCATCTTTCTTCCCTTTGACTAGCTGTCCAAGGTTACTCACCTTACTAACCTGATTCCACTTAAAAACATGTAGAACCAAATGCAAATTTAAGGAGAAGGCTCAAAGTGAAGACAGTCATTAACCATTACCCTTTGGCTTAGGAACAAGTATGTTCTCTTATCACTGTGCAAGCGACTTCTTGCTGGTTAAGATATGTCAGAACAGAAAACCATATAGAAATAGGAAACAAAGGTCAGCAGGACTAGAGCATAAAGTATTAAGAAGTCAGAGTTTGAAATTTACATTTAAGATATCCCTTCAATCTTGGAAAACAGTGGGAACAGTCATGTTGAAGCAAAACCTTTGGAAGTGTGTTATTCTTAATTCATAACATCTGTGTACACTAATTTTTTTCACAAACATTGTGTCTGTTTTATCTCCATAGTAAACTTTTCAGAAAAAAGTATCATAATATTATTAGTGCAGTATTTTTAAATTTTGTTTGCAGTCCTACAATTGCCTTTGTTTCAATCCTACTTAGGGAATTTTAACAGCTTGTGTTTTTTTCCCTATGTTGTATCTACATTACTGGTTTTGGGGTGAAAAATGTGCTTTTATAGTAAATCTCAGAGTTGTCACGCGATTCCAGACTTCGATTTGCATTGCAGTGTAGTCTGAGCTGGATCCCTTGTGATGACACAAAAGAGAATGATATGGGCTAGCTACTAGTGGGATTTCTGTCTGAGAGACAAGTGTAATGGTGGTCCGAAGCCAATTCTCAGCCTCCTGCCCTTTGTCTGAGTGTGTATGTCAGGTCCTCAGCTCCAAGTCCTTCACTTTGAAGATCATTCTTGTTGTGCCAGACTACTTGCTAAAGCAGACATCACCTTAGTTATCTTTTGTGAACACCAGGGTTTAAGACAGGAAGTTCAAAGACACTATATTACAGAGAACCAAGCCTGAGGAATATGCTTGTTATTTCTGTCTTTCTTCCAAGGAAACATTGGTCAGTGGCTTCCTTCACTGCTGCATCACTGACCTGAAATTTTTTTGCATATCAAATTACCTTGTGGAACAGACAGAATTTTGTTTTTTTTAACCAGGAGATTGAAAAAGTAAAAATCAAACACCTGATTTTCTGGTAGTGAGGAAAGACATATTATTTCAGAATGGATTAAACTTCCCAAGTCATAGCATATGTAAGGCAGTATAAATCCTGCCAGAACTTCATTGGAGAAATTCTTGTTAGTTTCCAAACTAAAACCAACCAACCAACAACAACAACAACAAACAAACAAACAAACAACAAAAAAAAAACAAACAAAAAAAACCCAACCAAACAAAAAAAAAATTTTGGAAAAGATACCAGGTGATACTGCAGAAATCATGGGGGAAATGGTCTGTTCAAGACAGGGCCAAAGAATATGTGTGAGTGTCAGTATGAAAATTTGTTGTTTGGCAGGCCACAGGTACCTTTGCAGTAGCTCAATAATCTCTTTTTTTTTTTTTTTGTTTTGTTTTTGCTTCAGTTGCCTTGTATACAAAGCTGGGATAATCAGACATCTGCTAGGTAGGAATCCCAACACTTAAAATCTGCTGTGACATCGATGGGTAGAGGGTGATATGGAAGGCATTACTATGTATAAAAATACTTAAAAATAGAAAATTCACTGACTTTTACTCTCTTATTGATATTCTTAGAGATAAATGGCATTAAATCAACAATACCTATTAATTCTAAAGATAGCTGTCATTGCATGGGAAAAGAAAGACAAAGATAGGGTCACCATTCCCACTCACCTGCTTTCCCCATTTGCTCTACTATACAGATTACTTCAAAGCACACAGAATCTATTTGGTTGACCTGTTGAGTGAAAGGATTATTTGTGTATGAGTGGAGAAAGCAGCTGGTTTATTTCATTTGTGAAAACCCCTTTTCACTCCCAGCTGGAAATGATGAAAAGTGGGGAAAAAGTGTCAGTTCTGCTTTTGGTACAACAAAATCTCATTGCTCTTGGCACTGACCTCAGCTTCCAAGAGGAGGTGTTAGCCTTGCATCACTTCACAGCACTGGCTGATCAGGAGTGGCATTAACCACTTTAGTAGATGCTCGTTTTAGTGCTCTCAGCCAGAAAAGAGTCAAAGTGACATGACACATATGAATGGTACAACAATGAAGAGATTACATTAAAGGAAAAAAAAAAGAATAAAAAAGAAAAATGCTAGACCTTTGTGAGGGCTCAGGTCAGAATACACATAGAGGGAATATTAACTGCAGCACTGGAAATGGTTTGCCAGCTCCAGCTCTTATCGAAACTGATGCAGCTTGAGAACTCAGCACTCTAGTAAAGAGACACCACCATAGATCAACAGGTAATTAAAAATCATAGCTAACTTCAACACAATACAATAATAAGCAACATCATACCTTGCCTAGGAATTGTTTTAACAGAACCTTTCAAGATTTTCTGTATGGGCAAAAGAGGATGCACTTTGATGAGGCAGTATTTGGGTTTTCTTTTTAAATGTGAAGTAATATTTTTCTTCATGAATGGTGTATTATTGAAAAATACTCTGATTATTTTTTAAAGTACATTCAATTTTACATTCTTTCTGATCTTCTGAATTCAATAGTTGTATGTGTAATTCAATATCCTGAACCAATACTCCAACATTTCTATAGTTGCTAGGTTATAACTAATTACAAAAAAAAGCTCGAGACAATTCAAAATACTGTAGTTTGATGCATATATTAATTTTATATTCAAACATGTATTTGAATGTGAAATTTTAAACGAAATATTGGAACAAAACACTATGACTGATGCGATTTTTTTTTTTTAATTAAAAAGGGATTATGATTTGTGGAAAAAAATACACAACTGCCACTCTTTCCATTCTGAATTGAATTCCCTTTGACAAAAGGTGTGATAGGCAATGTCACTACGAACAACACAAAGCAGTGAACAAACAGGTCTATCCTGTATGAATTTCAATGGTGAAATTGTATCTGTGCATAGGCATGCATTATTACTGCAGATATGTATGCGATATGCATAATGACGCATTTTCTAGTGTCATTAGAAGTATTTCACTGGTATACCAGACATTAGGTGGAGGTATCGTGCTATTCTACCTGTTCATTTTGTTCAGGCAAACTCTGTAGGTACCAAGGATCACAGACTCAACAGAGCAAGAAATGTGCTGAGGAACTTTCTAAGGAGAAAGTTGGGCAGTTGTATGGTGAGGTGACCAAAAATTATTCAAGCCCTCACTGAATATCTGATTCCAAAATATCTTGCAAATTATTATGTGGTTTCTTGCATTTTTTAAAAGAAAAATATAGGCATACATCTGTATTTTAGCTGGTTTATATTCTTTACCTTTCCATTTTGATTTATGTTTTAACACAGTATTTAACTTTTAATTTAAAAATATTATTTTTACAGAATTCCTTCTTTAACGCATCATGTTGAAGTAGCTGGATTACTACAGTACACAGAATACACTAGAGAGAGAGAGCCTCTTGCTTGATATTTAATGAGATAAAGTTTCTATTTCATTACGTTAAAGATTGGGGGTAGCACACATAATGTATTGACTCTGTTAATGCTCTTAACTCATGAATAGCAGCTGTTTCAGCTCTTGCTAATTCCTCTTTTAATCCCCTTTCTTCCTTTCACAACCCTGAAAAAACTTTGCATGTAGTCTTACCATTTATATTAGTATTGTCTTTACATGAGAGTTCTTTCTTGTGTAAGAACCCTCTCTCCTTTATTTCTACAAATAATTACAGGCTCATTACTGCCATTGCCCTCTCCTCTGCTTTCATTGCTTTCCCTGAAACCAGCCATTTGTTGAATTTCATTAGCATTAATAAATACAAGACAAAGCTTAAGAGTTTCGATTACCCTGAGTAGGACTGGAACATTACACTCTGTAGGAGGTCAGAAAGAGTGAGTTTCTTTAGCAGAATTTGCCATTAATAAAATGAATATGATAATTCACTGGAAAAAGCTGCTGCTGAAAGCCTATTCTGTGTATGTTGCATAGGCAACAATCACTGGGTAAATGAAGTGTGTAGGTGTGATACTCTGCTTTTTCTGCTTAAAGCACTGATTTCAAAAGTGCCAAATGTGAGTAGTTCCTGTTGGATTTCAGGGGGAGCTGTCAATAGCAGCAGTGAAAAAATTAAGTCAGACCTGGTAGGCTCTCAGCATCAAGACCAACCTGTGAATGGCCTTTAGCAAGTAGCACTGGACAATAAATTCCCTGGAAGTGCTTTGTTTTGTTAGTTTGGTTTTTTTTTTTTTTTTTTTTTTTTTAATTGTTCTGCAATTATACTTGGTATTGAGCTGAATTTAGTTCTGACTGAAAGAAACCTCTTGAAATAGGAAGAGTGACAACAGCTGCCTGAAAGGCTACGAAAGGTACTTTGCTAGAACACTTGGATTTCTCTTTTTTAAAGAAATCCTTCATCTACTGGAGGTTTGAACAATACTTCAAAAATTAAACCCTTAACCATAAGATTACTAAACGTTTTCAGTATCTCTCACAGTGGAAGTCATATATGAATAAATCTTCACTTATGCTAGAAAAACACAGTCCCACTAGGTCAATATATTCCACCAGGTCAAAGAAACAATGACCAAAATAGTACATTTTCTCCAAAACTATCTTCAAAGAACCATCACTATATAACGTGCTTCAGAGCTAGGATGCATGTGCAAATATCCTTATGCAGTGCAAAGAATGGCTAACTTCGAATGATAATTTTGATTGTTTTATTACGGAACTTCCAGACCACAGAGAGCATGCTTAGCAGATTTTGAGCCATTTAGTGATTTCAGCAAATACCATCTCTGCATTTTGCTTATCTGAAACAGTAGGACTATGTTCATCACAGACTCTGTCATTATAAATAAAGAGCTAATTGCAAAATTCAGGTTTTGAGGCAAATTGTAAAAGCCCAGCAACAATGAAAAATCACATAATATATTTTAGTCTGGGCTCATGTTCAGCTCTGAGCTGAAATTACAATGAGGTACAGTTGTTACTAAGCCACATAAACTAGAATGAAGGTTGGCAGGAAACTCATGGACATCCACAGTGTTTCGTGTGCAACCCTGTGTAAAGTCGGCCCTTGAAAAGCCAAGGGAAATGTCATTGTGTACAACTCTGGACCACAGTCTGTAGTTTGTTAGGAGGGATGACAGTGGCTTTATTAGGGACCCATTTCCATATATTTATTTTCCTGTCACTGAGTTCAAAAGGGTTTGTTCTGGCATGGAAAGCTGGCAGAGCAGAAGCAAACTAAAACCACAGTTTGGCATTTTGACTACCGTTTCCTTCTGCTTGTGAATACAATTCCCGTAATAGACATGTGATAGTGACTATACAGTCTATACTATCTTGTGAGAAGAAACTGAGACAATCTAGGAATAACTCAACTGCATTCATGAAGATGTATGGCACATCAGACTTTTCGTAATACCGGCCTTGCTATAAATGCTCTCAAACAAAACCTATTGATATTCTATAAAAAACAGGGCTAAAAAACTTTCACAGTGTTCCGATGGGGCTTGATGAATCTGGGTAATTATTTCTGCCAGCACTGTGTACTGGCAGAAAACAAAAAGTAATCCTCTGCTTAATTTACAGCTCTCCTTACACACTGAAGATTTTTGTAAGCTAGTGATATGTTTCCATGTGCATTAGGAGTAAGGGTTGAGTAGTGCTGGGCAAAATCCTGCACCTGTTTCTTCTTCTACAGGACTTCATGGAGAATGACAGTTGCTCCCCATTTTGCCCACTTTGCAATATGGATGCTTGAATATCAACACCTCTAAATGAGATTTCCTGTAGAGTTTAATAGGTACAATCCTTAGTCAACTTTATATGTTACTCCTATGATAGTGGGGTCTCCTTCCCTTGGATCAGAAATCAAACTGCAGTTACCTACTTTGTGGTGCCGTGTTAACTATAACAGGTATGTCAGAGAGTCTTTTCCTTTTTTGATTTTGATGTTTTTGAGAATCATCTCTTTAGTGGTATTTGTAAATATATTATAAAGTTCAATGATCCAGGCTCTGTTGAGAGCTTGTCATTGTGTCATTTCTCTTAGATAATAAAAGTAGACTGAAGTTAATAAATTTATGATTGCATCTCATGTAAAATAAAAAGCACATTGTATTTAACAGTGCATGTTCTCTCTTTTCTCTGGCATCCTTGTTGGTAAATTGTGACTGCTCCCACCTGGGACAACTTTGGGATTTGTAACCAGAAACAATTTTGTTTTTCCAGTTCACTTGTTCAAACAATGCAATCAAATTCATATCATAGGTTCCAAATTGGCATGTGTTTTGGCAGTCCAAGAAGGAGGAGAGATTTACTATTAATAGATTGTACATCTCTGCTTCAGCAGTGTAAGTTGGCCTCCAGGGAACCTCAGAAAAGGGCAATTAGCACTATCACCACAAGTTCCTAATGGTCTGTGAGAGAGAAGTTAATCTCAAAAGAAAAAGTTGCAGGCATCCTTCTCTGCAGAAACTGTTAGGTGTGGGTGAATTATAGAAATATAACCTTTATCAAGATTCTGTCCTGCTTTGGGTTGACCTGGAACAATATGTACTTTGAAATCTAGTGTAAATCAGGCAACAAATACAATGTCCTGTCAGCACTTCTTCCTACTGCAATGTTTAACTGCTAATTACTTGGTCTAGAGGTTTGTTTTGGTTTCCACTGGTAGATGTCTACTGATGAAACTGGTCCATTTCCACAGTTTCACTACCCTGATTTTTGGAAGCTATGAAGTGTTCCAAACCCCAAATATCATCCTTTATTCTTTCTACTCTTACAGGAAATAACTGAATCATGTTTATAGAGTCATTGTATGTACACAGAAGAAAAGTAGAAAGACAATAAGCTGAATAGGAGAAGGTTTAAACTAGCACAGAGAAACAGCAAAAATAAAAATATGAGCCAAATATGATTCCACTTTCAGAGAAGTCCACTAAAATAAGAGAAGGGGAAAGAAATATTTCAAGAAGTACTGAGGAATCAGAACTGTTATTCAGCTGAACATTGTTCACTGCTGCCCATGAGTTGTGGAGTACTCTTTATCATCTTAGCCAGGGTGTATGACACAACTTAAAAATTTAGAGGAAACGTACTTAGAGAGATGTCATTTTATTACTGTTATAAATAGAGTATAATTTGGAAGTTTCTGCATTTATAAATATTTCATGGAGTTTGATGGTGTGTTAGCATGAAAACAGAACAAAGCTTTAGGGACACAGTCAATCCCAAAGGCATTTCTTTACATTAGCCGAAGAAATACACTCCAGGGAGATACTCCTTTCAGAAAGCCAGACTGAGAAAGCATCTATAAGCCCGGCTTTCTGAAGGATACTGATGACAGAGGAAATAGCAGAATTTCAATCTTCTGATTGCTTCCAACTGCAGTTACAAACGGTGTTTGCTAACCAGCCTCAGCTCATGTCACTCATTTTTTGAGACAAAGTCCACCCTTTCATGAACTCTTGGCAGAGAACAGTGCATAGGCAGTTTGTATCCTTGCTGTCACACTATAGCCTGACACAATCTTTAAAAACAAGGTCCATAAATTATGATATTTGCAAAGAATTGGCCACACTGACCCTTGAATAGTCTGTAATGAACTCAAAGGTGCTGAGTGAGAAGCCTTTCTAGGGTGAATCCTTCTAAACAAACCTTGTGTATTAAAAGAACCGTGCAACAGTCTTTTGAAGCTCCCCTTTCTAAATAACTTTCCAGCAAATGACCCATTTAAGACAGATGCTGCTGTGTTCTTTATATCCACTATGCTAGAGAAGGTACTTCTCCCCATTTTTACTAAGTAACTCATAAAATATTTTAAACTTACACAGCACAGGATGTCGGTATTTTCTTTTTTTTTTTTCCCTCCAACCCTTAAATTTATTTTTTTTTTTCCCTTTTCATTTCCTATAACATGGAAAAAGCCTAGTTTGTAATCATGGCAGGGAAATGACTATTCTATTGCAGGGATTTTTTTCCCTGGCCTTTTGATGCCTATTATTTTATATCAGCAATGAATACTCAATGTGGCAAGATTCATCTGTGTAGAGGGAGACAAATGCAATCTTTCACCTCAGACACAGAGCCACCACAACACTACTTTATTAGTTGTCAACCATATCACCCTTAATTAGATTCAAAGGTCCAGGATATCACTCCATAAGACAATTGAAGTGTGGGAAAGAGCTGTCTGTGATTCCCTGTGGTACAGAGTATTTCATGAATTGTCCAACTATTGTTGGGATTTAATTTTTTTTCATGCATTACCCTCATATTTAATAAAAAAAGGCTCAGATTCTACAACAATGGCATCAGGGAGAGTTTTTTTCATCTATATACAGATGGTTATTATAGGTTTAGCAGTCTCCATTAAAGTTATCCTTTCTCTTTCAAAATAATTATTATCATCACAGAAGTTGAATCAGTTAAAAAGGTACAAACAAGCTTTACCAATGCATGTGTGTGTGTGCAAGCACAAAAGCACCTGTACTTGCACACATGCAGGAATCACTATATTTGTTGCCTTAGGTAATCATGGCATTTAATTACAGTATTACGGTCTGCACATAAAGACAAAGTCTTACCTGATTTTTCTGAGGATTTTTGTTATTCAAAGGGAATTTTAATTTAAAATAGGTCCAGTCAAATCCTAGTACCAAAGATTTATTTATTTACTTACTTTAATTTACTAAAATCAGAATTTAATTGCTTGGCTGATTAGCCAAACTTAGTTCACAGGAGGCACCACTTGCCATGTTCAGCAGTCCTTTCTAGGCTGCTAGAAGTTAATTTTTTAATAAACATTAGTCATCCATGGTATATTATCGATTTTCCCTATGTTTAGTAGCTAGAAAATTGATTTTAATTGAACTGCACTTGGTTGTAGCATCTGCCCTACTACTGTCCCTCTTAGGACCAGAAGCTAAGCTGTCTTGTATTTTATTCTTTCTTGATCAGTGCTAGCAATAATATTCTTGCGCACAGTGGCATGACCTCAAAAGGACTAAATAAATTCTGACAATTTTGGACCCAGCTCAGTTTCACTGTATGGAGTAGCAGACTCTACATCACAGCTACTGGTGGTTTCCACAGATGAGCAGAAACTTCCACCAGTAACTTTCTGTTCTCCCTTATTCTACAGTGTTTAGATTTTGACCAAGAGCTAACACCAAATAATATATCAGTGGTGAACACAAGTGATGCATCATACTCTTCTTCCTTTTATAACAGATTGCACTATGTAATCATATATTCTAATAATTTATGAGTAAACATTAAGTTAAATGCTAAGAAATTATATCTTATGGCTTTTTAAATTATTTAAAATGTTTGTGTAACTGAAACGGAGCTCCTGATGTGTAATATTTTATTTACAAATTTATGCTGTCAAGCAAAGCTGTTTTAGTAGAAAAAAATTTCCTCCATTTCTCAAGTCTAAGTTCAATAAAGAGATTACACACTAGATTCTCTATTTTTTTTTTTTTTTTTAATTACAGGCAAAATAAAATTGGTTAACAAAATTTAGGAAATGTTAACCATGATTAAGACTGGTTAACAAGTTCCATTATCACATCAGGGTTCACTGGCCTTACCTTGTGTTGTCACTGAAAAATTCCAAAGCAACAAACTCTTGCCCAAAATGTTGTATCCCAGGAAACACCACTACAAGAGTGAGGAGGTGGGACTGTTCTCTCTGAGCTAATGCAGCATACCACAGATTCATTATTTATTCTCCCGAGGTACAACTTCTGCTATTTCCCTTCTTTTCATTTGTGTATCTAATGCCAAATAGCATATGGATGACCTTATTAATCATTCACAGAATTTATTGATAATTTCCTCTCTGAATGAAATACACACTACAAATTCTTGTTGTGAATTTTTGAAAACAAACCCTTTTAACTTATATCTGGCTAAACAGTCTGTGTTAAAGTCACTGAGTAGTTCACTTACCAACCCCAGTTTCTAAAAAATACTATTTTCTCATCACCAAATGTTAAAGAATTTTTCAGCCAAACAGTTTATAAATGCTCCTATCAGCTAATCTCATGCAACAAAATGTATGCATTAGTTTTTTTTTTCCTAAGAAGCCATTGTATGTCTTCTGTTTTCTGGTGACTTAAATTTTATTAGGAAGAGTAAACACAGTGTCTGCTCTGAATCCTCACACAAGCTGTTATTCCTTCTAGTTTCTTTCAATGGCTAGTGATCCTCTGAATCCTAATAAAGAATAAAAAAACCTAAAATAAGGCTACAAATATTTTTTAGTATTCTTATTTTACTGTGGCTCATCAGCCATCCTAATTAAAGCACTGAAGACAAAGTCAGATTATATTATGATTCTCCAGGTGTTTTTCAGATGTGCTTAATTTTGCCATGAAAACAAACTGACAATTTTTTTTCCACTTCTTCACGATGTACTCAATTTTAACAAAAAAAAGTCCAAAGTTGACAGAAGTTGAAGAAAGCGAGAGATGGTCTTGAAAGTTATGAGCAGTTCTACGTCAAGAAGAGAGATTCAATTGCCAGAAATACTGGTGAACCCTATCCAGAACGTAACAGTCAAAGGGAATGTAATCAATTGGGCATGGCAGTGGCTTAGGACTCAGGAAACCTTTCTGTGCATTCAAAGAGACTCTTGACTTTCTCTTTGGTGTAAGACAAAGAACTTAATTTATTCGTACATTGACTTTCCAATCTGTATGTCATCAGTACCTGCATCAAATGCTAGGAAGTCTCTGTCCAAACAATATTTATCTATTCATTCTGTGTGTATATCCTGATACAAAGAATGTGACTATGGACAATCCACTGCGTATTTTGGGTTACTTGTGAGTGAGTCCGTGAGGACTTACTGACCAACCTGAGTTTTAAGCATGTAAATAGGTGGAAGTTACATGCTTGAAATGACCTGTCATGGATATGGTGTAGCTTAATTATTGAAAGTTAGCAAATTGCAAGGGAATCCATGGTTAAGGCAAGACATTAAAACAAAAAACCAAAACAAAAAAAAAAAAAACCAAAACCAAACAAACCCCCACAGATTTTGTTCTTAAAACTTTATGATAACTTCTACTAGATATGATTAAAGTTTATAAATTAAACATCCTCCAGTGTTCACTGGAGTAGTAATCACTACTAACTAGAAGTAGCACCCAAAAATATGTGGATTTCACAGCCTAGATTTCAGGTTATATAATGAGGTGATTCCATAATCTCCTAGCTGCATTTCTCCTTTTAGTACTCAAATCCAGTCCACCCAATGTTTCAGAATGAAATTGCCTGATTGAGACACAATAATAACTGCTGGCAGAAGAAAACCAGCCTCTTTTGAAGGATTTACAGATTTCACAGAGTGCTATCTGGACTGCCACCCCTGCCCACATCACTGATTCATGAGTTCATCTCAGTAAGACAGCAACAGAATTACTTTGCCACAGAGAAGTGATAACATCTTAGGGGAGAAGAGGGTCACACTGTCACTTGGTGAATATCATACAACATAAAACTCAAATACTATAACGTTGTAAAAACCCATCAAGTATCTCAGAAAACGAGGGCCTTGCTGCTGGGATTCTGTCAGGCAGCAATTTTTACTTTGATTACCTAAAGTCACTTCATCTGTCTCTCAGCATTACATCGTCTATAACTTCTCCCTCTTTCTCAAAAGGTTATTGAATGAAGTGTCAATCTTTCTCCAACTGAATGCATAACCTTATAAAATCAGCACTTTGTCCCTTTATTTTGCATCTCAAATTTCAGTAAATTTCCTTGAAAAAAACTCACAAAAAAATTTAGGCATGAATGTTCATATGCTTCCAGAATGATACTGACCTTTCCATATACCATTGATAAATTCTTGTGTTAAGGAAAACATTTTCATGTCATGAAAAGTGGACAACAATACCAAAAAGAAATCAGGTGGTTTTTTCCAGGAAAAGAGCAGGTGAAAGACAAGGCTAGACTTGGAAGAGATCTTTCAAGAGAGTGCATGTAAATGTGATAATGTCTTTTGACGAGTAGGTTTATGTTTTATCTTGGCAACTTCATTTCACAGTATTGCCAATGATCAGCACTTCTTTGTACAAGACAAGAAAATATTTAACATCGCTGAACTTATTTAACTGTTGCTGGAAGACGGATTCTACTGCTGTTTGCATGCACTGTTTTAGCGCTAATCTACTGACCGCCAATATTCTGGTGTTTAATAAAAACATTAAGTATTTTCTGTTGGGTTCCGCCCCCCCCGTATTTAAATTCCTGTTCAGACAGTAACTCATTATGCTAAACAACGGCCACAATGACCTTGTTCCCATTTCACAGGTAGAGAAACAGATATGCAAAGAAAGGGTATGTTCAATGCCACAGACCGAATCAGTAGCAATACTGGTATTAGTGGTTTTAATATATAAACCACTTTAAAAGATTTTAGAGTAGGAAAGCGTGAATGTGTGGCGTTTAAGAAACAAAGCCATTTTTATCTCCTTAAAGATGTTTGTGCATAAATTGCTTTAAGGATTAAAAGGTGCTTAAGTACTAAAGCCCCTTTAAAACCTTAAGCTCCTAAAATGTTTTATGAACATAGAGATGATGTGTCCAACTGAGAACACAGAATGGACTTTGATTTGATAATGGAGCTTGGGTCTGGAAAGAGACCTTGTGCTAAAAATTATCAAAGCCTGATCCTAAAAATAGTCAAACTGGGCCATCAGCTTGGTAATTCTTGGTCTCGATGTGCTGACTATAGGCTTGTGAAAGGGCCTAGAGAGAGGTGTTTAGAGAGTGGTGGTCCCCATGGAGATACCAGTTAGACTGGTGAAGGGACATCAGCAGTGGACGCAAAGCAGAGAGGAAAAAGGCTGACCTCAGAGGCAGATATTGTCATTGACGGCACAGGGAAGAAAAGTAACGTGATGTCTGGGAGAGGTATTTTCCTGAGCGAAATTGCTCCAGAAACAGGGCTTTGTACCTCCACCAGCCTGGGGTTTGGGGAATGATGTCTGAATTAATTTTTGGTTCCTCCATACGGCAATGCCTGTCAGTTCATTTAGCCCAGCCCACGTTGCTGTTACCACCGTCTGATCACTACCTGGGGAACATCCCTCACAGCTTCCTTATCACCTAAGAGAGTTTCAGCTCTTTGAGGTCATTTTGCACAAACCTCCCATATAAAAGGGATTTGTTTAAACCAAGGTTAAAAATAGATTGAAGCTGTTTAAAAATCACAGAAGCAGCTTGCATAAAATATTTCATTTGAAAACACCTGAGGAAAACACTGGGAAAATTTCATCTTTTCTCTGCTACAGGAAAACTTCCACCTGCAAAATCATGTTTTTACCCTGCCTAGTTAGATTTTCCTCCTTACAATGCTGCATTCTCAGACACACCTTGTTGTGCCAGCTTATTAACTCCCCTAGTCAGAACAGTCTTGCCTATTTTTTAACAACCCCTTGCAGATAAAACTCTCAGTAGAAATTTTCTCTGATGTTAAGAAGATAAGGTTTAGAAACACTCAGAGGCTGTATTTCAAAACCATAATCGTACTAGGGCACAGTACAAACCACTACGTTTGTGTTCATCAGTTTATTTAGCCCTTTTTTCAGTTTTGTTTACAGTTAGTTTTTACTTTCCATGCAATAAAAATAAAGGATAGATCCCAGTCTTTGCCACATTATTAGTTTCCTCAGGTAGCCACCCCTGTGTTTGAGTCAAGAAACATAATGTACTTACAGAAAATAATGTTGTACTTTGTTGTTTTCACTGGATTGAAAATAAATATCTAGTTGGGAGACTATCCATACTGCTATTTGAAATTACTTAAGAAATATAACAACGAATAACAATTTCTAACTAATGAGAAATAAATAGTCTAATCTTCTATAAAGTCCCTGACCATAACAATCAGCTAAACAGCTGATTTCATTTGCAATTTTGAATAAATGTAGGATGGAGCAGGAGGGAAGGGAGAGAGTACCAACTGAAAAAATACATTTTAAAAAAATATACTTTGTTTCAAAAAGCAACTCCTCTGATTAAATCATTAAAACCAGCCAGAAACAAAGCCAAATCCTAAAAGATATTAACTTTATAATAGATACATTTGTTACTAGCAACCTAAAGAATGCCTTTTTTCCTCAGTAAATAAATAAATTACTTGTACATCCATAATGCACTGATAAACAATAGAAAGATCCACAGTTGAGCTGCTTCTAGTGAGTTACTTAAATTCTTTTTTCTGCAAGGTAACCACCCTTTAGGTTTTGTAAAGTTGTACATTTTGGATAGCTAAACTGATGAAATTCTAGGAGGATTTTAAATTAATTCTTTTTGTTATTACCTCTTCACACAGTCATTTTCAAGGAAAAAGAAACCTTTCAAGCTCTTTCATTTTAAACTGTCCTACATTGCTTCCAACAGGTGGTGTCAAACTCTATTGTGTGTGAAGAACTAAGGAAGCTATGCCAGCTTCAAAACACCATTGTCTGATAGGAATGCTTTTTCCAAAAAATTGAGCCCATAAACTCTCCAGAAATGTGTTTATGTGCGTGTGGTGGCACGAAAACAGTAGGAACTTAGGATACCTTCAGAAAAATGAAAACTGTTTTTATTTTTTCAGATGACCTAGAAGAATTTAGTCAACCCATGGCAGCAGAATGTCACTCCTCCTAGTGCTAATAATCACACAATGATTTTGTGGCTTGTCTGCAGCTAGCAGAGACCTTATACACTTACTGGACTGGGATGGCAGCAGACAACATCCTCATCATCTTAGAAAGGTGCTTAGCTGCTTGAATAAACATGAAGAAGTCAGCATGGTCCAGTGGACAGTGTAAAGGACTGAATGACAGGAAACCTATTTTACTGGGTTTGTTGTGGATTCATTTTTCAGGGAATTTTAACATCTGTGTATACATTTCTATGAGGGAAAATAAGATATGAACTTAATATATGCTATCTGCTCTGTGTTATCTGCTTCTGTGTGAAAGGTATAATGAGAAAAGGAGTCAGGATGTCCTATTTCAGTCCATTGTTTTGTATGTCTTTCTATTCTTGATTTCCTCTCTAAAATAAATTTTTTAGTGATTTTTCTTGCCTGTGTGTCTAAAATTAGCTCTGCTCCATTTTTAGTGTATATATGTGTGCATGTGGTAAAATTGCCAAGAGTTCTTCACTAGATTTCCAGATTCCAGTGAGGACATATTAGAGAATCACAGAGCTATGTTTTAATGTTCTTCAACTCATTAATTATTGAATCATAACATGATTAAATTAAACATAAATTAAAAAGTGTTATTGATCTTTCCATATTTAGGTGAAAACATTAAGATTCTGGGAAAGGGAATCATAACGGTAATTGCCAAAATGTGGCAGGCACAAAAATGTGGGGAGATTGAAGCAGGAAAAACATAAGTGAAGGGATGGAGGTAAATATGATTTAGGGAAAAATGAACTAGAATAAAATGAGAGCAACCGATTCATGCATTTTCCCTCAACAGGTAAACCTTTGAAACATTAATTCTCTAATACAATAATCACATGATACTCAGTCATACTAAGATGTTCTTCAGTAGTATTTTGTCTTTTCTGAGTGTTCCTTAGAATCTTAGCAACTGCACAGGTTTGTGTTCCTATTGCTCAATGAATACCAGTCGGTTTTTGTCCTCATCCTCCAAGGCCCACCTGCTTACCAATAATTTCAGCACTCTGAAAACAGAAGTAGCATCCTCTTTACCAGGCCATTCGAAGTACGGTTCACACTGTCCACTCCTCCTGAGGATGCGGTGCTTCTGCCCATCCTTGCAGTGACACTAAACCTCTTCCTTAGACACAAAGCACGGCAGAGATAACCTCTGCCGGTTCCAAGATAAAGGACAACAGCTTTTGACTGAGGCCCACAAGAAACTTGTTCAGTTTCAAAAGAAACTGCTGTCAAACCTGCATGTAGATGCTTCCCACATCAGTGTCACCCCTCCCTCTGATGGGGTTCGATTCACTCGGCCTACAGCTGGGCTTGTCACTGAAACTCCCACTGTTGGGGAGTTACAGAAAACTCCTCCATCTCAGTATTTCCCTGATACAGAGAACTTCTGACAGAGTGCCTGGTGAACCATGTTATGTGTTACCTATTGACTAGTTACCTACTAGCAAATTCAAACAGGTTTTGTAATATTGAGGGGGGAACCACTTTTCAGTGAGAAAGAAATTAAACTGGGACATTGAAGGAAAGGGGGTATTAGAAAGGAAGACAAAGTTCAGGGATGAAATTAAAGATTCGAGTTTCTGGTTCCATTTAGTAACAAAATCAAGCAGGCATCAATTATGGCACATGCACTGCATCACTCCTATGGTTAGACTGTGCAAACCATGTCCTCAAAAATTAAGTTTTTTTTGTCTCTACTGCACAACCTTTATTATTTGTTCTGATTGGTCTGTATTCTGGTTTTGTTTGTTTGTTGGTTGGGTTTGGATGTTGTTTTTTTGTTTTTGTTTTTTTTTTTAATTAATTATTTGCCTTCTTATTCTCCTTTCTTGCTGCCTTAGGATCATTTCATTTCAGTAAAAAAAAAAAAAAATGCTAGTGAACTGGAGGTGTAGGTTGACAGATTGTCAAGGAGTGACAAAATTATTGGAATTAGAAAATGACTTCCCAGTGAATTTTCCAACATGCTGTAAGAACTGTTATGTGCATGCCTCAGAAGAGAATTTGTTTCAAAATGAAGCTACTGTAATAGTGAGAGACAGGAAGAGTGACTGAATTTTCTGAAGAGTGGCTGCTTCAATTAAGACGGGCAAAACAGGGAGACATTCTGGGCAGGAAAGCATTTCTGAACTGCTGCCGTTTTTGAATTGTATGTTCAGAATCAGACAAGAATGACATTTTGTTTCTTTTCTGAAGCAGGAGAGGTCAACCAATCTAGTGTCTTTACGGTAGAATACTTCCTAGTGCTACAAACAAAACATTTATAGCCATTACTATCTACTTAGTAGTTTTCTTTAGATAAAGCCAAAGCAAAATCCCAATGAAGTAAGTTTTGCAGTATCCACACTACTTCCAATTAGTTTCTATCAGGTAGTAAAAAAGCCAAGAATAGAACTGCTATTAGTTCTTGCTGTTTGAGTAACCGTTCCCTGAGGCCAAGGAAATGGATTGCAACACCTCTGGATTCTGAGAGGCAAGGATGTATTTCTATTGGAGTTGAAAAATGTGATCAAAAAGGACTATTTAGGTGGCAATAATAAGAACAGAAAGTCTGTTCACTTGCTAGAGAAGCCAAATATGCTGAATTTATTTAGTAATGAATCTTAGGATTCAGTAGAAAATAATAATTAAAAAAAAATCCCAAACACTTTTCAGCTGTGGCATGCGCACCCAGAATAAATTCAAGAAAATCATCAGGAAATATCAAAACTGCTGTATTTGCAGTGGTCCTTCATTTTATAAACCTCAAAAGGATTAGTTCAGTTTACACAGGATATTTTTATTACTCTGAAGGGATGTTATGTTAGGCAGTAAATACTGAGACCTCGTAAGACTAGCAAAAAATAATTGGTCATTAATTTCAATATAGGGTCATCACTTCTTCAATAAAGTTGGTAACTGCCACTAACATTTTTAATGATTAAAATTTTAAGCTATCACTGCACATCACATGTCTGTAAATTCAATCTGTTAACAAGTGTTAATACAAGCAGATATTTTTCACATTATGGATAGCTTGTTTAAAATCACAGGCTTCAGCCAGAATATTTTATAGCAGGAAGAGTTCAGAAACACTCTTCTATTTCTAGTTTCATTGGCACATAACTGAAAAGCTACAGATTTTGTCTAAATAATATATAGGCACTTGTGTACACTTAGTATGGGAGCAGAGTTTTCATTGCATCTCATTCAAATATTAACTATTCAAATTTTAATTTCCCAATTTCATTTTTGACCTTCTGAAAATATTTTATCAATGTACTTCCTTTATTTTCCAATCTGCTAATCTTTTTTTGTTCTTTCTTCACCCTAGAGCATCTACATAGTCCTTCTGGTTCAGCACAGAATATTCTTTACCCAAAATTACTCTTATTAAAAAAAAATAACCAAAACCCAAAACACACAAACAAAAAGACAAAAATAACAAAAAACAAACAAACAAAAAAACCCAACCAAAACAAAAAACTAAACCCCCAAATTTTCTTTTGCATTCTTTGTACTGACCTAAAATTAGTGACTGGACTATTAATGCCTTTTTAAATTTCTCAGGCTGGAGACAATTTATGTGTTAACAAGTATTCCTGGCAGGACCCTCTGCAGCTGCAGCTCAGTATAAAGTCAAAGTGACTTTTCTGCATTTCTATAATGGAATAAAATGTTCTTTGTTTTCCTATGATGTAAAAATGCTTCATTAGAATGAGAGAGAATTATGCAAAGACACTAAGAATCTGCATTACACTGTACTTGTATATAGTCTCATTACCAGCCCACTGGAGGAATCGGATCACATCATAGCCTTGTGTAAAAATATTTTACTGCATGTGAAAATATTTATTGACTCAGTGGACTGTTATTAAGCTTCATTAATGTGCGTTGAATATCTGAGATAATGAGCGCTATACAAAAGTGCAGAATTCTTTACTAGAGGCCCACAGCAAGTAAGTACATCCATTTAAGATTTTCTGAAATTTGATGCTGCAGAATTTAGAATAAACTATGACAAGCTGTGAGGTTTTGAACTGTTTTTTCTTAAAACATTTTCATCATAGACATTACTTAAAAGTACTGTAGCAGTAGCCACAGAGATTCATGGAACTCATCAGGAAGAGTATAAAGGTGAGAAATCTAACCATTTTAATTTGTAAGTATCAAAAAATGATTACAGCTTCTGCCATTAACCCACAGCAGCACTTTCTAGTTAGACTTCTATCTCATTTCCTCTCTGATGTGATTCAAATGTAAGAACCAAATTGCCTTCAACACAATGAACCTGTAGAGATGTAAATGACCTACAGGTTCTTCAGAGACACATAATAATATTATAAAATGTGAAATTTCAAATGTAATAGCCATAGAGAAGAATCTGGTATCATCACAGAGGAATTCTGTATATGAAATGCAAGCACAGAGAACTGTTACGTATTTGCCATACTCTTCTATTTCTCTATTCTGGCTTTCTGTGCTTTTTATTTTTTATCTTATTCCAGCTGACAAATAATATATTTTGACTGTGACTCTCAACATTTTCATTTGTCTGTTTTGCATCATCATGTCCTACTTGGTATGGAAAACCCAAAACACAGGACGTTTGGTCCTGACCAGCAGAATAGTTCCTTCCCTTCCTGTCCATATTAGGATGTATTAAACATCAACATGTGAAGAAGGTACATGGATTCAGAATGTGGGTTTCAGATTTAGGTTTAGATTTTCCTCGCAACAGATCGTAAGTTCTCTTTTCTACATACAGAGCTGGTGTTAATAAATTAAGACCCTTCTGGCTCACACAGAGGAAAGTCCTCTACTACACCACTTTGAGACATTTGGCGATATTGTTCGCAGTATTGAAGAGTTCAGATTATTTCCTCAGTGGGCTACTGTGGCACCTTCAAATTAATTCTTCTCACCCTAAAAGGATAAGGGGTTTAGTTAGTCTAGAATATACATTGGATTGAACTGTTAGGGAAACAAGGAAGAGATCAATTTCACCAATAAAAAGGTCAGAACACTTCAGGAAATGTGTTTCCTTTTATTTGCCCTCTGCAGAACTGAGATATCTGTGGACAACTGAGAGAAGCACAACTTTAATTTTTATCTCTGATGCTGAAAAATTATGTAACTATTTTCATAAGGAGAAAATTTCAGGGAGTTAATTGCAATAATCAGTTCAGAAATACCCTGTAACTGCTACTGTGCTAGGTGATTTTGAGCATAGTAGGAGTCACACTTGCAAACTAATTTTGCTGCCATTCAGGTAATTAGCAGATAAAGATTAGTGAATAAATATGGGAAGATCTCCTCAGACAAAATAGTCTACAATAACTAATTGACTTTATAGACAGATGAATAATGCCTCTGGGTAAAGTGCATTCTGGAGGACACTGGAGCTCTTTCATATCTGACTGCTATTTCAATGATTAATTTTTAGCAGTTGCTTTGAAGTATGAATTTAATAAATATAAAGAGAGCAAACATTCTATGGCTTATGCTCATAATTTGTAAGTAGTTAAGTGAAGAGGTCAGTCATCACCCTGTCATTAACTTACAGTCAAGAGGTAATTATAACTTTGACTTTAAATTTGTCCATGATTTTGGTTTCTTTTGTGCCTGAACCTGTCAGAGGCAACTAAGTCTACAGAACAGAAAAATCAGAATGTTCAAAGTTCAGGATTCAGAATTTGCCTGAGGTTAATCTTTCTACCTCAGTAACTTTTGCAATGTAAGCTTGAAAATGTCATAAATATAGACTATTAATACATCATTTACAGGTCTGGTCTTTACCTGTAAACTGTAACTTACATTACAAATGTAAAGGAAGAGGGAAATTCCAACACCTGGCGCTGAGAAGACATCATAGTTGTGTTGGAGTAAATGGTACAGTCTTAGGGCTTTCGTTTGTATTTAATCATTAATACTATTGACTTGCAATTAGAAAAATGAAAAAATACTCCCGGCCCTAAATGAGTGATAAAGACCTTTAATACCAATGTATCATAATGGATGTTTGCATTGTGTCATCTTGAACCAAGTTGATCTATAATTAGTCTTACAAAGCAGTATGTCTCACAACTGCGATTCTCTTCCTCTGTTTTTGAACTAGTGAGTAGATGCTGAATTAGAGCTTTAAACCATGACTTGACTACGCACTGGAAACATAACTGTATGGACGCAAGCCTTTGGTCATCAGGATGCCAAAGAAGAAACAATAACGACAGAAGAGCAATTTACAGTACCGATATAGCAGCTGACTGTACAGATCTCTTGAAGTCAAGACAATCAAGAAAAAGAGATGTTGTACGCAGTTCAACACATCCACCAAGAAGGAAATGCTGCCTCAGTCTAACAATCATTCCTTATACTGACTAGACAAATCAGCCAACTGGTAAGTGTGACATGAACAAGGATAAATTGAGTACTACATTATATGGAAAAGAATAAAGAACACTGTATTATTATAGTACTGAACAATTTAAATACAAATGTAAGAAACAAGGAATTGTTAGTGTTAACTGTATGTAACAGGCATTTCCTCCTGCAAATATTCTCTTCATTGCACTTACTAGAAATTCACAAATTATAGTGGAGAAAATGTACGTGTGAGAAGAATCAGGTATATTCAACTATCTACATTCCAGAATGACATCTTGCGGAGAAGTTTCTCCCTTAACTGAACTTTTTATATTGATAGAACTGAGATTTTCTACATGCATTCTTCATGCACAAACTAAAATTCTGATTTGTCAATACATTTAGGATAATACCTAAATCTAAAAACATGCCATGTGTTATAGGACCTGCTCAGTATTCATAAGACAGTAAAAGAGGAGTACATCCTCAACATATTTGTTTTTCTCAAGCCTGTTATTAACCATATCAACTAATTTTTTTTTTTTTTAAGACAACTGTTCCATTCTCATGAAGTATTTTACCATAAAGTACTGATATGACCTACATCTAACTTCATCTACGCATGGTTTATGTAAGACACATAATAAACAAAACAAAACACCAAAACAAAACAAAACAAAAAAGAAACCTGAAGAGACATATTGAAACTGCTGGTTTGATGCCCATGCTTTTGGGACACTAAATACAGATTTGAAAACACCTGAATTTTTCTGTCAGAGAAGGGTTTTTGTAGTACTTGTTCACACCTGTGCTTATAAAAGATAACTGTGACTGGAATCTATCACAGATGAGTGAGACAAAAAGAAGTTTGTAATTGGCATTGGTAATTTATATTTTTACCACGTTTTTAGTCATTTGAGATGAATGCCTCAGTTGGGTGCCTAAAGTTATATTAGTAGAAGTAATGTCGAGACCACTAACAACAACATTTATTAATTGTCCCCAAGATTAAGCATATTGTTGAATAGATTCAAAGAAAAAAAAACCCATCACCTGAGGCAAGCATCACTCTGAACCAACGACTGTGATCACTTAAGTCAAGGAAGTCAAGTCAGCCATAAAAATGTCAAGCTTGTTTGCAGTAAGTTGAGCTAAAGACCTTAAGATGTGATACCACATATTCAATGCCTTTGGTATTTGAACCTCTGGTGGATGTTTTCAGGGACAGAGGATATCTGTATCACCATTTGTTTGGGTATAGGATGGAGCAACGCTGTTACCTACAGGAAAAAACCAAACAAACACTGATTTTCAGTATTGGTCCCCTGCGCTGGCCAACTGCAGGATAAGGATGTAACTGGGTTGAAGTCAAAGTGGAGTCACAAATGAGAACAACTAACTGGTGTCTGTCCACAGCCCTCCTGCCTGCCAGGAAGTGTCTCATAATGTTCTGTTCTAACTGAAGTTCTAGCCAAAAATTAACCATTCTGCAGTCAGGTTTTCCTTTACTCAAGACAAGAAAAGACAAAAGCGTACATAGCTAATGCCATGTTCAGAAAAAAAAATAATAATTTCTACTCATGGCTGACATCACGCCAGAGCCTTCACACCAGTGTGGAAGCCAGTAATATTCCTAAGCATGAGTATGGCATAACCAGCAGTGAGTCTGGGTTTTTCTGGTAAAAGGAAACTACACTAAAACTGTGGGCCCTTAAAGTACTGCTCCTAGCCTATTGATGTAACCTATTTTTCTAGATCTTTCTTTTTTTAAGTTTCAGATATTACTCAATTCAATCACTTGTTCAGGAAATGAAGCTCTGTACTATTCTGATCTTGCAGCCAGTTAAAGAAAGATGAAGAATTAAGTAATTAAATGATCAGTTGATTTAAATGCTCTCCTGGAAGTAGGATTTTTATATCCTTTCAAAGGTAAATTGATATTTCTCTGCAAAATTAATGTAATTATATCAATTCTCAGATCAGCTGAGATATTTGCTTAATCCATCTCGGACAGCTGCCTTTCCCTTCTCAATTTCAGCTGTGACATAGCAGCCTTATCAAATTAGACACACTAAGGAACAGTCTCAGAGACAGAACAAGTCACATAACCCCAAAAAGATAGAATCATTGAAGTAGTTTATTTAAGGCCTGACTCAATTTTCTGAAATCAATCCAAATTCTTCCATTGTCTTAAGTGGCCTTTAGAAGTTTTTGGAAAGGACTAGTCAGAATACAGGTCTTAGTTAAACAATGCAAAATTACTCTTTGACACTGTGTTTACCAACTCTAAATAACACTATTACAGGACAGAAGTTAGGGAAACTGTGAAAAAGACATTATCGAGAAATCTGGATCCAACTCTCCATTTTGTCATTTTCAGGTGACATGCAGGAAATGACTTTTAGTTTTCTGCTTGCAAAATGGTGTTTCTCTTACTACTGAGGCACCCCTGTGAAGCATTTCAAAGCCTGTGTAGAAGAAACGCTACAAAATCTGCAGTTACATAGTTTAAGGTTTTATGCTTATTATTTTTTAATGTTTCAGGCAAATATGTCTTCTTAGAAGATGGAAAAAAGCACCAAAAAATATTGCTCAGATAGATATGTTTCACTTTACAAGAAACCTGTACCATATTGGTGAAAAATCTACAACTTAAGCTCTGCCTAAATCACCAACAAAGTGAAGATTTATGATGAGTGATTTATAAACCTTTTTCTAGGGAAAAATAAAATGGTGTATGACTCATGCTGCCACAACATATTTCTTCCTAAACATAGAAAACAAGAGTTTCTCAAAGAAAATTAGGATGATTTTTATCTTCACATATGCTGGGAAATTTAGAGAACAATAAAAGCCTTCAGAGACTGTGTCATTCTTGAAGAAGTGGAAAAACTCCACTGACATGGTCTTTTCTACCTTCCATTTATGACACAATCAAGCCAAATTCTGTGCAATTAATGTGCCCTTCTTTGTCAGTGCAAAGGTAAGGAAGAGCTGGGGTGAGCATCTGAGACAGAAAGTGGTGGGAGGGTGGTAAAAAAAAGAAAGAAAAGAGGAGAGAAAAGGAAAGCAAGGAGCTCATCTTTCATATAGAAACAGATGAACCACAAGCAATGATGGTAAAAATACCAAGAGAGAAAGTCTAATTTCAACTACAAAAAATGAAGTTCTTTGACTTTCTATTGAAAATGGGATCAATAATTGGTATTGTGAAGCTTACTATATTAATCCATCCAAGGGCTTTGGAAGTTTATCATGACATCTAGAGAAAGACAATCTGTATGGAATAAACTAGTGCTCTGATATGAGTCAAGTGCAATCAGTTAGCTTAAGACAAATGCACAAAGACTGAGGTGGGGGTGGGGGAGAAGAAAGGAAGGAGAGAGAGGGTAGGAGGGAGAGAGAAAGAGAGAGAGTGGAGATGAGTGAGCAGAGAAAAGAGCAATTTGTATCTTGACAGTGAAATGAATAGAAGGTAATGAAGTTGTCCGAGACTCTGGATTACACAGCTATTCAGAGAGTAATGGCTTTTTCCACAGAAATTTTATTTTATTTAATTTCTGTGCTACAAATGTAATTCTTAGCTGAGCTTGTAGAGTAGGTGCAATATTTGATCTAGATTTTGGCACTAATAGAAAAGAAATGTTCGTTTTCACTTGCGTGGAATTATTTTATGGAATTTGCAGAGAGATTTAGATTGGTGAGAAAGAAATTTCAGCCAGGACATCATGCATTATAAGCTATGTATTCCCTGCTATAGGACTGAAACAATCTCCTGAATAAATTTCTAGGTCATCCTTTTATTTTCACAGGCTTTGAGACAGGCTTAATGTAACTAAACCATGTCTGAAAGTTGTTTGTCAAACATGCCTTTTAAAATATCTGCAACGTGTGGGTTACAGTGTTTTGACAGGTTTCAACATAAGCATAATAGCGTATCTCAGAAATGCTTTTCTCAAAGCTCATCTAAATGCCACTCTTTATAAATGAAGCCAACTTCCACTTGTTAAACTCCAGTTTGAAAGCATCTGATTGTTGTTCTCGTCGTAACAAAGCTTTTAACATGCATTCAAGAAATAGACAAGGATAGCAGGATTTGAAGCATGGAACTGCTCCCTTTGAAGGAGAAAGGGAGTTGCTGTGCTGGTTTTAGTCATGACAGAGTTAATTTGCTTCACAGTAGCCGGTATGAGGCTGTTTTGGATTTGTGCTGAGAAGAGTACTGATAACACTGGTGGGTTTAGTTGTTGCTAAGGAGTATTCGTACCAATTCAAGGAGTTTTTCAGCTTCTGATACTGCACCTGCGCTCCCAACTTTTTTGCTACAAGCAGCGTGAGGGGAACACAGTCCAGACGGCTAACCTAAACTGACCGAAGGGGTATTTCGTTTCATAGAACATCATGCTCAGTATATAAGCTGGGTGTGGGCCGGGAGGGGGGTCATGTTAGCTAGCTAGTTAGTTGACTTTCTCATCCACTCTCTCGCTCATGTGCCTTTCTCGGACTGCTGGGATCGCTCTCAGGCTCTGGCTCTCAAGTCTCTGGGTCTGAAAACGAATAATCAGGAAATGAAAGAAGCCCTCAGAGTCATGAATTATTTGTATAAGGTGCTCTGACATTGAGGAATACTCTTTCTGGAGATCAGAGCAAGATGCAGTCTCTCTCAGAGCAGCACAACCAGATGCCTTTCCCATTCTCATGGGCTGGAGACAGTTACTCTCTGGAAGTTAGGCTTGCTCTAAAGTAAACCGATTTTTTGAAATAAGCAAGAATATATATCTTTATTTACTGTCTGGAACAGTTTTAATTTGTAATTAAGATATTTTTAGTTGATCCTTCAAGAAAATTGGATGACCAGATTTGAGAAACAGTAACAAGCATATTTGACACTTCCAGTCATTGCAATGGCAATCACATAAAAGGTGCATCTGCACACATCCATTCAGTTCTAAAGGGTTTCCAAAGGATCAGTTGGAACCTTATTCTTAAATCTATTACAAGAAATATTTGTGTTGAATGTATTTTTAACATTTCTAAAATTAGTAATAAGCAAGATCTGTCCACAAACACTAGACCTTGATGCAGAAATTGAATCACCTTGAAATGCATGGAATATGCATGGAATATCTTGTCTGCAGGAGGGGTTCCAGAAAAATATAAGTAGCTATTTAGGAAATTCTGAAACAGTCACATTTTGTAGATTTTCTCTAGAGAGGAATCTATAGATTCCTCTAAAAATCACAGTATAATGTATCACTTTACTTGTCAATATACATGCCAATCAGAAAATAAAATAATTTGAAGGCTTCTAAGGTTGTTTTTGTATCAAGACAGAATCATCATCTGTATGACATACCATTTACTACACTGCATATTTATCTGGTTTTGTTTAAAACAATGCCTCAGTGGAGACCAGTGACAAGCGGCATTCATCAGGGGTTGGTATTGGGACCAGTGCTGTTCAACATCTTTGTCAGCGACATGACGGCAGGATGAGTGCACCCTCAGCAAGCCTGCTGATGACACCAAGCTGTGTGGTGCAGTCAACACGCTGGAGGGAAGGGCCTTGACAGGCAGGAGAGGTGGGCCTGTGCCAACCTCATGGAGTTCAACAAGGCCAAGTGCAAGGTCCTGCACTGGGGTCGGGGCAATCCCAAGCACAAGTACAGGCTGGGTGGAGAATGGATAGAGAGCAGCCCTGAGAAGAAGGACTTAGGGGTACTGGTGATGAAAAGCTGGACATGAGCTGGAAGTGTCACTGGCAGCCCAGAAAGACAACTGTATCCTGGGCTGTATCAAGAGAAGTGCAGCCAGCAGGTCGAGGGAGGGGATTCTCCCCCTCTAGTCTGCTCTTGTGAGACCCCACCTGGAGTGCTGCGACCACCTAAGGGGCTCTCAGCATAAGAAGGATATCGACTGGTTGGAGCGAGTCCAGAGAAGGCTATGAAGATGATCAGGGAGCTGGAGCACCTCTGCTATGTGCACAGGCTGAGAGAGTTGGGCTTGTTCAGCCTGGAGAAAAGGCTCTGGGGCAACCTTATAGCACCTTCCAGTACCTGAGAGCGGCCTACAAGAATGTTGGAGAGGGACTTTTTACAAGGGCCTGTATTGGTAGGACAAAGGGTAATGGGTTTAAGTTTAAAGGGGGAGATTTAGATTAAAGAAGAACTTCTTCATGGAGAGGGTGGTGAGGCACTGGAACAGGCTGCCCAGAGAAGCTGTGGATGCCCCATCCCTGGCAATGTTCAAGGCCAGGCTGGATGAGGCTTTGAGCAACCTGGTCTAGTGGAGGGTGTCCCTACCCACGGCAGGGGGGTTGGAACTAGGTGATCTTTAAGGTCCCTTCCAACCTAAACCATTCTATGATGCCATGATTCTATGACTTACCCACAACACTTGTAGTAAATATAATGTTAGTTCTTTCTCTGCAAATCTAATTAGACAACAATCTCATGGCACCTCAAAAGTACGTTCATTAACTCGAGTTAGTGGTTTATTTATGATTTACTTTTGTCACTGATGGTTCCAGAGGCATTCTGCATTGCTATATGGATCAAATTAACTATATCAGAATTTATTAGCACAGGCTTTAAGGCACTCTGGGTCTCTGCTGGTTAATAATAATAAACTATATGCAGGTTAAAAATCAGGAAATATAAATTAGAACTTTCAAGTATTAAGATGGCAAAGGAGCAGAGTAATGAAATATACATTCTGATGCTGACATATTTATGTTTCAAGTCTCACTTATTGCACTTTGATACGCCTTTCACTTTTTAAATAGTCCACAGTGGTGTGTGTTGTTGAGCACCAGTCATCTAAGGAAGCTGCATAACAAGAAGATGAAGTTTTGAAAAAGAGATTGCAGTATCATGACTCTCAATTATGCTAAACACTAAAGGGAATAATTGTTTTATGAGATACATCATTTCTTATCATAACACATCCCTCTGATTAAAGAAAAATTGTGCTTAGATAAATTCCAGGCAGCCTGATTAACAGTAACATAAAAATGTTACTTTTTGTTTCAATTTTGTGGTTTGTGTTTGTTTGTTTTCCTGAAACATGAACTCAGCAACATGCAAAACTTAATGCTCATGGCTAATATCAGAAGAACCCAGTAAAGTCCCAGTAGGTGCTCAAATCTGGTATTGTTCTACATCTATCTCATCTGCACAGATCATTTTGGTGTATTTCTCAAATCAAGCTGGGTTGAAGAACAACCTTTTCAAGACGATGCCTGTGAATCTTGTTCTATCCTTAGAGATTCCTGCTATCTAGCTCCAGTTGGGTCTACTCAGTGTTTTTTCACTTGGAACTTAAGAATTCGAAGAAGCAGAGGCTCAGCTCAGCAGTGGATGGTCACAACTTTCTTAAGTGTTGGTCCTCATTTCTCTGAATTAGAAAATGCATTCACAGTTTTCTATTTAACCTTTTATCATTTTATTCATGGGCTCAAGAAGAAGACACATTTGTGGCAATGGTTCATGAGGGAACATTTGTGTTAATTTCCTTTTATTTGAGTGGATGAAGTTTATGTTGGAATATGCAAATATTTAGACTTCTGGCATTTTGTAATTCACAGCAAAGCCTAGACATGATACCAATTCAGCTCTTCGTAACACATCATGACACAGGCCTGGCTGTTGGGACCTAAGAGGTGAATTTGGCACCAGCTCAGCTCCTGTTGCACTTATAGGAAGTCAGATGACTCCCATCACTTCTCCCCAGCTCAGCACTTCTGCATGGTTCTTTTACAGGCTAATCTATTATCTTGTGAAGAACTGAGGCCTCTATGTGGCTTTTAATCATAAAAAAATTGGAGTCAGGTAGGAGGAAAAGAAATTAGGAAAGTGGAGGTAAGAAATTCATCTTACTGTCCACAGCCTTATGCTGTTAACATGTTGCCATAAACTGATTAATCATAAATTATTAATGTCAGCTGCACTGAGATAGAATATATCTCTTTTATTGAAATCTGTCTCCCAGGCATACTGGCAGCGGTTTTGACAGATAAGCCAATAGTAACACTATTTGCATAATCATGCTGGCACCTGGCTGCATAGCTAACTTATGGTACTGTTGACACAATGGCACATAATATATTTGTGCCTGTAATAATCTTGATGGCTCACAAACAGTACTTCTGGTTGAAAAGATTACAAATAAGTCACAGTTTTAAGTTACAACTATTTGTTGTTAATGCCTAGTTTTCATGATATGCCATCTAGAAGAAATGAAGTTCATTTTGGTCTGCATGAAACAGTTGCAGAATATGTTACATTAGGAAGGTAGCTGCAGAGGAAGAGTAAATACATAAACCCAAACCATTCTGGTTTTATCACCTCTGGATATTACTGCTTCTAACTTTTTTTTTTTAAACTGTTATCATAGACACTGATAATAAGCACTATAGAAACACTATTTAGTTCTTAGCAATACTGAATCATTATTATTTGACTTCTGTCTGAACACTATTACTTCACTTTGCCTAGGTTTTCACACAAATTCCGATGTTCTTACAACAGCCACAGCTTTCCTGAAGATAGATCCTTCCTACTTCTCATGTATACAGGCTGTCTTAAAGCCTTTACCACAAAATGGGATTGAGAGTAATGTTAAAATGGACATAGATAAAAAAGAAAATTACAACCTACAGGGAATTGTGAAAAATCTACATTTCAAAAAAGTTTTCCAAAAATTTTATCCATTGCTTTTTATCACTGAGTTCCCTGAGCGTTCCTCTTCAAAATCAGATACTATTTGTCCTATAATGTTTTACAGGATAAGCAAAAAATACATCATACTTGTATGAAATCTTTGTGGGAGATTTTAAACTAATACAAAGTATTTTGACCGAACATTAAATACTCACTTTAATCCCTACAAATCTAATAATTGAGCAATAGCTTTGCCTTTCTTTGAATTTGTAGCATCCCTTTAAAAGAATCCCAATGCATATAATTGTCTATTTTTCAGCCTGGTTTTTAAAACAAGTTTCAGAAAATAAACCCAAAAAATATCCAACCGAGCTGCACAAAAATATGTCAAAAAAGCCGCAGGCTATTCATGTTGAAATTAGTTTGAATCTCACTTATAATGGGTACACCGAGCCACACCACATTATCTAAAGAGTTGATTATAAAATTACCCTGAATGCACTTGTTTCTCTTTAGAAAACTATTTTTAAAATCATAGCGAAAAGAGATTGGTTGCATTTACATATGATAAAATAAAGCACAGACAGGGTGCATGCTGGGTCCTGTATCATATAATACATGAGAACGAGATATAATAATACAAACATTAAAATGTTCTTCATGTCCTCCTTTGTGTGTTCTGACCAGGTCCGGCCAGAGATTTAGACATTAAAATCCCATTATGAGACAAGAATTCAGAATTTTGTCTATCATTTTATTGAAATAAATCAATAAAAATTACTTGGCTTGAAGGCTTCAAGGAACTTTTTGGAATTACAAATGAACTTAATCAGATATGCTGCCACACCAGGAAGGGCAACGTCAAGGTGAGAATGTCAACAAAGTAAGTTTGTAGTACCAGATCTTCTATCACAGCACTGAACCCAACAGGACACATATTTGACTACCATGTTAAGAGAAAAAAATGGGGCTTTGCACTGATTGATGTATTCCTTCAAACCACAGATTACTTCTTGTCTACACCACTCTTATGAATCAAAATTCATGGCATAAAATCCCTATCAGAATGCAACACAACGGAAGCCGATTAGGTTGGTGTTGTGATTTGAGGCCCAGACAGCAACTAAGCACCATGCAAACGCTCACTCCTCCCCACTCCCCAGTGGGATGGGAAGGAGAATCAAAAGAGGCAAACCCCATGGGTTGAGACAAAGATAGTTTAACAAGGCAACACAAGGAGACAAGAAATAACAACAAAAATACTACGAAAAGAATTTACAAAGCAAATGATACACAATGCAATTGCTCACCACCTGGAACCAATGTCCAACCCGCTCTCAAGCCAAGATGCCCTTCACCTCTGGCCAGCTCCTCCAGTTATGTGTCAAGGATGATGTCTTACAGTATCAAATATCCACTTGGCCTGTTCAGGTCACCCATCCTGGCTCTATCACCTCCCTGTTGTGAAAATTAAATCTACCTCAGCCAAATGCAGTACAGTTGGCCACTTGTCACTTTATGTATACACTTTATCGCTGCTGGTGTTTCCTGACTGTCTCATTCATCAAGCAAGCTTTTCTAACTTCTCCGGATTTTGCTTTTCCTGTGTGTTCTAACACATTTTCCAGCTGAACTAAAGTAGCAATTACACTATAGTGAGAAGTAACAGTACATTTAAAGTAAACGCCTTGTCTGGAACAATGCTTGAGGTACAAATTAAAACCGTCTGTAAAGTAGCTCTCTTTGTCGCAGGATGTTTCCAAGATGAAAAAGTTAGTATTTTATTTTTGGGGGTTTTTTTGTTTTGTTTTTTCCCCTTTAATACCAAGTTCATAGGTTTTCATGGTATTGGTGCATTTTCCGCAAGTGGCACTGATGGGGCAAAGCCTCAAAATAGATCTCAGATTAAAATTTACAGTTTGTGTCTCTCTTCAAAAACATTTAATACTTTATATTAGCAATGGCCATCCTGTGTGGTATGGGGAACCAAGTTACCTTTCAAGTGGCAATGGAGTGGTGTGTATTCACACCCTTTCACTATCAAAGAAATAAAACGCTCAACTCAGCCATGAGTTGAGCACAAGCTGCATGGAACAGATTTGTTGCACATATACAGACCCTGTGTGCTGATGGTCTATGATGATGCAACATGATGGTGAAAAAGTTAAGGAACTCCATGAAAAGAAGCTGATCCCATTGTGAAATAAACTGCCTAGCATGAAAGTTGTTTCCAAAGTGTTCTTAAATTACCTCAAGGAGGAGGACTTTCAGGATCAGACCTATGCCATGATGAACTATTTTGATAAACTAAAAGAAAACCACAGGTAAAATCACCTTTGTGTCTCAGGAAGCACACGGATATAAAGTGGTCATGGTGAAAGTTTTTCAGTTGCCTTAGCCCCCAGTCATTAAGAAAACCCAAACCAAACAATTCCAGAATGTCCCTCAGTCTCAAAGAATTTTCTCCCAGTCTTTAGGACAATAAGGAGATGGTAGGAGTACTAAGGAGTTACTTGGACTTTGAAGGTAAAAAATTGTGTCCAAAGTTAAGTTAACGGAGGAAGTAGCCAGAACTAATCTGGGAAGTTGTGTCTATTTCTATTATCTACAGGCAAACATTGACAGCCAAGCATGGTAACCTGCAGGTTTGACTAAAAATAAACCACACAGCGCATTTTATCTGTCCTCCCTTACCCCTGCTTAGGCTGCAAAGCCAAGCCAATTCCCATGTACACCTAATAATTAAGAAAAGACATCTGCTGTGGTTGTGTAGATTTCCTCCTAGTTTGGCAACCTTCCAGTAAACTACAGGAAAGTATATATATACAATTATATATATACATAATTAAAGGAAATTTAATTTTGTCTCTGCTTTTAAGATATGCTGAACCCTTTTATGAACACTGATGCACATGTAGCATATTGCAGGTGTGTTGCTGGAAGATAGCACACAGAGAGAAATATATATCCACTGAGAAAAATATTTTCTCTTTCAGTCATGAAAATTAGTAAAGTCTTTCTTTCTCCTCAGAGTCAAATTGTCATTTTAAATTACCTGATACTTTAGATTACACACTAATACTCTACATGGAGCAATATTAACTTCCGTACTGAGAAAGAATAGAGGCAAATAATTTACCTAATGATGTTCCATATTGAAAATCTGAAGTTTATTTCAATACTATTGTAGTAAATTAATATTACTGTAATCGGTTGTATTTCTTGTATTACTATAAACATTTCTTCATAAGTGTTAGATATATTGTCTTATGTCTTTGTTAAGTGAAGAGTATGTTTCAAGGACATAAAAGATGTTCTCCCAAAATCTCTGTCAGTGCTCTTTAAAATGTAGAACTTTGAATAACTGAATGAAACTACCTCATAAAAATAATATACAGGAAATGCTAAAAAAAATATAAAAAGCAGCAGATCATGATCCAGAACTTGGTATGAAGAGCAGAGATACCTGAATACTCTGATGAAACTTGGCTCTCTAACACAGAGGAAAGTGGATTGGATATTAAATATAACACTTGTTCACAACAACAATAAAGTGGTGGAGAGAATACTAGGACTATCAGCTCAACACTATAGACTGTATACAGGTCACAGTGAAGGCAAATGGGGTTAGATATGCTGAGCTGTTCTGCTGACAGCTGAAGACCAACTATACCCGAGTACCTTTTGGTTGCTCTATTGTGTTAGTAACACTGTGTGTGAAGTTGGTGGTATGTCATCTGATCAACTCAGGCTTAGTGTTTGCTTGGGATGGATTCATCTTTATTCCTTTGCAATACAGAACACAGTTCTGTATTTAAAGTTATCTATTACTAAAGCTATTTTTATATTACCCCTCTCACTGTGCTCTCCTTCTTCTTTTGAACACAGAACATCCTCTGTATTTTGTTGAAGCTGATGTATTTCTGGTGCAGTAAAAGCCAATTTCCACAAAGTTCTTTTACCTCAAGAGTTCTGCTCACTAAAACTAGGCACAGACACTTCCTAGTAGAAAACAACTTTTTTCTTTTTTTTTAGTAAGCTAAAACCCTGTAAGCAGCAATACTGCTTGTTAGAGGTGAAGTTTGTTTTTACATCTATTGTTCTCAGAGCTGTTGCAGAATATCTAGTGCTCTAAAAGATCTTCTATGTAGTCTTACTTGGTTAAACGTGTACAATATGTCAGAAGAATATTTGGGAAAAAAATGCCTCTATCTTGGACTCTTTTCCAGTATTTCTACTGAGATTTATATACTATTGAGTAAGGACTCTTTCACCTACAGAGGTACTGTTTGTTCTTAGCTTACGTGAGAATTGAAGTTCTAAATTTAAGATATCCATTTCCTCTTGCCTTTTTCAAGGAGAGATTTCTTATTTCTAACAGTTTGCATATTTCACAAGAAATGAAAAGTGTCTTTATCAGTAACATTTAACATTTCTATTTAAAGAGTTCCTGTACATGTCACTTTGAGGACAAAAGTCTTCATACACACATTCTATCTGAACCTGACCTGAAATAGCAAATAAAAAAAAAAAAAGTTAAACTCTTGGAAGGCACTGACATCAGTTAATAAGCTGTAGTGAAAAACTGATGCATTTCTGTTTTAGTTAAAACTCCATGATAGATTAATTGGTTGTATTTATACTTATGATAAAATGAAAGCAAGAATTATCAAAATAGAAATTGGTTTTCAGGGCACAGAAATAATTTTCAGAACGATTTGTTGTTATTTAATCCAGAGAAAGCAGGTATTACTGGAAAAGGCACAAAGATTTGACTCAAGAGTATCTGGGAATAAATATTTCCCAATTAAACAGTTGAATATTAAGTATTTCTCAAAATATTTGGTCTTAAAATTAAAATGGTAAAGTTATCTGAGGAGCAGCCTCTGATATTTTTTTTCTTAAAAATTAATTACTTCAAAGATACTTTTAAATATGGATATGGAAAAACTGAAGGAAAATTGGGATTCCAGAATGTCAGGTTGCAATCTCATTTTCAGTTATGTTTTTATTCTGTGTTTTAAAAACCCACTTGTATTCTAAAACCCAAGAATATGGTGGTGGAAAGAAAAGAGAAAGAAGGGTGTGCAGCAGTTTACTCTTCAAAAGATTCCCTTTTGTTAGATTCTATTTTTATTTCAACTCATACTTCACTAAGATACACTTTCTAGACACTTTGAAGTCCCTGTTCTACTTAACAGTGGGACATATGAGAGAAAGAATGAAGAGAGATCTATTCATAGCAGTCTGATAACTTTGAAGATGTTTTCACAAGAAACAGGTTTTTCACACATTTTTGATTTGACACAGTTACTACGTAAAGCTATTTACTACGTAAAAGAACTGTCCCTCTGTAAACTTTCTTATGTGAAGGACAATGTCAAATCATATGCTGCTCCAGTCTGTAAACAAAAACTGCTGAACTGCTTCTGCCAGTTCTAGAGGAATGAACAAAGGACTGGCATGTTGAGGTACCTCATCCCAAAATTTGTAATGTGAAGTATTGAGTGCAAATGCTGTAATCAGAAAAACACATGGAACACGTCAGGTATAAAATATCTTAGCTTTCAGTTGGATTTTCAGTATAGCAGCTAAGAAACTGATCTGAGGCTAAATGCAGAAGCTGCTCGAGAGCTGGTTTGGTTTTGGTTTTTTTTTTTTTTGGTAGGTTTTTTTTTCTTTGTTGTTCTTGTTTTGGTGGGTTTTTTAATCTTATACCATCCATTTCATCTGATCAATACTAAATGTAGGTGTGAGATGCATACTGATTAGAAAAGTAATCAGAATTGAGAGACATCATGATGAATTATCTACTCCAAGGATTCTCAGCATTTTAAATTAAGGATTTACTTTACCTTTGACAAAAATTCTTATGTACTGCCCCTACATTGGCTTTAATATACAACTGAACAATCTAGAAATTGACTGAATTTCATTTTTTCTTTCTTGCATATGTAAAAATATTCCTATCAAAGTCTCATGCACCATAGTTTGAGAAACACTGCTTTAGATAAACTAACTAGAGAATCTAGCTGATACAAGAGAACTGCGAGAGCGGTTCTGTAATCTTTGTAAGAACAAGAAGTTCAGTAAAAATTTTGGGAAGAGAGGTAAAGAGTCCTAAAAATGTCACTGAATTTGGACTAAAATATTTCAGATGAAAAGCTGCTACATAAATAAGTATGACATGAAAATCTTTTAAAGGATCAAAAAAAGGAAGTATTTCTGTCCCAAAACCCCTCATTTTTTCACCTTGTGCTTACTATAAAAGCCAAAGGAAGCACTGTGACTTAAAGACAGATACAGACTGAAAGATACATCCCCAGTTTTTGTGTCTTCCCACATATCACAGTGGTCATACATTTCCCGTCTCTAGCCTTTTTAGACGTAAATTACCCAATAAGTCTCAATTCTGCTGTGTATCCTGATGAGTCCCTTCTGCGATCATATGAATTTCGGTTGAGATATAAAGAACAATGAACCAATGAACTTTACTTCCTCAAGGTGCTGTTCAGACAGCAGCTAATTAAAAGCAGTGATCATTTTACTGCCGCAGCACTTTCTCTAAGTGTTAGAACTTATCAATCTTTCCACCTATTTTTTTAGTTCTATAACTGTTCCAGCTTTCTAATGTAACTTCTGGAATCTTTTCACTCAGACCACAACCACGTAAATTGCAGAATCTAGAAACAGTACTTCAATTTACAGACTCCTTAGTATGTTTCATTGAAGAATTAATCTGTGTGACAATTTTCCTGCTTGTTACTTGGTTCATTTCCTGAAATGTTAAAGCTCATAAATGAGGTAAAAGCATAACACTATGTTTATCTGGGTCATGTAGTATGGGAATAATAAGTAAAGCAGTACTGGTTAGCTTCTGCTAAAACAAAACAAAACTTTTGCTTTTGCTTCATTTGAGGGGTACGGCTAAATATTTTGTACTCTATCTAACATAGTAGTTTTCGACACAGTAGTTTTTCATTCTGTGTGGCAACACTGGCTTATCTCTGCTTATCTACTCCTGGGGACATGCCCTAGGAACACAGGGTCTCTTACTACTTCATTCATGAATGCACAGTACTCATCCTCGTCCAGATGATCTGCACCCAAGCATGTAATTCTGTGTATGCAAATCAAAGTAAGTCTGTATCATTAAGTGATAATTTGCAGTTTATTTCCTATTATTTCATCTATAGTGCCTGCTTCTTTTGTATGTAGTCATACTTCATTCTTTCTTACTTCACATACAGTGATTAGATTCAAAGTTTTGACCCACACTACAGCAGTAGTTTTGGTATACCTTTCCTTGTTCATATCATGCATAAGAGATTTTGGTTCCCACAGTAAAACCAAAAGCTATTTAGTCTTAGGACTCAATGAACAAGCTAGATTTAGGAGATCATTTACACTGATATAGGGAAACTAAAAGTACAGAGGACATTGGCTGACAATTTATAGACAGCAAAGAAACAGGAGCTTTGATACAGGAAAGTCTGTACTTTGAAAGACAGCAGCATCACATTTATGGCATGAAAGCAGATTGGAATGCTTATGAACAGATGAAAACTGCCCAAAATGCATTATATTATTTCCACAGCAACGGGACAGACTAACACAAAAAGCTGCTCTACCAACACCAAAGTCCAGGTCCTGAGCTGCATCCCAGAGGCATAATGAATAAAGAGGACAGATAATACACTTAAGGCACATGAATCTCCTCCTGCACAGGCCTAAATTAAAAGACCCTTCTTTTCTTGAGATCATTCCAGTAGACAGGGCTTGCCCAGAGGAGACTGGGACAATACTACCAGTCAGAGATAAAGACCAAAGTACCTTACCAACTCTGTCGAGCATTAGGCATTTATTCATTAGAACATTGCTTTAGCTCCTCTGTTTCATGTGCAAATATATTTAAAATCTAGATCTCTTGAAGACTATGGAATATTCTTGGCAAGATGCCAATGCTATGAGAAGACACTACATCTACATAAAATAATTGTCCATCATTCTTCTTGCAAGCAATAAAACTTGAAATAACAAAAATATTTTGCAGAGATCAATGAGATTTTTTTCATGTTATTACTGAGGAGTTCTGACGTTACCTTGGCATAGAGACAGGCTACTGAGAATCCAAGCTGGGTACGTGTGGAACAGGAGTCACTGAAATCATTGGAAGCATTACCCGTTGTGATGTGCCTAGCTGTGTTTTCTCTATCACATGCCATTGTCACTTCTCTTATGTTGCCCCGGCAGTGTTTTCTGCTCCTAGTAACTAACAGTAAAGACAGGCAAGCAGTTTACGCTGGGGAGAAAATAATTTTTTAATCAATTCCAGTAATCTTACTATATTTTCTGACATAAATCTGTTACAAGACAAAAATCTCGTGACAAACAGGAATGCTACTTAGTGACAATTTTGGAGAAAATAGTTCATTTTTAAAATACCTGAAAGTTTTGGTATTTCTGAGATGAAACATTAAATTGTAAATGTTAATTTAAATTAATTTATGAAGAAATTTAAATTGACGTAGAGTTTAATAAATGAAACTTATTTTAATGAAGCATGTAGTATTTGCCTGAATTATTTCAGCATATTCAATAAATGAGAGAATAATGTTGTTCATCCCACTAGCTCGTCTCCTGATTTTTTAATGTATTTGCTGCTTCTTGGAAAAATTTTATACAACTTTATTAATAACCTTCCACTGTAGTAAATACAATAGTTCTACATGTTGTAAAATGCCCTCGACTTAGGTACCAAAAATTCTCTAGGCCAAAAGAAGTCAGTCTTATAAATGTCCACTTCAGTCATGTTTCACTGACTTAATACTTGTATTTACACCAAACCTATGGAATTTTCTGATTTGTAAATTTAGTATATTAACCTCTCCAGATCAATCTACTGTAGCAAAATATTGAAGTCATACTATAGTTACTCATATTCAGTAGTGTAATTATAAATCTTTCTTATGAACACCATAAATATTAATGTTCTATATGTCTGATGCTGGAGATTTTAATTTAAGGTTCCAAATAATTTAGTCTATCTCAGCCAAGGTCAAGAATAATTTCTTAGCTTTGAGTGAAACAGAATTTCACAGAGGCAATTGTCTGTAAACGAATACTCAGCCTGAAACTTTTGGCTGTTCTACATTTTGTCCTGTGTAGACGAGAGGCAGCTAATACTCCTTCTGTAAAATCATGTCAAAAAATGAAGAGCAATATTGATAGTTACCACAAAATTATAGACATTCAGGACTCAGCTGACCTGATTTAGCTTAAACTGTAATTTCACTGTGAGGAAAAGTGGGATTAGATTTGTTTTCCTACCAACCAACTGATGTACTTGTTGCTTGTTAATGTATTGCCAGCCCCGGAAATCTAGTCTGGTTTCCTTCCTATCATGCAGTCAGTATCCCATTTCCCTGCAGAAATTGCACAACATGTTGTATTTTTGCATTTGTAAGACTTCGTATTTTTAGACCATGAGTGTTCTGCTCCACAGTCTTGCACTAAATTGATCTCAAATTCTGAATATTTTGTATGAATGAAAACTCTCCCAGTCTCCATGCACTGAATGACCTTCAAGGACATCTTATAACCAGATATTACAGTAGTCCATTGATTTTTGCCAAACCACTTTGCTATCAGCAGTGACTATTATACAATCGATGAATAATAGCGCTATCAGGGATTATGAGTTATGACCAAATGTCTTACCTTGTCACAAAAAAGCAAGGCTTGCATTGTCATGTACTCCTACTGTTTACATTCTCCACGAATTGAATGTATATCAATTTATTTCCTAATACACACTATCATAAAGACTCAATTTCTACCAGCGTAAGAAACAGAACACAAGAGACAACTAAATGAATCAAAGTGGTTTAGGGAAACACTTGTTGTCTTTTTTTAACTCATCAGTTCAGTCACTTACTATTTCTAATCACTCCTACCTCATATTTGCATTCTTTATCCTAACTCCTTTCTTGTGTGAGGCTCCCTTTTACGATTTTGTTATGCACTAAACAACCTTCTTTCTGCTATTTATCCTTACTTTCAGTATTTCCTTATTTTCCTAAAATTTTTCAGTAGACATATGTCTATAATTGTTACACCTAACACAGCAGGTAACAAGACCTTTACCCTAGAAACAACATTCAACTTTTTGACTATACCGCAATGAGCAAAAACACTGTTTGGATGTTTGTCGTTTATTTTTGGATTTTTTTTACCAATACTTACTAGGCTAGAGGGTAGAAGCTCCAAGCCTGTGGTTTTTCCTAACTATAAACTCTAATGTGCCCCTTTGTTGATGAAAAATATCTGTAATAAAAGACAAATTAAGATCTTTCCATTTGGCACTAAATCAGTTTGCTACAAGGAAGCAGAGTGAAAGGTTGCTTGCTAATTCTACAGGGTTTGCATGTCTTGGAGAGAGAAATCCTCTTTATTTCCCTATGAAGTTCTGTTCAGTCTCATAACCCTCACCAAAGCAAACAGCTACATGAATTTTGTAGTTAGTATATGGAGGTGGAGCATCAGAATGAAAAAACCTCAAAAAGTCACTTAAGGCTGCTGGATAACATTTAAGTTAATATTTAACTACGTAAGCTTCCAGGCATGCCTCTAGATTTGAATGCTAGTAATTACTAATTATTTTAAAATAAAAAGCAAAAATAGACTTCCATCTCAATTTCTTTAAGCTAAGAAAGCTGCTATTTTTCTTTTAAGTGTTAATCGCCATATTAATTGATGATTCTAAACTGAATATGTATTTGTGTTGTCAAAGGAAGAAAATCTGAAAAACACTGAATTAATACACTTGGATTGTTATGGTACATGTACATTTTTAAACCGCTTGGGAAAATTGCTACAAAGAATGACTTTGTGCTGAAATAAATGGTAATCCTTAGCCTTCAAGAACCACATGTTCCCTAATACAGGAACTACTAGTCTTTCAAAACAAATATGAAAGCCCATTTCATACCTGTATTAACCTTTAGAATTTTCCAGTTTTGAAAAATATTTCAAAATACTTAATCTAGATATTTTGTACCTAGATGTCTTAAGACTTGCTAATATTTAATCTGTGAGAAAATCTCTAATAGGCTGTAAGAACACAAATGAGCACAAGTTACTGTCAACACATTCCAGTACCCTCCTGGCTTGCTTCTGCTCTGCTGTGTTGTCCCTCTAACAGATATCAGGGTGGTTGAAGTCCCCCCTGAGGACCAGGGTTTGTAAATGTGAAGCTGCTCCTATCTGTTTGCAGAGGGCCTCATCCACTCATCCTGGTCAGGTGGCCTGTAGCAGAATCCCACTATGGCATTCATTCCCTGTCCCTGCGCTCCCTTTAATCCTGACCCATAAGCTCTCAGTCAGCTCCTCATCCATCCCCAGGTGGAGCTCCCTGCACTCCAGATGGTCTCTAACATAGAGAGCAACACCCTCTCCACATCTCCCCTGCCTGCCCTTCCTAAAGAGCCTGTATCCTTCCATTCTGACACTCCTGTCACAGCAGCCATCCCACCATGTCTCTGTGAAGCAAATTAGATCATAGCCCCCCACGCATGTACACACCTCTAACTCCTCATTTCTTTCCCATACTCCGTGTGTTCACATAGAGGCATTTAAGATGGACGAAACCAACTTGCTGACTGGAACAGCTGGAATTATAGTGTCTTTTGTCCCAGGTGCTCTCCTGGTGACCTGTGATCCTTCTCCAGGCTCTGGGTATCTGTTGGGGCACTGGCCTCCAACTGGCAGGAGTGGGATGGGTTGAGGTTCCCCTCCCCCAGCAGCTTTAGTTCAAAGCCCTCTTCACCAGCTTGGCAAGTCTTTGCCCAAAGATGTTCTTTCCCTCTTCTGTCAGATGTACCCCATCAGCCCCAGCAGACCGGGTTTCTCAAGGTGAGTCCCTTGGTCTAAGCAGCCAAAGCCCTGGCTGTGGCACCAGCCTTGTAGCCATCTGCTGATTCACCAGATTTGACTGGCCCTTTCCAACTCCCTATCTTTGACCTGGAGGATTGATGGAAAAACTACTTGGGCACCAGAGTCCCTTACTGCCGCACCCAGGGCTCTGTAATCCTTTTTGATACTCCTCAGACTGCTCCTGGCTGCATCACTGGTGCCTACGTGAGAGAACAGCTGTGGATAATAGTCAGTGGATTGTACGAGGACTGGTAGTCCATGAGAACTTAATGGGGCCACTTTTGGTGCAGCTTCATGTGTAGAGGGACTCCCTGTCTCAGTAGTTGCATTTCTATGAATGTAGATTTAGGTCTGTGTAGGAGTAGGTTGGGATTTATTTATCATATCACAAGTTTTCAGATGAGCTTACTCTGATCCCTAAGCCACTCAGGTGGCTTGTCTTCAAACAGAAGATATACAGATAAAGAGATGAAAAAAAAAACCAGAACTGAAAGAGAAATGTGAAGTAGCTTCTGTCAAATGTTAGCCAAAAATACATCTAAAACTGCAGCTACAGACTGATATTTGTGAATAGAAGTAGCAAGTTTTCTGTCAGTTTTAAAACCTACAGCATATAGGAAATATACATACTCAGTAACCTTTTCTTCTTTTTTTTAGTTTTTTGCAAGTGTCTGACCTTACTAATATGAAGGTATTCAATGTTTCTGTGCTAGGAATCTGAGAATAGATTCAAAGAACAGCATTAGGCACAGAAGAACATGACACATCACTACACAATAACTTTTTTTTCTTTCTTTCTCAACAGTAAACATTTGTCAGACAGCACTAAAAGGGGAAGAAAATGTAGTGTTTGCTTAGAGAAAAAGAAACTAAGGCTTTTGGCTGTCTGCTCTCTTCCAGGTTTTCTGTTGCAAATATATATATTTTTATAGCTTTTGTGATCTTGTTTTCTGCATATTGAATCTCTGAAATATTTGCAGGTTTGTCTGTAGATGAGGCAGCTGACCTTCAGAAATGTCTGCATAAAAAGTCCTGTTTGTTCTTGCCCTTATCTTATATAGAAAAGTCACCAAGATAATAAATCTGTTCTTCAAGTAATAATAAAATACTCTTGACAGAAAAAATGGAATTCAGAAAAATTAAAAAATAGAGAATTTAAAAGAAGACAATTGTGATAAGATGTGAGGATTGAAAGAAGAAAAAGACAAAATACTTTTGGAAATAATAGATACTGTTTGAATAAATGGAAGAAGAGGAACATTAGAATCATATTTTTGATAAATAAATAACAATAAACAGTGGAGGTTTTAATAATTTACTTTCTCCTTGTTTGTTCTGAACCTTCTGTTTCATTTAACACAGCCTTAATTTTGTATTAGAAGATACAATTAACAAAAACTCCACTTTTCCACTTTGGATGTTACAGGCTTCCTACAGCACTTTTCCCTTCATTTCTCTCTCCCAGCCTACGGAGTATTAGTCTATGCACTTGCTCCTTGTATACAGGCTGTTTCTCATCTCTCACCATCTTCACTGACATTTGCTGAATCTTTTCTACTTCTTTATCCTTTTTGATAATGGGTAACCACTACTGCACATTTTGTCAAAATTGTCAGTACACTAAGGATTTATAGTGTCCTAATGGTATTGTCTGTATTTGACATCTTTCTAGACATTCTCCACATTTGATTTGCTTAATGACCCCTACTACTGAACTTTTTCCTAGTATTATGTGGAGTATTATTTCACAGCCCCTAGATTTCTGTTTGCTTTGACAATAACTACTTTTTTTCCCCTCCGTGTTAATCACTTAGCATTAACCTTCTGAATTCCACCTACCATTTTAGACCTTAGCCACTCAGTCTTACTTGGGTTTCTTGAAGTTCTTCATAATTAGATTTCAATTACACTATCCTGAATGTCTCAGGATATTCAGGATACTTACTTTTGGTATCTCACTTGCATTCCTTTTCTAGATTCCCTCAGGAATTTCTACTGACGTCAATCCTTTAACCATGAAAACTGTTTACTTCTACTCTTTGTTATCTTTAACCTGTATTTGATATAAGAGAGAGCTTTCCTTCTTCTCCCATAATTACTCCATTTTTTAACGAGCCATCAGTGACAAATTTTGTAAAAGACATTTTGGAAATCCATGTGAAGATGACACTTTAGTTCAAAGCCCTCTTCACCAGCTTGTCAAGTCTTTGCCCAAAGATGTTCTTTGCCTCTTCTGTCAGATGTACCCCATCAGCCCCAGCAGACCGGGTTTCTCAAAGTGGGTACCCTGGTCTAAGCAGCCAAAGCCCCGGCTGTGGCACCAGCCCTGCAGCCATCTGGAGATGACATTTCCCTTTCAGTCACAAAGAGTTTTGGGGACCTAATACTTTGAATATAGCTTCTGCTGGTGGCTCTGTACAACACAGATAAAGCTTTTTAAGGATCAGGTTCTGTGTTTTCTACCAGAATTTCAGAGTAATTGATCCTAACTGTTACATAGTTATCATAAACATTTTCCTACTTGCAACACCACACAGTCCTGACATGAAAAATGCAACATAAGTAATCCAAATAATTCTAGGATGGTCCACCAGAGAAAAAAGTGCTATGACCACATGAGATTAGTCCTATTGTAACTGAGGACTTTTTTTAGTCAGTCGGAAAAGAGGAAGAAGTAGGGAAAACTCGAGAGACCAGTTTTACTCTTCCATAGAATTTTTTTCACAAGAGAGTATTCCAAATAATTTTATTGAAAAAAATACAATCTGTGTACTTAAGGAAGTATTAAAGCACAGCCAACTTAGGAATAGAACAGCATATACCAAAGAATTTAAAATTGCAATGGGGAAGGAAAATAATTTCCCAACAGAAATTAGACCATAACGCTGAGAAGCAATGAACTTTTCAAATATAAATGCAAAGGGAATGTGAAGAAAGATAATTGAAGAATTGCAGTTCTGACAATTTGTGCTTTGCCAGTTTGTCTCTGTCTTTTAAAAATACTTTCTTCCCCGTATTATCTTCTATGTGATGTCCTGTAAGGAATGTGTGTTAACATTTTCCTGAAGCAGTAATTGAGAATCATGAATCTGCACTAGAGAAAAAAGACCTGCCCTACGCATACTGACGCAGGGTAAATTATTACTGTTGTATTGGCTAAATGACAAAGCTTCAGTTGTGAATAATGTTTATAATCAAGCAACAAGTTTAATCAACACTGCTGTCAGCTAGTTAATCATAACCTTAAAAAGCACTATTCTAGTGCAATCCTCAAATATCATTAGTATCTGTGTATTCTAATGACAAAGAGAAGACTATGGCAAAAGAAAACACAGTAGGTGTGTTTTATGCTTTTACTTGTGTTGAGTATACTCCCACTTGTTTGTAAATGCTGAAGTTGCTAATGCAATAACAAGCTCTCAAGCGAAGGCTAATGCATTTGCTGAGCTTGGAGGACTTTTTCTCTTTGAGTGATACAGTTCAATGCTATTATACCATACAGAAAATTTAAATGGGCAAACCAGGTTTCCTACACTATGAAAATGTCTAAAACCTTCTATCTGAATGAAATGAATTCCATTCTATACTTCATTTCAGCATGCTGGGATGACTCACACAACTGGAGTGCTGCAATGGACAGCTATAATCACTTCAGGAGAGACCAGCAAGGAAGGCGGGGTGGTGGAGTGCTCCTGTATGTCAAGGACTGTTTTGATTGTTTAGAGCTTAATGATGGTGGTGACAGGGTTGAGTGTTTATGGGCTAGAACCAGGGGGAAGAATGACCCCCTCCATAATCCAAGAAGATATTGTTAGTGACTTACTATACCACTTAAACACACAAGTCTATGGGGCTGGACGGGATTCACCCAAGGGTACTGAGGGAGGTGGCAGAAGTGCTCACCAAGCCACTTTCCATCATCCATCAGCAGTGCTGGCTAATTGTGGAGGTCCCAGTGGAACGGAGGTTAGCAAATATGACGCCCATATATAAGAAGGGCCAGAAGGAGGATCCAGGGAATTACAAGCCTGCCAGCCTGATCTTAGCGCTGAGGAAGGTTATGGAACAGACCATCTTGAGTGCCATCACATGGCATATTCAGAACAACCAAGTGATCAGGCCCAATCAGCATGGGTTTATGAAAGTCATAAATTTTTTATACACAAGGGTAAATGAACTGAAACAACCAATATTATGCAGGGACGAGATGGGATGTTGGCATGATCCCTTGCGGTCCTAGGCAGAGTGAAATCCACAACAGTTTGTAAAACATGGACAAAGATAGGAGAATTTCACAGTAGCAAAACCTGCAATAAGCATTCTCTCATAGCAATATAGAAAAAACTGCTTCCAGGTTTGCTGTTCTGAGCAACACTAAAGTAAAATTTATTTTATGTTGGCGTTTGGAGGGTGGGTCTTTGCTGCTGACAACCCAGGACAAGTACTTGCATAAGAAGCATCTATTTCCAACCATAAAAGGCCAAGGTAACTATTCAGTGAGCAGCAGAGATACCTATTTCCTCCTTATATATTTGAAAACCACTATAAACCGTGATGGATTCGAAGGTAAGGAACAAAATGCATGGATATAAAATGCATTAATATAAAAAGCACATACATGCTTTGGCCATCTGGAGAAAGAAGCATATGACCTTCAGCATGAGATAAAACTGATGCAATTATAATTTCAGTATTATTGTACTGTGGCAAACTTGATAACTGAAAGTCAACAACAGCAAGAAGCTTAATGAAGCATCTGCAAATCATTCTTGGAAATACTGACATTACCATAGAGCAGTGTTGCAATGTGAAAAAGCACTGGACAAATATCTGCTGCATCGAAAGTCAGGAGAAGACAACCACATAGTCCAATGCTGATATGTGGATCAATCCTCCGAAAAAAGCAAAGGAGAGGGCAGATAGAAAACAAAGAAGCAAAATAATGAAATAAACTTATGCTGTGTTCCAGCATGGTTATGTTAACTGGCTGGTAGGACTTGCTTCTACTCATACTGAAAGGACAACAGGATACATAAGACAAAGCAGTGTTCTGTAATAGATAGGATGATCCACGATCAAGATATTATATAGATTGCTGAATGTATCTTGAATGGTTTCCTAGGGGAAAAAGGACACTTAGGGAACATTTAATGACTTTTGGCAATGTTTACTCAAAGCAGACAATCTCTCATTAAAGCTTCATGTGCTGAGGGAATGAAAAATGTCTTTGGCTATATGACAGCAGGAACTAATTAGGATGAGTTCTAATTTAAAGGAATTCTGTCAATTTGTATATGAAAATTACTGAAGATTGCTTTTATTTTCTACTATTTGCAACACTCAAATGTTATTGATATGATGGTAACACAGACAGTTATGATAGTGTCTCATAGATATTAAGACAGTTGCATTAAAAAGATGGGCATCTGAAAATGATACAACAAAATGTGGAAAGAACTAAATTTCTCATAGCATTTTGTGGGATTTTTTAAAAATTCCATTCTACCAGTGATCTGAAATAAGCTTTAAGTACTCCTTAGGATATCTAATTATGCATGTAGTTAGAAATGTAAATATTTAGACAAAGTTTTATAGTGTATTTTCACTGCTACAGGATTAAGATCAAGCATGCTAAGTACTTTATAGTGAATACATTTTGATGCATTTTTAAGATTCCTGTAAGTTATTTTTTTTGAGAAACTGACGTAATTTGAAAATAATTAGCAATGAAATAGTACCTAAAAGGATGTAACTCACAAATATGTCATGTCTTTTGAAAATTATATTGTAAATATTATTTGGTCTGCACTATCAAGAAAACAATCAGATGAGAGAACTATGTGGAAATTACTGTTCAGTCATCTAAGATATTTCAAGTGTCTTGAGCTGGGAGAGCAAGGGATACGGGAACTGTGATAATAGGGTACTTTCCGCCAACTTTCTTTGCTTTTGCACACTTGCTGTGCTGTCCTATATTGTTAAAAATGGTTTAGGATAGCTCGTTTTTTTTTTTTTAACCTGTTAACATTAGTGAAAGCACATGCTGTCTTGCTCCCATTATGTCCCTTAGTAGATACAGCATTGTGTGAAGTTGGGAAATGATCAATTACAAAGAATTACGTCATTTCATAGGCAATATGCAAGACTTTAATAATCTTAAGAGCAAACATGTTGTTTGGTGAAAGATCCTGTTTATCAAAAAGTTCCTGTCAAAGATCTGGAATCTGAACTGGAATATTCAATATCTTGTTTAAAAACATTAGTTTCAAATCATAATGTATATTGAGCTTTCTGACACATGCACTATTTGATACTGAAAAGATATTGCAAGATAATGAGAAACCCACATGATTAATTTATGCTTTAATTACATATAGTATGACCTAATCAGCCAATTACTCTGGTTTCCAAGTTTAGGAGATTCTGAATACGAAGAGATTTTCAGTGAAATTTAAAATCAAGTCGAAGTATCTTTCTTCCTTGTTTTAAACTAAATAAGCACGTTTTCCTGTTTTGCATTTAGATTGTCCCATGTCCTTGGTGAGGGAAAGAGGACACTATATGTATTACCAACAAGGAAGGAAGTTCTAAAGTAGATAGTACTTTAATATGCAGCTGGAAAGTTGATCTCATTTCTGAGACAGATTTATACCACTACCAGCTTCCTAAAGAGGAGTCCATTTTTACTCAAATAAAACCAAATTGGATTTTTAGGTGATCTTTTTCACCTCCTGTGTAACTATATTTACACACTACTGCACTTTCTAGAACTGTGTCCAACTACAGGTTTTGTATCAATAACTTGAGATACAAGGATTTGAGTAGATAACCTAAAATGTTAAGACTAGTCTTTATTCAAATCTGTAACACAAATTCCAAGGTGAATAAAAAGTTTCTGGACAAAATATATCCAACATGAGAATGGAAATAGCTGCTATCCTTAAGAAACTGGAGGTCACCTGTTTATTAAGCCAATGTAAATCCACATAATCATGAATGGTATAGACTAATATAGTAAGAAACCACTCTGCACTAGAACAACTAAACTGAACAGAGAACAGGAGTGAGAGAAGAAAATCTTCCTGACATATTTTAAATAAAGTATTCCTTTGGTAATGGAAGTCCGTTTTTCCAGATTAGAATGAGTTAGGCATAAAATTTTCTTGAATCCAAACTAGAAGAGATGATAGAAAATATTAGCAAAAGTAGGGTCTAAATAAGTTAAAATTACTGGATCACTGAGATTTGGAGTTCAATAAAACTATTCTGTGGTAATTTAAGTAGCCCAGGATATTGTATAAAATTATTATGTATAACTCTGTGTACTATCAAGATGGATGATAACTGAAATAAGAATCTTGAAATTAACATTAGAGCAAGAGGTAAAGTGAGTAGTAGAACAAACGGTAACGCTTGTCTGGGTGAAAAATCTTACATCTTCATCAGTTGGGTCCTATTATACAAACTTCACATGCAAAATCTCTTGATTTCAAGAGGTGGAATATTCTCACCTGCTCAGTTTCTAAACTGTTTAGTTTAGAGGTTCATATAGCTCCGTACAGTGAAACAGCACAGTACAAAGGTTAAAGTGGATCCTAATGCAAGCAATAACTACTGGTTAGTATTGCATGTTTTAGTACAAAGAGTACTCAGCTAGAAAATTTAGTGATTTATCTCTCTATCTGGTTCCACTGCAAAAAATGAGAAGTGATTGTTTTCATCATATATGCAAACAGTAAATTAACAATCGGCATCCCTCTATGTATAACTATCTGTTCCACTTGTCAGGAATTAGAGTAACCAAGGAAGCTTCATGCAGTCTCCCCCATCAACTGTCCTCTGACAACAAAGACATAATGCAGAGAATTTGGCTTCTGCAAGACCAGAATAGGCTTCTCCCTGCACTAGCTTTTTGGTGAGCTGTAAAGCAATGCAAATCTACTGGTTTCTGGCAAAAAACCCAAACCAAACGTGAAAAAAAAAAAAGATAACACAAATGTGAAGCACTAAATGCTTTACTTCCATAAATATTTTAACACATCTAGATCCTAACAGTGACAGAAATAACTACTGTATTTGATTTTCATGTCTTCTCACATCTATCTCAATGGTAGAAGATGTGAGAGCACAGGAGGATATCAGATCTTAAGAATTAATTCTGCTTGTAAGCATTTTATTTAACAATATTTTTCATAATGGGGAACACCAATTACATTGCTGCCACTGCCTATAAGAAAGGTACTTGAATTACACTCAAAGTTCATTTGTGCTATGTTTGTAATGAAAACACAACCATCACAGCCTTCAGAACTGGCAGAGATGTTACATAGTTGTGGGGTTTTTGTTTTCATGTGTTTTTTAAGATCAAGGAGCTATCCATGTATTTGGGTCTCTTTCAGACATTTCAGGGCTGGTAAAGTAATCATACCTCATTACTAGGAGCTCATTTAATCTGATGTGAAGTCTCATTAGTGCCTTTCTTAAAAAAGACATCACTTGCTATGAATTATCAAGCATTGATATCTTCCCTTTCCTTTTTCTCCCTTATTCCCCTTTCTTTTCCTTTAAGTGTATGTAAGAGCCTTTTAGTGTGTCTTTGAGTAAGTACTTGATATTACACACAGAGCTGAATGATCAAAAGACAATCCTGCAATTACTTAGAAAGAACTTTAGGGAGCAATATGGATATAAAAGATCTGGCAAAGAGAGAGCAGATAAATACATGGTATCAACAGAAAAGGCAAAACATAAAACCCCCCTCACAGTTGAGCTGTGGCATTATAGTTAAAAACCAATGCATTAGTTTCATATTTTGAATTGTAGTCATTAAAACACAAAACTGCCTATCTGCAAGCCTAAAATGACACTATCACTGTTAACTCAAGGTCTTCATTAGAAATCATGGGAATCTGCATTTTTCGTGCTGTGAGAGAAGATTCTAAATTAAAAGTAACAAAATGAAAAAACACTATCTTATTTTCTCTGAATATGGGAGAATCAAATGCAGTTGTATACATAGGCCTAGGAAAAAAAGGTGAAAGAAACAAAGGTCTTGAGTCAGTGTTGTACCACTAGAAGCAACTGCATTAGAGAGAACAAATTTCATAAACTGTGAAAGCTCTATCTTAATGCGAGGTTTCTTTTTACGAACAACACCGCTATTGGAAAACTATTTCATTACATAACTATCGATGGCTGGAATATTTTTTTTTTAAGTCTTTGTTTATTCTTGGATATTCTTAAATCTGTTTGTATTTTATAACACTGAACATTGTGATGGGAACTTATATTCATTCTAAATCCTGCACGGAAATAGAAGGACACAAATGGCACAAGGATGCCACTATCTCACTAAATAAAATACCACTCAGAAGAAAACATAAGAGTAGATCCCATTATCATCCTGAGTCTTACTGTAGACAAATCCTACCAGCTCTCTTTATGACAAAACTCTGTGTAGCTTTAAGGAGAGATCACTTAAGAGTCCATGCCCTATAATCAGTATGGTCTGGCAATAGGCAGGTTGGTTGCACACCAGGCACAGTCCTCCAAAACTACACCAGTGGAGCTTATGTCGTTATACTCCTTTGTGTGTCTCCACATTATGTTTCTGGGCGTTTCACTTGTAAATTATCATTGCCAGAAGTTTTAAGGCATTTTTCTCATTCTTCTAATGTATCATGTGCCAACCACAGAGCTGAAGAGAACAAGAACAGAAGTGTGAAATGGCCTGGGAATGAAGAAACTTCACCTCTACTTTCGTCAGCCTGGCTACTTACACAGAACTGAAAAAGCAGTAGCAGCATCAACTGAAAAATCACCAAGCCTTTGATGGTAACAAACATCCGGGTACTCTTCAAGCAGTCTTTTCTAGGTCAAGCTGCACTTGATCTTGGGAGCACGTTAGCAGTTCCCAGATTCCCAACGCTTATGTCCAGGTGTCTCTGTTTTCTGGGGTGGATTTAATAGTGAATTGACTGCGCTACCTGTTCCTTCCCTATCTTTTGGAAGAGGGATGCAGGGAGGACCCATTCTGCCCAGCCCCCCTACAGCCCCCTCCTTCTCCAAGTGGAGTCAGCTCTGCAGTGATAAGAGTTCATGCTGAGAAACAGGAGGGAAAGAAACTCAGTAATAAGCTTGGACCCGAACAACGTGAGAAATTATCTCAAGACCTTTTAAGGAAATGTATGAAACACTATCACTTACACATTCTTATCTCTTAGACAGCAATCATGTCAGGTGCATTTTTCAAGGAACTCATCTTTTTCCTGTGTAAAATAATGAATAAAGGGGTACAAAATTTGAAATTGCAGGAAGATCAACTGTTTTGAAGGAAGGCTGCAAGTGGAAAATACTAAGAACTTTTAAAAACCCTTTCATTAGCCACAGATACACATTCCCTTACTGTCTACCAGCAACTTTAGCTGTTCAGCTAATGTGAAGTTTTTTGTGGCACTGGGCTTCAGTCACAGGATAATGTTGATCAAAAGAGCTTATGGACGATGAGGTGATAAGAGTTTATAATGCAGCACTAAGCACCTTGCACAAACAAGATGTAAAGAAAAAAATATAAAGAACCATTTCCAATTTTTTTCCCTATTTCAATATGTGACAGACAAAATTCCATTAAAAATAGCTGTTTCATGAAAACAATCTACTGTACTCTGCATTGAGTTACGATGCAGTTTATGCAAGAACTGTTAACTGTAAGGACATATCTAATATAGAAGAAGACATCAGTATCAGTCAGGGAACAATTATGGAAAAATTATGATGTAATAAACTACAAAGTGTGTACCTGTATAAATACACTAAAACTTTTTTCATGTGTATAAATGTTTTTTGAAGTTATTGAACATGTCAAAATTGAATTATTCACTTCAAGAATCTATGTACTGTTGTAAATTGCTCATACACCTACTTATTTCTCACAATTACTCATCATGTGAATGAGATTTTAAGATGAATCAGTAATCTACATGAACAGTTGGTGCAATCTAAGTTCTGCCATGAGAAATGTGGTGCAATATTAGGGCCAGAGGTTTTCATTAAACAGTTATTGTAGATTGATTGTACTCATAATTTTACTCTATAAGGGTAGAGGGTCAAGAGTTAGAATATATAAATCATCATTCAAAGAATCCATGATGTTCATATAGGTCTTTAAATTATATGTTAAGTACTACCCAGCAATAAACTTTCATTTATAGACAAATGATGGAACGTATTTACACACTGAGGCAACATAACAGCTGGATGCCAAATTTACGAGTAGGATGGATGAAGTGTGAAATAGATAACATAGAAAATATAGTAGTATTTCACTGTCTACTGAAATTGTGCAATCAGATTTTAAAATGTGTGTATAAATGTATGTAATACTTCTGCCATCGTCCATTCCCTAATCAGGTTTTTCCTCATCTTGTATTTATGCAAAGCATTGTTTCTTCCTGTGCTGGGTGTAAAACTTTGCACTTTTTCTTCTTAAATTCCGTTCTGCTTTTTCCAGTCATTTTTTTCAATTTTATTAGCATATTTTTTATTCCAATCCTGTACAAGAGTCTCACAGATCGTAATAGTTTAATACCATTCACGTATGTACAAAATAGAGGATATCCATCCTCTCTAGTCCATCACCCAGGCCATCAATGAAAATGCTGAATAGTACTCAATCCACAGCCAACTGCAAGACTTAACTGAAACATTCTTCTCTTTTGATAGCTTCTCTCCAGTCCTGCATTATGACAATCTTTTCAAGAACTACAATGAAGAACAGTTCTTAAATAATTGTGTCACTGAGCCGACACTCTACCTAAGATTTATAGATGACATCTTTATTATCTAGAGTGGAAATTTAGACTCCCTTATTGATTTTTACCCCAAATTCAAACTCTTGGAAGGCACTGACATCAGTTAATAAGCTGTAGTGAAAAACTGATGCATTTCTGTTTTAGTTAAAACTCCATGATAGATTAATTGGTTGTATTTATACTTATGATAAAATGAAAGCAAGAATTATCAAAATAGAAATTGGTTTTCAGGGCACAGAAATAATTTTCAGAACGATTTGTTGTTATTTAATCCAGAGAAAGCAGGTATTACTGGAAAAGGCACAAAGATTTGACTCAAGAGTATCTGGGAATAAATATTTCCCAATTAAACAGTTGAATATTAAGTATTTCTCAAAATATTTGGTCTTAAAATTAAAATGGTAAAGTTATCTGAGGAGCAGCCTCTGATATTTTTTTTCTTAAAAATTAATTACTTCAAAGATACTTTTAAATATGGATATGGAAAAACTGAAGGAAAATTGGGATTCCAGAATGTCAGGTTGCAATCTCATTTTCAGTTATGTTTTTATTCTGTGTTTTAAAAACCCACTTGTATTCTAAAACCCAAGAATATGGTGGTGGAAAGAAAAGAGAAAGAAGGGTGTGCAGCAGTTTACTCTTCAAAAGATTCCCTTTTGTTAGATTCTATTTTTATTTCAACTCATACTTCACTAAGATACACTTTCTAGACACTTTGAAGTCCCTGTTCTACTTAACAGTGGGACATATGAGAGAAAGAATGAAGAGAGATCTATTCATAGCAGTCTGATAACTTTGAAGATGTTTTCACAAGAAACAGGTTTTTCACACATTTTTGATTTGACACAGTTACTACGTAAAGCTATTTACTACGTAAAAGAACTGTCCCTCTGTAAACTTTCTTATGTGAAGGACAATGTCAAATCATATGCTGCTCCAGTCTGTAAACAAAAACTGCTGAACTGCTTCTGCCAGTTCTAGAGGAATGAACAAAGGACTGGCATGTTGAGGTACCTCATCCCAAAATTTGTAATGTGAAGTATTGAGTGCAAATGCTGTAATCAGAAAAACACATGGAACACGTCAGGTATAAAATATCTTAGCTTTCAGTTGGATTTTCAGTATAGCAGCTAAGAAACTGATCTGAGGCTAAATGCAGAAGCTGCTCGAGAGCTGGTTTGGTTTTGGTTTTTTTTTTTTTTGGTAGGTTTTTTTTTCTTTGTTGTTCTTGTTTTGGTGGGTTTTTTAATCTTATACCATCCATTTCATCTGATCAATACTAAATGTAGGTGTGAGATGCATACTGATTAGAAAAGTAATCAGAATTGAGAGACATCATGATGAATTATCTACTCCAAGGATTCTCAGCATTTTAAATTAAGGATTTACTTTACCTTTGACAAAAATTCTTATGTACTGCCCCTACATTGGCTTTAATATACAACTGAACAATCTAGAAATTGACTGAATTTCATTTTTTCTTTCTTGCATATGTAAAAATATTCCTATCAAAGTCTCATGCACCATAGTTTGAGAAACACTGCTTTAGATAAACTAACTAGAGAATCTAGCTGATACAAGAGAACTGCGAGAGCGGTTCTGTAATCTTTGTAAGAACAAGAAGTTCAGTAAAAATTTTGGGAAGAGAGGTAAAGAGTCCTAAAAATGTCACTGAATTTGGACTAAAATATTTCAGATGAAAAGCTGCTACATAAATAAGTATGACATGAAAATCTTTTAAAGGATCAAAAAAAGGAAGTATTTCTGTCCCAAAACCCCTCATTTTTTCACCTTGTGCTTACTATAAAAGCCAAAGGAAGCACTGTGACTTAAAGACAGATACAGACTGAAAGATACATCCCCAGTTTTTGTGTCTTCCCACATATCACAGTGGTCATACATTTCCCGTCTCTAGCCTTTTTAGACGTAAATTACCCAATAAGTCTCAATTCTGCTGTGTATCCTGATGAGTCCCTTCTGCGATCATATGAATTTCGGTTGAGATATAAAGAACAATGAACCAATGAACTTTACTTCCTCAAGGTGCTGTTCAGACAGCAGCTAATTAAAAGCAGTGATCATTTTACTGCCGCAGCACTTTCTCTAAGTGTTAGAACTTATCAATCTTTCCACCTATTTTTTTAGTTCTATAACTGTTCCAGCTTTCTAATGTAACTTCTGGAATCTTTTCACTCAGACCACAACCACGTAAATTGCAGAATCTAGAAACAGTACTTCAATTTACAGACTCCTTAGTATGTTTCATTGAAGAATTAATCTGTGTGACAATTTTCCTGCTTGTTACTTGGTTCATTTCCTGAAATGTTAAAGCTCATAAATGAGGTAAAAGCATAACACTATGTTTATCTGGGTCATGTAGTATGGGAATAATAAGTAAAGCAGTACTGGTTAGCTTCTGCTAAAACAAAACAAAACTTTTGCTTTTGCTTCATTTGAGGGGTACGGCTAAATATTTTGTACTCTATCTAACATAGTAGTTTTCGACACAGTAGTTTTTCATTCTGTGTGGCAACACTGGCTTATCTCTGCTTATCTACTCCTGGGGACATGCCCTAGGAACACAGGGTCTCTTACTACTTCATTCATGAATGCACAGTACTCATCCTCGTCCAGATGATCTGCACCCAAGCATGTAATTCTGTGTATGCAAATCAAAGTAAGTCTGTATCATTAAGTGATAATTTGCAGTTTATTTCCTATTATTTCATCTATAGTGCCTGCTTCTTTTGTATGTAGTCATACTTCATTCTTTCTTACTTCACATACAGTGATTAGATTCAAAGTTTTGACCCACACTACAGCAGTAGTTTTGGTATACCTTTCCTTGTTCATATCATGCATAAGAGATTTTGGTTCCCACAGTAAAACCAAAAGCTATTTAGTCTTAGGACTCAATGAACAAGCTAGATTTAGGAGATCATTTACACTGATATAGGGAAACTAAAAGTACAGAGGACATTGGCTGACAATTTATAGACAGCAAAGAAACAGGAGCTTTGATACAGGAAAGTCTGTACTTTGAAAGACAGCAGCATCACATTTATGGCATGAAAGCAGATTGGAATGCTTATGAACAGATGAAAACTGCCCAAAATGCATTATATTATTTCCACAGCAACGGGACAGACTAACACAAAAAGCTGCTCTACCAACACCAAAGTCCAGGTCCTGAGCTGCATCCCAGAGGCATAATGAATAAAGAGGACAGATAATACACTTAAGGCACATGAATCTCCTCCTGCACAGGCCTAAATTAAAAGACCCTTCTTTTCTTGAGATCATTCCAGTAGACAGGGCTTGCCCAGAGGAGACTGGGACAATACTACCAGTCAGAGATAAAGACCAAAGTACCTTACCAACTCTGTCGAGCATTAGGCATTTATTCATTAGAACATTGCTTTAGCTCCTCTGTTTCATGTGCAAATATATTTAAAATCTAGATCTCTTGAAGACTATGGAATATTCTTGGCAAGATGCCAATGCTATGAGAAGACACTACATCTACATAAAATAATTGTCCATCATTCTTCTTGCAAGCAATAAAACTTGAAATAACAAAAATATTTTGCAGAGATCAATGAGATTTTTTTCATGTTATTACTGAGGAGTTCTGACGTTACCTTGGCATAGAGACAGGCTACTGAGAATCCAAGCTGGGTACGTGTGGAACAGGAGTCACTGAAATCATTGGAAGCATTACCCGTTGTGATGTGCCTAGCTGTGTTTTCTCTATCACATGCCATTGTCACTTCTCTTATGTTGCCCCGGCAGTGTTTTCTGCTCCTAGTAACTAACAGTAAAGACAGGCAAGCAGTTTACGCTGGGGAGAAAATAATTTTTTAATCAATTCCAGTAATCTTACTATATTTTCTGACATAAATCTGTTACAAGACAAAAATCTCGTGACAAACAGGAATGCTACTTAGTGACAATTTTGGAGAAAATAGTTCATTTTTAAAATACCTGAAAGTTTTGGTATTTCTGAGATGAAACATTAAATTGTAAATGTTAATTTAAATTAATTTATGAAGAAATTTAAATTGACGTAGAGTTTAATAAATGAAACTTATTTTAATGAAGCATGTAGTATTTGCCTGAATTATTTCAGCATATTCAATAAATGAGAGAATAATGTTGTTCATCCCACTAGCTCGTCTCCTGATTTTTTAATGTATTTGCTGCTTCTTGGAAAAATTTTATACAACTTTATTAATAACCTTCCACTGTAGTAAATACAATAGTTCTACATGTTGTAAAATGCCCTCGACTTAGGTACCAAAAATTCTCTAGGCCAAAAGAAGTCAGTCTTATAAATGTCCACTTCAGTCATGTTTCACTGACTTAATACTTGTATTTACACCAAACCTATGGAATTTTCTGATTTGTAAATTTAGTATATTAACCTCTCCAGATCAATCTACTGTAGCAAAATATTGAAGTCATACTATAGTTACTCATATTCAGTAGTGTAATTATAAATCTTTCTTATGAACACCATAAATATTAATGTTCTATATGTCTGATGCTGGAGATTTTAATTTAAGGTTCCAAATAATTTAGTCTATCTCAGCCAAGGTCAAGAATAATTTCTTAGCTTTGAGTGAAACAGAATTTCACAGAGGCAATTGTCTGTAAACGAATACTCAGCCTGAAACTTTTGGCTGTTCTACATTTTGTCCTGTGTAGACGAGAGGCAGCTAATACTCCTTCTGTAAAATCATGTCAAAAAATGAAGAGCAATATTGATAGTTACCACAAAATTATAGACATTCAGGACTCAGCTGACCTGATTTAGCTTAAACTGTAATTTCACTGTGAGGAAAAGTGGGATTAGATTTGTTTTCCTACCAACCAACTGATGTACTTGTTGCTTGTTAATGTATTGCCAGCCCCGGAAATCTAGTCTGGTTTCCTTCCTATCATGCAGTCAGTATCCCATTTCCCTGCAGAAATTGCACAACATGTTGTATTTTTGCATTTGTAAGACTTCGTATTTTTAGACCATGAGTGTTCTGCTCCACAGTCTTGCACTAAATTGATCTCAAATTCTGAATATTTTGTATGAATGAAAACTCTCCCAGTCTCCATGCACTGAATGACCTTCAAGGACATCTTATAACCAGATATTACAGTAGTCCATTGATTTTTGCCAAACCACTTTGCTATCAGCAGTGACTATTATACAATCGATGAATAATAGCGCTATCAGGGATTATGAGTTATGACCAAATGTCTTACCTTGTCACAAAAAAGCAAGGCTTGCATTGTCATGTACTCCTACTGTTTACATTCTCCACGAATTGAATGTATATCAATTTATTTCCTAATACACACTATCATAAAGACTCAATTTCTACCAGCGTAAGAAACAGAACACAAGAGACAACTAAATGAATCAAAGTGGTTTAGGGAAACACTTGTTGTCTTTTTTTAACTCATCAGTTCAGTCACTTACTATTTCTAATCACTCCTACCTCATATTTGCATTCTTTATCCTAACTCCTTTCTTGTGTGAGGCTCCCTTTTACGATTTTGTTATGCACTAAACAACCTTCTTTCTGCTATTTATCCTTACTTTCAGTATTTCCTTATTTTCCTAAAATTTTTCAGTAGACATATGTCTATAATTGTTACACCTAACACAGCAGGTAACAAGACCTTTACCCTAGAAACAACATTCAACTTTTTGACTATACCGCAATGAGCAAAAACACTGTTTGGATGTTTGTCGTTTATTTTTGGATTTTTTTTACCAATACTTACTAGGCTAGAGGGTAGAAGCTCCAAGCCTGTGGTTTTTCCTAACTATAAACTCTAATGTGCCCCTTTGTTGATGAAAAATATCTGTAATAAAAGACAAATTAAGATCTTTCCATTTGGCACTAAATCAGTTTGCTACAAGGAAGCAGAGTGAAAGGTTGCTTGCTAATTCTACAGGGTTTGCATGTCTTGGAGAGAGAAATCCTCTTTATTTCCCTATGAAGTTCTGTTCAGTCTCATAACCCTCACCAAAGCAAACAGCTACATGAATTTTGTAGTTAGTATATGGAGGTGGAGCATCAGAATGAAAAAACCTCAAAAAGTCACTTAAGGCTGCTGGATAACATTTAAGTTAATATTTAACTACGTAAGCTTCCAGGCATGCCTCTAGATTTGAATGCTAGTAATTACTAATTATTTTAAAATAAAAAGCAAAAATAGACTTCCATCTCAATTTCTTTAAGCTAAGAAAGCTGCTATTTTTCTTTTAAGTGTTAATCGCCATATTAATTGATGATTCTAAACTGAATATGTATTTGTGTTGTCAAAGGAAGAAAATCTGAAAAACACTGAATTAATACACTTGGATTGTTATGGTACATGTACATTTTTAAACCGCTTGGGAAAATTGCTACAAAGAATGACTTTGTGCTGAAATAAATGGTAATCCTTAGCCTTCAAGAACCACATGTTCCCTAATACAGGAACTACTAGTCTTTCAAAACAAATATGAAAGCCCATTTCATACCTGTATTAACCTTTAGAATTTTCCAGTTTTGAAAAATATTTCAAAATACTTAATCTAGATATTTTGTACCTAGATGTCTTAAGACTTGCTAATATTTAATCTGTGAGAAAATCTCTAATAGGCTGTAAGAACACAAATGAGCACAAGTTACTGTCAACACATTCCAGTACCCTCCTGGCTTGCTTCTGCTCTGCTGTGTTGTCCCTCTAACAGATATCAGGGTGGTTGAAGTCCCCCCTGAGGACCAGGGTTTGTAAATGTGAAGCTGCTCCTATCTGTTTGCAGAGGGCCTCATCCACTCATCCTGGTCAGGTGGCCTGTAGCAGAATCCCACTATGGCATTCATTCCCTGTCCCTGCGCTCCCTTTAATCCTGACCCATAAGCTCTCAGTCAGCTCCTCATCCATCCCCAGGTGGAGCTCCCTGCACTCCAGATGGTCTCTAACATAGAGAGCAACACCCTCTCCACATCTCCCCTGCCTGCCCTTCCTAAAGAGCCTGTATCCTTCCATTCTGACACTCCTGTCACAGCAGCCATCCCACCATGTCTCTGTGAAGCAAATTAGATCATAGCCCCCCACGCATGTACACACCTCTAACTCCTCATTTCTTTCCCATACTCCGTGTGTTCACATAGAGGCATTTAAGATGGACGAAACCAACTTGCTGACTGGAACAGCTGGAATTATAGTGTCTTTTGTCCCAGGTGCTCTCCTGGTGACCTGTGATCCTTCTCCAGGCTCTGGGTATCTGTTGGGGCACTGGCCTCCAACTGGCAGGAGTGGGATGGGTTGAGGTTCCCCTCCCCCAGCAGCTTTAGTTCAAAGCCCTCTTCACCAGCTTGGCAAGTCTTTGCCCAAAGATGTTCTTTCCCTCTTCTGTCAGATGTACCCCATCAGCCCCAGCAGACCGGGTTTCTCAAGGTGAGTCCCTTGGTCTAAGCAGCCAAAGCCCTGGCTGTGGCACCAGCCTTGTAGCCATCTGCTGATTCACCAGATTTGACTGGCCCTTTCCAACTCCCTATCTTTGACCTGGAGGATTGATGGAAAAACTACTTGGGCACCAGAGTCCCTTACTGCCGCACCCAGGGCTCTGTAATCCTTTTTGATACTCCTCAGACTGCTCCTGGCTGCATCACTGGTGCCTACGTGAGAGAACAGCTGTGGATAATAGTCAGTGGATTGTACGAGGACTGGTAGTCCATGAGAACTTAATGGGGCCACTTTTGGTGCAGCTTCATGTGTAGAGGGACTCCCTGTCTCAGTAGTTGCATTTCTATGAATGTAGATTTAGGTCTGTGTAGGAGTAGGTTGGGATTTATTTATCATATCACAAGTTTTCAGATGAGCTTACTCTGATCCCTAAGCCACTCAGGTGGCTTGTCTTCAAACAGAAGATATACAGATAAAGAGATGAAAAAAAAAACCAGAACTGAAAGAGAAATGTGAAGTAGCTTCTGTCAAATGTTAGCCAAAAATACATCTAAAACTGCAGCTACAGACTGATATTTGTGAATAGAAGTAGCAAGTTTTCTGTCAGTTTTAAAACCTACAGCATATAGGAAATATACATACTCAGTAACCTTTTCTTCTTTTTTTTAGTTTTTTGCAAGTGTCTGACCTTACTAATATGAAGGTATTCAATGTTTCTGTGCTAGGAATCTGAGAATAGATTCAAAGAACAGCATTAGGCACAGAAGAACATGACACATCACTACACAATAACTTTTTTTTCTTTCTTTCTCAACAGTAAACATTTGTCAGACAGCACTAAAAGGGGAAGAAAATGTAGTGTTTGCTTAGAGAAAAAGAAACTAAGGCTTTTGGCTGTCTGCTCTCTTCCAGGTTTTCTGTTGCAAATATATATATTTTTATAGCTTTTGTGATCTTGTTTTCTGCATATTGAATCTCTGAAATATTTGCAGGTTTGTCTGTAGATGAGGCAGCTGACCTTCAGAAATGTCTGCATAAAAAGTCCTGTTTGTTCTTGCCCTTATCTTATATAGAAAAGTCACCAAGATAATAAATCTGTTCTTCAAGTAATAATAAAATACTCTTGACAGAAAAAATGGAATTCAGAAAAATTAAAAAATAGAGAATTTAAAAGAAGACAATTGTGATAAGATGTGAGGATTGAAAGAAGAAAAAGACAAAATACTTTTGGAAATAATAGATACTGTTTGAATAAATGGAAGAAGAGGAACATTAGAATCATATTTTTGATAAATAAATAACAATAAACAGTGGAGGTTTTAATAATTTACTTTCTCCTTGTTTGTTCTGAACCTTCTGTTTCATTTAACACAGCCTTAATTTTGTATTAGAAGATACAATTAACAAAAACTCCACTTTTCCACTTTGGATGTTACAGGCTTCCTACAGCACTTTTCCCTTCATTTCTCTCTCCCAGCCTACGGAGTATTAGTCTATGCACTTGCTCCTTGTATACAGGCTGTTTCTCATCTCTCACCATCTTCACTGACATTTGCTGAATCTTTTCTACTTCTTTATCCTTTTTGATAATGGGTAACCACTACTGCACATTTTGTCAAAATTGTCAGTACACTAAGGATTTATAGTGTCCTAATGGTATTGTCTGTATTTGACATCTTTCTAGACATTCTCCACATTTGATTTGCTTAATGACCCCTACTACTGAACTTTTTCCTAGTATTATGTGGAGTATTATTTCACAGCCCCTAGATTTCTGTTTGCTTTGACAATAACTACTTTTTTTCCCCTCCGTGTTAATCACTTAGCATTAACCTTCTGAATTCCACCTACCATTTTAGACCTTAGCCACTCAGTCTTACTTGGGTTTCTTGAAGTTCTTCATAATTAGATTTCAATTACACTATCCTGAATGTCTCAGGATATTCAGGATACTTACTTTTGGTATCTCACTTGCATTCCTTTTCTAGATTCCCTCAGGAATTTCTACTGACGTCAATCCTTTAACCATGAAAACTGTTTACTTCTACTCTTTGTTATCTTTAACCTGTATTTGATATAAGAGAGAGCTTTCCTTCTTCTCCCATAATTACTCCATTTTTTAACGAGCCATCAGTGACAAATTTTGTAAAAGACATTTTGGAAATCCATGTGAAGATGACACTTTAGTTCAAAGCCCTCTTCACCAGCTTGTCAAGTCTTTGCCCAAAGATGTTCTTTGCCTCTTCTGTCAGATGTACCCCATCAGCCCCAGCAGACCGGGTTTCTCAAAGTGGGTACCCTGGTCTAAGCAGCCAAAGCCCCGGCTGTGGCACCAGCCCTGCAGCCATCTGGAGATGACATTTCCCTTTCAGTCACAAAGAGTTTTGGGGACCTAATACTTTGAATATAGCTTCTGCTGGTGGCTCTGTACAACACAGATAAAGCTTTTTAAGGATCAGGTTCTGTGTTTTCTACCAGAATTTCAGAGTAATTGATCCTAACTGTTACATAGTTATCATAAACATTTTCCTACTTGCAACACCACACAGTCCTGACATGAAAAATGCAACATAAGTAATCCAAATAATTCTAGGATGGTCCACCAGAGAAAAAAGTGCTATGACCACATGAGATTAGTCCTATTGTAACTGAGGACTTTTTTTAGTCAGTCGGAAAAGAGGAAGAAGTAGGGAAAACTCGAGAGACCAGTTTTACTCTTCCATAGAATTTTTTTCACAAGAGAGTATTCCAAATAATTTTATTGAAAAAAATACAATCTGTGTACTTAAGGAAGTATTAAAGCACAGCCAACTTAGGAATAGAACAGCATATACCAAAGAATTTAAAATTGCAATGGGGAAGGAAAATAATTTCCCAACAGAAATTAGACCATAACGCTGAGAAGCAATGAACTTTTCAAATATAAATGCAAAGGGAATGTGAAGAAAGATAATTGAAGAATTGCAGTTCTGACAATTTGTGCTTTGCCAGTTTGTCTCTGTCTTTTAAAAATACTTTCTTCCCCGTATTATCTTCTATGTGATGTCCTGTAAGGAATGTGTGTTAACATTTTCCTGAAGCAGTAATTGAGAATCATGAATCTGCACTAGAGAAAAAAGACCTGCCCTACGCATACTGACGCAGGGTAAATTATTACTGTTGTATTGGCTAAATGACAAAGCTTCAGTTGTGAATAATGTTTATAATCAAGCAACAAGTTTAATCAACACTGCTGTCAGCTAGTTAATCATAACCTTAAAAAGCACTATTCTAGTGCAATCCTCAAATATCATTAGTATCTGTGTATTCTAATGACAAAGAGAAGACTATGGCAAAAGAAAACACAGTAGGTGTGTTTTATGCTTTTACTTGTGTTGAGTATACTCCCACTTGTTTGTAAATGCTGAAGTTGCTAATGCAATAACAAGCTCTCAAGCGAAGGCTAATGCATTTGCTGAGCTTGGAGGACTTTTTCTCTTTGAGTGATACAGTTCAATGCTATTATACCATACAGAAAATTTAAATGGGCAAACCAGGTTTCCTACACTATGAAAATGTCTAAAACCTTCTATCTGAATGAAATGAATTCCATTCTATACTTCATTTCAGCATGCTGGGATGACTCACACAACTGGAGTGCTGCAATGGACAGCTATAATCACTTCAGGAGAGACCAGCAAGGAAGGCGGGGTGGTGGAGTGCTCCTGTATGTCAAGGACTGTTTTGATTGTTTAGAGCTTAATGATGGTGGTGACAGGGTTGAGTGTTTATGGGCTAGAACCAGGGGGAAGAATGACCCCCTCCATAATCCAAGAAGATATTGTTAGTGACTTACTATACCACTTAAACACACAAGTCTATGGGGCTGGACGGGATTCACCCAAGGGTACTGAGGGAGGTGGCAGAAGTGCTCACCAAGCCACTTTCCATCATCCATCAGCAGTGCTGGCTAATTGTGGAGGTCCCAGTGGAACGGAGGTTAGCAAATATGACGCCCATATATAAGAAGGGCCAGAAGGAGGATCCAGGGAATTACAAGCCTGCCAGCCTGATCTTAGCGCTGAGGAAGGTTATGGAACAGACCATCTTGAGTGCCATCACATGGCATATTCAGAACAACCAAGTGATCAGGCCCAATCAGCATGGGTTTATGAAAGTCATAAATTTTTTATACACAAGGGTAAATGAACTGAAACAACCAATATTATGCAGGGACGAGATGGGATGTTGGCATGATCCCTTGCGGTCCTAGGCAGAGTGAAATCCACAACAGTTTGTAAAACATGGACAAAGATAGGAGAATTTCACAGTAGCAAAACCTGCAATAAGCATTCTCTCATAGCAATATAGAAAAAACTGCTTCCAGGTTTGCTGTTCTGAGCAACACTAAAGTAAAATTTATTTTATGTTGGCGTTTGGAGGGTGGGTCTTTGCTGCTGACAACCCAGGACAAGTACTTGCATAAGAAGCATCTATTTCCAACCATAAAAGGCCAAGGTAACTATTCAGTGAGCAGCAGAGATACCTATTTCCTCCTTATATATTTGAAAACCACTATAAACCGTGATGGATTCGAAGGTAAGGAACAAAATGCATGGATATAAAATGCATTAATATAAAAAGCACATACATGCTTTGGCCATCTGGAGAAAGAAGCATATGACCTTCAGCATGAGATAAAACTGATGCAATTATAATTTCAGTATTATTGTACTGTGGCAAACTTGATAACTGAAAGTCAACAACAGCAAGAAGCTTAATGAAGCATCTGCAAATCATTCTTGGAAATACTGACATTACCATAGAGCAGTGTTGCAATGTGAAAAAGCACTGGACAAATATCTGCTGCATCGAAAGTCAGGAGAAGACAACCACATAGTCCAATGCTGATATGTGGATCAATCCTCCGAAAAAAGCAAAGGAGAGGGCAGATAGAAAACAAAGAAGCAAAATAATGAAATAAACTTATGCTGTGTTCCAGCATGGTTATGTTAACTGGCTGGTAGGACTTGCTTCTACTCATACTGAAAGGACAACAGGATACATAAGACAAAGCAGTGTTCTGTAATAGATAGGATGATCCACGATCAAGATATTATATAGATTGCTGAATGTATCTTGAATGGTTTCCTAGGGGAAAAAGGACACTTAGGGAACATTTAATGACTTTTGGCAATGTTTACTCAAAGCAGACAATCTCTCATTAAAGCTTCATGTGCTGAGGGAATGAAAAATGTCTTTGGCTATATGACAGCAGGAACTAATTAGGATGAGTTCTAATTTAAAGGAATTCTGTCAATTTGTATATGAAAATTACTGAAGATTGCTTTTATTTTCTACTATTTGCAACACTCAAATGTTATTGATATGATGGTAACACAGACAGTTATGATAGTGTCTCATAGATATTAAGACAGTTGCATTAAAAAGATGGGCATCTGAAAATGATACAACAAAATGTGGAAAGAACTAAATTTCTCATAGCATTTTGTGGGATTTTTTAAAAATTCCATTCTACCAGTGATCTGAAATAAGCTTTAAGTACTCCTTAGGATATCTAATTATGCATGTAGTTAGAAATGTAAATATTTAGACAAAGTTTTATAGTGTATTTTCACTGCTACAGGATTAAGATCAAGCATGCTAAGTACTTTATAGTGAATACATTTTGATGCATTTTTAAGATTCCTGTAAGTTATTTTTTTTGAGAAACTGACGTAATTTGAAAATAATTAGCAATGAAATAGTACCTAAAAGGATGTAACTCACAAATATGTCATGTCTTTTGAAAATTATATTGTAAATATTATTTGGTCTGCACTATCAAGAAAACAATCAGATGAGAGAACTATGTGGAAATTACTGTTCAGTCATCTAAGATATTTCAAGTGTCTTGAGCTGGGAGAGCAAGGGATACGGGAACTGTGATAATAGGGTACTTTCCGCCAACTTTCTTTGCTTTTGCACACTTGCTGTGCTGTCCTATATTGTTAAAAATGGTTTAGGATAGCTCGTTTTTTTTTTTTTAACCTGTTAACATTAGTGAAAGCACATGCTGTCTTGCTCCCATTATGTCCCTTAGTAGATACAGCATTGTGTGAAGTTGGGAAATGATCAATTACAAAGAATTACGTCATTTCATAGGCAATATGCAAGACTTTAATAATCTTAAGAGCAAACATGTTGTTTGGTGAAAGATCCTGTTTATCAAAAAGTTCCTGTCAAAGATCTGGAATCTGAACTGGAATATTCAATATCTTGTTTAAAAACATTAGTTTCAAATCATAATGTATATTGAGCTTTCTGACACATGCACTATTTGATACTGAAAAGATATTGCAAGATAATGAGAAACCCACATGATTAATTTATGCTTTAATTACATATAGTATGACCTAATCAGCCAATTACTCTGGTTTCCAAGTTTAGGAGATTCTGAATACGAAGAGATTTTCAGTGAAATTTAAAATCAAGTCGAAGTATCTTTCTTCCTTGTTTTAAACTAAATAAGCACGTTTTCCTGTTTTGCATTTAGATTGTCCCATGTCCTTGGTGAGGGAAAGAGGACACTATATGTATTACCAACAAGGAAGGAAGTTCTAAAGTAGATAGTACTTTAATATGCAGCTGGAAAGTTGATCTCATTTCTGAGACAGATTTATACCACTACCAGCTTCCTAAAGAGGAGTCCATTTTTACTCAAATAAAACCAAATTGGATTTTTAGGTGATCTTTTTCACCTCCTGTGTAACTATATTTACACACTACTGCACTTTCTAGAACTGTGTCCAACTACAGGTTTTGTATCAATAACTTGAGATACAAGGATTTGAGTAGATAACCTAAAATGTTAAGACTAGTCTTTATTCAAATCTGTAACACAAATTCCAAGGTGAATAAAAAGTTTCTGGACAAAATATATCCAACATGAGAATGGAAATAGCTGCTATCCTTAAGAAACTGGAGGTCACCTGTTTATTAAGCCAATGTAAATCCACATAATCATGAATGGTATAGACTAATATAGTAAGAAACCACTCTGCACTAGAACAACTAAACTGAACAGAGAACAGGAGTGAGAGAAGAAAATCTTCCTGACATATTTTAAATAAAGTATTCCTTTGGTAATGGAAGTCCGTTTTTCCAGATTAGAATGAGTTAGGCATAAAATTTTCTTGAATCCAAACTAGAAGAGATGATAGAAAATATTAGCAAAAGTAGGGTCTAAATAAGTTAAAATTACTGGATCACTGAGATTTGGAGTTCAATAAAACTATTCTGTGGTAATTTAAGTAGCCCAGGATATTGTATAAAATTATTATGTATAACTCTGTGTACTATCAAGATGGATGATAACTGAAATAAGAATCTTGAAATTAACATTAGAGCAAGAGGTAAAGTGAGTAGTAGAACAAACGGTAACGCTTGTCTGGGTGAAAAATCTTACATCTTCATCAGTTGGGTCCTATTATACAAACTTCACATGCAAAATCTCTTGATTTCAAGAGGTGGAATATTCTCACCTGCTCAGTTTCTAAACTGTTTAGTTTAGAGGTTCATATAGCTCCGTACAGTGAAACAGCACAGTACAAAGGTTAAAGTGGATCCTAATGCAAGCAATAACTACTGGTTAGTATTGCATGTTTTAGTACAAAGAGTACTCAGCTAGAAAATTTAGTGATTTATCTCTCTATCTGGTTCCACTGCAAAAAATGAGAAGTGATTGTTTTCATCATATATGCAAACAGTAAATTAACAATCGGCATCCCTCTATGTATAACTATCTGTTCCACTTGTCAGGAATTAGAGTAACCAAGGAAGCTTCATGCAGTCTCCCCCATCAACTGTCCTCTGACAACAAAGACATAATGCAGAGAATTTGGCTTCTGCAAGACCAGAATAGGCTTCTCCCTGCACTAGCTTTTTGGTGAGCTGTAAAGCAATGCAAATCTACTGGTTTCTGGCAAAAAACCCAAACCAAACGTGAAAAAAAAAAAAGATAACACAAATGTGAAGCACTAAATGCTTTACTTCCATAAATATTTTAACACATCTAGATCCTAACAGTGACAGAAATAACTACTGTATTTGATTTTCATGTCTTCTCACATCTATCTCAATGGTAGAAGATGTGAGAGCACAGGAGGATATCAGATCTTAAGAATTAATTCTGCTTGTAAGCATTTTATTTAACAATATTTTTCATAATGGGGAACACCAATTACATTGCTGCCACTGCCTATAAGAAAGGTACTTGAATTACACTCAAAGTTCATTTGTGCTATGTTTGTAATGAAAACACAACCATCACAGCCTTCAGAACTGGCAGAGATGTTACATAGTTGTGGGGTTTTTGTTTTCATGTGTTTTTTAAGATCAAGGAGCTATCCATGTATTTGGGTCTCTTTCAGACATTTCAGGGCTGGTAAAGTAATCATACCTCATTACTAGGAGCTCATTTAATCTGATGTGAAGTCTCATTAGTGCCTTTCTTAAAAAAGACATCACTTGCTATGAATTATCAAGCATTGATATCTTCCCTTTCCTTTTTCTCCCTTATTCCCCTTTCTTTTCCTTTAAGTGTATGTAAGAGCCTTTTAGTGTGTCTTTGAGTAAGTACTTGATATTACACACAGAGCTGAATGATCAAAAGACAATCCTGCAATTACTTAGAAAGAACTTTAGGGAGCAATATGGATATAAAAGATCTGGCAAAGAGAGAGCAGATAAATACATGGTATCAACAGAAAAGGCAAAACATAAAACCCCCCTCACAGTTGAGCTGTGGCATTATAGTTAAAAACCAATGCATTAGTTTCATATTTTGAATTGTAGTCATTAAAACACAAAACTGCCTATCTGCAAGCCTAAAATGACACTATCACTGTTAACTCAAGGTCTTCATTAGAAATCATGGGAATCTGCATTTTTCGTGCTGTGAGAGAAGATTCTAAATTAAAAGTAACAAAATGAAAAAACACTATCTTATTTTCTCTGAATATGGGAGAATCAAATGCAGTTGTATACATAGGCCTAGGAAAAAAAGGTGAAAGAAACAAAGGTCTTGAGTCAGTGTTGTACCACTAGAAGCAACTGCATTAGAGAGAACAAATTTCATAAACTGTGAAAGCTCTATCTTAATGCGAGGTTTCTTTTTACGAACAACACCGCTATTGGAAAACTATTTCATTACATAACTATCGATGGCTGGAATATTTTTTTTTTAAGTCTTTGTTTATTCTTGGATATTCTTAAATCTGTTTGTATTTTATAACACTGAACATTGTGATGGGAACTTATATTCATTCTAAATCCTGCACGGAAATAGAAGGACACAAATGGCACAAGGATGCCACTATCTCACTAAATAAAATACCACTCAGAAGAAAACATAAGAGTAGATCCCATTATCATCCTGAGTCTTACTGTAGACAAATCCTACCAGCTCTCTTTATGACAAAACTCTGTGTAGCTTTAAGGAGAGATCACTTAAGAGTCCATGCCCTATAATCAGTATGGTCTGGCAATAGGCAGGTTGGTTGCACACCAGGCACAGTCCTCCAAAACTACACCAGTGGAGCTTATGTCGTTATACTCCTTTGTGTGTCTCCACATTATGTTTCTGGGCGTTTCACTTGTAAATTATCATTGCCAGAAGTTTTAAGGCATTTTTCTCATTCTTCTAATGTATCATGTGCCAACCACAGAGCTGAAGAGAACAAGAACAGAAGTGTGAAATGGCCTGGGAATGAAGAAACTTCACCTCTACTTTCGTCAGCCTGGCTACTTACACAGAACTGAAAAAGCAGTAGCAGCATCAACTGAAAAATCACCAAGCCTTTGATGGTAACAAACATCCGGGTACTCTTCAAGCAGTCTTTTCTAGGTCAAGCTGCACTTGATCTTGGGAGCACGTTAGCAGTTCCCAGATTCCCAACGCTTATGTCCAGGTGTCTCTGTTTTCTGGGGTGGATTTAATAGTGAATTGACTGCGCTACCTGTTCCTTCCCTATCTTTTGGAAGAGGGATGCAGGGAGGACCCATTCTGCCCAGCCCCCCTACAGCCCCCTCCTTCTCCAAGTGGAGTCAGCTCTGCAGTGATAAGAGTTCATGCTGAGAAACAGGAGGGAAAGAAACTCAGTAATAAGCTTGGACCCGAACAACGTGAGAAATTATCTCAAGACCTTTTAAGGAAATGTATGAAACACTATCACTTACACATTCTTATCTCTTAGACAGCAATCATGTCAGGTGCATTTTTCAAGGAACTCATCTTTTTCCTGTGTAAAATAATGAATAAAGGGGTACAAAATTTGAAATTGCAGGAAGATCAACTGTTTTGAAGGAAGGCTGCAAGTGGAAAATACTAAGAACTTTTAAAAACCCTTTCATTAGCCACAGATACACATTCCCTTACTGTCTACCAGCAACTTTAGCTGTTCAGCTAATGTGAAGTTTTTTGTGGCACTGGGCTTCAGTCACAGGATAATGTTGATCAAAAGAGCTTATGGACGATGAGGTGATAAGAGTTTATAATGCAGCACTAAGCACCTTGCACAAACAAGATGTAAAGAAAAAAATATAAAGAACCATTTCCAATTTTTTTCCCTATTTCAATATGTGACAGACAAAATTCCATTAAAAATAGCTGTTTCATGAAAACAATCTACTGTACTCTGCATTGAGTTACGATGCAGTTTATGCAAGAACTGTTAACTGTAAGGACATATCTAATATAGAAGAAGACATCAGTATCAGTCAGGGAACAATTATGGAAAAATTATGATGTAATAAACTACAAAGTGTGTACCTGTATAAATACACTAAAACTTTTTTCATGTGTATAAATGTTTTTTGAAGTTATTGAACATGTCAAAATTGAATTATTCACTTCAAGAATCTATGTACTGTTGTAAATTGCTCATACACCTACTTATTTCTCACAATTACTCATCATGTGAATGAGATTTTAAGATGAATCAGTAATCTACATGAACAGTTGGTGCAATCTAAGTTCTGCCATGAGAAATGTGGTGCAATATTAGGGCCAGAGGTTTTCATTAAACAGTTATTGTAGATTGATTGTACTCATAATTTTACTCTATAAGGGTAGAGGGTCAAGAGTTAGAATATATAAATCATCATTCAAAGAATCCATGATGTTCATATAGGTCTTTAAATTATATGTTAAGTACTACCCAGCAATAAACTTTCATTTATAGACAAATGATGGAACGTATTTACACACTGAGGCAACATAACAGCTGGATGCCAAATTTACGAGTAGGATGGATGAAGTGTGAAATAGATAACATAGAAAATATAGTAGTATTTCACTGTCTACTGAAATTGTGCAATCAGATTTTAAAATGTGTGTATAAATGTATGTAATACTTCTGCCATCGTCCATTCCCTAATCAGGTTTTTCCTCATCTTGTATTTATGCAAAGCATTGTTTCTTCCTGTGCTGGGTGTAAAACTTTGCACTTTTTCTTCTTAAATTCCGTTCTGCTTTTTCCAGTCATTTTTTTCAATTTTATTAGCATATTTTTTATTCCAATCCTGTACAAGAGTCTCACAGATCGTAATAGTTTAATACCATTCACGTATGTACAAAATAGAGGATATCCATCCTCTCTAGTCCATCACCCAGGCCATCAATGAAAATGCTGAATAGTACTCAATCCACAGCCAACTGCAAGACTTAACTGAAACATTCTTCTCTTTTGATAGCTTCTCTCCAGTCCTGCATTATGACAATCTTTTCAAGAACTACAATGAAGAACAGTTCTTAAATAATTGTGTCACTGAGCCGACACTCTACCTAAGATTTATAGATGACATCTTTATTATCTAGAGTGGAAATTTAGACTCCCTTATTGATTTTTACCCCAAATTCAATAATCAGTACTCTCTGTCAAACTGTCACTGCAGCACTTGTACACTAGCACCAGTTTCCTAAAGCAACATCAGCAGTAGTAACTTGCAAGTGTGATAAATAGAAAACTAAAGCCACCATATCTGCAGGCATTAAAAACAGCTCCCCAGAAGCCTTTATACATAGTTGAGGCCTCTGCCTCAACTACTAGCAGAGTACTCATGGTGCTTATCTTAGTAACTAATTTTCATCCATCAGGATCACTCAAGTACAAGAGAGTTTGTAAAAGAGATGTGAAACGCCACGTAAAGAAATAAGTACATGATGACACTTCCACCCTTCTCTGAACATGCACCTATTGGCACATCCCAGCCTATCCAAGAACTGATACAAAGCGTCATTAAATAATTACAACTTGTAATAGAAGAAACATCTTGCTCTTCAAAGAGCCCTGCAGCCTCACTAAATTTGTTTTGAAAGGAAACTCCCTGTGCTCTCAAGCACACTACATGAATAAAAGCTTTGCTTTAGTAAAGAACAGAAAAATATACCAACATATCTCTATTGCACTACACCAAATATTCTCAAACTCAGAGCAATTCATATCCAACAAATCTTACAGATGCACACTTCATCCACTGCACCATACTCTCATGGTAACTGTGGAGGTGAAATTAAGCAACTTTTCCGTAAAAGAATCATAATTCACATAGAAAATCTACACAGGACCACACACTTCTAACGGAGGAACATATCCTAGAAAATTCACATTCCATCATGTCTTTAGTCTTGAACCCAAAGGAGAACCTGCAAAATTTCTGAAAAAGAAGATCCTGCAAATTAAAATTCATATGTAATTTCTATGGTGGTTTTTTCATATCAAGAAAAATGAGAATTTAGGAGTTTGGTAACTTTTAGTTGCTATCCTCTCCTACCCCTTTTGTGTGCTATAAACTGCTGTTAAGTTTCCCTCACATAATTCATTAACAATTTATTACTTCTCTCCCCACTCTTGTTCTTCTCCCTATGCACCAACCATCTTTCTTCCAGAGACTTACTCTGAAATCTGACTAAAAAAGAACAATTTTTTGATGTGTTGAGTTTTGAAATCTATTTCTTCTGTTTCAGACCTAGAGAATGTATGTTTCCCTAAAAGGCTGTGTAATTATTCTAAGTATATTAATTGGTCTAAAATGAGATACCAACTCTGCTTTCAAACTTTGTCTGTCCTTATACTCTCACAGCTTCAGTAAAACAGTTTCTCTTCAGAAATTTGGCACCTGAACAATGTTAATTTCATGAAGAACATATTTCCCCTCTCTGCCTTAGTTTTGAGACTACTCTGAGAAAGTTACAAAACCTCAGTAAATTCAAAGTATTAGCCAGTATTGAAGGAAAGACAATTTGCTTGACAAGATTTGCTCACAGCATATCCTCACTGTCACCCATGACCTTGTTGTCATCCAGATGCTTACAGCTTGCTTGATTATTCATTCCTAATTACCTGGGAATTGGAGGTCACATAACACATATAACGTGTGAGAAGACAGAAGGTAAAATGTTACCATGAAAGCCTAGCCAGCAATAAAGCTGCAGTACTTCATTGCTAGTCATGTCAAAGGGACAGAAGAAACCAAACAGTGTAAGTATTGTAATATGGTTACTATGAAAAATACTTTTGGTATTAAGGAGGCATTCTTTAGTCCATTTATTGTGGGAAGCTTTTCTCTCTGAATCATTTGTTATAATGACACGTTGCTGGGTATTTGCTTCCTTCCATTTCAGTAAGTTTCCTTCTCAGATTTTGGAAGGAGAATTTTGCATCTGGTTTTGACCTGAGGAAACTGTTTCTCCCAGAACTTTGCAGATTTACTTTTTCTTAACAAAAATTTATTAATGAAACCTCATCTCACTCAACAACTAGGTCTGATTCTTATTCCATTTCTACAGTGAACACATTCTGTATTACCAGCTATGGAGACAGAATGAGATGTAACATAAAACAACCTATCAGCTACATTCTGCAAAACATACAGATTCTTCTGGAATCTCGTATTATTCTCTTTCACGTACCAAATTTCAATGTCTTTTTGTGGGGTTTGAAATTTAATTGTTTCTTCTTTGAAGTATTATAACTAAAAAAACTTAAACCACTCCAGATTATTGCAAAGTGAAGCTTACTATCTTATTTTTGCTAAATAAATCTGTGATTATGTTGCAATTTGATAAGCAGTGACATTATTATAAGACCACTGTCATATAAGGTTTACTCAGAACAGTGAAAAAATGGATCCAGGAAAAATCCTTTGAGATTTTCTTTATATACTTTAGGATATTTGATACAGATTAAGTGAACAGGGTTGAGAGCATTCAGTATCTGGGAAAAGTGCTTAGGGTTACATAGGATGTTTTCTAGAATTTCTTGTATACTTTTCTGTACTACACACATATAACAATATGGCAGTGCCTCCCTATAGCCAAAGCTGTGATGAGGTAGTAGTTTGCAACATCATTCCCGAGTGCTCTTCTGTATGAGGTGAAAGTTAAATTGGACTGAAAACTGTTCAGGGGATGAGGGGAGTGACTGCACCTATCAGCTAGCTTGTGGAAGGAAACGCAGCTTCTGCACTCAAAATTGGAGTGGTATGTGGAAGAAAGAGCAGCTTTACTGACACACTTATTGCAGAGGAAAACTCATTTGAGCTAAGGTCTGCAGAAAAAGTGCCTGACATTGATGAAGTGAGTCTGGAGATCCAGACCAATTGAGCAGAGATGACAATGAGGATTGCCGACTTTGCAAGTATCTGGTTTTTACTCCGCAGAAGAAAGATGACAGGCACCTTTCAGATTCTATCAGCTGTAGAGATGTAACTATTTCTGGAAATACAGCATATGTACATTTCTCTCCCTGATATAATTTCTTGCCTTAACTAAAATTGTTTTATTCCTGAAACCAAATATTTCATTATTTTTTCCTCATTCTCAGAAGATGTTAGTGGCCTGTGCAAGGAAAGTTTCCTCAGGTATGAGTTATAACCTACATTTCACCAATTACACTTGAAAGTCCCCTTCCTGAAGCTTCAAATTAAGTTCGGCATCTTCCGGGGCTCATGTACTGCACTTAATCCTATCCACTTCTCAAACATTCACTAGCTGCAAGTATGCAGCATGTGGATGTCAGCAGTATTGTGAGTAGTCTTCTAGATTTTGTGGGTCAGATTCAATTTGTTTCACACAAATAGACTCTTGCTTTCTTTGTAGCCAGCTTTTATAAATCAGTCTTTTGGATTCTCTGTCCTGGGAATCTGTCTGACAGATGCTTGCATATTATGCAAATTTGCTGCTGAAGCAACAAAAAAATGTTACTACATCTTTGGACTGAGTTTTTAACCTTTGTTCCCTTATGTTATTCTCTAGTACAACACCAGAATCTTAATGCAAAATCTACGCACATAAATTCCTGTTTTCATAAACTGAGCTTTTGAGATATGCTGCCCCCCATTTAAACAGTGTTTGTGTTCTAGCTGAAGAGAATATGGGAGAGAATGGGTGAGAGAATATCTCACCTTAAGAGACCTTGCATCTTGACTTTCACCTCTGCTACCATTCCAAACAATTCCACATTCTTTCTGTTATTATTTCAAGGTTTTCTTGAGAAGTGACTACAGAAATGAAGAGATAAAGCCTGACTGACTCAATTTGTCTCAGGCCCATCGCCTACAGTCACAGTGAAGAGATTAATGCACTACAGTAAATCACCTCCTGGGCTTACATATCCAACTTGGGGGCATCTTTTTTTTTTTTTAAAAAACATGAAGATAAAATGACTGTCAATGCTCTCCCCAGCTCTTCTCAAATGGCATTCATGCTTCAGTTTTCAAGGTATTACAAGCTGCAGAAGAGTGAGCTTCCTAGAAGGAGTATCTTCCCAGTAATTCATTGTGAAACATATACTACTTAGAGATGAAGCGAAGGTATTTAAACCAACATTTAAATAAGGCATCTCCATCCTGAATAACACTGTGGCCAGTTTCTAAGAGTAATCTGCACAGATTTGTGTCATGGTATGTAAAATTTATAATACATGAGACACATGCCAAACCTTTAGGTTTGTTTGTTGAGCTTCTAAAAATAGTAGATATAATTTTGCATAACAAGATGTTGTTTAAGGAGTCAAAAGCTGCAGGTTGGAAAAATCTTCTCATTAATATATTCAACAGCATATTGAGAATGAAAAGCATCAAAGAATTTGTTCCCAAAATGAAAGCACAGGCTCAGCTCCTTAGGCTATGAACTTTATCCATGTGAGTTTCCACTGAATTTTTCCCTACAAGATTCTGCTTTCTTGTTATACATATGTATGTTTCAAAAGCCATTTTAATTTCTGCCCCATGTGATCTAAGAAAGGCAATCTTCTAACTTGAAAAATCAGTGAAACAGGCAGATACATCCTAGACAAGGTAGCATGCTACAAACCAAGGTTTTTAATTTAGAAGGCAGAGGTGCTATTCCGGTGCATCCCGGTATTTGTATCAATTTACCAAGGCATCTTTCCTGAAGGACAGCATGTACTGCTCTCCTGCTCCGTACCCATATGTTTACATTATCCCTTGTACCCCAAGAAGTGTCATTGATAAATTACCTGTATACAGCAAATAGTGCATAGCTCCATCAGAAAAAAAGATTAGTTTTTTCTGAAACTTACAGGATATTAAGTTGTAGTTGTGGATGCATTCTACCACTTTGCCCCAAACATGCATTAAAATCCAATTTCATTAACTTTCCCACCAATGTATACAAGCAATCATTCTGACAAAGTCAAAGTGTCTATTAGAAGACAAGGGCCTTTTCCTCTAGGCTCAGGGACTTCTTCAAGGTGGTAAAGACAGCCCCTGAAAGAGTCAAAAGTATGCAAAATAAATTATGCCATCTATTTGAGGGTGAATTTAAACTCAAGTGAAGCACCCTTTGGGGACAGAATGTCTTTAAGGATAATATGAAGTTTTACAGTGGCAGAGGAGAATTAAGAGCAAATTATAAAGCAGCAAATACCTACTGACAGAAAAGCAAAGGATAATCCCTTCAAGGTATGTGAAAGAAGAAAGAGACAGCTGCGTACCAAAGGTTAATAACATAGTTCAAAGTGGGTTTAGTATCTTCACTCCATCTTCACTATTGATTTTAGAAGAGCCACCTCATTCTCACACTTTCCCGTACACCTCGAACATGTATGTTAGGAGAGACAACGGGAGAGGGAAAAGCAAGGAAACGGGGTAGTCTATAGTGACAGCAGTACATTTCACATCAAGCTGTGTCAAAGTGTGTGGCTGTGCTGAGAAGTAACAAGCTCCCAAGCAGAGCATACGCAGGCACTAGGCTAGATGCGTCTCCAGAGGAATCTGAAAGGCACAACAGGGCAGCATCAAACCACAGGACTGTAACATGGTAAGTGCAGTTCCTTCTCCTGCAGCTCCCCAGTCCAACTCTAGTGCTGCAGAGAAGCCCTTTCCAGTAGGCACAACTCCGAAAGTATCTGAAAGATACTCTCAGCATCTTTCTGGAAGACCATTCTATCCCGATTTCTTCCCAGGAAGCCTGCAGAAGAATGTAACATTCCTTAATACTACTGTTGCAGATTTCAGTTGGCAATGCAGGGATTTGTAGAGGATGGGGATCAACAGCACTGCATTGCAACATGCATGCCCTGCGCAGGAGTGAGTGGCTCACCCTCCCTGAAGAAAATATCAACAGTAGCTGTAAAAGGCAAGGGAAGTGTGGAGTTTTTTAATGAAACTTAGCAATAAAGGTTTTAATAGCAGGGCTTTCAAATATTTGAGATCTTGAGGTTAAATAGCAGCTATCAACACTGAGCACTCGGACACTGTCACTCTCAGAGGAACATGTACTGGGGTCCCCTCACTATGAAAATGCTGACATATACTACAGGGCAGAAAAAGCATGTGATGCTGGTATGGTGTTTGAGCATAAAAAGGCTTATAGATACGTTCCTTGCCAGGCATCATTCAAGCTAGTTCATACTTGGGACGATTGCCTTGTTTTGGAGGCTAGCACATTTACCAGCACAGGCACAGGTCCATTTTGTCCCAGATCTTTTCTGTACCGTAACACCTCCTAGATGTCTAATTTATTAGTGTATATGTAGACTTATAATTGTACCATAAGTTTGCCAAAGTACTTAGGGTTTATATTACTTCTATTACATCTGATTTTCCTGGATAGTCTGAAGAAAAGTTTCTGATCAAAGATGCTTAAAAAAAAAAGTGAAGAAAAAGGCAGCTGCTTGATTTAAGAGACCAGGCAGTGCTCAGCCTGAAGAACTGTGATAGAATCTGAGAAACACAGCTACAGCATCTTACGTTTTACACTATTACAGGGCATCTATAATATGTATCTATATTTAGACCAACTCTTTTGTTTATAGGAAGCTCAGGTTTCTGCCCTAGAGACAACCTGAAGATATGAAGTATGTCCCTTGAGAAGTGGGATCTCAGCAGCATCCTCAGAAACTGAAAAGTTAAAGAGCTGTTTCGTACTATTTATTTACTTATGGTCTGTCTTAATTCTTCTGACTGCAGGGCAATTAGCATTGCTTTCCCTTTGAGAGATGTGCTTATGCACAGATGTCAGCTATGTTAAAAGGAGAGGTTTTAGATGGACTTCATTGTACAGATCTGCCTCAGGTATTTGTAGAAATGCTGCAAGAGGAGCTAGACGATGTGAGTTTTTATTTTTATAGATGTGTGGTTTTTACTACAGAATTGAAACAAATCTAACCACTATATTGTACTAAGTGAAAAGCCTGTTTGACATTTAACTGAAATTTTCTGAACTGTATTATTTACTCCCTAATGTAGCTGCATTTCACAACTAACCCCTCCTAAACTAACAAAATAAAGATTTGTTCATTTTAAGCTACAAAAGTCACCTGGGGCTCAGTCTTCAGATTTCTTGGACATCTTAAACACTAGTCAGCTGTTTTTCCAGCTGAGCAGTCAGGCAGAGTAAACAGGCTGACCTGAATTTCACCCAGTGTACAGGGCAAAACAATCAGCTGGCACCAAACAGGAAATTTCAGAATATCTGATGCTCTTAACTGACAGTAAAAGAATTTCAGGAGGAAGAAATAGAGCAGAAGCATCTGGCTCTCAACTTCCCCCCGCTTTCCCATCCTGTTTTGAGATCTGTTTGGATTCTCAGGCTTTACAACAAGATTACCATATCGCAAATCCTGTAATTCTCAATATAGAAACAAAAAAACCAGTCTTTGTAAACCAACCCCAACAACTAAGAGGTGTGGCAGATTACCCAGTCTCTCTTTTCTCTTTTCCCGTGTGATCTACTCTAGGTGATCCTGCTCTAGCCGGGTGGTTGGACTAGATGATCTCTAGGAGTCCCTTCCAACCCCTAACACCCTGTGAATCTGTGACTCTGTACTGTGGATGTTAGGGATATGTACAGCACACTTGAAACTTAGATGGAAGGTGTTCCATTCAACAAAAGCATTTTGTTTCTTAAATTGATACACATGAAAATTTGAATATATTAATCATTACTGTTTAATATCAAGTTGTCATGAGGAATCAAGTGTAGCATAGTCCAGTAATTAACTTTGTTAATAGAAGGACAAACAGAAGCTTGTGAAAAATTTTGCTTCATTTACAGATTGAGTTGAAGACAAGAATATACTGACTCAATTAACTTGTTTGGATATGATTTCATCTGTCTACCTCCTGTTAGAGTCAAATAAGTTTTAAGGGAAAAGAAAACCAGTCCATGAATAACTATTGTTTCAGGCAGACAGCAGAGACTATGAAACTTATAAGAGTGCCTAACAATGAAAAGCCTATGAATGGGTTAGATGTGACACATACAGAAAATCCTACTAGTTAAAGCACTTGTATGTAGAAATACACGGGGCAAATGCTCTGCCATTTTTTAAACTGGACATGCCTTCCTTATCTCAGATTTGGAGATCAGTTTGTCTCTGCACAAGTTAGAAAGACGTACCATTAGATAACCAAGAAAGAAATTACTGTGTCCTCCTGTTAAGCTTGATGTATTGCATCTAACAACCCATTTACAGTCATCAGTATTTGGGAAAAAAAAGCAACCTCTCCCCAAAATACACCTGGGCAGGTAGGTCTACACCATAAACACTTCTAAATTATCCTAGGGCTGACTGAAGCCCTGAAGCCAACTCCACAGAACTTTGAGTGTACAAACATATGGAAATAAATACCTTCCCTAGAGTTATCTATATTTTACCAAGCCCTTCACCTTCTTTTATTGGTTAATTATTTTTAAACTCATTTTAGGTTAATTTCTATTGGATATTTGTTCAAACCTCCTTACTCTTCACACAGACTTATACACGGTAATCGTGAGGGTTAATGTGTTATCACCACTGGTTTTAGTGTTTTAGAAAAAAATATCATCCCTCCAGGATCTTGACAAAATATTGTCTCTTTAAATCATAAAATCATATAGCTGTCATTTACATTTAAACTAACTTATCCCAAATATTACTGATGAAAATACAGAACAATCTTGATTCTCATAAGCAGTTTTCGATACAAATAGGGTTAACTCTGACTTACCTTGAAGTCAACACTAATAAAACAGTGCATCTTGTTGCAAAAAGGCATGACACTTCATAGACTCATCGAATAATTTAGGTTGTAAGCCATCTCTAGAGGCCATCTGGTCCAACTGTGTTCAGTGCAGAGGTTTGCTAGAGCTGGCTCCCACCTATGCCACAACATGCAGAGAAGTGTTGCTCAAAGATTTTTCTTCTGCAAAATGCTTTGAGACAAAATTCTACCCCAACAAAGTAAAAATGCTACTGAAAGCCACTTTAAAACAAATATATAATCACTTGGAATCAGTTTATTGTTGGTTTGTTTTATTTTTACTTCGCTTTCTTCAGAGAAGGAATCTATTTTTAACTTGGTAATTTAATCATTAAACTATATTCCTATTACATATGCTAATTATATCACACTACGTGTAACATACTGTCATGATTTCCTAAGCTATTATTGCAGAATGCATTTTACTGGCAATATAGCTGGTAGATTTCCACTCATCTTGTAAAAACCCAACTGACATTGTTTGAAATATCTTCCATAGGGGGTATTGTTATTAATCATAATGCAATCTGACTTTTACACACCAAAACTAAAGGCATGGTATCTTCCTCTTACACTCAGTGAATTTTATATTACCTCCAAAAGTAACTGTTATGGAGAAGAATATAAGGGTAAATTTCTTTCAGATGCAGGAAATAAACAAGCATAGGCAGATACAAAAACCTGACAATAAACTGAATGAAGCCAGGTTTGTAATGAGGGAAAGTTGCCAAGCCGCAGCTAGCTGATCTGGCATACTTCAGGTCAGCATAGCATTTGAGAACAATTTATATTAAAACAGTCTCTATTTACAGCTCTGTTTTTTGTGTCATTCCTTTTTAAGGGATACATAATTCATGTTGCACAAATCAGATCTCAAATGAAACTTCAATAGTTTTGAATATATATTGGAAATTTCAATTGATTTTAATTCCCCATTTATAAGCTAAATGATAGATGACATAAGGTTTTTCATTTTGCTTACTGTCAGTTGTTTCATGTGTACAGATTATTGTATCACACTTGCTCTAGAGCATACTCTGCCTTTTGCACTTGACATTGTTTTAATAATCCACTCAGGTTGCCAGACAGAATCAACACAAATAATCCCCCCTGCAATCCTACTTTCCTGCATTTTCTTCCTATTTATACTTTCAATAGTGGAGTAATTACTGCAATAAAGGGCCAAAATAGATAAGCATTACATTAATATATGTTGTAATACTTTAGCAAACATCAGTTAATGTACTGAAGCAAATTTACGTAAAGCATCTGAAATATAACATGGAATAGCATCATAAATACACCAAATTGTATTGTTATTTCTTACAACTTTGATTATACGATGAGATCTTGCATATTTTCTAGGTCTGTTTGATTGTTAAATACTTTAAGATCCATGTACTTTGATTGAGAGACAAATTCTATATACTCAAAATTATAATCTCTAAAAAAACTGTATGTTCCCTTTAAATGAGACACCTATAAATGGAAACTCAAGTATACACTGAAAATGAAGACAAATTTCACCTAAAGAATCAGTAAATCCATTAAACAGCTGTGATGCTTTTCTGTTCTATAGGGCCATTAAAGCCATATATTACTCTTCCATATCACAACACTACTACTGAAAAAGATATTATCAAAATGGCTTTGCTTTCTACAAATTCTGATCTGAACATGCAGATAGTATGATATTAAGCCATTTGGTTGATGATCACACCCACAGGAGATTGGTCTCTCCCTGAAGTCAAAGATGTCAGAATCTCATCAAACTTGTTTCCAAATTTTGAAGTTTCAGAATACTATCCAAATATAGCCAGTTCAGTCATGGCTGACCACAAGTAACCCAAGCCAATAGTTCCCACCTATTTTTATCTTAAGGAGGTGTTAAGTATGAATCCAACCAATGTAAATCCTGAGAAGTTCTTCAGGCTTACCATTTCACTGTAGCTCTACCAGTCAAATACTGGTATTTCTTCACAGGATCTGCATGACTGAAAACTACAGCCTCCTCCTTTAATTGACTGTAGAAAGAACAGAGCTAAATGTTGTTCCTTATAGCTCCCACAACCTCCAGGAAAAGTTAGGGCTATGACACAAAGAAAGAGACCTGTTACAGTTCTGTAACAGGTAGATCTATAGCCGCTCGAAGATTTAAACCAGGCTGCATACACAGATCATACTGCTATCAGACAGAATGCAAGTCTTCAGTTTAACAAGAATGTGTCAAGGAATCATTTCTACAGGTCAGATTTGGTGCTCCTTAGTGATTTACTTCACCTGGAGTGTACTACTTAAAGTACGAGTGTGATATCACATCTCATCTGCAGCTAAGTAGATTCTTATTATATGTATGCTAAGACTAAATGGAAATGACTTGAGAAATACCTAGTATCAAAAGAACAGTTCACCAAGTATAAAGTTATGTGAATATACATCCTTATAGAATGTTTTAGAGGACTGATGCAGTAGTTTTTTGTAATTTTCTTCTGGAGTTTCATTAGAGAAACAAAAATACACCGAAAAAATATTCTGCTAATGGCTTTATAGAGGCAAAATAAATCCACCTACACGAAGAACTAAAAATCTTGTACAGATAATATCTATGACTGCTATTCATTTTAGTTTCATAACTTCCAGCATTTTTCACTATGTAATTCCCTTTTCCAATAAAAGAGCATGGACGATCCTGTTTAATGAATTAGGAGTGTGCATAAGCATTTATAATAATGTGGCAGATCATCTATGAGGAAACAGTATTTCTTCACAGAAAGATTTCTTCTTTGTGTATTCAGACAGAAAGTCTGCATTTGTTTCGTACCTTGTTTATTATTTGCTGAGTACAAAGGGAATGCATTCAGAGCTGAGTAAGTGAAAGCACTTTGTCCAACAGACAAAAATAATTCACAAGACAGTAAAGTAGGCTTTTACTCCTTATTCACCTCTTCAAAATTTATATATCCTGTACAGCCAGGCTTTGAAGGCACTAGCTAATGCTGCTGCAGAGATTCTCCATAGCCAGGTTTTCAAAATGGAGGCTAAGAACTTAACACTTCTCTACCTTTTAGCCCTGCCTAAATTATGTCCCAAATCCTCCATACCAGGTAAAATTTGAAGACATGGGATGCTGGATCCAAACTCATGCATAACTACTAATTTTAAAAATAAATGCAACACTAAACTCCAGGGAACAGCACGGTATATATGCTCAGCCATAGCATGTTCTATCCACTCAATCGTACCTTGAAACCTGGCAGACGCTGAGCTGCTTCACTTTCCAAGGAGGAGAGTCAATACTACTAATGACATGATTCCTGGCTAATACACCTTCCTGTCAGCCGGGTCATATGGCTTAATCTTAACATGGAATGAGAGCAGCAATCAGTTCTGAAAGGGGTCGCATGCTACGGTTACCTGTGGTAAAACAGAACTGTGGAACGGTAGCTCACCAATTCAAACATCCCTACCATTTCAGACATATCTTGGTCCTGTTATATATGCCACGATGAATACACAAGCAGAAAATTACCTTGCCCAAGCCACCTGAAGTACAAGGCAAGCCATTTACTATGTGATAAACTAAAGAGGAACCTCAGTAATAACCCTATGAATTAGTATATACACACATACTAAGAAATACAAACTGAAATGGAAAGGAAAACCAAGTTATTCATCCTCCAAAATAAACACTAAAAAAAAAAGTCTTGAATTGCTGCTGCTTTCCTTTATTAAAGGAAGAGACCTGATATAATTATGTGAGTTGGGAAATATATTTTGATTGCCCGTTGAACATGTTTCTACATGTTGTTAATGTTGTAAACTTTTACGAAAAAGTTAAGCAGCTTTTTAGCCCTCTCATTTACACTGTAATTTATAGTAGTGAGACACAGTAAAGCCTTTTCCTAAGAAATCTGAAGCTATTTTGGTGGGATAAAGCTAAAAGCAGCTAAATAGCTAGGCGAAAATAAAGGATTTCTTTCTGCAGTTATAAACCCTAATAAACTGGAGAAAACTGAATACAGACTATCCACAAAACCTTACGGAACCTTTAACATTTAGAGAAACACAAGACATTTCTGCGAACTGAATACCCATGGTTCATTCCGTACAATATCAAAACTTACTTGCTTCTTCATCTTCCATCTCAAGATCTGGTTTTAGTATCAACAGTAAAAGGGATACCAGAGAGCTTGCAGTTGATAAAAGAGACTGTATTATCACACCACAGCATTATGATGAATAGGTATGTCTGCACAGATTCATTAATCCAAAAGTCAAGAATTCTATAAGAAACAGAAATACAGTTGCCTGTCAAAGAAAAACCAGAAAGACTAAAGGCTACAATGTGGGTGAAGAATATCAGATAAGCAACAGAAAAGGAAAGCAGAAGAGTATTTTTTTAACCCATGTTAGGTTAAGGGCATGGAACAAACAATATGAAGCAAGCTGAACAATTTCCTCGTTTTAGTCTTCATATAAATAAAGTAGCCACATAGTTAGAAAAGAATAATTTTAAAGGAGAATGAAATAAGTGCTAAAACAGGGAAGGAACAATTCAGGGATATTCAGATAAGCTATATATGTTTATATTGGTACAGTTTGCCAAAATACATGTTTAGAATTGTCAACAAATTTTCTGAAGCAGTCTCTGAGCCACTATCAGCTCTTCATAAAAATTCATGCAAGGAAAGAGGAGCGAGCATGGTCATATAAATACAATTTGGAAGTGAACAATCTTCAACTATAAACCTATCAGCTAACCCTCATGTCTGAAAAAAAATACTGAAGCAAATCACCAGGTACTTCAAACATGGTTAGTATAAAAAGTCATTTTTTCCTCATCTGGAAAAGCACCCTACAGATTCTCTTGTGTCTAGTAGTACACTGAGCGCTCACTGAAACTTAGAATCGTTTAGGTTGGGAAAGACCTGTAAGATCATCAAGTCCAGAGGTCAGGGAATTAGTAATGCCTTTCCTGGATGGATTCCCGAGTGTCTTCGGATAAGTTGAATCCTCAGTCTTTATCATATAGAAGGCACTGTTCATTTACCTAGCTGCCTACTTCCCTGCAGTGCACAGGGATTTAATTAGATTTGAGACTTCTGTCCCTCTGGCCAATGTCAAATTTGGTTGAAAAGAGTTATTAATCAGGAAGAACAGACACACAGAATGTGATTGCAGAAGCCTAATTTCCTTAGGAAATTAAGCTAAAAAATTAACTGAAAAAGATTTCTCAAGGACAAATCTCATCAGATCAATCTGATACTTGACATTGTCTCATAAGACATTTTTCAAAGTGAAGGGGAGAAATATGGTTAAGTGAAATAAGGTATTTGCAACTGGCTGGAAATCCAGATTTAAGATGTAGTTGGTAACTCACCATTCTTTAGCTCCATTTGCAGAGCCTCATACCTATTATGCAAGAGAACCTGGGTAGTCACAGAGGAGGCTCACCTGCTGCACTAGGCAGGAACATGCTGCCATTGCCTCCTATCCCTTAAGCCACCTTGTTTCGCTGGGTAGAGCAATGAAAATGAGTCTTCCACATCCCACTCCCTGTCTGCCTGTCGGACCTGTCTCAGGGAAGCTAGGATGCAATTCCACTGCTCTATCTAACTCTCACAGTCCCTGATACTCTTCAACATACTCACCTTCTCCCAGAGCTCTGTCACTAAGCAGATGAGCTCCTCTACTACCTCGGCACACCTCCCACAGAGGTGCTCACTGCTGCCTCTGACACAGGCAAGCCGGCTAAGTTTTCTGGGCCCTCCCAGCATGCCCTCCCTCTAAACTGCCATGCCCACTTCTGTGCCACACCTTGTTTGCCCGCCCTGCTCACTGGCACTCCCTAGGGCCAGTTAAATCTCCCATGGTTGCTCTTGGCTATGCCCAAGCCATGCCACTCTCACTAGGGAGAGCTTCTAGTGCCTGGTGGGACTCTACTCTTCCTTGGTTTTCCCTGGCTCTGGGAACCTCCTTGCCCACCTCAATCTATCACCCAGCCAGATAATTTACCATTGCATTCCTTGCTGACTCAAAAAAAGCTTTTTAACTGAAAAATTAACAAATAATGTGTCAATAGGAAATATCTGAACAATGCGCTTATTAGAGTTTAAGAACAATTTCATAAACCAATAACCACACGCCAGGATCAGTGGCATGGAGATCTAGCTAGGTGATCTTCCTGTTCCTTCTATCTAGGCATTTGTGGGACTTCACAGAAGAGAAAGGTACTGTAGGTATCAATTAAAAGTTACAGCTAATAAATTCTTTGCAACTGTTGCACATCAGACTTCACCAGATGTTCATTCGGTAGGGGAAGATGCAACTTGCATAGTAAGTAACTTGGACAGCTCCTGTTATAATGTAACATGTTGAACATTTTGATGTGCGAGTCAGTACATGGCACATTCTCCAGTTTAATTTGGTTCCGAGATGTGCGTGAGGAATAGTCTTCCTGTTGTGGTCAAAGATGCCAGCATTAGCTCTTCCATCAGCATTAATTATTCATCTATCCTGAATATAAAGTCATGGTATGTAGCATCAATTGGCATTTCCTTTATAACCCTGTCATCTGAGGGTGTGAGTCTTTTCACATCCTATGTAACTACAACTCTCTTGTCAGTTTGCATTATTGTATAATGCTTATTTTCACTGAAACACATTGGCTAGTGCACCAAGAATCAAAAGACAAAAATGAAGTAGCCAAAACAGGCTTTTTCCTATTACTTTAACACCTCTCTCAGATGCATTTCTTTTCCTACAAATTTCCTAAAAAGTAAACAAAAAATCAATTATGTTTTTGGACATTTAAAGAAAGATACCAGAAAAACATTAATTCATGTGTACAGTACACTTCCATGTTTCCCACTGTATTGGATTTTAGTTTATGATTCATGTTAATGTTGAAATAATTATATTAAGAACATCTCTCAAGAACATAAATCACACCTCATTAATCTGTGGACATTTATCCCCATGATATTTAGCAGTTTCTACCACAGTAAGACACTAAGTAAGAGAGAGTTTTTGTTACTTTTCTCTATATATATGCCAGGCAAAATCAGATGATTGATTCTTTAACTATAGCTAAATCTTTATACCTATAAAGGTTTACTTACAGCAGTCAACATCAATTTCTCCAGCCTTACACACCAGTCAATTCCCACTAAGCACCTCATTTAATAAACAGCTAACTGGGATACAGATAACATTCCATTCATATTGAGCCCACATAAGCTTCACCACATTTTTAAGATTACAACCCTACTGTATATCACCTAAGGCTCTCTGCTCTGATATCCAAAACAAAGGTGGAATCAACTCTTCCTTATCACTCAATCTCCTTGATCAGTTTACAACAGTTGTAATGTTAAGAAAAACAGATTACTCTTTCCACACTAGGATGTATATAAGAATTCTATGGATTTGGCTTCTCAACCACAGAATTCAACAAGAATTTAAGGCTTTGGCAGATGACTATTGTGAGACTGATCAAAAAAAAAGGAAAAGACCAAACAGCATACATAAAAAAACTTTTGTCACTTTGGACTGAAAGCTAGGCTCTGTCTCACATAGGAGTCAAAAATAAAACAGAGGCAGTGCAACTGAATGTACTGACATTTATGATTTTGTACTGTTTCAAATCTTAAGCTTTAAGACTGCCAAGGTTTGGACTTGTGCTTCAGAATGAAAACTGACTACTCCAAGTTACAAGAGAAACCATTTATTCTCAAAACACAAAACAGTTTGCCAGGAACAATATTTAATTTTTAAATCTATAGCAATTTGCTACTCATGAACTTGATGGACCAGAGTTCTACCCTTATTTGTGAAACTAGTTTAGGATTTTCTTATTCAGGAAATGTAAATTTGATGTACGCTGATCACTGAAAGCAAGTGCAAGCCACAATTAGAGCAGTGGGATAGGAATTTGGGATGTTTAGGAATATATTAGATAAGCAATCAGTCTAGTCTAAGAATATTTACAGGGAAATATTACTGGGTTTACAACCTATAGTTAAAAATAGGTTTTTTATTAAATCATTCTTTTAGGATCTCATTTGCATAAATCAGCATCTGAAAGAGCAACCTGCAGGTTTACCATTGCCAAAATTAAGTTAGTTCTCCAACCATGTCTATGGAAAAGGGCATAAACACTAGTAAGAATTTAGGAGGCTGAAAATAACTAATAAAGAACCTGCATCTCTATCTCTAAACTTCATGTAAATTTTTAATTTAAAGTAAGAGAAGCAGAAGAGATGGCAATCATTATGGCAAAAATAAAACAGAATCTAACACTGACAAAGAAGACAAAATCATCATGGTTACACAGATATTTGTCAGACAACACTCATACTATCCAGTAAAATGCTGATCAGAAGTCTCCCCATGGTCTCATTTTGCAACATTTGTATACTCCATTACACAATTCTATTTTGTTTGACATTTACAACAAAATACAATTAAATAAATCTACTACAAAATACTGTAAGTGAAGGAGAATCTTTAACCAAAACTAGGTTGCACAGGGGCACCCAGCACAGTGGTTTTCCATTATCCATCAATCTTAAACTGAATGGCCCACTTATACAGAGGTGAGATTGTTGTTCTGAGCCTGCAAAAACCACTTAGAAGTCTTCATGATTAGTCTATCTTGATCTCTCCTTGTCACTGTGATATATTGCCTTTTATTGAAAAAGAGAGACAGTCTCTTGAAAAGTATTCCCTATGGGAGTTCTTTAACCACATTTAATCCTGGACTTGATGTTTACACTTCATTTTAGCGGGTTTTGTAGAAGTGATGTGGTTATCAAAAATGTCTTTTTAATTAGACAATAATTACATTTGCAATTTATATTTACAGCATGTTTTCTGTATTGTTCTAGATCTCACGTAGCAGTTGTAAATCTCTGTACAGTTGCAGAACACTGGAACTGATAAAAAATTAAGTTATTGCTAGCAAAGATTTGAATTCTCATGCAAGTTTGTATATAAACAGCAATGAATCAAAAAAAATATGGCCTGCTTTTACTTGAGTACACTTGCAGTTTCTTTGTTATTTATTCATTAGTTACACCACCGTTTTATTGAAGTGTATTGTGGCATCTCTATCCCTTCAATCCTACCATTTAAAGGCCCCTTTCAAACCAAACTTTTCTATGATTCTACACAGTAGTAGTATCAAGCAACTTTGAAATAAAAGTTCCAGACATGTGTTGCCAAGTTTTTTCACCTTAACTTTTCCTATTCAAATTCTAATTGAAGAGATGAATAAGCTGACTTAAATACTATTTATTATGTTTCTAAGTACTACTCAAACTCATTCCTCATGGGAAGGGGAACAGAAATGTATTTTGTTTTTATAAATTCATTACAAAGGTGGTATAACAAAGCACTTCAGTAATTAGTAAGTTATACCAGTATTCTCTTTCAATTCAAGTTATGTTGCTAATTTCATTGAAAAGCAATTTTCAGGCAATATATTTAACACAGTTTGCTAAGTGGAAGCAGACAAAAATATTCCTACTGCTGTCTTATTTTGACTGTAGTAGAAAATTGCCCTTTGTAACTTACAAACTGAAAGTATTACTATATTCTCTAGAAAACCCTGGTGAAATGCTCCAAATAAGAATTTATAGCTTATTTAGTGACTGATTCAGGAAGATAATCCATTACTGATAACCAGGTAGACATGTGGTGCTAAAATATATTATTCTTGTTTTCCTTGTTTTATGCAAAGACTTCTAGTAAATACGTACTTTTCCTTTCCACAAAATGATCTGAACAATTTTAATACTATTTTTTCCCTAAGTGAAAAAAATCTAAGTAGATCTTAACAGGAAGCATAGAGAAACTGTTCCACCCACCTCACAGAGATGCTTGTCACCTTAACTAAGAAAATGCTGGGAACATACACAAAAATGCAGCTCAGTCAAGTCTTTAGCTTCCAAGTTGAAATAAGCTGTGATATACTATTTTTGAACAGTTGAAGGCAGAAGAGTTGCAAGCTCCTGTCAGAGACTGTCTCATCCATACCATGACAGCTTTATTAAGAATCTAATTGTTTATGGTTAGAAATGTAATAAAAGTTGTAACCACTTAGGAGAAAGACCATGTCTCCACAATGTAAATTTTGCAGTTACAGAATCTAACTAAAGGATAGTGTCATACGTATTAGCAGTGCACTTTTCTGTTTTGAAATTCATCACAACGCACAGAGACTGGAAAGCCTTTTGTTTCAAGAGATAACTGATAATTCAACACTCAATCAGTTACTATTGTGCTCCATTTCATAAGTTGGAGATGTAAATGCTTTGATACCTGGAACAGTAGTCTTCAAAGACACCAAGGCAATTCTATATTGCTCTGTACAGTTCATATTTGTCTGCATACAGAGCCAAGCAAGTGACTAGAGTGCATATAGTCATCCTTTGAGAAGAATTATACAGATCACTTATAGACAAAGCGTAGCAGAACAGACCTGCTTTATTACTGAGGTGATACACAACTGCTCATTTCAGTTTTCTGACAGCTATTTTTCATGCTAGAGAAAGCCATAATCTTGGCAAATACACTAAAACTGGGGGGAGGGGAAAAGCAAGGCAAGTTAGATTTATTTCTGTTGAAACAATTTCAGTAAAACTCTAATTACTGCTAAATACTAATGCATTCAGGGTCCAGTTGCTATGCAACCATGAAGAAGTTACAGTATACCTGCAGCAGTTGAGTGGGAGAAAAAAAAAAAGCCCTTTTATTATATTCTGTCAGGTTTTTTCTTTACCATTTTCAAAAACTTACATCATTCAGTCAGCCTATGATACTTCAACAATCCCACCGGTTTGGTACAGTGTACATCACTCTCCCAGCTATGAGCCAGTCCTTGCAGTAACCAAACACCATCACCTAGGCTCTTTTCATGAGACAGACTCCATTTTGTAACTTCAAGATTCTGTAGTTTGGTGCGCTTTGTTTTTTCCTGCTTGACTCTACAATCCCCAACCTCACCCTGGGTATTGTATATAATGAGTTCATTCACAAACATGTTTTCAATTTTTCAGACTTACTATTTTAGAGATAAAAACAAACCAAAGTCACAATTTAGTGGTTCTCAGTAACGTAAGCGTTCAGAACAGATTATCTACATGCCCAATAGCAGAGACTACAGAAATCCCAAGACCCTACAAGCAAACAACTGTATTGTTTCTGTGACAGAAACACAGCCCTGAGTACATTCTTCTAAAATAAGGCCATAAATTAATGGCTAAGCTACAGAATATGAAACAGATTTCCACAAACCTCAAAAACTCACCTCTAAAGTAAGCTCACATATACTACCTCTATCTTACACCCATTCTCCTTTTATAACACACATTAATAAGCTCATTACTGTTAGCCTGGGCTACCTGCCCTGCTTGGCTGATGGCTGAAAAGGCCCAGCTGTGTGTAATAAGCACTATATAGGTTTCATGGTTTAGGCCCAGCTAAGAGTTAAGCATCACACATCGGGGAAGAAGGCCAGCCTGACTCAAGAGAGAGCTAGATCACAAGAAGAAAAGGACTATTTATGACCTTTGGAAGAAGTGACAGGCAACTCAGGAGGTCTACAAGTATGTTAGGAGGTTATGCAGGGAGAAAATTAGAAGAACCAAAGCCCAACTAGAACTTAATCTGGCCTCTGCTGTAACAGGCAGTAAAAAAGTGCTTCTATAAATACATTAATAACAAAAGGAGGGCTAAGGGGAATCTTCACCCTTCACTGGATGTGGGGGGAAAACATGGTGATAAAGGCTGAGGAAAAAGATGAGGTACTCAATGCCTTCTTTGACTCAGTCTTTAATACTAAGACCAGTTGTTCTCCCAGATTCTCTCTTCACTGACCTTGGTGTCTGTGGTGTTGTCTCTCTCCTATTCCACTCCAGATCTATTTTCTCACAGGTGTTAGTTGGCTCAGCCCTGGCCAGAGAAGGTCTCACTTCTTGCAGGAGCCACCTCTGTGACCCCTCCCAACTACTAAAACACTGCTACACAAACCCTACACAATCACCTGGGAAAAACACTCAAATCACGGGAAGGGGTTGAGGTCCTGATTTTGAATCCTGACTCTTAAAAGACCACTGCTGACTATAGACACAAATGTATTGCAGTGTAAACCTTTCTTTAGCACAGGAATAGCTGTAAGACCATCTTCTGAGAATTTACCTATGAATTATCAAAAGGTTTGTTGTCTATTATAGTAGTATTGTACTGCACAGTAAGTAGCAAAAACATCTTTGTCATTTTCAAGAGTTGTCTCACATGCATCTATAGGGAGTGAAGTTAAAAATAAAATAGAAGTACATCATGGTTGCCAAGTTTCTATACTTAAATGAGCTGGAGAAAGTAATTTCACTATAGAAGGGACCAGTATTGATGAGAAACTGAAGTTTTAAAACCTTAACGACTATATTCCACTACATCTGCTAGAAATCTTCACCTAAATGAATTAGGAAAAGGGAGGGGAAAAAAAAAAAAGAGTGAGAATACAAGAGTCAAACAACGTAACTGCGATCTCATGTATGTCTGATTAACTTCAATTTGTTGAATGTGTTTAGTTGTTTTTCCCTACACTTAATATATATTTAAAAAAAAATAAAATTAACGTAGATACTAAAAAATACAAATCAGCAAGGTATATAAAATCAGCAAAGTATTTTTCCAGCATGAACTGTCTTCACTAGAGATACAAGACTGTCCCTTGGGTATTACAGTTTAATTCTGAATTGAGAGAGTACTAAATGCATAAAAAAGAGTTGTAAGATTTAATATAGAATTACTGGACCTCAAGAGTTTCAGAATTACATCTTTATCCAGACTTCCATATAAGTAACTCTTTGAAGGATGAAGATCTGTCCATTAGTTACTGAAGAATATCATCAATTAAAATCCATTTTGTGACAGAAAAATGTCCGTTGGACTTAAAAATAGTTAGATGGCATGTTTTTTCACTTTACTTGAGTCATTGTGAGACTATTGAAAACTTACTTATCTCTTGAGCCTTGGGTACATATATATGCAATTAGGATACTAATCTAAGTATCTTTAGGATCTATGAACTCTGTGTGGAAAAAGTTGTGTAAGGATTATGAATGAATACCAACTAGACAGTTTGCCATGTCATGCAGTGTAAATAATTGCAATATTCTTGGGTTGAAGGTATTAATTTAATTCCTATGCCAGTAAAAACTTCTATATGGTGACTTTTCTATGACCATCAGTCGTATCAGAAATAATTCATATAAAAATCTTTCATGTTTCTTGTCATGAGCCTTGAATTTCAACAGAAGTGCCAAGTCTTAAGAAGATTTGAGCACAAAATGGCAACATTCCTATTCAACTTTAAGACACTAAATACCCGTAGGGGTCAGGACTGAGTTACAGTGAAGGGGCATAAGTCAATAATTGTTTGATATGCTTTTTTAATACTCTTTTGTTTGTAGAGTGTAGTAAAGGGGTTTCATATTCAGATAGCTTTTGGAGGCATTAGAATCCAATCTGAAAAAGTGATGCCTATTAATTACAATATGCAACAGACCAGAACAGGATGGAAAGTGTATAGTGCAGAATAATGTGTTAGGATATGAATCATGTTTATTCCAAGAGGTAAGGTGAAATTCCTCTCTATGTAACCTGTAGTTGCTGATTTTCCAAGTTAACTATATTGCTCTTTGTTTAAAAATACACAAATTGGGTGGAATTTGACAAATTTGCCTCATTTTCCTGTTTGTAGATCTTTTATAGCAATTCACTTTTCTGCAAATTAGGTAAAAGAATGGTTTATATTCACTACACATGGTAATTCACGATGTGCATACCATATGCATTAATATTTTCCACATTTTACCTTGTCATGAATGTACTTGCAAAAAAAATTATTTTCTTTCCAGACTGTTCATGAAGAGGTAAAAGGTGGCAAACCTCATGAAAATAAACTCATGTTAAATTAATAGTTGGAGCCATTTGTTCAGGACTGGTCAGTTTTGAAGTGGAAAACACTTCTAATTTTTTAAAAGATATTTTCACACTTCAGCAAGAGCTAAAAAAATAACCAAACCAAAAATCAACCCCACAAAAAATTAAACCAAAACCAATACAACCTCCCTCCACCCCCATCAAAAAAAAAGCATTCTTGTCAAAAGTTAAGATACAATCGAAGTAGAAGCCATATATATATTTTTCCTTCCATATAACGTTTTTCAGATAGACCCCAATGTGTTCTCAATTCACGTTTTGCTTTGCTTCCACAGGCTGCGAAGATAGTGCAGAGACTATTTTCCTTTTGGCCTTATGACATTTGAGACATTAGGCCTTTGTCTAGGTAGGGAGTGGTCTCTCCTGTCTCCCGGTTTCTTTAACACTAAGCAGCATCTCTTACAAACTCATGGCTCCTTCAGTGCCACAGCAGCAGCGTGGATTCCCTCCACCACGTACCCGCAGTATTGCGCTTACTACCCTTACGTACAGCTCAGAGGAGTTTTAGTGAAGTTATACAGATCTACATCCAAGAAGTCCCTACATCACCGAAGAATAACGTGCAGTATACACATTTTGTTTTACCAAATTGCTTTAAACGTCTCAAGCATTAAACACGTTCTTTAAACCGACATATAATAAATAGAGCAAAGTATTTCAATTTAATAGAGGTAATTTTCTCCCACTTTACCCAGTCCTTTCAGCAAAAACATATTTCACACAGTATGCTGCTTAAGTCAAAGTACATTTTTCTTGCAATTTATCTGCTGGATTTTTACAAACTATAAATTGTTGCTTTGTCATTGTGCTGACTGACAGCCCATCTTGCATTGAGCTGCAACATCCTTTTTTTTTTTTTTTAAACTGACAGTATATTACTGTCTAGCATCAGCAAGTCCCAATTGATTCGAGTTGTAAATTAAATGCCCTGATGGTTTTAATATAGTGATTTATTACTAGAGTCAATGGAGGTTTTTCTTTGCAATGGAGATGAGCGTGTGCACAAAAATACAAGTCCCCAGAGTCCCACTCAGGCTGTGAATATTACATGATTTTCAAGCAAACCACAGCATGAAACCTGGTTAACCGGGAGTTTCAGGGAAATAAAGTTATGGAACCAGAGGACATCAGCTGTGAAAAGTAGATGCTGAAAATGCTCCTGGGTGTCAATTGTCATGTTTTTAAACACTGAGACAAAAGCTGTGGCTCACACTTTCTTTGTCATCCTAAAGTTACAACGTTATCACTTTCGCTGGAAAGGATTAACAATGCAATGTTCCACAGAGTATCCCAGGACAACTTCCTAGTTTACCTCTATTAATTCCCACCTAAGTAGTCCCTTTAAGTGTCAGTTGGATTGCTAGGAAAAGACAAGTGTCATTCACAGAAGAGGAGGAGGCTAGGCAAGGAGTACAGAAATTCTTACTAATGATCTGATTTTGTGTTAATGAGCACAGAATGATGCTCACAAAAATCACTGATCCTGATACCCAATGTTCACTTTGATTTGGCTAGACATTCAGACCATTTCACACAGGTTTTATGACTGTAAAATTTTTATTATTTTAATAACATCTTGTATAACGTCCACAGGATTCTGCAAGCATTCCTTTCTGTTCCTACAGTGTTTGAATGTGTACCCATTGTGAAAGACAATTTGTTCTAACTATTTAAAGCAAGAAGAGACAGACAAGACTTTTCATCTGGCAGAGGAAAAGCTTTAAACAAATTTTAGAAGACTACATGCAACTTGAACCCATAGTATAGCTGCAATAGGAATGCTCACTTGCTCTCTGTTAAAATAACTTCAGAATGGGGGTTCCAAAACACCAAATCTAGTTTTCTAGCTAAATTACACTCTTCTTTTGCCTGGACTTTTCTAGTCAAATGCAGGGCATCAAGCAGCAACGTCCATCATCTTTAATTAAAAAAAAGTATAAAAAAAAAGTATAAAAAAAAAGTTAAAAAAAAAACCAAACAAAAACCAACAACAACAAAAACAGGAAAGGGATGAAAACATGCTTAACTGTACAAAAAGCTGAGCACTTTACATGGCATTAATTACACTTAAGGAATTCAAAGGCAAAAAGCATGCAGACTAACCATCTAGATCCCTCCCAGTCAGTGGAGGGAACAAGCACACCAGAGACAGTGTATTGTAGCTTTTGTAGGAAGGGGAGTGTCGCTCTGTGGAAATGCTACTCTATCATACCTTCTAAGCCAGCTTCCCAGGTAAGAAATTTCACACCCCCATAAACAACCTGGATCTAAAAATCCTCATAGCATAAGGAATCTGTTAGAGGCAAGGCCGAAGCTGAAAATCCTGAAATGTTTGTAATTTCTAAAGGTTTGAATGACCATAATTTCTGTTTCCATGGTGATTTTATACGGATGTAAATTTTTTTCTTATGCAAGAATATTTTTTTTTACAGCCTTGTTTAATCATCTCTAGTATGAACGTGAACTGTATCATACCTGTTTTAGACTATGTATGAACCTCATCTGTAGGTAGCGAAATCAGTTCTAGCCTTCATCCTCTAGGCACTTACAAGTCATGTGTTTTCATGTTGTGGATATAAATTTCTTGTGCATTAACAAAGGTAACAACCATTTCATACAACAGACAAAACCTGACTCTTAAATACTGTGTTTGCAGCATTGGCTATAACAAAGGACACTTTCCCGAAATTAAACATTGCATATGGGATATGAAAACTAACAGAGCATTTTTGCAGAAATCCTGACAAGTGTGGGATTGGAGAACAGGATCATCAGAACAAAGTACATCTCACCAGAAAGACAAGCACACTCACTTACAACCTAGTATTCTGAATTAGGTTATGCATGGTCGCCCCTGTATTACTTGTACTTACTACCAAAGACTGTACATCACTGGGGGAGCAAAGAAAAGCATAAGGCATTCTTACTTTCAGTTACTATTAATTTTAGACTAATACGGGATAATGACTGCTATTGGTCTATGGATTTATTTTTCCTTAATGGATGAACAAAGCATCCTGTTAAAACCCGTGACAGTACCACGAATGCTTAAGGGTAGAAAAGATCATGTGTCAATTAGTATCCCATCAACTGTTGATCATACAGTCTTTTTCTTTTATTGAAAGTGGCTTTGCATTCACAATAAACTGATCTGAAATTAATCTGCTTTCCTAACACACCAAAGTTTAAGCTGTTGTAGTTTTTCACTCCTGCAATAGATGCAATTTTCCATTCCAGCTTAAAATTAAGATAGAAAAGCATTGCACATAGACTAACATCTTATACTTATTTTCCAAGAAATGGAAGGGGAAAACCTTTTCACAATTGAATAACAGCAAATATTGAACTAATGAAATAATTTTGCTGGGATATTACACATGCTTATAATTAACTTACAGAGCATATTTGAGACAAAACAGTGAGTACCCTCAGCTAGAGGATTAAGGTTAACAAGGGAAGAGGATAAAAATATTTCATTTATCTTCCATTTCAGTTGCTCAAGTGTATATACTATCTCACAAACTGTTACTGCTCAAAGATCTAGAAACATAAGGTCGCATAAGAGTGTTAGGGGTTAAGCTAGCTAGATAACTTACATGAAACCAACATTATCACATACAGTCTCTGTAAAAGGAATTTATTTAATTTTAATAAAATCAACTAGATCATAAGACTTTACTGGGAAAGTCAGTAATGCACAAAGAAACTTACAAAGTCCCTAATGATTATGTGGATAAATGACATATTTTTACTTTTCTGAAACAAAATTAGTAATACAAAAGAAACTGATTATGCCCTCAGAAATCAGACTCTGGGAATGATTTAGCACACCTGACACAGTAGAAGCACCACCAACTGATACTGTCCCTGGAAGTGTTTCAAGAACAGGCTCACCCACTGAACACTGAATGCCAGCGTATTGGCGAACTTTTTCTCAGGGCTTTGCATTCTCAGCTGGGACAAGGGCTACTAACTCCAGTCTGAGAGCACCTGTCAGGGACAGAGGTTGCTTGGCTTTTTACAGTTTGAGAAAGTCTGGCAGAATGTAGTATCTATCATAATTTTTCTTCTGTTGTTGATTATGTGCTCCTTGAAAATGGCTGTGACAGGTATAATTTCTATAAACCTGAAGAAAGGTATATTTGCCTTTTTTTTTCCTCTTTCCCCAAATACTTATGGAAATGAAGTGAAATATTACCTCTCCCTGGGAACATTGTCTTGTTAAAGGCAATATGTTGTTTAAACAGTAACAGCAACAGTTCCTTTGCAAAGGAACATCATCACTGGGGCAAGGAATGGAAAGGCATGAATTAGTGCCCTGGATAAACTGCCATCCTTCTCTAAGTGGACTGGGGGCTTTACTGAGGCTTCTATGAACCCCTTGCTTTGTGAACGGCCATGAATGGAAACAACATGAGCAAATAGCGTGAATAAAAAAGATTTAGGATTCAATTGTGTGTTGGCTCTGCCTGAGGTGGAGCTGATTTTCCCCAGAGCAGCCCTCATGCTTTGTACTGGCAGCTAGAAAGGCGCTGATAACACACCAGTGTTTTGGCTACTGCTGAGCAGTGCTTGCACAGTGCCGTCTCTCCAACATACCCTTCACACACACACACCAGTAGGCCAGGAGTGGGCAAGATCTTGGGAGGGGATGTAGCCAGGAGAACTGACCCAAACTGGACAAAGGGGTATTCCATATCATATGATGTCTGCTCAGCAATAAAAGCTAGGAGAGAGAAGGAGGAAGGTGGGGCCTTTGTTATTTATGACATTTGTCTTCTGGAGCAACAGCTATACGTCCTGGAGCCCTGCTTCCTGCAGGAAGTGGCTGGACATCACCTACTCATGGAAAGTAGAGAATAATATTTTTATTTCCTTTGATTCTGCACACAGCCTTTGCTTTTGCTTTATTATACTGCCTTAATCTTGACCCAGGAGTTTTTTTAGTTCCATCTTATTTTCTCTGCCTCCCAGTCCTGCTGAGGATGGGAGTGATAGAGCAGCATGGTGGGCAACTAGCACTGAGCAGAGGTCAACCCACCACACTTTATCACTATAGGCCATTTCTTGGGGATTGTGTCTGAGGAAAATAGACTTCATGGGCTAAGTAACAAAGGGTGAGGAAAGATGCATTCATCTTAAAAAGGTAAATTTTTTCATGCTATCTAAATGCTGAATGATAAAGGCTAGTGGGAAATCACTCCTACTGAGAGTTCTAGACAAGATGTTGATATTTTAACTTGCTTCACTGACCAGTTTTCAGCACCTTTTCCATCTGTGGCTAGTAGTAATACGATCATATTTTACACGCAGTCAATTCTTCGGCCATTCTTCACTCACCTGGCTTGGGCCTTGGTCGTCTTGAATTTTGTTTCCAAAATTGGATGAATTTCCTTAAACCTAATGGTGTAGCTAATATCTGAGGTCCAAACTTTTAAACTAAATTTCATCAAATAAAAGAGTTAACAAACTTTCTTGCATTTTCTGGTTATTTATACACAGATTGCTCCTCTTCCTTCTTACCAAAGCAAACGCATAATTCTCTCTGTGACAAAAAATATTTCATTGTTAATACAACATACTCCCTCGCCAATGTAAAACTGTCCTTATGGAGGTACTTTCTATTATAAACCTCACACATGCACATGCTTGCACAAGAGATTGTCTGAATGTGGGTCATTTCTTTACATCTTTGAAATAATTTCCCTTTGAATATTTTTGTCTAAAAGAGGGCACCTGGGTCACAAAGAAAAAAAGGTCTAAACGTGTTCTCAACTAGTGCCTGAACGCTATCAAAATCTCTTACCCTCTAAAGGAACAGACAGTAAAAGTGCATACTTGCAAAGCTTTGTTGCAGATGCCAGCTGGCTACAGGAAACATTTTATCCCATCAGTAGTAGCAGGCTTCTGTAAAGACTTTATAATTTGTGGTGATGATCATATCATCATTTGCTGGCATTTGTCTGAAATTAAACATCCTCTCTTAGAGTAATTGCTACAGTAATACTATATTCCATTTTAATTCAAGGTAAATACATCCTTGTGTCATAAGTCTTTGCTTACAATGCCAGACCTGGGTTTTTTTTCATTATTAATACAGCAAAATATAATTTTGACTATATTTCAACCACTTAAGATGGAGAGATAGATTTGTGCTTAAGAAGTTTTTGCTAAATCATTGTTATTTAAGACAGAGACATGATATGTAGATTAGAAGTCTTTTGCTATGAAATTATTACACATTTTCTGGCAATGAATTGCATAAGCAAAAGACCTGAATGGCCCACTCCTTGTGCCATTTAGTCTATCTTCTTCCATCACTGAAGTTATCCTGTACACCATATTCTTAAATATTCTTCCACTGCATTGCCTATTGATTCAGATGCAGTTTCCAGCAATTCTGTCTGCATATGAACGTATATCCTACTGTATTTTCTTGATACTCATGCTGAAATCTCTTGTTCCTAATTTCAACCTGTTACTACTATTTAAATCTCTGCTCATTTACCTATTGATAACAATTCCCCCATTATACAACCCTATTTATCCTGAGCCATACTAATGAAAGAATATTTACTTGGAAGGCAGTGACTGTTCTTTATATTTTGTGCTTTCTTTTTTGCTTTTAACTCTACCAATATATATCTCAAAACTTGGGGAAGGAAAGATGATAAATAAGTATAATCTAGCACAGTAAAAACTACAGGAGAGACCGTAAGATGTTATGAGACCTGAAGGACAATAAGAAGAAGAAAAGCTTTGAATTATTTTACATTATCTGGGTTATTTGTAGAAATAATGGGATTAATTCAAGAGAGGGAACATTTGAACATCAGGAGAAATTTTCTTACAATAGGCTTCCTGTTGGATCTGCTGGTTTTTGTTTGGATAAAGTTAATTTTCTTCACAGTAGGTAGTATGAAGTTATGTTTTGGATTTGTGCTGAGAAGATTGTTGATAACACACTGATGTTTTCAGTTGTTGCCAAACAATGTTTACATTAAACCAAGGACTTTTTCAGTTTCTCTTCAGAACAACTTCACTTGTTCCCAGCTTCTTCTCTACAAGAAGCCAGGAAGAGATATAGCCAAGACAGCTTACCCAAACTGACCAAAAGAATATCTCATGGCATAAAACGTCATGCTCAGCATATAAATTGGGTGGGAGTTGGATGCAGGTCTCTAGCTCTGGCTTTCACTGTTTGAGGACTGGCTGAGTGTCAGTTGGCAGGTGGTGAACAGTTGTATCATACTTTTTTTCATAGTTGTTGTTTTTGGTTTTTTTTTTAACATATCATTATTAGTAGATGTATTTTCCATTAAATTTTATTATCACTATTATTACTAGTATTAGCATTATTATTATCATTATTTTATTTGTGTTTATTACTGTTCTTATCTCAACCCATGTGTTTTCTTACCTGTTCCTCTGATTCTCTCCCCCACCACACTGGGGGAGGACAGAGGTGAGTGAGTGGCTGCAGTGCTTAGTTGCTGACTGGGGTTAAGCCTTGACACTGGGAAAGAAGAACTTTTGTCTTGAGAAGCAGATCTGTTGCTTGAGTGGTACAGTTTTGTCTGGGCAGCAGGACTGAACAAATGTTATACAGCAGTCCTCCAATGACAGCGGGAGAATTTACATTCCAAGATGTAATTTCCCGTGTCTTAACTTCTGCAGTTCTCAAAAAGTGTGTGTGTCTACATGAAAACTGTCCTTTCTCAGCCACAGACACAGCCTACTACCCTTACCTGCTGTCTCAAACAAAAAGTAACGTGAATACAGATTGAGAGTCATCATTGCAAAGTGCAGCCTACACATACTCTTGTCTGCAGTCCCACATAATCCTAGTGGAACTGTTCAGTATTATAACTAAATACTCATCATTAGTAGTGTGATTACATAGTAACAATTTTCCTCTTTAATTTTCCATGTTTCTGTACAGACAGCTCTCTGCAAAAATGATGATCCTTCCCATTGGAGAACTGTCATCTCTCTCACTGATTTAACACGATATAAGGAAAGGTTCACGGCATGCTAACATGATACCAATGCCCTCACCTAGCTGGAAACTAATGTTTCCTGTTGTGTGGCAAACTATTTATCCATTTCTTGTAAAAAGAGGCAGAAAGTAACATGCAGAGAGTGAGTTTTAGTCGAGAAATTGGCCTATCACATTTTTCCATCCTTCACCTCCATTTCTTCAGGTACCCATACAGTACCAAAATACTGCTTGTGAAACTAAGAAATAGTGTTGCAATTTATATTATGCAAGTCACATCACCAGTTTAACCAGGAACACCATATAAACTGCTATTGATAAATACTTGTATGCATGACATACAAGCATGGCCTCTAGGGAGCAGAATGCTAAACACAGATGAGTGATATGAATTTCACACAGCTTTGTAGGGGGCAACAATATCTACAGGGTGACTTGAGAAGAAAGGAAAAGAGATTGAAGGAACCTTTCTTATGCAGATTTTACCATTTCAGCTGCAAATAATTAACATTAGTAAGATTTGTTTCAGGCCTTTAAGAGTACAGTGTTAGTTTCTTAAGTATTAAACTTATCAGGTATTAAACATTGTCTAAAGAAAAAAGGAATAATGGGGCAGATTTTAACATGTCTCTTGACAAATGTTCCAGATTTTGACTGCAATTAAAGTTTTGATGACTAGTTAGACAAAATGACTGCCATAAGAAATAACTAATTCTCCGTTACTCAAGAAATAAAGATTAAAAATTTATTTTAGAACACAAACTTAAGTCACAAACTATAACAACTGAAGCTTCATTTGTTTTCTATCACTCATTCAGGAAGCTGAACTCACCTGTGTGAATGAGTTCAACACTCTTTGAACTCTTGAGGTGCTCTCTTTTTCAAATAAATACATTCAAAATATTAGACCAAAATTAGAGCAAAGCAGTGAAAACGCAGCCAAAAGATAGCCAAACCTATCTTCTGGGCTATACTACTAATATCAGCAGAAGTAGTAATAGTTCTCATTATCACATGAAAAATCAAGTTAATCACGAATGTGAGTTAGACGTATTTTCTTTAAGTTTTGCAAGGGTAAAGAGTATTTAACCAAGAATCAGGAGCAGCAATTCACATGATTTTATTAATACCCACTTTTTCAGCATAGAATATTGCCTCTGTAGTTGGTGAAACTAAACTCTGAATCTCTTTAATTTACTAATTTTCTTGAGACCATTTCCATTACTAGAATTTAGGTCTGTGAAGTACAAATATATATTTGGAATAATATTCAACCACATGGGTGTCCTCTGGGACAAGAAAAATATGGTGCCATTTATTGGGCATGACTATCTGGGCATCTGGGCAAGTAAATATGCATTGCATATTGAGATGAAACAAAGGTTCTCTCCAATTATGCTGCAACCAAAAAGATAACCAAAAGTGGCTGTATTTATGAGTCACCAAGTGTGACCGAAAAATCTCCGCTTCTTAGTCAACATTCTGGATAAACCTACCTACCACATATTATTTTTACATGTCTATTATAAAGGAAAATAGTAAAAAAAAATACAAATAGAAAGTGCGTGACCCACTGATATACTGATACTAAACCATTAACCACTGGTCCCTTAACCTTTCCAATGTCATATATCTGATGCTGGCTCTTTTGTTATCCTTGATCATTTCCCATTTATATTGTAAAACAGGATATTAAGGTATGAAGACAACAAAGTATTCTCACTTTTCTTTGGAATACAATATTAACAATACTGTTGTGTCAGTTATCAAAAAGGGTTAGAAGGAAGACCCTGGCAATTACAGGCCTGTCAGTCTCACTTCAGTGCCTCGTATAATTATGGAGAAGATTATTCTGGGAGTTACTGAAAAGCATTTCAGACACAATGCAGTCATTGGTCGTAGTCCACATGGGTTCACAAGGGGAAAGACCTGTCTAACTAACTCAATTTCCTCTTATGACAAGGTCACCCATCTTGCTGACCAAGGGAAACCAGTAGATGTGGTGGGTTTGAATTTGAGCAAAGCTTTTGATACTGTTTCTCACAGTATTCTTCTTCACTAAATGTCCAGCACACAGCTAGACAAGTCCATAATATGTTGGGTGAATAACTGGCTGACATGTCAGGTTCAAAGAATTATAGTAAATGGTGTTACATCAGGCTAGTGGCCTGTGGGATTCCCCTGAGCTCAATTTTAGGACCAGTGCCCTTTAATGTTTTTATAAATGATCTGGACAAAGGAATCAAACGTACATTAAGTAAGTTTGTCAACGACACAAAACTGAGGAGCTGTGGTAGAGACAACTGGATACACTAGAAAGCTGGGCAATCCCCAACCATGTAAAATTTAACAAGACTACATGCCAGCTTCTGCACTTGAGACGGGGTAATCTTGGTCATACATACAAACCCAGGGACAAGAGGCTGGACAGCAGCCCTGCAGAAAGAGATCTGGTGGTCTGGGTTGACGGCTAGTTGAATATGAGTCAACAGTGTGCCCTGGCAGCCCAAAGAGCCGACCATGTCCTGGCATGCATCAAGCACAGCATAGCTAGCTGGTTGAGGGATGTGATTATTTCACCCTACACGGCACCGGTGCAGCTCCACCTCAAGTACTGTGTGCAGTTTTGGGCGCCTCAACTTAGGAAGGACATCAAAATACTAAGGAGGGTAACTGAGATGGTGAAAGGTCTCAAGGGCAAGACTTATGAGGAGAGGCTGAGGTCACATGGCTTGTCCAGCTCGGAGAAGAGAAGGTTGAAGGGTGACCTCATCACAGCCTACAACCTCCTCAAGGGGGGCAGCGGAGATGGAGATGCTGATCTCCTCTCTGATGACCAGTGATAGGACACAAGGAAATGAAATATGTCTGCATCTGGGGCAATTCAGACTGGACATTAGGAAAAGATTCTTCCTGGGAGGGTGATTGGTCACTGGAACAGGCTCCCCAGGGAAGTGGTCATGGCACCAAGCCTGTCAGAGTTCAAGGATAATCCGGATGATGGACTTAGTCATACGATTTAGTTTTAGGTAGTCCTGTGAGAAGCAGGGAGTTGGACTTGAGTAATGTGTTCACATAATTAATTTATCCTAGGGCCTATCTTACATTAAGCAAGTGATTCAGAAAATAGACAATATCTCAGTAAAATCATAGGAGAAGCATGACTCACTCACTGAGTCATATATTTTCAGAGACCAAGAAGAAAAAATAATCTTTCTATATTTGGAGATCACAGGATAAGCAGAGAAGAAAAAAATAATTAAAAGCAAACAATAATTTAAGTGCAGTGTCTTCCAATAAATAGTGCTAAACTTCCTTGGTTTATGAACACACAAGAAACTAAAGCACAAGAAAACGATAAAACTTCTCATCTTTTGTTGAATGCTGGTGTGCAGGTAAGTAATCTGCTCTTATTTTCATACCTCCTGCACAGTATATTCATTATAATTGTTAAATGCTGCAATTGCCATGGTCTTAATTAAAGCATGCAATGTACACAGCTAAACAGGCACTGTGTACAGGCCATGACTCAAACTCAGAGGTGACAACATTGATGGCTTAAGCTAAGAAAACCGAAAGCAAGGCAAAATGGTACTGTGGTGATAAGAAAAATGCTTATTACAAGAAAAATCACAGGTGAGTGAAAGACAAAACTCTCACATCACAGACATTTTCCCCTATTCTTCCTTACTTAGAACATCCTTCCAAAGTCTCAAAGACGTTGCATAGCCCTAAAATGTGTTCAAAATAAAGCAAGTATGCCATTAATAGGACACAGAGTTCCATAAATCCATGGAAAAAACCACACAAGCAATTCTAGACAATGAGTCCATCTAGATCATGATATGCAAGTGTTTGACAGCTACAGCGTTCTCATGCTAACCGAAGTCCACTCATACCCATTCCATTAATTTATACTATAATGCAGAAAATAATGGGTTTCTTTTGCCAGGGGACTGGAGTTCTTTCATGTGCCTCAAATAATCTTATTTTCAATAAGCTTATATCAATAATCGTCAGAAACAATACAGTGACTTTGTGTAAATATTTGAGTACATAAAGCAGCTCTTAAGTTCTATCTACTACATTTGTAAAAGGCTTAATGTGCATGCAACAACAGGTGTTGCCTTTGCATTTATTGCAGGAATGTCAAATATTGTATGGCTGCTACTTCTATAGAAGCTCATGCCAAAACTTGTATTACCTTCCCTGCGAGCCGGATCAGTTCCGTTGTGTAATACTGTAACCCTTGCCATTAGATTGCTAACATGTTCAAGTAATTGATTCCTCTGAGAGTTTATCTTAAATGATGGATGAAATCTAATGAATTACTAATATATACGGCTAGTACATTTTTCCTTCGATATCTGCACTTTAATACAGTCATGGATCAAAGTGAGCTCTGATTTCAGGAATTGTATGGCTCTACTTCATTTTTACATGTAAGAATATCCAATGCTTCTCAGCTTTGTTTCTAAACGCAGACATGCCAGGATACAATAATATTTGACATTTGACTTAGCAATCCTCGAATTTTCTGGTGTGTAAAAATCGGTAAAAAAGACAACCCACACACACAATGGAAAAATTTTCATCTTCACATACAGAGATAAGTGGAAATTAAGAATGGCAACTGAGGAATGTCTGCTCCTACAACACTACTGAGGAGCCATGTACTGTCTTTTAGCTAAGTTCATTTTTCAAGAGAATATTATTTAAAATGGTTAAAATAATTTTACTTTATTATAAACAGGAACTTTGAATACCTACATTGCTGCTGCTAGAAGATACTTTGCAAGAAGCAAGAAAGGTAGGTAATATGCAAAAATGCTTGTCTACCTATCTTTGATCTTGCTCCTGGCAGATTCCCAAAGTTTATCCACAGCTTTCCAGTTTACATCTACTGAAAAAAAAAGTAACACCCAAACTTTTGTGAAGAAAGATAAGCATTAAAGAAAAAATAAATTACGTGCCCATTTCAAAGCACCTTCTAGGCATGGCTAAGGTATACCACATCTGATTATTAGCTATTTATAGGGTGACAGGTATGTATCCAGCCTTAATGCATTGGGTCTAATGCCTACTGTTGTCATCATTGGCTTTAACAGAGATTGTGATAGTTTTCATTTCTCATGTCAATGAGGTTCTCTTCAGGAGAGGTTGTTTCTACAGGTATTCTGCACATGCTCTCACAAACCACTTTGAACATCCCCTTTATTATGTCCATAGTTCTGCAAGTGTCTTCCATAACCAACTCTACCCTGCGGCTCAGAAGTACACTCAACTCTTCTTAAACTGATAAATAGCCAATAAACACTAGAAGTTGTTGTTACAAGTCTGTGAAAGTATATCTCTAAACTCCATTTGGTTGTTTTGCTCTCTCAAAATTATATAGTTTTTCTGGCAGAATCCTGTGTATCAACAGAGGCTATTTCTACACTGCATTTTTTCAATGCTTGTTTCAGTCTGAGTTACATTGCCACTACACGCTTTGAGAAACTGTGCTCTAGTGCAGGTTTATAGCTTACTTAGGTTAGCAACAGTCCTTATCATATGTCTGTCTGTATGCACCGTGTAAACAAAATGAGTGTATTATGCCTAGCTCAGTTACCATAATCTAGACTATTGTAAATCAAATATCACATATTTTATATATGAACAGAGGATACAAAAACTAATTAGAACTGCATAATCTCTTTTTTCAAATTTTAATTGTTGACCACAGGACAGCAAAGTGATGTCACCATCAAAACATTTCTAGAATAGTCCTGCAGTCAGTTGACAGACAATATGGACTCTGAATCAGGGGCAGAAGTGCAGCTGTGCTACAGATGTCCTCTAGATTGCAAACCTGAAAACGTAAAGCTATGCAGAAGTGCTAACGTGCCTTGAGTGCACTTTGCCACTGAAACATCCAGTCAGTGCAGAATGTTTCTTATTTATCATTGTTCTTTAATATAAAATTCTGCCATAATCTTTTTTAAAAGCAAATGTAAAATAGGTAATTATTTTTGAACCACAGCTACCATGTCTTTAGTATTTACCCCATTCTGATTGAATGACACTCCTGTTCTCTTGCACATCTCTGGTTAGAACTTTATAGGGTTTAACATAACATTGCTTTTGCCGTTTTTCATTTTTTTATTACTACTCATCTATAAAATGCATTTCTCTTTCCAGAGCAACAGTGTAATTTGACATATATAAAATCTTAGTCACATGTTTTTCATTTACTTAAAAAATAGAGAAAAATAAAAATTGTTTTGTGAGATTTCAAACAAAAGTAGTTTTGTAGGACCACTGTTTTCATTTCCAAATCCAAAAATGTTTTTTTGGTGTGGATTCAGTGACTGCTTCACAAAGAAGCATCTCTCAAACATCTGGCTAGCCTTTCTAGTTGCATTCATTTCTGATCTGGAAAGCAAAAATCTTTCATAGTTAGGCAATTCTTAGTAAAATTTATTTTCTAGAAGTACAGAGCTCTTCAGTTATACACAATGCAGTCCCACCAAGGTTGAGATAAAATCTAACCAGATCACAGTAGAATTATTTTACCAGTCTAACTCAAAGCAACTAGGATTTATATCCATAAATAATCCAGAGATTATTGACTGTCTCAGGCATGTTGAAGAATTTCTTCTTTACATCTAATTCTACCCTCCTTAAGTTTAAAGTCATTACACCTGTCCCATCACCAAGGCCATTGTAAAAAGTCCCCCTCCAGCTTTCCTGTAGGCCCTTCAGGTACTGGAAGCCTCTCCCCATAGCCTTCTTCAGGGTCAACAACCACAATTCTCTCAGCCTGTTCTCACCACAGAGGTGCTCCAGCCCTCTGATCATCTTCATAGACCTCCTCTGGCCTCACTCCAACTGTCTGATATCCTTCTTCTGTTGGAGGCCCCAGAGCTGGAAACAGTACTCCAGGTTGGGGTTTCACGAAAGCAAACTAGAGAACGAGAATCACCCTCCTCAACCTGCTGGCCACGCTTCTCCTGATGCAGCCCAGGATACCGTTGACTTTCCAGGATGTAAGTGCCCATTTCCAGATGATGTTGAGTTTCTCATCAACCAACACCCCAAGTCCTTCTCCTCAGGGCTGCGCTCAATCTATTCTCCACCCAGCTTGTACTTGTGCTTGGGATTGCCCTAATCCATGTGCAGGACCTTGCACTTGGCCTTATTCAACTTCACGTGGTTGGCACAGGCCCACCTCTCCAGCCCATCAAGGCCCCTCTGGGTGGCATCCCTTCCCTCCAGCGTGTTGACCGCACCACACAGCTTGGTGGTGTTGGCAAATTTACTGAGGGTGCACTCAATCCCACTGTCCATGTCACCAACAAAGATGTTGAACATGATCCTGTTAGCCTCTTCAACTGGGAATAAATGCAGCGATACGACATTTCAGTGGTGGTATTAACAGTGTTAGGTTAATGGTTGGACCTGATGATCTTGAAGGTCTTTTCCAACCTAAAAGATCCTATGATTCTATGATTTTACTGAACCCTGCCTTATGATGTGTTTGTCTTTCCATCAAAAAGGCACTTCATACATACAGAAAAAAAGCGAAGGATATATGGAATCTCAGATACTACATGCTGTTTATGCAATACGTATTCTTTGGGGGATTTATACAATACTTATGAGAATTTAAATTCTGTCTATTATCATCTCAGTCAAAACAGATTTAATTTTTGTATGTATAAATACAATCCCATGGATTTTTCTTTATCTGCGAATGTCAAATTGTTTTCTTCTCCCTTCATCCTACCTATACTTTGTGCAAGTGATCTGCTTTTATACTCTCTCCATCAAGTTTCACCTTACCCAGGATTTATTAATCAGAAAAAGTACAAGCAATCAAATCAGGTCCAGCATGCTACTGCTGTCAAAAAATCACCCAGCTGTGTTTGAGTAATTGAAGAATAAATTTGATTTTGTGGTTTAAGTCCTTCCTTCAAAAAAATATGCAGTTGTTTAACATGTTTCTGTCAGCAAACCTTCTCAACTGACAATCTTTATGGAACAGCCATCTGTTTTTGAGGATTATAAATACTTTATCAAAATATTTATGACATGTTTCTCCTGAATGATGATATCTTCTCCTTTTCAGTAGATTAATGTCTTAGAGGTAACTGCAAAAGCTAACTATACAGCCAGAAAATAAACCTTAAGATTTATCTAATTCACCAGCACATGATATCAACAGTATCCTCAGTCCATTTTTTACTGTCATACGGGATATTAAACTAACATCAACACTTTCAGAGATGCTGTCATTTTATTAACAGACTTAAAGGTCATGTTAAATCAAAAGTAAGTAGAATTTAAAATCGTTAATTTGAGGTTGCATCTTCCCTCTTATCCCTCCTCCTGATTTAGCATCCATTTATCTATTTCTTGTCTCGACATTTTTCTGCCATTTCAAGAAGAATTAGAATTCAGATATTTTAGGCATGCCTCTTACAGATGTAGAGGTAGTTCAGACTTTGCAAAAACTTTTTTCTGTCCTGCAATTATCCATACAAATAAAACTATTATTATTTATCTTTTATATTTTCAGCCATGACCAGAAGCATTAGATCAATCAGGACCCATTTTGCTAAACACAAAGTAAAAAAAAAATTGTGGCTATAGGATTTTATAGGCTCAAAGGGATGACAGAATGTGTAAACAGATAAGTAGCAACAGGGCCTGAGAAAATATGATGAAGGAAGAAGGATGATTCTGTGTTAAACAACTGCATGCGCAGTTTGAATCTGTTAATAGATCAGGAGAAGTAATATTAGACTGCCATCCATCCCCTGTCAGGTGGATAATTTTTGTAGGAGAATTTTGAAGGTGAGGTTAGCCATCACATTTTTTTAAAGCAAGTCTTAGGTTAACTTTGTTAAAAGGCTTTACTTGCTTCCAGCTGCTTTGTACCACAGTGACTTTGATTTTGTCCTCTTGTGTAATATATATTTCAAGAGATGCACATATTTGGTAGAAAAGACTTTTTTACTTGTGACTAGAAGGCATATAAAAATAATGCTATCAAAGACTGCCGAGCTACTCCATCTTTCAGAAATATGTTTTTCACTGTTATTTCTAACTGACCACTATTGCCTAATTTATTTCATTTTCTTTTTATCTTTTTCCTCTCAGCCCTTTCAGTACGGAACAGTGAAGCCTTTTGCAGTGATGGCCTCTTACATGCATTTATTATTCTGTATATAGATGCAAATAAAATGGTACTGAAACTGATAGTATTACTTTTTCTTTCTAATCCTTTTAGATTTAGAGGATAGATTTTTGTCATCATTATGTGCTCAGCAAACACTATCATTGTATTTTAGAGAGATTGCCTTATGAACATGCAGGTTTATTGAAAGAATATAAATTCCATTCCATAGCCTCCCTGACACTAGTCATTTTTGTACTCTGTTAACAGATATGACCCAATCCTGTGAACAGGAGACCAATATGACTCACATTACTTACACGAAGAAAACTTGGTGTATACAGAAATATTTGAGAACAAAGATATATGAATTAAAATTTTGAAAAGAATGTGTTGGGAGAACCACAGAGGAAAAACTTTATTGTTATGCATATGGTACTAATTGTCTCCCAGGAATCTTGATGTCACTATGGGATTTCAGTAATTTCTTTAACCACAGCTCTGACCTACAGCCAATGGGCAGAAATTCCAGCTATTTATGAATAACCCTCAGAAGCACCTAGGGTTACCTCTTACTAATCCTTATTCTAAAGTGCTGGGGAAGGTGAGGAGAAATTTCTTTGCAGAGATCTTATATTGAAAACAACTGTACAATGGATGCAGCCCTGCTGACAAACAGGCATGCCTGAAGAAGAACAGAAGTACCCAGTATTTCTTCTTTAATCTTGCTTATGAGATTCAGATTCTGACTGAACACCTTCTTCTTGCACTCACAGGCAGTGTTCCAGAGAGATGGAGATTTGCCAGTGTTCCTTAGATGTACCTAGGTTTGAATTCATGTATCCATGGGTTATTCGAACAATGTTTCTGAAACTGAGACAGCTTGCCTATCACACATCGCTTCCTAAATTCTGAGTTTAGATCCAAACAACTCTAGATCCAAAATATCTGTGATCGAAATCTAGTAAACAGAAATGTTTCTTTTGTGAGACTAAGTAACATGCCTGTAAACACACGAAGCATCAAGAAGTGAATTTTAAACTGTCATATTTTTCATAGTCCTTGCAAATGAATTGGACAAGAAGTTGAGCACCATTAACAGGCAAAGTTTACAGTTTTTGTCATACGAGGAGAAGTGAGCCAGAGATAAATTTGTCCCTTTTTGTTTCACTCCAGCCATGATGACTGATTGCTGTTATAGGAAAACAAGATTAATGTCAGGGAAAAAAAAATTACTTAACACAGGAAATTCTTGGAAAGGTTACAGCAGATATGTATTTCAAGAAATCTATCATATTTTAGCTCAGGCTACTATATGCAATTGATGGAGTTTCTGTATTATATCACTCCTAAGAGAATGGCTGTAACTTTGTGAAACAAATATGTTTGTACCAATACATATTACTAATTTTGAACTGTGCCTATACTTTGCATGTGTCTAGTTTCCAATCCAGGTAAGTACTAGCAAGATTGCAAGTTCCCAGGTAACAGGCAATGGACAAGAGGCAATGGAGACCAGAGCGGACTAAAGGTATATCATTTTCTTGTAATTGACACCAGATAAGTTAGAATTAGATTCGCAGAGTTTAAGCTAGCTCTTGATATTTGTATTACAACTAAGATCTAAAATTAGAGTTTAGGGAGAGTTTGGAATTGGGCATAACCACATGACAGAGCAAATGAGAAACCAAATAATTAGCAAAGGGTTTAACACTACTGCATTCAACTTCAATTCAAATCTTATGTTGGACCCACCTTTGTGCTGGGATGTTCAGGTGTTATTCTAAATGTAGAATTCTAAACAAAATACATCTGATCTTTGACAGAAATAATGTTAAATAAGCAACAACAACAAAGAGAAGAAAGAAAACTACAATTAACATGCAGTGTTCTGAAAAACTGAACTGAAGATCACAGGAGATTATATATTTTCTAAGTCTAGAAAGTGATTGTGCATGAAAAAAGAGGAAAATGCTGTAATGGGTTATGGTAACAGTAACATCACTCCCAAAACAAGATAATTACACTCTTCCATGCAATACTGAGTAGGTCTCATCTGAAATATTACAGTGAGCTTTGGGCTTTCCATTTCAAAAACTTTATCAATAAAATGGTGTAATTATTTGGAGGAGATAAACAGGATTAAGATTTGATAAACGTAATCCACAAAGAAAGAGTAGACAGAAATAAGACTAGTACAAACAAGGAAAAGGAAAGATGAGCTGACAGGAAATTAGTGTCCAGAACTATCAACAAAGCATAAATTACGTTATGAGAAAGATAAATATTATCATGGGTGAAACATGACAGAATAAGAAACCGAGAATTTATTTCCTGCACCACTGAAATGGAGATTTATGCACAGAACTATAAAAGAACACATTATGCAGCCCCACTAGGACTTGTATTTTTCCTTTGTCCTTCATTGTATTGTAATGTGGCAATGCCAGACTTGCTGGGGGAGGGAGTTTCTATAACCTAACAAATCACTTTCTATTCTCACATCGCAAAGTTGCTCACAGTGGAGTCCCAAAGAGCTCCTAAATGCTGAAACACTTGGTGGTGTTTTGAGAAGGTCTAAAATGACAAAATTGTTCGTGATCTTTTACCAAAAGGGTCACAAGGTCAAAAATAACTTTTTACAATAATAACAATGGCAGAAAAAGAGACAAGATACAGAGGATTTTAAAACACTCATCTAACCTTAAATGGCTAAAATGGATCTCTGAGGACAAGATTAAATTATATGTTTTTTCTTACTGTTAGGTTCAACAGAATAAAGAATTATAAAACCCAGTCTGACTAAAAGATACAGCTCTTAAGTGGTCAAGACGTTTAATGCAAAACTTTAGTTAAATCTGTCCTGACAAAAGTAATATGTTGATAGGATATTAATTTAAATTGTAACAATTGTAATCCAGACTGACCTCTCAAGTCTAACTGTTCATATGGGAGATGGTTGCCCGGTTAAGTAGTCCCTAGATACAGGTATTTGAAAAGAAATGTTCAGAATCTAATCCAGAATCACTGACCAAATTAGACAGACATACCTGAAACAGCTTCGTATAATTTCATTTTCTAAAGCAAATACATTTAGAAGTTACCAAAAAGCAAGAGTAGTCAATTATTTTAGCCTAAAAGTCAGAAAAGATTAAGTAATATGTAAGGAACTTTAAAAAATACTATGTATCATGGCAACACTTTAGTATAATCTATAATACAATTACAGGATTCCAAAGATTAAGAAAAATGTCTAAATGACTGCATGTAACAGGTTGAGAAAGATATTACTCATATATTTATTCATATAAATATTTATGCATTTTCTCAACAACCAGTGAGTATGTAGTGCTGCTGACTGACTCAAGCCTTCCATGTTTTCCAGCACCATGAAAGTAGAAAACAGAAGTCAAGAAGATGGAGAAAAGAAATGCGCAAGCTCTGAGAACACCAAAGCTTTAAGACAGGAGTAGAAGCTTATGCAGAACTCAAAATTAAATAAATAAAATTAAATCATTAACCTTTCCAGTTTCCTTTTCCATTTGAGAGAATGTTTCATACTCTCCCTATCTGCAATCTGTATTTTTTAGATTAGAAGTAAACATTCTTCATGATTTTTATATAAGAAATTTTTAATTATAATGTCATTATTTGTAATCAGCCATACAGTAAAAAAAAGAGAAAGGCATTGGACATTTTTTTTTTTAAGCAATTAGTATTTTGGCTTTAAAGTCAGAGGAGGGAAAAAAAAACCCTCAACTATTCTTTATTACAAAATCAGCTGACATAAAGAAAAAAAAGCTGATGTCCCTCTCTGTTGTGATAGCAGCAAAGAATAATCTGAAGAGATAACTATTGCACTACATTTCCAGCTAGATTTCACAGAACAGCAAGGAACACATAGATTTTTAATATAAAAATGAAAGTAGTATATATACCACTTGGCCTACCTGAGATTTGAAACAAATGATTACTATACAGTTGTTAACAGTCAAAAGAACAAAATAATATATACCCAGGGGGTTGAGTTTTGTCAAAAGGGGAGATAAAAGATGAAAGTATACCAGGTAAGGGAGTACAGGCTATTACTGGAAGAATTTTGTTACTATCTTTCTGAAATCCAATTCCTCCTTATGTAGAAAGGAAAGACAAAAAGGAACCAATTCAGCAGTGGTTTTGAAAGTCTGAATTTTAACATGAGCAATGTAGAGAAAGAAGGCGATACATCTCTAGAGAAACATACATACAAAGTAGTAAAACAGGATAGTAGCTATTCACAGTAGTAAAATTTTCTCAGAGGGAATAAGAACAGAGGACGGATACTGAGGAATTGTGTAAAGTGGTGGGAAAGAAGGGAAAAATTGCAATAAATTTACTGTTATTACTTTCTTCTTCAATTTGTATCTATATTTTTACTTAAGTTTGTAATCTGTTTCAGGCAGGAAGATCAGGACGTGTTATACAAAATTTATTTTTATCAAATCTTACATCAGGTTATTAGAATCATGTAATGGTAGTATGCAGGCTGGAAGTAGTATCAAGTGAACAGTCAATATTCACACCCAGAGCAACTCTACAGAGCACGGGCAGTAACACAGAGAGAGTATGGACTGTCTGGGATTCTTCTGCCTCCTTGCCTGGATGTCATTCCTAGTTAGTAATACTGATCTCTGATTTTTTCATTGACTCCAAGCAATACAGCTTGCCAGCTCACGTGTTGATATGTCCACTCTCTTCCATTCCTACTCTGGATGTGTTTACTTCTGCTATCAAAGATCCAAACTGTTCTTCATTTATTCCTACTCAAATACTTCTGCCCTTTCACTTGGAGCTAGACAACCATACTGATGTATAATTTTAGAATTACTTCTAAGCCGTGGAAAGCAACGGTGTACAATGAACTGTGAAAGTACAATCAATGAGATATCACATGTTTTATAATTTGTCCCCTTCGGTCATTAAAAAGGCAACTGTGAGATACACTTTCCTCTGCATCACACTGCAGGTACGCTGTCATGGTTTAGGCCCAGCTGGCCAATAGGCACCACGTGGCTGCTCACTCACTCCTCTCCCTGTGGGATGGGAAGGAGAAATTATAAGGAAAGGCTCATGGGTTGAGATGAGGACAGGGATTATGGCCACAGGCAAACCAGACTCGTCTTGGAGAAAAGATCAATTTAAGTAAATGCCAATGAAATCAGAGTAGGACAATGAGAAATAAACGCAAATCTTAAAACCAGTAATTCGTAGTTAATTACTATGTAACAGCTCAAATGACACCTTTTCTATAATTCTAACAGATTACTTACATTCTGTTATCATGTCTGTAAGCCTTTGAACATTATTTCCTCAATGAGAAAAAGGCTATGTAATTACTAGAGTCAAACTATGACATCTTCTCTCACAGTAGAGGGTCCCATGCCTCTATATATAACACTTTTAGATGTTAAAAAAATTTCCATCGTGTTTATTCATACATAATCATTGCTCTCTGTTGAATCACAATGTCTTTTCTACAGCTGACAATACTGTATTCTCCTTTTACTCTCCACATTTTTCTCTTTTGAAAAAGGATCATTTTATGGCAATAAATGCTAATTACTGAGACCATGGATCTGTGTAATTCTATTAAATATTTTACTTCCAAAGATCTCAAAAGCTGTTCTAAAGGAAGGAGCTGGTTTATTGCTTCCACAGCATGAAACTAAAGGGTGATTCTAACACGCAGTTCTTACATACAGCTGTGTGTATGTGAGGGCGTCTGTACGTTTCAAGTGCAAAAACACAGGCATCCATGTACACAACCATGAAAGAGATCCAAAGTGAAGTTTTACATTTTAAAAAGAAAAAATTAGATTTTAGAGAGTGTATCTCTGTTACAGCCATCTTATCCATAACATTTTTTCCACACCTATTCAGAGAACTGTTTAAAAATAAGCTCAAAGGTGTTAAATATAAATTAGGGCCAAAGAGCAACCACAGAAGTCACATTACTGCTTGTATTCTGCAAACTTCTTCAATCACAGCGAGAATTGTTCTCATTTGCAAGTGTTTCTCAGGGGAGCTAGGTTCACTGAAGTCACGCACAATAGTATTGCTGCCTACAAAGGAATCAAAGAGTGACCTGAGCTTCCAGGATAAAGTATCCTAAAGATAGCATGTCACAGAATATTACTGCTTGCAGTATGGCAAAGTGTTACTCATCATAGCTGCTTTTCTTGGCCAACTGATTCTCTCAGAAGTATTATAGCACATAAAGCAAGCTGATTGTTAAACTATCCTTCCTTTTCTCTTCCTGTTGTCTTCCTGGCTAATCATATGAACAGAGAGTGAACAGCTGTCATGTTGAAAAGAATGAATATTTGTGTCATTCTTATTTAACGTTCAGAATATTTCTCGTATTTTGACTGACAATGTAGAATAGAACAAAATAAAGCAAAATTATATTTTGCACAATTGAGGTAGAATATCTATTTTTAATTAATTTCTACCCTCTAAGAAGTTTGAAGTTTAGGAATATATTAGATTACATGAAAACCATATTCCTTTCATGGAGTTCATTAGACCAATTTATCTTTAGCTTTTTCTGTTCTTTAGTATCACACTCAATGAAGTTTTCACTATTACAGACATCACTTCATTCTTTAGCAGTTTTCACAAATAAGTGATGTTCTTCCATTAAAAGACCTCCCTTCTGTAATTCAGAGTAAATTTGTTCAATGTCTCCTTACATTTTCCCTCCTCTTACTGCTATTTTCATTCCCTAACGTATTACACCGAATACTGAAGAATTCAATGGCAGTTGCACAGCTCAAATGCTCACAGACATTTCTCAGATTTTCTTCTGTAAGTCGTGCTTATAATTGGTAAATATCAGTCATCATTCAAGCTTCTTTTTATTTTTTTAAGAGACTATTTCATTTATAGTTATTTGTTACTGGCAAATGGTTCATAACAAGATTATGGAAACAGTGAAAAAGACATAAAAGGAGTGGTGTTGGAGGACTCTTCTCCTGAAATTCCACCTTCACTCTTCACCATCAGACAGTAAATTGGGGCAGCAAGCCAAGTGTTTTCACTCCGAACATTCACTTCCATATACAGTATGAAAGGAGGCAACTGATAATGGGACATTTGAAAAGATAAAGCGAACTTAGTGTTCAATACACATCAATTACCATAGGAAAAATCATGAAGAGAATATGTAAGCTGTGCCTCTAAATTTCCTTTAGAATGTGATGGAATTATTTAAAAAATATTAAAATTAACAGCATTGTAGAAATGTTAAAATATTGCACTGCCACAATTTCAAAATCTGTACATTTGCCGATCAGGCTCTTCACTGCACAGCTATATTGAGCCAAATCTTCATCTCGTAACTAGTATCACAGGAAGACCTAGTTATTTTTTGAGCAGTTATTTGTAGTCTCCAGACTACTAGGAAAACAGCACGGTATGATTATGATATCTAGAGATTCCTGAACGTTTGCTTTCCTGCGCTTGGAATTCATGGTTTCATTGGAAGTGTCAGTGAGTAGCAAAGCACAGCAATACATGTCTGTGGAAAAAAAAGGCATTGGGGAAGGAAATACAGGAATTATCTTTATCCTGCAGCAATTTCACTTTTTTACTGTTTATAACATGAATTGCAAAAGAACAGAAATCAGCATTCTTGAAAACTACATGTGCTATGGACAGTTTGGAAAATGCCTTTGGCTCCCAAAATATGAGATCTAAACTTTATAGACTTAAAAATATTTTTTAAAACACACAAGGAAATGGACACTAAAAAGAACATGTTCCACTGTGCTCTCTCTGAGATGACCTCATGGGTCATTGTGTCAAAAAGACTGTTTGAATGACTACACTCAGCATCGACTTCTTTTGATTATATTGTGTTATTTATTCTCCTGAGGCAGAGAATGTAGCTATTCTAAAGTGAAGGATGGTACAATCAACTCATGGCACTTCTTATTCTCTCAAAGAAATACCAAGAGATATTGAGAAAATAAACATATTTTTTATCTTTAAACACACACAAAAGAAAATACTTAAAAAAATCTTTTGTACAGTACTTTTCCTTTCTCTTTCACCTACATAAAAAGCAGGTAGTTACAATATCAAGGCTGTGGCTGTCAAATCTGCACACAGAATTCTCACTCTCACTCAAAAAGGTTATGATCAAATGACCCTCCAAGTTAGTTAATTTGTCTGGGCAAGATCTGTAGCTAGGAGGGCTGAGTTCTTTGATGCAAAAGGTGCATCTACATGTGTGCATTTGCTTTGTATAAAGGTTATTTATTATTTATCTGTCCAAGATTGACAAAAGACCATAGAGAAGACCAGGAGTCTACCGTGCTGTCCCCAAAACACGCAAATAATGACAGCCAGTTACTTCTTCAAAAGCTTCTGATCTAAATAAAAAGTTATACAAGACAGAGAAGTGATAATGACGATGTAAGACACTTAGCAGGACAGACAGGAATAGTCCCAGGTTCTCTCAAACTGGTCCCTGAGTCTGTGCATAGTAACTCTTAGAGCTACAGGTTACTTGGAGCACTGTTTGGTACAGAATATATTGCTTTCCTCATAAACGTTGTCACATATGGCAAACACACAGTGATGTTATGTACTACCTGCTTTCCAGCTGTATTCAACCTGTATTATTTGTCACATTTTCTTCAGTCACTGTTACAAATAATGATTGTTGGGAGTGTTGAAGCACTATCCTAGATACCTACAGTATTCAAATTCCTGTCAGCTAAAGCATTTAGCTACACACAAATTAACAGCTGTTACGTTTTTCATTTGAGTTTTTCCAATAAAAAACCAGCTGATTATGTGTTTATTAAAGCACACAAGGTTGAGCTTTTTCTGGTAGAAAATATAAGAACCAGTGTAGCAGTAAGTGAATCAAGTTTAAACACATTTAGATCACAATTCAAAGCATTGCTCAACGTGTGATCAGATCTGTAGTTGCTGTCACATTTTTCACCTTACACTTTTGCTGCTGCAAAAAAAAGCCTGTTGTCACGATTCTAAAAGAATAGACCTTTCCCTGATACTGACATTTACTGCTATGGTCCATCTTTAAGCAGATTTATGTTCTGGATTACTTCCTTTAAGTCTTACATACACCTAGATTACTAGAGGAATAATCCAAATTCTTCCCTCAGCAGCAGTGCAGCTCTTCTTCCAGTGAAATCAAAAAAAGATTCTTATTATTGTCAGTAGAAGGAAAAATAAATCCCTCACTTTGGAATGCTAGGGAAGCTGGGGAGAGTGAACAGACATCACAGTGAGCCAGCTGGACTCATCTTCTCCTGCCTGTCTCAACAAGGCTGGTATGGGCATAATACTACTTACTGCATTTTATTACCAAAAAAAAAAAAAAAGAAAAAAAAAAAGAGGAAGTTTCACATTCACATATTAATTAGATTTTCCAGATACAGAATTTAAAAGTTACAGCTATAACTTTGCACTATATACCGGGAATTTCTCCATAGTGTATTTTGTCATTGACTAGTGCCTTTGACAGTTTCCACTCACAGTGTTTTCTTGGCTTTTAGTTACCAGGTGATAATGGGTCTAAATCGGAAACTTAGAAAATAATTGGGAGGGTCATTTGTTTCATTGAGAAGGAGAGAAATAGAGTTACTAGTAAAATGAACAGCTGGTGAGTTGCTATGTTGTTATGGAAAAACAAAACAAAACAAAAAAGAAAACAACAACAACAACAAAACACCCAAAAAAACCCCCAAACAAACAAACAAAAAAAAAGACCAATTTTGGTTGTCATTGATCTTCGTGATATCACCCAGAGGGCTAGAAGAAACTCTTCTATGCAGTTCCTCTCCCTAACTGTGACACAGTAAGGAAATTCAGCTGAGGATAGATCATACTCAATTTTCTTGGTTTCATGAATTAAGATTTGACTGAAATACAAATATGTGGAGGGATCAGCTAGTACGAATATAACCGTTACATTTTTTTCTCTAGCCCTGTCCTTTCTGCTAGATTTTAAATCTTTCTTTTCCAATAGAAGAACAAACACCTTTCAAGACAGGAAATAACTGCTCAGGCTGCTATTGCTGAGTGCAGATCCTTTGGCTGCTTAGAATATTCGCTGTATGGAAAGGTGATGTTTTATATGCAAACCAGTAATGAAGTAAGCCCAGAGCAGAGATGATGAGAATTTGTAAGGAGACGCTTCCAGCTTTGCTTCTGGAAGCATATTAGATCCTCGCACACATCGCTATTAAGGTTACTCTTTCGTCTTGCTCCTATCCCATAGTTCTCGTTTTTCACACCACGATTGACACTTTGGACAGGAAAATTATCAGTCCATTATCTGTGTTCTGTGAACCATAGTTTTGTTTAGGAACTATTTAGGCTGATAAATTAGCTTATTCCCTGAGTAAAGCAGGTCAAATCTTTGTTTTCTGAGAAATCAGTCCGACATTGTACCTACTGGAGTAATTTAGAGAGTAGTTTAAATATGACGGTGGTTTGGATTTCTTTTTTTCAATCTTTTTTGATCATACTCAAAGAAGGAAAGAAACTTGGCATATTGTTGGTTACTTCCTTAACTCATGGTTTTGTTTTTCTAAAGCAAGCCATTTCCTCCACCTTTCAGTTAGAGTCTTTATATGTGGTATATCTATTTCTTCCTTAGTTCTATCAAGAAATACACCAAGTCACGTATACTGATGCAAATAGGAGTTTTTAGTGAAAATGTTGATGTAATATTTATTTATATTTTTAAGAAAAAGACAAGAAACTTTATAACAGCTAATGCATACTTACCCCTAAACAAATGAGGCTGTATCAACAGGAAATACAGAGAAAATGGAAAAAAATAAGAAAATGGCAAATAAATAGGAAAGAGCAACAATACTGTGCTGAAGAAACAGGAGGCCAAGGCAATGCAAGCACTGAAGATAGAACCTAAAATAATTTCCCAGTATAAAATGCAGTTGGATTAAGAAAGACTCTGCTAAGAAAAAAACAGATGGAATACTTCACAGAGGCTGCCAGGTCTGGGCTTCCCATCATGCTTTAAAAAAATGAAAAAAGAAAGATGCACAATTTCAATTCTGCTAAATGGAAAGTCAGAAATAAATGGTTATGATTGTCTGGAAATCTCTTCTATGTGTGAAAGTGATTTAATTTGTTCTATAAACTCCTGTTTTGACCTACTTAATACAGGAGAAAAAAGAAGAAAAAAATAAGGGAAGTATTTAGCCTAAGCCACAGTATTCATCCTGAGAGGTACCAACTGCTTGATACAGAAACTTCAAGATAATGGACTTCCTGAAATAGACTAAAATAAATTCAACAAAAGTATAATAACTAGGGCTGCCTATGCACTTGTGTTCTGGAAGACCCAGATATTAAAAGTTGCCTGAATTGCATTATAGTGAAGCTATACAATAAGCTATAACAATATAAAGATTGTTGCTACAATCTTTGTTTTATCAACATAAGCATCCATAGGAAAAAAGAAATCAGGTAATCTGATCTCTTATTATCCAACTATAAATTATTTTTACCGCAGAATTGTATCCATGGTTTCGTATATGACCAAAAATGTTACTGTGATGTTTAATCACAACAACAAAACATCTATTTGTAAATTGCTGAGGTTAAATTCCACTCTCCTACACCACACAACTTAGCAGTTTTAAGGAATACAGACAGACAAACTCCAAATAAAGGTTTTGAAATAAACCTATCTTGTATAACAGAATTAACTGAGAGGCTGGGGGAAAGAACTTATGACAGGAGATTAAAACAGACATATGGTGATGACCTTTGTTAACAAATTCAACTACTCAGATATTTTAGAGCACTCTGCATTTTCTAAAATGAATGCCAACAGTGTTTTTGATATTTTCTAAAATTACTTTTTATATAAATAACTTAGTGCTGATTATAGTGTTCATTTTGTTTATATATTGACCATACTCCCCCTCTATATACATTTCTGACAAATCTCCTTGACAGTGTAAGGCTAGATCCAAATAATACACAGTATCTTGACCTTAAGCACCTATTTCAACTATTATGAAAAAAAGAATTAAAATAATATGCCAGTAAAAAATGCTATTAAAACTTTATTTCATGCAGAGTTTTTCTTCTCTCTGGCTCAAATAAACAAGCAATTAAAAAGCTTAGGTTTTTGCTACATTTCGGTTTGTCATGATAAATCAGTCACATTTTTTTCCCCTATAAAAATTGTTTGTTTCCTAAACCTTAGCATTCTGCCTGCTCTGTCATTTCAGTGACATCAAAAGTAAGGTATTTTCCTTACTTCATTTGTGCTTCACTTGGTGAAAACCATTGGTTCATGTAGATAAAGGAAATTAACAAGTCTGTAAGAATAATCTGGACATATTCCTGATACTTATGTTTATAAAATCCAACTCTGGGAAAATAACCAGACCTAACATTCAAAAGAGTTAGGCTACAGAGTACTAATATTTACCTAGCCTGCAGGTTTTCATCTTTGCTATGAGAATATCTTGAAAATATAAGCAAATCTCATGCACCTGAGAATAAATGTAGGTCAAGTGACTACCTTGCTTAAGTTAACGTCAGTCCTTAATTTAAAGCTTTTCTGGCAAGCCTGTATATTACATATATCTAATTACATATGTATAACAGAGACTATTTAAAGACATCAGTACATCTGGAGTTCTGCAGAAGCAACTGAAACGACTTCAGTCTATATGTGGAAAATCTGGAACAGAGCTGAAGGTAGAAATTGTGTTCCATTATAAGCCAGAAGCATTTTACTCTTCATTTAAACAACCATACTTTTAGAAAGGATAGAAATGTGATCTGGCTTTGCTACTGCCCTTCACAGTGCTGTTTCTTCAAAAATTACATAGAGAGGGCTGCATTTTAATAATCTGCAAGCTTTATGACCTACACATGAAGTGCATCCATGTTCACTGCTTCCTGCCAAAGGTTTCATAACAGCATGCTGGAGTATTTCATTGTGTGCAGTGCAGAATTTATAAGGCTTCGTTATTTTCATAAAATACATTATAAAATATTTACCACTGTATTATGAAGACTATCATAAATAGTTAAAATCATAGTTCAGTTGTCAAGATTAATTGAATAAACCATATTTTGTGATGTATCATCCTGCAGTGATGCACCACAATTTTCTTTCTGTTCCAGTTATTCACTAATGTGGCAAAACTGAAATTTTCTCAAGTCTACACTTTGAATTAGAGACCTTCAAGTATACACAGAAAGAAACAACGAATTAAGTCTCTGTTGTGTTACTGTAATTTACATTTCAACTTCCTGGAAGTCTTCTTAAGACAGAAGTTGTGGTTCTTCAAAAGACATACTTTTTTACAGATAATTTAATTTTAAAATGAACACAACTCAAGTGCCTCCAGACTCTGAGAAGACACTGGCTTCTGCTGGATGTGTGACTTGAAATGTAAAGGTTATTTCTTTGTCTTAAGCCATAAATCCAGAACAAAGGAAATCCACATTTTGTAAACCATAAACAATAGAAATAGAGCTAACTAGAGTTGTCCATTAAATTTTACAGAAAAGTGAATTCTCCTCTATCTTTGACAAAATCAGAACTTGTCTACCAAGAAAGAAAATTGGGCAATAACTTCACTCTGATTTCAAATTGAACTCAATAATACTTTTATGTAGACAGCAAAAGGTACTATTATCAACCTTATTTTCCATGCTAGGTCTTCTCTAAAAGCTGAGGCTGTGTATCTGCATCTTAGATAAGGATATCTTCAAGTACAGCCTGTGATGTTTTAAAATAAGATGTGTGAGAACTCTCACAATAAAAGATATTCTACAGCATCTGTTGTGAAATGCTCAGAAGAAATGCCTGAATACACACTTCCACATCTAAGCACTATCAAAATTCTGAAAGCCTCTGATGGTGTTCTTCAAATGCTAAAACAAAAAGTCAAAATGTACCTGGTACAATGATTTGAGAAATTCTTCGGCAACTTCTATTTTTCCAATTCCTCTCATTTGAGGTATTCAAGGTCCCTTTGAAACTTAAAGTCAATCAAACTTCCCGACTCCAGGTCTAATTTTAATACCATCTCTGATACCACTATAAACCTAGACAGTGTATCAGCCTTGAGTAACAGTGGTTATCTAGTGTTTGAGGTTTAAAATTCTTGATCAAAGCTAAATATACTGGCTGCCTATACAGTGCACTGATACAAAAGCTGAGAACTGCAGACACAGTCAGCACACTAACCAGGCACTCATCCACACAAATCACTAGCGTATGCTGAGAAGTGTGTGTTGGCTGGGCTGAAAGAAGAGTTGCATAACGTCTCAAAAGTATGTAGTGTTTGATAACACAAACCCATGTAAACTAGAGTAGGACAGCAGAAACAATTACCAGACTAAGCTGCTTGTTTCTCTTCTGGAGGCTTTGGTCCACACAAGGAGGTATCTGAACGTCTTGTGAAGTAGTTTCTGGTTTGGCCATTCACAGATTATTGAATCACAGTAGAATGTTGTAAACTATGGGTTAATTTAATAAACCAGTTGGAGTGGTTCAGAGCTGCTTCATAAGCCATTTAGACAAAAGTTGCTTGGATGGATAGATATTACATAAGACTCTGGTCTTATTATTTTATTATTATGAGATTTTAAGTCCCCTTTGAGCAACTGCAGCTTCAACTATATTCCTGCTCTTCAGTATTTCCATGTTTAATTTTTTAGTCACTTCTACTCTAGTTCTAAATACATCCCCTTCTGTGAATTTATAACCTAGAAATGTAACTCTCTGAGAATTGTTTAGCAAGCTTCATGAGAAATCATCACAAAAGGGTAGTTGAACAAGAACAGGAGGTAATTTCAGGTATATGACTTTAATAGTCCTATGGAGATTATCTGCAGTACCCTATCTGAAAGTTTGAGAGAAGTATTCTCTCACTGGGATTCAGAACTATGAGGACTTTTAATAATAAAATGTCTAAGTTCGATCTCAAACAAATATATCTGAGGAAGGAAAGGAAGAAGAATTGCCGGCTTCTTAACCACATCCCAACAATTCGTGCAACTATATTGTCAAAAGTAAGCAGGGAAGTTATGTGAGCTGCCGCAAGTACCACATGGCAACCTTCCTGCTCACAAATCTTCATGGTTGAAGGCTGATGTTATTACTGATACATTTCTTTAAGTAAATGTGAGTCATGCTTCTGACGAATGATGGGTATGCTGGGAGACAATCTTCTCACCTTATCCCTTATTCTAACCACAGGGTTAGTTTGTCACTATCCCAACACACAATGTAAGAGGAACAAGGATTTCAAGGTCACTGTAGATCTTGAAAGATCGGGTTGGGAGGCAGAAACTGACTTCAGGTATCACTGAACGTGCATATTCACTTCAAGGTGTTTAGAAGAAAGAAGTCATTATTTCTCAAACCACAGATCAAAATATGAGTGTGTATTTATTTATTTATTTAGCTGGTTTTTTAAAGGCGCAGGGATAAAAGCCAGGCTCTGGGGACCTAACAGGAAGTGTTATCTGTGAACAGTCACATGAACAGGGAATTCAGCAAAGCTAACAGCAACTTCCAATATCTAATATGAAGTAGCTGGGATTTCAGTCCATCTACCAACTATTAACTACAGCCAGAGAGGACAGTATTCTGTGACGGATAAAGAAGGTCACTAAATTAATGTTACTTTTTTCTGAATGTACTGACAAAAAGGTACTGTATTTGTGTGATGTATTTACATCACAAACATGGCATCTCAGCCCTGATTATTTCATAGGTTTGCTATTTGAGATCAACAATTAACGTCATACTTGACAAAATGCTGAAAATTTCAAAAATATTATGCTAGATATAGGACAGACCACATGACCTAATATTCTTGCTTTCTCTCTGTACTGGTCATTCTGTATTCAGTGATTCCATCATACCATGGGCTTAGAAATACATGCCTTAAAGGCCTATGAAGAATGGTTTATCCTACTGCAAACTGTAAGGCATAGCCTAATGGCCATTTCTGGGTGCTAGTGATCTTGGCTTCTCTTATTCCACAACTGACTGGCCAGGTCATAAGCACTTTGAACTTTTGCAAGTCACTCCAGTGTTTCTACGCCTCAGTTACTTTATCACTTTCAGTAGAAAAAATGGGAATAAGAACACTAAACTTTGTAAATCAGTTAGAGCTCAGGTTTGAGCAGAGAAGGAAGGAAGCACATTCTTAAATTTCCAAGACCCAGTCCAGATTTTTTGCATTTTCAAGCATAAGGTGCCATAGGAAAACTTCATTTTTGTGAGCACAGAATGAATTAAATAGATGAAATGGTTTTGATTTATCCTGTAATGTATCTTTCATGTTTTTAAAATATGTATACTGTTTTTAAGTACTGGCTGTTCTTATTAAAACAAGCCAAATATTAGTTCTGCTTTGTTTAGGCAGGCATCAGATGACCTCAAGGAAACCCTTTAATCTGCCTCAATATGCCAACATATCACACATGGCGAGAGCAACATTTTAACACTGTATCTTAGACAACAGCTTTATTTAAAACTGATTTGGTTATCCCTGAATGGCATTGTTCTATGCTATGCTGAAATACTTCAATTTTCATTTTAATTATATTCTCATAGAGGTACAGCACCCTTCAAGCTCTATTTATAAAGGTTCTATAAGTGCTTTGCAAAACATTCTCAAAAAACCAGCAAACTACATAATATTTGTTAAAAAGTGAAAATGTATTCCAGGATTGTGTATAGATCAGTACGAAAAATCAAGCCAAGAAGGACTGTTCATGATTTGCAAAGAAAGTGACAACTGCTAGCTTAAATTAAGCAAGGATCTTCACAATGTACTGAATTAACTTCTCTGATCCTGATGAGTTACAGGGAAATAGGACTTTCTAACATAAGTAAATTACTCCCTAATCCACAAATGAAACCTGCTACAAGAAGTGTACAAGGATACCTGAGCTGAAAAATAAGCTTTCAGTCTATATGACAGAGGTAAAGGTTAAGGTGACCACACTACACACACTTTCAAAGTAATAAAGTTGCAGCCTAATTTCCTTTGTTCACTCAGTGTATTAATTTGGAATTAAAATTTGTATGATTTCCTGACAATGAACAGAAGTAATGAAGAGGTCAAATTTAAGTGTTACTATATTTACAAACCATGATTTATCTCTGTCTTCCATCTTTATTGACGCTTAAAATGGAAGACCACGGAGAACCAGTTTTCTCTTTGCAGCTCCATTTTTATTTGAGAGACTGAAAATGTCAACTTCTTACCAGTTTTTATCAATGTGCTAAAAGGAAGAGGAAAAAAAAATATCCTGTATTCATCTGGCCTCATAATGATGCTGAGTTTGGGGTTCAATAGGAATTTCTTTCCAAGGAAATGTTTGTCTGAGAAACTGGAAATTCACCACAGCTAGGACTTTTCATGTTTTATGTAAGTTTTAGCTATGATTCATTTAATCAAAATGAAATTTCTGGATCTACAGAAGCGACTCCCAGAGCAACAAAAACTTCTTTGTAATAGGATTGTGAATTAAAATTGAGTAGGCTATTCAACCATATTCAAGGATCTTCCAAACTGATCGGAATTTACTGGCAAGACTTGTGCCTTAACTCATAAATGAAAGTCAGTATCTTCCTTATTGCTATGGTAGTTGCTTCTTAGAACTTCTCTGCCAACTGCATCTCACAAAATGGTTTTGTGTGTCCCTTAAAATCTAGGCTGAATCTTTGAAATAGGTGCTTGCTATAGATAGAGGCTTTTAGAGAACACACCACTCTATAATGTATTATAGCCTCCTCATGACCTCATCATCCTGAAGAAGGTGATTTATGGCTCTTATAACTGGTTACTAGCTGAATCTGACTGTCACAATTAAATCTTTCTCAAAATTATATTAAAAAGTATTTTCTCCAGGCCATGAAGTGTCTTGGAATAGAAGCCAATCAGACGATATAGAAATCTGAATAAACTTAAAACAAAATAAATGATGTGGTATAAAAAGGATTTATAACTTCAAACATGAAACTAGATAATAGTATTTATAAGCCTATAAATTTTAAAGCTGCCAGACTAATATAAAAGCAGTTTGGTGATACTGCCAGATGAGAAGTGCATTAACAGAAGGTTCCTTTGATTATCAAAGTGTTTGCTTCTGAAAATTAGAACACAGCCATTTATCAGAGGGTGTCTCAAGGCTATAATCAGTTAAAGATATTCAAGAACTGAGATAATTTGGTGTGCTGAATGTCAATCAAGCCAGGGCAAAACATGAGGTAATGTGCTAATGTAAATGTGAAATATGCATATGCTAAGGTGACATGATGCAGGAATAAGTGACAGGCACAATCCTGATGTGTTACAGTATTTTGAATACAGTCATGAACGTGTGAATTCAAAGAATATACCTGCAAGTTTCAAAATGAAGATCGATGTGGACTGAATGGTAAGTTTCAACAACAAATTACTATTATTCTATGATAACAAATACCAAATAATATCTTCATTTAGGCACTAGCTGAAAAAAGTGCGTAGGAGGACATGACATTTCCACAGTATCTGTCTGAATTTCATACCGACATCAGAAGAGAGATTGATGTAGGAGCTGTTTCATGAACAACTCGTATTCTAAGGAGGGTTTCCAATGAAACTGAAAACAGGCAAAAGCCACAATAATACAATTATATTGGTATAGAGACAAAGAGAAAACAAGCTGACAGCTCAGTTATCAACAAGGACAGATCTTGCCAACATCAGTTTTCTGTGGCCAAGGGCCCTGTCATTTTTCTCAAAGAAAAAAACCTGTTTCTACATGAGCTAAATGTCTCCTTTTCCCTCCAAATGGTTTTCCAGACATCCTGATGTAAATCTTGGAACCAATGACTGATAATGGCATATTCATTTAAGAGGTATTGAGAAACTAATAGTACTAGGTCTTGTGCTATACCTTGGGTCCTAAATACAAGAACAGCCTTTCGACTTGCCATGTTAGCATAACTTTTGACATATAAAATTTTTTATGTTATATACAAGTTAATTCACAGTTGGATGTGAATCCTTTAGGTCGCTTTATGTATATTTTGCTTTACTGTGAGTAAAAGATGGTATAGCTGTTTAAAGTTTTGATGTACACAGGGAACACTGAACAGAACTGTTCTAAATACCAAATATGTCGTGCCAGTGACAATATCACAACAACCAAGATTCCTTGATTTCCATCCATAAGCTGATTCCTCAACTGGAGAGCCAAGGAATGATCAGCAAGACTCACTCACCCTTTAACAGCCCCATCGGGCCAGTGCATAGGTCTGACAGAGAGTGGAGACTAACAGTGGACTACCGTGGCCTGAATGAAGTCACACCGCCACCGAGTGCTGCCGTGCCAGGCATGCTGGAACTCCAGCACAAACTGGAGTCAAAGGCAGCCAAGTGGTATGCCACGATTGACACTGCTAATGCCTTTTTCTCAATCCCTTTGGTAGCAGAGTGCAGGCCACAGTTTGCTTTCACCTGGAGGGGCATCCAATACACCTGGAATCGGCTGCCCCAGGGGTGGAAGCACAGCCCTACCACCTGCCATGGACTGATCCAGACTGCACTGGAACAGGGTGCAGCTCTCGAACATCTGCAATACATTGATGACGTCATTGTATGGGGCAACACAGCTGACGAAGATTTTGAGAAAGGGAAGAAGATCATCCAAATTCTGCTGAAAGCTGGTTTTGCCATAAAGCAAAGTAAGGTCAAGGGACCTACATGAGAGATCTAGTTCTTAGGAATACGACGGCAAGATGGACGTCACCAGATCCCGATGGATGTGATCAACAAAATCACAGCTATGTCCCCACCAATGAGCAAAAAGGAAACTCAAGCTTTCCTAGGCATTGTGGGTTTCTGTCGGATGCATATTCCAAATTACAGTCCGAGTGTAAGCCCTCTCTATGCAGTGACCCTGCAGAACAAGGGTTTCCAATGGGGCCCTGAGCAGCGCCAAGCCTTTGAACAGATCAAGGAGGAGACGTTCCTGCAGTAGCCTTGACCAGTCCGGACAGGGCCAGAGGTAAAGAATGTGCTCTACACCACAGCCAGGGAGAATGGTCCTACCTGGAGTCTCTGGCATAAAGAACCAGGGGAGACCCAAGGTCAACCCCTAGGATTTTGGAGATGGGGATACAGAGGAACCAAGGCCCGCTATACTCATTGGCAGCTTATGAGGGAATTTGATCTGCCTCAGAAGTGGTTGGAACTGAAGCTCCTCCTGGCACCTCGGCTGCCAGTGCTGGGCTGGATATTCAAAGGCAGAGAATCTTCTATACATCACACAACTGATGCTACCTGCTGTAAGTGGGTTGCACAAGAAGCTCGCATAGGAAATCCCAGCCACCCAGGAATCTTGGAAGTGATCACGGACTGGCAGAAGGCAAAGATTTTGGAATGTCACCAGAGGAGGAGGTGACATGGGTCGAAGAAGCCCCTTTGTACAATCAGTTGCCAGAAGATGAGAAGCACTATGCCCTGTTCACCGATGGGTCCTGCTGCATTGTAGGGAAACATCAGAGGTGGAAAGCTGCTGTGTGGAGTCCCACACGACAAGCTGCAGAGACTGCGGAAGGACAAGATGAATCCAGTCAGTTTGCAGAGGTAAAAGCCATCTAGCTGGCTCTGGACATTGCTCAACGAGAGAAATGGCCAGTGCTTTATCTCTACACTGACTCATGGATGGTGGTGAATTCCCTGTGGGGGTGGCTACAGCAATGGAAACAGAGCAACTGGCAGCGCCGAGGCAAACCCATCTGGGCTGCCGCATTTTGGCAAGATATTGCTGCCCAGCTAGACAACCGGGTTGTCGTAGTGCGTCACGTCAAAGCCCACGTACCCAAAAATATAGCCACTGAAGAACATTGATACAATCAGCAGGTGGATCAAGCTGCTAAGATTGCAGTGGAATCGTGATGAAGAGCGGCTGGAAAGCTGTCGGTCAGAAAAGGATCTGGGGGTGTTGGTTGACAGTTGGCTGAATATGAGTCAACAGTGTGCCCAGGTGGCCAAGAAGGCCAATGGCATCCTGGCCTGCAAGTGTTTGTTCCCCTGTACTGGGCACTGGTGAGGCCGCACCTCGAATCCTGTGTTCAGTTTTGGGCCCCTCACTGCAAGAAGGACATTGAAGTGCTGCAGTGTGTTCAGAGAAGGGAAACAGAGCTTGGGAAGGGTCTGGAGAACAAGTCTCATGAGAGGCAGCTGAGGGAACTGGGGGTGTTTAGCCTGGAGAAGAGGAGGCTCAGGAGAGACCTTATCACTCCATAAAACTATGTAACAGGAGGTTGCAGAGGTGGGTGTTGGTCTCTTCTCCCAAGTGACAAGTGACACGACAGGAGGAGATGGCCTCAAGTTGTGTCAGGGGAGGTTTAGATTGGATATTAGGAAAAATTTCTTCACTGAAAGGTTGTCAAGCATTGGAACAGGCTGCCCAGGGAGGAGCTGTGAGTTGCTCAGTTGTCAGCTGGGTCTAAACCACAACAACATTGTTCACAACAAGGTTAATACAATCTTTTTTTTTTTTTAATTAATTACTAATTAGAAGAAACAACTATACTGTGTTCTATTTATGGATAGATTGCAAACACAGTACAGGGCTATAACTGTCAAATTATTCATTGCAAACAGTTCATCTAGTTCTATCAGTAACTGATGTTTCTTGGGTGACACCTATCTCACAGCAGAACAGTGTTTCAGTTGCAGTGTAACAGCAGCAAGTAATATAGCTTTACTTCAGAATTTTCTCTGGTATGTCCGTAAGAGATTACATTGTTATGGCATACTATAAAACACAGTAATAGAATACACACTTGTTTATATTATGTAAAGGAAATGGATCCATATTCCACAACAACCTCCCAGTTGAAATTCTGATTTTGCCTGAAGTCCACATGGACAATTGTTGTTTTCTGACTGAAGAGCAACACTTTTCATACGAATGAGGCTCTGAAAAACTATTCCTTCCAAAAGAAGTAAGGAGGCAATTTTTAGAAAATTTCACTGCTATTATTGTTCTTATGCTGTCAGGAATGGATATAACATGTTCAAGCATAACTTTCAGCATTAATTTGCACTCTTGAAGGCTAAAAAGGGTTTGGTCTGGATGATACCTGAATAGGAGATTTCCCATTCATATCTATTTGGTCTTTGAGGTAGTAACAATAATGCAGGAGTAGAGAACAATCTGAGTCTATATTGCCCATGCATTTGTGAAACATACGAAATACAGAAAAATAGACAAGTTTAAAACACATGTTCATTCAAAATCTCTTGGGTTTAACGTTGGAATCTTGACTTCTATTTTTCAGTCAAACTCAAGTTTCAGTGGTAACATTCAACTTGCTGAACAAATTGCACCTAAATTTTCTAAAATGATGGCAACATAAATTTCTTTCTAACCAGTTATTCTACTTTGTACCAGAAAAATTTATATCCCACCTGTGATATCCATGATGTTTGAAGTTACCCATCTGTAGGAGCAGAACTTTGTCCTGTATCTACTGAAGTTGATGACCGCAGAATCAGGACAATAGTTTGAAAAGCCTTTGGGATCTTAGTTGTTAAAAGGTGCTCTGATAAATATAAGTCTATTATTTACGCACAGTAAGCTGAGGTGTATGACCAGGTTTGTAAGGAAGCTTCTGCACGTACTACTTTTGCAGGATGTCTTAGTTGAAGCTCAGTAGGTTCAGGTAGTTATCACAGAGCCACGGATTAACAAAAGAGTTGGAACACACCTGAGAATCTCGTTAAACTTCACTTGCAGGAAGTGTCTTACAAAGTCTTTCTGAGAGATCAAAACAGGAAAAACACTTAGAAATACACAGCGTGAGCAAAGACCGATGGCCTCTAAGAAAGGAAAGGCAGGCTTCACCATCTGGTTAGGTTTCTTTGAAGACAAGACTACCATAGGAGACAAAAATGGGATTCAATGGACATAACGTTCAGATTTCCGGAAAGGATTTGACAAAAGTCCAGCTCGTGTTGCTCCTTTTTACTGCAAAGTGGCTCAAAAGCACATGGGCTAGCTGCCTGTTAGCGGTGTCTTACTGTTCAAAGTGCAGCGGAGAATGGAGGAGGAACGAGCTGGGCTCTGGGGCCATCTGGGTGTACTAACTGCTGTGAAATGTCATGCATTGATGTTTCACTTAGTAACATCAACTGTATTTAACCCTGTCTCTGCTGATTTCTCATACAATGGCCAAATTTTGTTCCAGAGCACTGATTTTCTCCTAGATTTTTTTTGATTCGCACAGTTTTTGTCTTACATGACTTAGAAGGTATTTCAGCTATTGACTTTAAGATCTACTATAAATGGTGGGGTTACTATGACAGAACTTATATAACTGTGATGCTTCACAGCAACTTTGTGTACATCAGCACAATAAGCAGAATAAGAGGTTGCTGTTGAACTGTGACCCCATCCAAAATACAATGAAGTCAATGGAAAGGCTCCTATGGATTTTAATAGGTCATGAGAGTGACATGTGACCTTCAAGATACTGTTCTCTTTTAGCAGGAATAAAAGTGAACTTATCCAGTTTTACAGACTAAAGCCCCTGTCTCTTCAAACATGCTAAATATTTGTGTGTATTTGTTCAGTTAACTCCCAAGTTCTGTAAAGTAACAGACCAGATATGTTCATGACATTGCTTGTGAAGGAATGCTTGCACCAATGCTTCAACTTGCTTCTCCTCCCACATGGCTTCAAACAGAAATGAGCAATACTCAAATGTCTCGCACAAAATAGCCCACACGTTAGGGATCTAGAGACTAGTGCCTGAATAGTTGCTAGTCTGCTGAATATTAAGTACTAGAGCAGGAAATGATGTGATCTGTTATGGATTAAATAAAAGAAGTGTTACATCATATATGAACATCCTTTCAGGATATCTTTAGAGTCCTGAATATCAGAGTCTGCTTACGAAAAAGGCTTAGCTGATCTTTCAAGATCCTTTTTATCACACATTTTTATAAGCCATTAGTAGGTATATAATCTAATTTTGTTAGTTTATTTAGATTTTCCTCCCTTCAAAGCGCTGCTGTTTATTTCGTTGACACAAACTCTACCAAATGCATTTATTTAGTTTGTGAGAAATTTAACTTTTACTGACATCTAGATACATTGCACAGATTGTATGGATTGTTCCTTCTCATCTACTGTAAATGTACTATTTAACTACAGCCATTATTATGAGATAATCAAATGAATGACTTCATAAAACCTTCTGTAGAGGATAATCAAAAAGAAAAAAAATCTTACTTAAAAACCAAACAGGATTAAATTCCTTGTTCAGGGCTTAAAAGGTTTCTGGAAATCAGTAATGTACATCAGTCAAATGATACCAGTAACATTTGACAGATAGCTTAAAAGGCGCTATGAGAAATTCAGGTGGAGTATGTTTTTGTCTTTCTTTATCTGCCCTCCTTTTCAGCAGACACAGTTATTTTATTGCATTATACATTCTTCCCTAGTTGCTCCTCAGAAATTTAAGTCATCATGAAAAATCTGTACACCTTTTAGAATTCATATTCCAAGATACTGACATAATTCTAAGGGCTTCAGTAAAGAAAAAGGTGAGAGTTATGTGAATAAATAGTGAATACAATTTACTGAACAAAATTTGCAGTATTTTAAAGGGTTCAGTACCTTCAGAGTCACCAGATTATCTCCACTGTGGCCCACAATCGGAGGCACAGAAGCACATCTTGATACTAAGCATAAAAGCAGTATTTTTTTTAAACTGAAATTCCTACTTACATGACCAAGGTCAACACATACGTCACTAGTTTGCTCTGTAAGATCTATTTCTTTTATTATATTTTTGTGCAGTAGCCAGTCAGGTGGGATTAAGTAATGATTGTGACGGCGCACACTGGAGAAGAAACAAGATTTTTTTGTAATAGTAGCATAATTCTCCTATTTTTCCAGAAAGTTTTCATGGGAAACGGGAACGGAAAAACGACTCTCAATGCCTTTGCACACTGTGAACACCATGCCTCTGGGTCATTTTGAGTAATTTCTAACACATCCTGGTTCAAAGCACCAGTTGGTGGAGCTAGTTTTACCAGCTGATGGGCTGAACCTTAGCCTTTCATTTAAAATACAAATGAAATGAGTGGCACTAGAATAATTGTGGTACTTGAAGTTACTGTTTCTCTAAGTTATCAATAATATTTCTTTCCGAGATTCATTGTAGTAAAGCACCTACATCCTCATGAAAATCTACTAATTAAAACATATGAAATGTGCAGTGTACAACTGTACATTGGTCTTTGTATCTGGAATTCTGAACAAATTACGCTAACATAAAACATAGTTGAGCAGTGATTTTTCAAAGACATATGGAAAATCTAAGCAGGTTTTAAACAGTGCTTACAGGCTGTGTCATCACACTAGTCACTACTACAAAATCCACACAAGAAAGTGAGAAAATGTTTGAGTAGGTCACTTTTTCTTAGTTTCTTTCTAGCACAGCTGAACTAATTTCAGTACGCGGGACAACAAGCTCGAGACTGTACTAAATCATAAGAAAATTTTTACTTATATAATTAAAAGTCCACTTTCAAGTCTGGACTTAGAGTTTAAATTTCCTAAATATTCTCAGAAATGTAATACCTCAAAGCTGAAGTACAGTGGGATTTTTAAAATAATTGAAAGACTTTGATGCTTTTAGAGATTTTCATTAAAAAGTACACAGAGAGTGTATCAATTTGTTTAATTACCATATTAATCAGAAGTAATACTAAAGTGTGATATATCTCACTAGAATTATTCTTAGTGACGTGACACCTGCCTTGGCAAAATATGTATGGATAATTATATTCTTTTTGTTTAATTGCCTATTGCAGGTTTATATATTTCCCAAATGTTACAGAAACAGGTATGTGTAAACTCAGTGGATTTGTAATATCTGAGCTAAACATTTGTGACTAAACAAGAATTTGCAAAAACCTGCATGCTGAGGCGATTACTCTCCTGCTGATGAACTAAACGATAAATGAATGTTTTTCCTTATGAATATACATATGTCATTATTGATTCTCCTCAAAAATCTATACTTGGGTATATGAATCCCACTCTCTTTCTTCAGTCTCCAGATACTGAACATTCTTACAGAAGAAAATTCAATCTTGGTAGACATGTGGGATTTTATCATGTTTCATGACTGAAAATACTCCTCGAAATATTCTTTCAAAGATATTTCTAATGTTTATTTTTGTGAGTTTACCTGCTGAGATAATTTACATGTGAGGCAACAACCACTTCATGCTATGATATATTGCAGTGCTTTTGTTACTTGGCTTTATAGTGCTTTTCCCACCTGACACTGCATGTTTTCCTCTTAGCAGCTTTTTCAGCAAGTCTCACACTGCTCTGCTCCTCATTTTGTATCAAGCTGTGCCATATATGAAATGCATTGCATTATCTTAGGATGGTACCATATATTTCACTCTTATTTTAAGTCCAGTATCATAACTGACAGTAGCAGTGTTTCCATTTGCAGCTTCAGGGCACTCTCAGACTTGGAGTGGTTTGTTGCCTCTCTTTAGAGGTTCCTATTTAGCAGATAATTATCTGTACCTCACCTGAACAGAAACACTTCAGAATTCAACAGCAATTGCTCAAGTGGCAAAGTAGTCCTGGTGTACATCCAATAACAGATTGTGAAGATGAGGCCCATCTCTGTTAATATTAAGGGAGTAAATTCATGAGTGGCAGCAATGAACATCAATCAGATAACCTGAAAATAATGCTAGAGCAGATAATTACAAAGAAAGAAATGGTGAGGCCCAGATGCTCAACGATATTTAGATAAATAATTGCCATTGAGCTCTACAACTGACTAATTCTTAAATCTTTAGAACAGTTTATTCTCTCTGTTTATCAGTTATTTAACAGTAAAATAAAGAGAGTGAAATAAATGTTTGTAAATCATATGAAGGTAAGATACCACATAAATATAAGGTATGAAATTGAGGAACCTTCTTTGTTTACCATAAAGACAGTATACTGGAGGGCCTCTACATAATTAACTTCCTGACGTCTGAAGTGCTCCAGCTAGGTCATCTATAACCTTCCCTATTTTAACATGACTTTTTGAACCATAAAATAATCATAAAGTACTTTTAGTGACTTATATTTGATGTGCCAAATGCAACAGATTTGTCTGTGGATTTTTTGCATACTGAGACGAATCATTCTCAAGACAAGACCATTAACCTCATCAGTAAGTACTACAACATAATGAGACCACTTTGATCCAAGGACGTGACTGAACCCTGTCATGCGCCTTCTTTTCAGAAAATCCATATCTAAGAAAAGCAATATATAGATGTAATACCTGGAGCACAGGAGTCTTGCTATTAGAAAGTGGTCTTTATCAATCTTTTTCTTGCTCTGCAGATGCTTGGTACTGCAAAGGTTTCTGTTGCCAAAATCTAGCCATGACAGAAGATAATACTGAGATGGCAATTCATCTCAAGTAGGTGCATATGTTTATTCAGGAGAGTAACTTTCACAACTATGACAGTTATATAGACTAGATTTCTGTTGAATGTATTAGGAACTTTATTTACTGAGAGTAAGAAAACTTACCTGGAGAAAGTTAACGTTAACTGAGACTAATCCCACTCTAGAAATCAATTCCCCTAGTCTGTTCTTTAAATTACATTGTAAGGACTCTCCGGTAAAACAACCCATTTGAAGCACCTCTAAAACCTCATGTTTTAGAAAAGCAACACAAGCCATTCCACCTGTAAGTGCCTTGCATATCAAACCAACCCATCTTTAAACCAAGTTATTGGGTGCCAAACTGTGCTGCTAAACTAAATAAAAATCCTTGGAAAAAGAATATCCGCATATCACAATAACTTTATTGACTTTAATCTTCATACAGCCCCTTTAAAAATATTTTTTAAAAAGTATAATGTTTTAAAGTTTCATTAATGCAGTCATTCTTCACGGAATATAAAATGTAATGAGGTAAAAGACATTAGATTTTTTTTTATGTATGATAGCAGCTAAAAAACAACAAAGCAACTAACTCATGAGAGAAGAGTCAAAGGAATCAGTCCCTGAGTGCAGAGAGGTCTTCCACACTGCTTTGTGATAAGGACACAAAAGACCACACTCAACTATCCCCTACACGTCCTTAGTTCTCAGGACTTAATCTGAATCAGTAGAAATTTGAATAGTGATCATCAACAAAATTTTATCTTAAAGCCTGCTACAAAATGCTGCAAAAACACTTAACGTTGTTCGATTTACTTAGATTAAGAATGATCAAGAATACGTTTGTAACAAACTGGCAATTCATAGTCTCAGCTGCATGATCTGACAACTACTCTGGGCAACAGGCTGTCCACAGCGAGAGACATTTTCAATGGTCCAGGGGAATTTTCCACCATGAAACCAAAAGGGTAGTTCAACCCCGCATGCCAATTAGCATTTTCACTCTTAGAGCAGGTTTACTGTGATTCTGTCTCTGCTGCTAAAGGCCAGTGTCAGTGAGGTAGTCTACTGATCATACAGCTCTCCTGGTCACTGAAGAAGAGCCATCTTGCAGCTGCTTGTCATATCCCAGATTTCTGGTACTGGCTCTCCCTTCAGCATCCCTTGCAATGATGTGCAGGGGGAAATCAGTTGTGTAAACATTATTAACCAATCACTAACAGCTAAGGTAAAAGATTTGTTGGATTATTTTCCAAATGCTACCAGAAAATCTCACTCACCTGGAATAATCTCAAAAGATAAAGCAAAACTAGAATGGTCCAAAATATTCATTACATGGTAGTTTTCAAAATGTTATAATAATAATAATATTGTTACGTTATTTAATTATTTCATTCCAATAATTTATTATGCTATTAAAATAATAGTATATTTAGTGTATTTTCCAATTCTGATGCCAATGTCAGGTAACTTCTCTTTTTTTTATTTCCTTTTCTAATTTAAACTGCCTTTGACATCACAGAATTTATAAATTCTCATTGGCAGATGAAGAGGAGAGGAAGAAGAGCTGACATTACTCTTCTTACAGAAATCAAAATGAGATTTATTTCTTCAAATATTCAATCTGTTTTCTTAGGCTGTGTTATAAATGCACTTGCATTACTTGCTGCATGTCATCAAAGATCACAAACAATTTCTTCTACAATAAAACTGGAAAAGTACAATCAGTATTAAGTAACACCTGTGGAAATCAAGGTGACACTGGTAATTTTGGAGAAGACCTTTTTACTGTCAATGCATTCTAGATAATAGAATGTAACTGGGAATAGATGTATAACCAGCTCCTAAATCAGTCAGGAGTTCTGATTTTATCATAAAATGGATAGACCAAAACTTAGATAGTACAGGAACCCATCTGAAGGCATAATGAACAGCTGTCAGTAAATTCTTCATGTGTCTCCTTATATTGAAGAACAGGGAAAAGAATACTTACTGAGGAATCTGAATAATCATCTGCTCAATTGGACCAAGTATTCCACATAACTGTTTAAAAGAATTTAGCAAAATATTGACACCTAATGTAGTAACATGCCTAGTCTGCAACTAACAGATTAGGTATCTTTCTAAAATACACAGTATTCAAAACTGACAGATTCAGTTATGCTAATAAATAATTAACTAGATTCCTCCCATTCCTTTTATATATTATTTTAATGTAACTACATAAACCTAATAAGCATGCTTATGCCAAGCTGAATGAAGAAAACGAAAATTATTTCATAGATATTCCAGGAAAGAAAAAAAAAAAAAAGGAGAAATGTTTAATTTCTTGGTTTAAGCACAAAGTGCTGATAAAGAACAGGTAGGCTAGAGATGACCACCTGACCTTGAAACAGCTTATGAGCGTCGCTACTGGCACTGGTTCTATTACAGGAGAATGCTTCCTCTTCTTTAAAAAGAAGTAAGTGGAAAACAATGTTCAGATTCGAGTTCTTTTGATCCTTGGAATGTGTTCAATGCACTTTTGAGATAAACCTTAAGGGCTTCAACAAATCAGCTTCTTGAGGAGAGTCCATGAAAAATCAAAGTGTATGTGTATGCACACACGCGTGTGTCCATGTGACTCTGTCTTCTTCCTTTTATACAAAAACCTGAAGGCCTTTTAAAACTTACAGTATTTTGAAGAAAGATGAAAGACAAAAATAAAGGTATTAGTTTTTATCTGTAGGGATTATATCTGTAAAGTTATACAGAGGTTTGAAATTCAAGGTTATAAAAAATTTTTAGAATTAGAAAATACAACTCTTATTAAGGCATAGTTGTTTCTACCACACAGTATCTTAGTGCACAGAAAGCTGTATGCACATTAGGCCTGGGGAATATGTGTATTTATGGGTAAATTAGTCTTCAGGGGATACAAAGCATTTGTTTCATGAGGTAAACTTTGCTAACTACAACCACTGAAAGGAATGAATTCATAAAAGATTTTCAGCAACAATGTAAGCAATGTCTAATTCGTTCCAACCCAAGGGTGTGATCTGGGGGGTGGGGTGGAGAAAACTAAATCTATACATTAGTTCTCAATAAGATTTAGGTGAAAAGCTTTAAAAATGCATTTGTAAAACATTAATGAAATAATAACATAAAGCTTGAAACAGAGTTCCAAATATGGGCTAATACTGATTTTAACTCATTCTAATCTGCATGTTAGCACGTATTATGCACAGTACTTATCACTTTCAGATAAACCAGTACCTCAGGTAGAGGCGAGTTATGTAAGCACACAGAAGTAAGGGCGTGTATGTCTTGGCCATAAGCAACTCCTTCATCTCTGCCATGGTTCCAGAGGCACTGCTTTAACAGGACTAACAGTTGTGAAGTGTCTACAGACACTCAGTATCGAGAGTCAGCACAGCTCCTCTTGAGAAAAACAGAAGCAGCTGTTGGTTTTGGTGTTCACAGGCCCAGACACAGCTTTCTCTGCCCGCTTTAGCCTTGCAGAGCTCAGGCATGGCTCAGGCCAGAACGTGCCATTACTTTTCCCTGATGTCTTTTGAGACTCAGAGAAGTTTGTTTGCTTCCACCTTCTGGGTGTTACCTGAAATTTAGCAGCCAGGAAAAAGGTGGAATGATCTGGTTTTGTTTCAATATAATAATTCAGGGGTTTTTTAGATACTTAAGTAGATAGAAACAAGCTCTATATTTTATGTTCACTGTTGTGTAAAGCACTGCAGAGGACAAACACTTAGAACCCTCTTCTGGTGATATTTTTAATCTACTAACCTTTTAGGTCAAAAGTGCACTGTAAAATACTACTTCAGTATTTTTTCTAAACATAAAGTGCTGGAAACATGTAATGAGAAGCATACGCTTTCACATACTTAGATACTTATTGCAACTAGTCTTACTTTTAAAAGGTTTAGCAATCACTATTTAATGAAAAATACCTGAGCATTGAGAAGTATGTATTATTTTTTTTCAGTCATTGTGTATTATTCATTCTATAAGCTGATTATCAGCATCCATGATATGCCTTCAATACCTTATTTTATTAATGAATTTTTCTACTATTATACACCATTTCAGGACCTGAGTTTCATGTTCAAATATATTTTGATGGAACACGTCCCAAGGTCCATCATCTCCCTCTCTTCTCATCTCCTAAATACTCGCTCTTTAGCTTCTGCTGCAAATTGATTCCTCTCCTGTCTGTCTGATCCACGGACCGTGCCAAATTCTTCTGAGGCTTTAAAGTTGGATTTAGGGGCACAGAATTAAAGTGAAGTGCCAGCTAAGAAAACTGAGTAAGTAAATTGAAAATTTTCTGTCACTGATGAGCTAGTGTCAAATGCTTCTGTCTTTTCAAGATTATTTTTACATTAAAATCTCTTATCATTTACAAACAGAATCAAACATACTTTTACTTTATTTGTGACATAATAGTTTATAATAAAAGAGCTGAAAAACAGAAGAAGATCCAAGCATTTGCTTTTCTATGGTCAATCTTGGCCTCTACAAATCTCAGAACAGACTGTGAAATTACTTTCTTGCTTCTATTCTTTAAAGAAAAATATTTTTAACTTGAAAGAACTGCTGTGGAAGCAGAAAAGGGCTAATCAAAAACGTGCAAATATATACACTAAACTCATAAACCATCTGCAATAAAAGACAGTGACATGTAGTATGATTAAAGCGAAAGAAAATTACATCCTTCAGCTTTCTAAAAAAATTCATTTTTAATGCATATTTACCATGATTAAGAAAATATTTGTAAGTTTCTCCTAGTTTAGATAGAGAGATGTCTCTGAATGGAGTGAAAACTTCAAAGAGAAGCTTTAGGGAGATCTCTTTCTGGAAAAATAACTCAAGGGACCCTGTTTCCCATTCACCACTGTTTCTGTCATCGGTCAAAGAATTCTGACAATAACATTTTTATTTGGTAAGATATTTGGCTTTTTTGTTTTTTAATCTACTCACTGGAAATAACAAAATTGCCACCATTAGGCTATTCACGCAGGGCTGTCAAATATCACAAGAAAACAAATGAGGGAATGCTTACCTTTTAAAATAAAGCAAGGTAATTAGTTATTCAGATAAAAATATGAAATCATCTTTTTATTACACTGAGCCTAAATTAATGTTCTTGCAGAATCACACTCCACTGTGAACCATCATACCTGTTCTTTGATACTATGTTCTGATTTCCTCTTTCAGTCTCAGCTCTAACTAGTAAATTTGCTTGGTATCTTTACCCGAAAGTGAACACGGATGTAACACAAGAGAAATTTAATCTTGTAAGTATAAGGAAAAAAAAATTACTGGTGATATGCAAATGATCACAAGTTCAAAACCTTAAAAGAGAGCTGCCTAAATGTAGCTGTCACACAGGTCCATGTGCTACAAAGTCTGGAAAAATTACTTAGAAGAACGTTTACTAGTTAGAAGCCCAGTCTGGCAGTGACCATAAGTTACTACCATATTATTTTGCAGTAATGAAACCATTTTGAAGCGTATCTGTGCTTCACGTACCTACAGAGCTCTATATAGACTCTGTGCCCTATGGACAGCCTTTCTCCTTGTGCAATAGTGCCAGGTATTCCTTATGACCTTGCCTGCAATTCTTCTTAAAGAGATCTGGAATTTCACTATATTATAGAATTAGCAAAGCTATTGCAGAGTCTAAAGTGCTGGGGTTCAGTTTGTTACACTGTTATGAATGTATGAAAACATAAAATTAAGGGGTTTTGTTATTTTCACTGCAGTCCTAATGAATTTTTAATCGGATAATCTGTTTTTTCCCCAAAACAGCAAGAGATAAGTCATTTATTGAAGGCAACAGACTATCTCTGTAGAATGCAATTTGTACTTTTGTCCTTATAACCCCATCTCCCAGGAGTTTATTTTGTTGAGCTTAGGAGAGCAGCAGAGCGGCAGCACAAGAGAAGGAAAACTCACACCACTTTTGAATAAAATGAAATGAATAAAATGGAGGCTCCAACACCAGGGCTCTCGTTCCAGCACTTTCGCAAAAGCAAAATGTTTTTATCAAAGAAAGATTGAGCTTCCTAGTTGGCTTGCAGCCCTACAAACCTTCACATACATGGCATGCTTTATTCATGAGCTGTAGACTCAACTCACAGACAAAGTCACTCTTTACTGAAAGACACAATGCAGCATTTAAATGGTGATTTAACCACCAGGCCTTTTGAAATACATTATTATAATCAAGCGAAGTTTCACTAGCCTTCTTCATGCACTCAGAGCAACTGGTTAAAAAATATTTCCCTAAAGTTTAACTTAATTCAATGAAGAATCCATTATGAAGAGTCATAAAATAATCACTGCTACTGTTGCTTCAAGCAGCCTTTGTTTTTTTTCCCAGCCACATTCAGAGTAATATGAGAATTCGTTCAAAAATCATTACAGGCTGCCAGGCAGACTATTTAAAGGACATACGGTAAATGGCTCTTCATTTTAAATTTCACTGAGACCAGTACTGCAAATTCAATTCAATGCACAAGGAAGGCTTCCTCCGCAACCACACCCTCTCTATGTGCTGTTATGAAATGACTGCAATGATCATCATATCCAGTAATAATGAACCCAAAATTTGAAGTGTAATACTTCAATTAGAAAAAAAAAAACCAACCAACCCAAGAAACAGAAATCAGAAAAAAAATTACCATGTTTTATATGAAAGAACATTTTTATCCAGGATGTCTTTCTCTCTACAGTACCTCTTCTGAAGCACCTCATCATCTGCTAACTCTAAAACATATACCTCAGCAGAAGAGTAACCCACAGGATTATATAAAAAGAGCAGAGGTTTCCCATTTAGTGTCAAGTGAATGGTTTAAGTATCTGTCACCAGTGTAGCTGTAACAAGCTTGATTATTTTTTCTTCAGGGTTAATAAAGCCAAGTCCAGTAAAAGGGGAGGTTTACATTTCTGCATTATCAAAATACATTCAGAAAAAGTATATTGGTTAGGTATAATAAAATAAAGAAATGAACAACACAGATGTACATGTACATGGCTTCCAGTCTATCATTGAAATGTACCATGATCATTGTATCATGTATTTCTGATCTCCATTTATGGAATATTGTAGAATAAAAGATGGGCAGAATTTTGAAAGTGGGGGTTGGGGGGGGGGGGGGGGGGGGAACAAAAACCATACATTAAAGTACTGTCTTGCATTCTAGTGCGGAGGGTTTTATTTCGCCACTGGTTCCTCCAGCAGAAGAGCTTAAAAAGCAGAATTTCAACTGAAAGCAATACTCAGTACCTGTAGGAGTGCCCAGCATGTTTTCAAAATGAGGTTCAGTAAGTTCACAGAAACAAGAGTGAAATCAATTAAAATTCTATGCCTGGTCTTCAGCTAACATAAATTTATACAGATCCAGAAAAGTCAGTGAATTTGGACTATCTTGTTTAAAATATATGAAAAATACCTAATGTCATTTTTATTGCTGTAGTAATGTCAGAGTTTAAAGAGCAAGGATGTTTTGACTTCCAGAACTAAAAAGCTAATAATGCAGTATAGCTTGGAAAACAGCATACAGTTTACCACAAATATCAGAGTGTAGTTTTTGGAGCACCCCCAATCCCAAATTTATACTAATATATTATCCGAAAATATATTGCAATTGGAAACACTGCAAGAGAAAATATCACCTAGCAATTTGGAAGAACAGGGCAATGCCTCTTTCAGAACAATTAAAGTGCCCTGTAAACTCGTATGATCTATTTTCTGACTAATATGATGTATTTAACTGCATTATGATTACAATTGGTGAAAAAAAATCAGAGCAGTCTCAAATGAGGCTGTGTTTGAAATTGGAATCAAGAATGTAGATCAACACTGGAGATGTGTTCCTATTTTCATAATGTGTTTAACCAGAGCTTTCAATCAAAATGCTACAAAATTATGGGGAAGTTTAAGCACAATTATAAATCTCAAATGTGAAATTCCAGCCTCCCTTTAAATGACAGCTTTCTAACCCATCTCATACCCTCTTGCATTATCCTTTTTCACCTTCATATGTTTGCTACTAATTAGTGCTGTCATCTCTCTACCACCTTCCACAACATTCAGTCAATGTCAGCAAGTAACCTTATGCTCTGTTGCTGCTTATAGATTAATTTACTGAGCCATCTGTCTGTTTTTTCTATTCTAAGTATTTCCACATTGTGTGATATTGTAATAAGCCAAAGCCATTCAATCTAAAATATTTTAATCTATGAAAGATGGAATGATTTGTCTGGAAACTGTAGCTGTCTTCACGCCAACATCAGTGGTATCATGATGATCTCTCACTCAAGAGAAGAGACTAATCAGATTTTTATTATCCTTATTTATACTTTTATTATAATTTTAATTACTTTATTACTTCCTTTTTTTTATGCCATATCCTCTCTTTCTCCCTCTCCTTCCACAGAGTCTGACATATTATAGGAGAATTCTGTTTATACTATATTAAAGAATAATCAAGTTGTCTTAAAAAAAAAGTACAAAGCACAATGTAATTTAAGTATGGGCAGCTAAAAAAAGGTATTGTCAGTCTTTGCTGGACAAGACTCTATAGCACAGTCATTTAACAAAGCTCCTTAAGAAGAGGTATGCAGCTACCTAATTTTAAAGAGCCTGAATAAAACACTGTACACAAAATGATGGATGCACTGTAACAATGTGACTGCATAGTAAATAGTTATTTCTCATGTATCTAAATAAATCCTAAAATATTTATAAAACTTCATGGCTCAAATGAAGAAATAATACTTCAAGACAAAACTGGATCTCAGATGCACACAGTTACATGAAATATTAGCACTGCCTATGAAACCAGGAAATTCTGCATTTAGTTACGCCCATCTTTCAATTGCCATTCACTCTCCTTCCTGTTGTGCTGTACGTTTTGTGGAAATACACTGCAAATAAAACAATTAAAAAAAAATAATCTCAGCTGAAACTAAGTATTCAAAAACAAGTCTGCCACTATTTGCAGCATCTAAAAATAAATCCCTTTGAGACTTGTTTTCAAATGGGATGGCCTTTCTAACCCTGCATTGACACGGACATATCAAATTTATTATGGACTTGGTAAATCTAAGAATACTTCTTAGAAATACAACTGAAGGAAACAAATGTTTACATTCACATTAATTTCTGCTAAATGAGCAATGCAAAAAGAGCAGCAGATTAGATACGCAAAAGGACTGACATCTCCAACGTGAAAGAATTTAATAGCAGGTTAGACAAACCTCTGTCAGGATGTCATGGATAGTGGTTGTTCTGCCTTGGGGCAGAGTGAGTGGATGTGTACTAGATAACCTTTGAGATTCCTTCAGAACTTATGCTTCTATATTATAAAAACGTTAGTGGTAATATTTGCATAAGCCTTTTTTCTGATCATACTCGTCTATTAATCATAAAGAACAATTCCAAAGTAAAATTAATTTCTCAGTGGCATCCATGATAAAAATATTTAATCCTCAGACACCACATTTTATAATGGCACAGGATACAAGCACATGCAATGAATAAAAATAAAAATTGGCAAGTGCTTGAAGATCTTACAGCAACATTTGGGTGATTTCAGTATTCCCTTTGCATTATTATATTCCAGATATTACTTATGATGGCATTAAGGTAAAAAATAAATCTGCAAAGATATTTGAGTTATATTAATTTTCAATTGTTATAGTCATGGTCTTGCATCCACAATGCTCTACAGATGGAAGATAGGCAAAATCTGCCAGAAGAAATTCTTTTTTGTTTTTTAGACTCATCCATACAGTTGGGGAAAAAAAAGCCTCCAAGGACACAGCCCTTTTCACAGGCTTGAAAAAGAGAAAAATCCAGACTGCATACAGGATTGGACACTACAGTTCTTAGCTTCATCTGGCCATGTTACATAATGAGAGAGGAAGGATTGGAGAGCAGCAATGGAAAAGGGTGTGATCAAGGGGGTAAGTGATACATCATTAACGTACTTGGAAAAGAGAGAAAAGAGGTTTCAGAGTTTGTGTAACAGAGATGGATCAGAGAAAGAATTGCACTGGAATATAAAAACTGATGTTAATTCTATTGAATTCAAGACTTCTAACTTCCATAGTTATAAAAGCTTCATTTTCCAGGTTCATTTTTGGGATACTGTATAAAGATTCTTTTGAGAATCAGGACTGGAAAAGTTAGAGATGGAAGACCTCTTCTGTGCAAAATATTCCTCCTGTTGTGGTTAGACATTCCTGTCCTTTACCAATTGCCTGCATGGTTCACTCTGGTGCATAGAGTTATTTCACTTGTATCACTGACAAGCAGTCAAGCCCATGAAACCAGTCATATTTTATAGGAAACTTTTTGTTCATAAGAATTGCTATTTTAAACTTCTTTTTCTGTCATCTTATTGTTGCACTGCTAAGATTATAAAATTGTGGAGGAAAAAAAACTTCTAAAGTATGATAAATAAAATACAAGCTATATATTTTAGTTTCTTTTTGATATTATTTATTTAGAACTGAACCATGGAATCTTATGTTCAGAAGCACATCTTTATAACACTAGAGCACCTCTTCCCTGTGTCTTAATTTCAAACACATAAAGCTACAAATTCTTAAGATTAAATGAAAGATTGACTCTTCTGAAGTTGATCTATTCCCCAACTTCAGACCAAGCCTGAAATGTCCCCTCAGTAATTCTTGCCCATTAACAGAATCTAATCTCTCATTCAGTAAAATCTAGAAAGTTCAATGGTTTGCTTTGTTAGGGTTTCAAGTGCAGTCTGATAGTGGGAGCATTAGCATCGAGTTAAATTCTGAACTTATTTCTCCTCTTGCTCGTATTTTTTCCAGGCAACCTTTGTTGCAAATTTAATGGATGTAAACAAAATTCATGACTGTAAGCGGGGAAAAATATATCTTTGTCTGGAAGCCTTTTGAAAGAAGTTGTGCTATGAATTTCATCCTTTTTTTTTTTCATTTCCAGGCAAATGTGTTTGTTTTTTGCCAACATTTAAGATAACCAGTCAGACCTTCCTGAAAATAGTTTCAGTGACAGAAATCTGGATGATATAGTGCTCCAAATAAAATGGCTTGATTCCTACATAAATATATTTTGTTTTGAAAGGGTCATTATGGGACCTTAATGAGAACAAAGCTTATATTAATTGGGGGTTTTGTTATTCTTGGTGTCCTTTATCAGGGTAGAAGATTCATTATCAAGGTTTTCTGTTTGCCACTTATTTCCTTTTTCAAGTACTTCCTTCACAACTTGTATATCGTGTATTGTTTGAATGGGATAAAGTATATCAGCTATTAATTTTTACTTATTTCACCTTCCCAGTTGCTGTCTGTAGAACAAGTACTCACCTGACCTTTCTCTGAGAACATTGTTCATGGCTCATCTGAATCCATCCAGCTCATATCTTGTGTCTTAAGTTAAAGCAAACAGGAAGTGTGGTGCTTTGTGATTCCACAGTGTAAGAGAAGTGGATTCTACAACCCTGTAACTTCTATCAACTTTACACAGCTATCAAATGCTTCTGGAACTGTTAAAGGCATAATTTTACAGTCCTAGTTTTTACTCTGATTTGCAAAAAAAATTAAGACATAGGAACCTTTAACTTTCACTAGCGTAAATTACCAGTGATAATCAAAACGTATTGCTTTTTATATCTCCTAGAGCCAGATTCTGATATTCCTCAATATCTGAATTTCTTATAAATGTCTCCTTGTTAGCAAAACCCAGAAGTTTCACTCGCATGCACATACATTTCTGAGACTGATTTTTGAAATCCTTAAGTTAAACAAAATATGTAATTTAAATATGTAATTGTCCAAGATGCCAGGGGTCAGGTTAGGAAAGTTAAAGCTTTGATAGAATTAAACCGGGCCAGGGACATCAAGGGGAACAAGAAGGGCTTCTAGAGACACACAGGAGATAAAAGGAAGATCAAGGAAAATGTGGGCCCTCTTTGGAAAGAAATGATGGGGTCACGGTGTTTGTGGATAAGGGCAGAGCAACCGATGTAATCTACCTGGATTTGTGCAGTGTTTGACACTCTCCCACACGACATCCTTGTCTACAAATTGGAGACATATGGATTTGACGGATGGACCACTCAGTGTTTAAGGTATTGGCTGGATGATCACACTCAAAGCGTTGAGATCAGTGACGAGTGTCATTCCTCAGGGGTCGGTGTGGGGACTGGTGCTATTTAACATCTTTGTCAGCAACATGGACGTTGGGATTGAGTGCACCCTCAGCAGGTGTGCCAGTGACACCAAGATGTGTGCGACGGTCAACATGCTGGAGGGAAGGGATGCCATCCAGAGGGACCTGGACAGGCTAGAGAGGTGGGCCTCTGCCAACCTCATGGGGTCAAACAAGGCCAAGTGCAAGGTCCTGCACCTGGGTTGGGGCCCATGTAACTGAAAATTGTCTGGGTTGGATGTTTTTAGTAATATTAAGCAAATACAATATGCTTCCTATAACTGGCATAACATATACATATTTTATGACTAAAGGCTATTTGCCCCTTATGTACTTGATCATCAGTCATATGATAGAGACTTTGGAATCTTAATTTCATTTTTCATCGTATTATTAGTAAGCTGCATTTTTAAGGTCAACAAGGAAAAATAAATAGGTCACATAAATAATGGTCTCTTCCTTTTAAGTCAAAAGTGCTATCTCTTCGTGTGCAAAGAATAAAATGGTCATCAGAAATTATCAGATCAATAAATTTTATAGATGAGGGAAAGTGCTTAATCACTTCTGCTAAGAACAGAGCTGTGTTCGTAATTATTCCTTTTAGGGTTGTTCAACTTAAGAAGTTAATTTGAAGCCTAAAATTTATCTTTCTTATACATGGTACAATAGTGTCTTTTTTCTCTTTTTTAATAGAAGACATGCATTGTCTGTTCTGTGATGGAGACTGAATTCTTATGTACTCATGTTTTCCCATTTTTAACCAAACATTACAAATGAAAATATCTTCTGTTCCACCATGAGGAAAAAAATCCATACTTTGATTTTCCTCTAACTCAGTGTGTGTTAGCAGGAATATCACTTCACCTCTTGGTACCTCAGTTTCCTATTAGTAAAGAAAGACAATAATTACTTTAAATGGGTGTTTAGAGGCCTAATTAAGTACAGAGTATGATTTTAAGATCCTCAGAGGGAAGCAATTACACTGTGCATATAAAAAAATATTACTACACTAATTAATTCATTATTGAAAAATGACATGATTATCTGACTTATTCCAAATGTAATTGCACCTATTACTATTTTTAAAGCTCCCTCTCAACTTGCATGGAATTTCACACCTGAGAAAGAAAAGTGTTCTCCTAATTGAATCATCAGTTTTATGAATAATCCAGTGGAATCACTTTGTACACAATACATCGCTATGCTTCATTTTTCCTGTATGTACTTTCCTCCAGTAAAGTGACAGCTTAGGAAAGACGGTTAATAATAGGATGCCATTACGACAGCAAAAAGGATTGTGGGGGTTTTTTTCTTATTAGTGTAAGTCTGTGCTAAATCTTCATGTTTCAGAAAGGCCTCATTAAATGAATCCTAGAATTCATCTGCAGAAGTGAACCAAAAATGCAAATTAATTTCCCATCTCAGCATCTTCTGCTGGATCATAGAAACCTGCTCCTTTATAGCCTACAACTGACTTTCCACTTTCATTACATCTTTTGGGGGTTTTTGTCATTTAAGGTTCCTCTCAGTATTAGGACTTTGGAACTTACTGTGATGTTAAACAAATGTTTCTTTAGGGAAGAAACTATGTTACCCGCAACAGCTAAAGTGGTAGCACCTGTGACTTGCTCAGTACTATGAGACGATTTAGTTTACAAAGTTCTTATGAAAATAATCCTAATGTAAGACTTGGAGGGCATTTGCCACGACTCCATCTTAATTGTAACAGACATCTTCAGGCCACAGCACAATATGAACATCCATTTCAGCTACAGAGGTAGATAAGCAGCTCCACTATTCCTTAACCCCAATCAAGCGATCAAGATTATGGGTACAGGGCAACAAATTATTCTTAAAATCATGACAAAGATCTTTTTGCCCATCACAGGTTACTATATAAAGGAATTAAATGCTTTAGCTATGCAGACACTGTAGAAAATAAGACAATAATAGTACACTGAGCACTCTCTAAGAAACATACTGGGGAGCTGTAGAAAGAATATGGAGACCATGAGAAGCTGCTTACCAATACCTATGAGGAACAGATAGAAGGCAAATGCTTTGCCTTCTCTGTTTCCTGATGGCACACAGGAAAATAGCAGCATTTAGGCATTCTGAAAATCAGGTCTGTGAGTTAAATACCAGGAGCAACATTTGTACAAACTCCCACATTCAGTGCCTGTGAACTGCCATAGATGCCTCTGATTTTGTTTCTAAACTACATGAATTAAATCCTCGATAATACTGGTGAGTTGCTTTTGAACTGTAGTCCTTGGAATGCCTAGTGTTAATGCTTGATTAAATAGTTCTCTCCTCTTCTGTGTCCTGGATTGACGGTTAGTAAATTCCCATTTCTGGGAATTGTTCTGGGATGACTTCAAATTGTTTAACAGTGCAACCCGTGACTCTGTTCCATTAGACAGGTTGCTCCATCCCATCTCCCACCCAAGATTTATAATGTCATGTACTAGCATTGCCCAAGTAGGGAGATCTCTGCAAATTAGTTCTTCTTCCTGGTCATCATCAGCAGGTCTTATGTCTAATAAAGTGTTGAAATCTGTGTCTCGATTTCATCTCGCTTTGCCATGAGATAAGGTTTGAGCATAGAGGGGGCTCCTTTAATTAATGGTTTCAGCATGGTTTCAGCATTTCATAACCTGCTGTCATTGATATGGGGATACCGTTTGGACCATGTTCATACATAGCCTGAATGCAGGCAGCTTTTGTAATAGCTCTGGAGACTCCATCCAGAAATTTAATAGGTATTATTACCTGTCCTCCTCATTAGTTTCAGCCAGGAATCATACACAGTTTGAGCAAGGATAGCCTTTTCTTTACAGCAAAGAAAAGAGGAAGAAATTCAGGTTCATGTTTATGGTTTTGGGCAATAATGAAACTTGAGTACTGGTACTGACTACTATTTTCATTGTGAGAATTTGTTCAGGGTCACTGTAAAATCTGAGGTACAAAATCCAAAATGGAAAAGTCAGCTAGAAAAAATCAGTGATTCCACATATTCAGTTTTTCAACAGGTTACAGGTTAGGGTAGTGAGGATTTGTTGCCCTTGAAGGACATGAAGAACACTGTCTTTTTTGATAAGACAAATTACTTCTTTACTAACTCAGGGAGTGGTTCTAGCCCTCTGATGTTCCTCATGCAGAAGGGACAGACAAAAGACATGGATAGTGACTCATCTTGTTTTGCAGACACCTTCTTCCCAGTATCCCAGCTAGGATCATATAGTACTAATCTCCTGGTATAATAGTGAAGACAGAAGTGTTCTACCTGAGAAATCAAACAGATATTACCATGTTGTTAACCGTCCTTTTACCTACATAATCAATTTACCTGATATCTGACCATTGTATAACTATTTTTTAAGGCATATTGCTTAAAAGAACCTGTGAGAGGGCTAGATGTGGCTAACAGTAAGTTGTTAAACATCAGCTAGAGGTATATCACTGCTCTAAAGTACCCCAAAAAATATTTCAGTGTAAAGAAGAAATTCACTTTAGTGATTCACAAATACTTCACAACTTTCTAGCTCATTATATGGGGTCACACTGATCTACTGCCTCTGATATTATTACGAGTTTTACCTCTTCCTTTGCATTAAGGCATAGTATTACTTCAATTTACTTTTCTAACCACATTTGGTATCTCATAAATTCAGGAGACAGATAAAATTGAAAAGTTTTATAAGCTCAAATGTCTTTGGTAATGAAATTATTTCTAAGTTCGTGCTTATACAGCTGTCTAAGACAGATGTGGCAAATAATTACCAAACAACCAAGCAGTATCACAACAATTCTACCCACTCCAGGTATATAAATATTTTACTGAACCATACTTTTGCATGCAATATGGACTACTTTAATGTGTAGTGATGTTATTTTGGTGGGATTTTTTGCAGCAATTATTATTAAAAATTTTACATTGATTCTATATGTATAAATGATATATTAAGTTGTGGAAGTCTGGGGACAAGGAAGTAAGTTTCTGGGTTTTGTCCTACTTTCCATGTTAATCCATGACCACCTGAGCTGCATTTGGGGCATGGGCCATGAGTTGGCTTCATCACCTGTAGTCACTAACCCTGTTCTTCAGTCAATTATACTAAGAGGATTTCTTTTATGTCAATGTTCAACACTTTGAAATATAGTTTGGCCCATATACACCTTTCATTAAAACACTGAGCCACACATTCTACTCACAGTACTTGCAATTTTGCACAAAATAATCCCATTTCATAAATTAAGGACTCGCATAATTACTCTGGTGTGCAATCCTCTGACTGTCATATGTTTTCATGCCAGCATACGTACAACACAATGCCTTAAGCAGAACTGTTATAGTTAATTAACATCAAATAAGTAATATGAGAACCAATGAAAAGTTAAACAAGTTAAACTTTTCTGCAACGATTATATCTTTTCACCGATGTGGGGGATGCAAAGGAATAGGTTTGGTTGCAGTGTCGTATGTGCAATATAATGTTGGAAGAGTCATTATTTTACAATCTGAATTATGAACTCAGAATGAATTTGTCTTAGCTAAAGAATTGGCTGCATTTTGATAAAACAGAATTAAGATAAAAAGAGTAAAACAGCAAGCAGACTGAGTTATATTTGTAACAAAATACAGAAAACTAAGCTGTGAACTGCAATCTGCCTGGCAGATATTTCATGCTTCATTAGTGAGAATTATTATAATTTGAACTAATGATGCTATGCTGTTGAACTCTGTAGTGCAAAACTATTAAATTAAAATACTATAGTTTAAAATTGTAAAAAAAAATATAAAATTTCACAAAATACTGTTACTAAAAGTAACATTTCAGCAGAACCTCAAAACTGCCACTGCAGTCATAAAACTGATATTCAACAACTTGCACTTCAAGCAAGAATTCTTCTCTTCCTTGAGGCATCTAGAGTGTAAACCATGAATTTATACAGAATCAGCTAAATTACTATTTTTTTATTTTATTTTACAAAATCAAAAGGATCTTAACAATATCATGTCATAATATGCTGTGGATATATATTTAATTCAGACTGTGTACTATAAATCCATGAAAGTACACTCTTGTAACTATGAGTGGGTCTGGTCCACAGAGCAAGCAGAAGTTAAATCTAAGCTGTAAGGAAAATCCAATGTTGCAATTAACTCTCTGAATAACAAAACTCATCATGTTTTCTATGAAGCTACCTAGGACAAAAGAACTTAACATTTTTTGTAGAACTAACTACAGCTACGAACAATAAACTGAAGAGAGGAGCAGCTACTTATCTCACATCTTTTCAATGAAAGAGGAATTGAATCTACAGTAAAAGCTATTCAGCTCTTAAACCATATGAAATGATATTACTGGATTTAAACTGTAAAAATAACGTTCAAAGATTAATTGGTCTAAAACTTGGGTAAATGTGCTAGGAGAGAAAATGAATATGGAACAATTAATTTTGAAGTTATAGCTAAATGTAAATTAATTTGATCGGTTTCAATCATAAATGTAATTAAATCTGAAGTGACAGGACATGACCTACAAGATGGTAATAAAACTGGAACTACTATAAAATAATTTTATAAAATGGAGTCTCGATGATACGAGTAACAAACAATGGTCAGTTTCAAAGAACATCAAACAACACAAACTGATAGGGGCTTACTATAAGGCTGTATATTGTGATTACTGTATAATGTGAAATGAATGGACAAGCATAGGAAGGGAGTGGTGAAAGAAAGCAACCTGCAATCTCAAGCCATGTAATTTACATCCAGAGTTGTTGAAATTGATGCAGACCAAAGGCATATGGATGAGACTTCAGAGAGTAAGACCAGTGAATCTAAGACTAAAGGAAATAAATTAAAATTATATAGCTGAATATGCTATAATGAATACATACATTAATTATCCTAATTCAGTTAAAGATGATGGGTAATTAACTGATAATGATTGAGCTGTAGTCAAACACAATATGAAACAATGCCTCAGTGTTAAAATGAACCAAAACCGCTGTGCAACAAACTATTATAGTGAGATTTGCAGCAGAATGTAGAGAAACTTCACAGAAGGATACGTGTAAAATGGTTTAATAGCCACCTCATGCATGTAACTGAACATTATTGTTCAACATTACTGTTGGTTCGACACTACTGTTCAACATTACTAAATGGCACTGTTCAACATCTTTGCCAGAGACATGGACAGTGAGATGGAGTGCACCCTCAGCAGGTTTGCTGATGACACCAAGCTGGGTGGTGCGGTTGACACCCTGTAAGTAAGGGATGCCATACAGAGGGACCTTGACAGGCTGGAGAGTTGGGCCTGTGCCAAACTCATGGAGTTCAACAAGGCCAAGTGCAAGGTCCTGCACCTGGGTCAGGGCAATCCCAAACACAAGTACAGGCTGGGCAGAGACTGGATTGAGAACAGCCCTGAGGAGAAGGACTTGGGGGTGCTGGTTGATGAAAAGCCAGACATGAGCCAGCAGCGTGCTTATAGATATCATGTACATGCTATCATGATATCATTCCCAAATACATGCCACAATGCACAGGGTTACATGCATTACAAATGCTAGGAGAGCTTTAATACTGATGGTTTAATAATACTTGCTACAGGTGTACAGAATACAGAGAATATTGGGTTGCATTCACCTTGAGGACTAGAAGATATAACAGAAGAACCACTGACAAAGTCTTCTTGTGAAGACTGAGTTAACATGACAAAATATTAAGACTTGAAAGCTGAGGATTTCAGATGACATCTCAGTTCCAATAAAACCAATAGAAAAGTTTGCAATAGCTTCAGTGAGATGAGGTAATCTGTTGTTTTAAATGTTTCTTAATTTATCAATATTGACCAGTTAATAGCAGAGGTACCTATTTTCATGCTTCCATACTTAAAACCATACAAAAAAGGGATACGCAGCTTTGCTCTTTCAACACTCCCCACTCCCTGAAATCCTTATCTCATAAATACTAGCTTGATTTCCAGAAGAACATGACTAAGGATGAAAGAAATTCTGTATGGATGTATTTATGATTCATCTATCAGCTGTTTAAAACCAGAATATATTTTCTTGCTATATATTGCAAAATCTCTCTTTATAAACTTATATGTGAAGAACTGTGTTGGTCAGTAGTGGATAATAAGCAAATCCTACAGCTATTACAACAGTATGCATCAACATGCACTGTATGGATTATCTATTCAAGGTTTTATCCAGCATATTTTAGCTGTTACATTTCTTAAGAAATGGGACAGAAATCCCTGTGTAACTGATGTGCCTTATATCTCCTGTCTAATATAAATAGCAAAGAATTGGTTGTCATTGTGAGACAAATGTTCAGCTTTCCATCACTGTGTAAGATCCAATCCTTACTCCTTTTTCTGACATTTTAAAATTAAGTACTTTAATGTAACAAATTTTCTGTATTGCCGTACCAGTAGAGTTTACATGCTTACTGTTAGTGGAGATTTTAAAACAAAACACTGTGAAGGTCCTGTTTGATTTGCAGAGACAACACCTACCAAGAAATTGGATGAAATAATGAAAAAGGTAAACAAGGGAGAGCAAAGAAGCTTTCTCAAAAGCTTTTATTACCTATATGTTGCAGAACTTTATAAAATGCTATAAACCAGGGCTCACAGTAGCCCTAGCTATATTAATAATAAGCATGAATATATCACCTCTCATGTAAAGGAATTCCCCAGGAACACACTCAGTCATCATTAAATAACAATTATTTCACTAGGGGAATGTAACAGTCATTTTACAGTGCCCAGGAGTCAAAAAAAAACCCAAACAAAAAAAAAACCAAAAAAACCCCCCAAAACCCCAACCTGCTCAAGAAAGCTTCTGCCACAGCTAAAATGGTTTCAAAATTTTAGAACGATTGCAGCTACCTTCAGCAGATTTCAGTTAAGCCAGCTGCAGTCACTTCTGAAAAGGTCAGAAAACCTTGATCAACATTCTGTCTTAGGAAACTCATTAATGCCAAGATTAAAAAAAAAATGCAGAGTATTCATCCTCAAATAAAAAGCAGTTAACTAGCAATGGCACACTTCTGTGGTTTAAAGACTGAGGCCTTATATCGGTAGCTATATTTAGGCTCTTGATAAATAAGATCTGTTTTCACAGAGACAAGCCAGCAGTACCAATTCTCATCTACATTAGCCAGATGTACTTATACTCAAAAGATCAAGAAATTATATTCTCTTGCTTTTGGTTTAAGTGACTGGCTGAAAAAAGTGACTAGATTTGAACTGTTGAATGTAAGGTAATTCATTTGCCCATGGTCACAGTACAAATTTGTGTGAGAATTTAATATGGAAGCCAAGCCTTCAAGTTCACAGCCCTCTAGTCTTAACAACAATCAGTATTAAACTCTTACTCAAGAAGCCTGAAGTTTAATAAACTTTCCAATTCATGGATGAATTACGAAACACTTTTTCCTCCTGAATTCCCAGAGCAGGCACAGTTTTATTATAAATATAGGAGGTCTGAAACTCACCACAGTGCCTTTTGTCTTTCTACTTTAAGCATTACGTTTCTCTTACTGAACAACAGACACATTAAAATTTACAGAAGTTTCAAAGACGGAATACAAAAATAATAGTAAATAGTCTGTTAATTTAATGGTTAAACACTGTGTTTATTATATATACTTGAACCCTTGTCTATCATTTAATGTAACTTATATGGGCATATTAGGTAACTAACCTACCTCTTTGCATTATACCTTTCATTAGTATAACCAAGTCTTTAATATTTACTTTAATATTTACAAAGTAATTTACTTTGAGTTTTCTAGTTGCAAAATTAGAAGTGGGAAAGGAATACAGTGAACTCCCAGAAATAAAACCAAAGTGGGGAAATGAGAATACCTTTTATTTCCTACCACTACAACCGTTGTTTGCTTTTACCATAAAGGAGAAATTAAAGATGGAAGCCCATACCATGAAGTTCAGTAGAAAGGGTAAGAACTGAGTGGTTAAATACCTCTTCTGTTTCTCCATTCTTTACGATTCAGACAAGAGCTAGAAGTAAACTTAGGTTACAGATCTAAGCAAAGAAAGAAAGAAAATAAGCCTTAATAAAGCTATACTTTTCTTTCTCTCCCCCTTTTCCTTCATCTATCTTTTTCTTCATGTTTCACCCACTGGTATTTCAAGGCTAAGAGGCTAAGGAAAAAAATGACCTCACAAATTCACCTTTTTATTGGAAACACCAACAAATCAGCAACAGAGACCAGGAGGAAAAGCTCTTTTTATTGTTTTTTAGTGCATAAAACCAAAAAGTAGGCTTTAGATTGAAGGAAAATATGTGTTAGTCAGACCTCTTGACTTGCAGCAATTTATCAAGTTTCACAGAGCTGTTCCTCTATATATTACTATTCTCAGTTTCTTTAAATACAATAAGACTAGGGAATCTTCATTTATTGTTTCTTCTGCACTGCTAGTTGAACATTATTCAGAGCTGTGATTGTGCAAAGCTGCCCTCAGGCTATATAAAGTGTCTCTACATCAGGTGGACAAGTATCTATCCCAAAAAAAGGTAGCATTTTCTCATGCATTTTCTTTGTAGTGGAAGCTTTAAAAGTGATAATACAAACATATTAACTACATTTTACTGTATACTTGAGGAACAGCATAACATTGTTGTGCCTCAAGGCAACTAGATCATATGCAGAGAGTGGTGATGTTTCCAGGGCAAGGCAATAAGCTGAACATCAGTTTCTCGTGTCCCTCAAGGGTGTCCTAACCATATAATTACTGGTTATTCCAGAGGAGGTCTCTCCTCCAGGAAAAATAAAAAAAGGGTGTGGGGTGGTCCCAGTATCAGAAAGTTTCCAATGCGTTTTCTTTAAAGTTTGATGATGGGTATTTTCTCATAAAAACTCATCCTAATAGAAGAAAACAGTATCAATGATACAGAAAAAAAAAAAACAAAGCCAAAACAAACAAAATAATAATAATTAAAAAAAAGCTGAATATTTAATTCTGAGGCCTTGTCATGATTGGGAATATCAACGATTTTATTACAAGTTTTGTTTCCAACAATATTCAGTATTAAATAAATTATGAAGCTTATTCTATTTAGTTATTCTAATTGGGAAGCTACATATTTGGTCACAACTGTTCTATTTATTATATTCAGTGTGGAGGTTAGATGTATTCTTTGCTGACTGTACTTTAACTATTCAGTGTTCGGTCATTAATTCAAGAAAAGATTTGTATACATTAATCTACCTGCAGTCCCATATTTAAATTCATTTTGACTTTTAAGTTAAGATCATATTTAAATACTGTCCTGAACGGAGTCTTAATTTCCTTTACAAAGGTATTATTTTTCATGTGTATTTTAGATACTATCAACCAATACAAGTATCCTGAGGATTCATGTGAAGGTAAAGTGATCTGCAAATACTATCCTGAAGAGCACACTCAAGTAACATTAGCTCAGAGGATGGTGTTGCACGCACGAGATGTTAAGTGCATAGGTGCTCGGAGCTAATTTTGAAAGTATATGTTCAACAGCTGCCAATATAAAAACTTGCAATGCAGCCTGTGGGTTTTGTAGCTCCCATCTGGGTATTGATAACAGCAATTAAGAGAAAGAGGATAGAGACAAGACAGAAAGTCAATCAGTCATGCTCTGTGATTAGTAGACTGAAATGCATCTGTTTCGTCTCTCCCACCATATGAAGAATAGAACTCAACAGGATTTTTCTGATGAAACTGAGCTTTTATCACAAAACACTCATCTACTAAATTGAAACATTTTTCAAAAGCAGAATGTTTTTGCTGATGAAATGCAGAAAGGCTGCAAACAACAACATGCCTGATTTTCTGCCTTCTCACCAGGCTGCCAGAGTCCAAGCAATTATGGAAAAGCAAAGAACTCTTCAGGCACATATCTTTGGAGAAAAGTGAGTGTTCAGTACTTTTGACAACATGCATTTAAAACCCATAAATTCTTCCTAAACATAAACAGTAAGTGGAACACAACAGAAGAACGACCAGCTAGATCACACATGATTATCAGTTTTGTTTGCAACTAGAACTACAAAGAGAAGAGGTTTTAATATAAATAAAATTCCACTGAATGTAGAGCAGTTAGGTTATACGTTAGAAGTAGTATCTCTGTACCTTGTGAAAAGTCCTCCAAGACCTCTGCAGTGGATAACCAAGTTCCCTTTTATGTGCCAAGACAGTATCGAGTATGCATACAGTGCTTACTTAAGAAAACTTTCATACATAAAATATTCCACCTCTCCTCGCAAGTGGCATTGCTCCAAGGTTCTCGGTACACAAAGTTACATGCATACAGGACCTTAATGTTTCACCCAAGGAACACCCACTCCATACAGCATAAGCCAAGACAAAATTGTCACAAAGTAAAAATACTCATTCTGCACTGGTACTATTTTTCATAGGAAACTTAGAGGAAAAATCTTGATACTATGATTTTACTTATTTATTCTGACTCTCCTGAATTTGTGAGAGCTGGCAAGACTGTAGCAAACAGTAACAGCAGATAATTGTTACACAGATATTTACTTCTAGTAAAATACAAGGCTCTAGGCAATACTCAGGGTATAATACCCTTCCAAGCCATAATATATTTGCTGGGAAACACACTTTAAACTTGTCATGCCTCCTGACCCTAAGTATAAGGCTGCTTGCTGAGAAGACACCATGGGAGCGTTCTGCATCTAACTAGTGACGGAGGAGTGCCCTAGCAATCAGATAGTGCCTAGCCTGGCATGGTTAATCCCCACACTCAGCCCCTTGCACTCTCTTCTGTCTAGAGTGAGCAGTTTAAAAGGCGACACAAAGCAGGCTGAGCTGCTATACTGAAAAGCTCAGTTCTCATTTGAGCATTCAGGATCTAAGAATACAACTCAAAAGAGAGAGCATTTCTTTGTCGGTGTTGCTTCTGCTGACACAGTTTAGAGATGGTCAATGTTAAAATCAGATGAGCAAAAATAGGAGTAACCATAGCCTGTCCAAAGTAGCCAGTTCAAGTGAGAAACAGAATACTCAACAGATGAAAAAGGCAATCTAGCTTACGCAAACCACTTCCTTTCTGCTGTTCTACATTTTTTATTTACCAATCTAGCTAAAATGTACTAACTGTCAAATTCACCATTTTCCCAGAATTTTATATAATCTGGTCCTCCAGTTAACAGAAAATTTCCTTTCTAATTTCATTCTACTTTTCCTACCTATTACCTCATTTGTTACATTAAAAATATCCTCATTCAAGTCCTGTCTATAATTTCACCGTTAATTACATTTCTTCATACCTCTCACCACTTTTATAGTTTACTTACATAATCGCTTAACTTTGCCATAGTGATGCTGAACTCGAATTAGTAAAGCTGCTGGAGAGAGAAACTTGCAAGTCTGTGTATGTTTCCTTCCAGGGAAGTATGTAAGAGATTATCTCCCATTCATACGGGTCACATACAGGTTTAATGCTACTTTACACTGATCCTTTTTTTCTGCATTTTTTTCTACCATTACTGCTTCTCACTTTTCTTGAAAGAATCTTTCTCTGTGGGTGAATATTGATGTTTACAATCCCCAAGCTTTTTCTTTTACCTTTATTCTGGCAGATATTCAGGAGAGCTAGAAGGGCAAAGTAGCATTCTCTCACTTGTAGTGAACCTACATATGGGCTGCACAGCCCACACTTTTTGTGTTCCTATGCTAAATTTGGCCAGAAGTCACCCAGGAGACAGAAAGGCTGTTCTCCGTGCCAGAATCCCATGGAAGAATCATTGAAATCTAGTCACTTCGTAGAAAATCTCTCTCTGTTGTTTTGACAGGCACTTCATATTTGTTTTTCTTAATGCTTTATTTCTGAAGCATGAAATGTGCTTTCACTCAGCAGGGACAATTCTATACACTGTTAATTATTTTAGTGTTATCCACCCTAGGTAGTCCAAAGAATTCCTAAATATGTGTGATAGAAAGTGAGATTAAATGTGCTTTCATAATGAAAAAGAGATGTATAATGTACTTGTGATTAACCAGGTTACAGTTTACTTAACAGTCTCAAAATGTCAAACAATATGCCAGCTGCTGCAGGAATTTACTGGGTGATTTTCACAAATTAGTGGTGGAATTTCACTATATCTTAACATTAAATGACTTTATCATACCCTGAGGACATCCATCAAGGCATTGGCAGAGAAGATGAAAGGCTGCCTAAAATCACAGGAAGAAACACAAGAACCAACTTCAATTCTGTCAGAGACCCGTGGCACTTAGGAGTCCAGCCTATAGGTAGACATTTAATATTTAATAACCAATTTAACCATTCTTCTAAAAGGATTGTCTTTATGGGTCCCAGGAGCTATCTGCATAAGGGCCACCACGCCTTCAGGTAAGTGTTTATAGACTTCAGAATGGAACAAATAAAGGTATGATCTGAAAACCTTGTGACTTAGCTACCCCCAGAGATTTCTCAGATAGTTTTTCTCATTAGAATTCACTGTGATATGTACTTTTGTGAATTATACTCCTGGAAAGATGAAATGGCTTGTTCCAATTCATACCAAGCTTTATTATCATTTAAGTTTCAATAAATTAGAAGTTTTTTGTTCATTTAAGAATGAAAGCAACCTACTATCTGGTTAAATAAGCATATGTCTATATTACAGGAGTCAACTCCTCTGGCAAATCAGTGGCTGTTCTCAGCTGCAGAAGTATGAAACACCTCATCTTGTTTTAAAGTCTTAGTATCTGCCCAAGAATCAAAAGACAGGCTTTCGAGCTGCAACTTTCTAAATCCAAAGTGAACCTGGGAGATGGACTGATGTTCATTTTTCCAGTTTGCCCTTCCCCAAACAGAGTATCGCTAAGGTAATCAGATAATTAAATAACTTCTATTTCAAATGTTAAATCCAGTGTCGCACCAATAAATTCATACTTAGAGAACAGTAGGTCAGTGGGTCCTTCAAAATGTACTTAAGTCTTCAACTTCATGATTGTCCTAAACTACTGAGTGAAATGCAAAGTCATTTTGAGGTCTTTTATAGGAAATAAGCAACCTATATGAAGTAAGATGGCCATGCTTTTCAACTTCCTGGTTGTCAAAGGATCTATCATATGACCCACTAGTATTAACCAGCACTTTTTTGGTAGCTTCAGAAGAAATACTAAAAGTTGAATAGACACAAACGTTTTTGTGTCTTTCCTCACTAACGTTTCCCTCTCCATAACGGTGAATGTAAAGTTCCTTTCAATGCAGACATACCTCTATTGTTAATAAACACAGGAGCTCATTCCCTAGATATGTCAGTGTAGAATTTCTTTGGCAAGAGTTATACAGAAGACTATTAATTAGTTCCTGAGGCTCGCAAGGATTGACCTCAGCTTCTTTTCCCTTCAAAGGCGTGGGCAAGTACACTTCTCTCTAAGCTTATCTGTAAAACTGAAGTAAAACTACCTCTTTTCTCACCAGGGATTTGTGAGAATATAGACATTAAAACGATAGGCTCTAGAAACTGTAATAATAACGAACATTTTAGCCCAATATATATCATCAGACAAGAGTGAGCATCCTCTAAAACTGCAGTGCAGGATTTTAATATGTTCATCTTTCATGTCTGTATATTTTATCAAATGAAAGCTGTGGGAGGAGGAGTTCACTGCACTTCTATAATAGCAGCATTTTATTGCTTTTATCAATTTCACATTCTGAAGAATATTAGGGTTTTGAAGATTTAAAACATATATTTTGTATAGAGAAAAAGTAAAATATTTAAACAATGTTACTGATTCATTAACAATCTGTAGTAAGTATGATCAGTATAACAGTTATCGTACACATATTTTTCTGTTAAACACTTGTCTTGCATTAATATATCATGCTGGGGAACAACGTACATACGTTATTTTCAGAACTAATAAAACCCATCGTACTAGCACTAAGTTAATGTGTTTGCTTGTGTATCAGAAGAAATCCATGCCCCTGGTTATGGAAGTACTCAAGCTTTGCTCTCTAGCAACCATTCTGTTTTATCCTAAATAGACCCCTATTTGTGTTCTGTTATGCTAATTTACAAACTGCTTTGTCAAGCAACCCCAGATTTCACTAGTGAAACTCCTAAATGTAACAATCAGCATGGGGAGCAGTACAAAGCCCTTGGCTGGTCAGATGATAATTTAGAAGTGAGTGATGGATGACAAAGAGGATCCAGCCTGAAAGCCCTGAAGTTTATCTTCAGTGTGACAGAATGGGAAAGATAATATAGAGGACAGTCTCTCTGAAAGTGAGCGAGGGTAAGGCTGTGTTTGAGGCTGGAGATGAGAAAGGCACATGAATAGAAGTTATGCAAAACTCCTAGGGCTAATATATATGCTGTGTATTTGCACAAAAGCCACAGGCAAGACCTAGACACCTCTTCTCTGCTCAGACTCATCTGAATCATTCACTGAACTGCCTCCGCACTATCAGAGCACCTTTGAGACTTCAACGCATTAACAATGTATCATCCAATTTTCCTTCACTCATTAAAAAAATATTCAGTATGGACTAAAGCAAAGACATTCAAGAAAATAAGGTTGTCATAATATGAACACCCCTGTGAGGTTTGTATCTATCTGAGTTACATTTGGCTTAAATATTTTCTATTCATTCTGACATAATTATATTCTGCTAAAAAGATATTTTATAGAAAAAACTTACTGAAATGAAAGGACTGTCTGCCCCAGATATCTTTAAGACCAAAATCTATTTTTTATATTAATGACACACCATAATGTTTGATAGCGAATTTTTTAAGGTGCTATCATAACAATTAGGAATGCAACTGTTTACCTCTATGTGCATCCATCATAACAAAAAGTGCTTCACATTTTTTTCCCTTCTAGATATCTCAGTGCAGTGAAGGCCATCAGTCTACTTTCCAAAAAGGTGTAATGCAATTTATTAAACCCTCCATAATTTTGGCTTTATTTGAAAGACAGTTCTCTTACCAACATTACTTCAGGAATATCATATTGCATATAAATATTAAAGCTGACATTAATCAAATTTTTTTTTTTTTCTGAAATAGCAGCAAGTGTTCTGGATTAATTAAAAAATTCCTTACAATAGAACCATGAGTTCAAACCTAAAGTTTATAGTAATTTTTAGGTAACAAAGTTAAGCTGTCCAGATTTTGAATGTGTAATGCACAGAGCAATATTAACACCTGTACTATCTCAAAAAAAGAGCCTCAAAATTAAATAAGCCACTTTAAGAAATTTTTAGGTTGCTTTCTCCAGTTTCAGGTATAAAATAAAGTGTTGTCAAAATGACTTACCCTTAAGGAATAAGTGAAAAGGGTGCCCATTGCATCTTTTTTCTTTCAGAAGTGCTATAACTCAAAGCTGAATTTAAATGGCTTGTTTATAGGATTAAAATAATATGTTGCTGGTTTAGATCCTAAAGACTAATTTTTTACTAGTTTTTGTAGTTAGTAACACATTAAAGTTATTTGCACAGTATAGACTCAATTTCTTCATGGTTATCGCTGACGTCTATATTCTTAAAGCTTAGCAAGAGATCCTGAATATGTCAAGAAATTCCTGTTACTCTCCATAATGCACTTCTGCTAGGAATATACAAATGCTTTCCTTAGAACACTTCTTTCTGCTTTGTTAAATCTCACCAGCATGGTGATAGAGAAAATGAAGATGAAATGAAGCTGGGGATGAAATATCAGTGTTTCAGTATGACTAGAAATGAGTGAGAATGCTTACAATGAAAAATAACAAAACATTTGAACTGTGTTGTGTCAAAAAATAGCATCTCTCGGGGATACTACAAGTAAATCAACCACACACAATAGACTGCATATCTTTAAAAAACATATATGAGTCTCTTAAGCAGTAGTTTGAAAAGCTGTTGTCATTTTAAGTGTAAACGTCTACATTAGCATATAATGTGGTATAGCAGGATCTGATCTGTAGAACAAAGTATTTGATGCTAAAGATCCAACAGCTCTGTTTTAAGCATTTGCATGTTTTTCCTGAATACCAGGGATTGTCTACTACTGTGCATCCTCTAGCTAAATCCACGCTGAATAATCCAAGAAAGCTCTATGATGTGAACCAAAGCACAACATGTAGGGTCCATACTCAGAAATGCATTCCTAACCTAACCTAGGAATGAAACCATGGAAAGCACAATTCACAACACTACGCCATTAACACCAACTGTTATCATTTCTGTAGCAAAGGGAAGACAACAAAGATCACCATGCTGAAAACTGTAATATTACTAATGCATACTTGGAATATTCTAAAATGCTAGATACCAAAGAGCACTGTCTGATTTTTGTTTTGAGTACTGATGAGCAGTATTTTTTTTGTAACTGGGAATTACATCCATCCTAAGTCTTAAGAGGAGAACACATACGCCTGTGAAGTCTCTTGGAAGACAAAACTAAAACACTGAGCCATGCAACATTAAGCAGAAGCAGAGTTTGGGTAACGTCTCCCATATTTATGTAGACATAGTTATCAAATGTCAAGAAATTTGTTAATAGGATTGTTTTCCCAAGGGAGAGTCAGAATTAACAAAACACAAATAAATAGCCATTCAAGTAGACCTGGTTCACAGGTAAAAAGTGGCACAAGTACAAGGCATGAATGGATTGTTGCCTCCTCAACCTGCAGCATTCAGTGGTGGTTCAAAGAGTGTGCCTAGTTTGATCATGTACTTTATACAGTGAATGATAACAAGACAGAAGGAGTAAAAATGGGTGACAACTAACAATTATTTCTAGTGCATCTGAATCTTTCTGCTTCAAACTAAATGAAGAACTCTGAGAAAAGCTAACATCTCAGTTTAACAGAGGCAGAACGTATATTATCTGACATGCACTTCATGACTCGAACAATGAGTAATACAATTCCTATCTTTCTGAATATAAAGTTGACCTTGAAATCAGACTTGGATTCAGCAGTATTTTTTCTTGCAAGTGTAAAAGAAAATTGTAACTCGTGTCCAGAGAAATTGGAATGCATTCAAAAACTAACACTTTTGCAAGAAGCTGTCACAGAACCAGAGTTTTTACCACGGAAAAATGGAAATCTTTAAATGAATACAAACGAACATGTTATCACAGACTTCTGCGAAGTGTGGAATTTTTAAGTGCTTTCAACTTTTCAGAAATTGGAAGAATTCATAAGGATAGCTAAGTGTCCCTAAAAATGTATATCTAGGTATCAAAGAATTCCTTATGAATAATACCAAAAGGAATATAAAACTGACTCCAGCGGTATTCCTCTAGACAAGGCCTACCTATTATAAGATAGCCTATATACAGCTTTTCAAGAAAGTATCTAGATATGACCCCAACAATGTGGCCACTGCACCTGATCGAACGCATCACTGCTGGATAGCTTTTGTCAAAGAGAATTTAGACATAGAATGAGTGCATCATGCATGACTCGCCTGCAAAGCTCTCCTTAAGTGCCTGAAACACAACTGTGCCAATTCCTGCCAGAGGAACAAGTAAATATGAGTTAATAAAACTCATGTGCACATAAATGTGCAAGCTTTAAAATCTGTGAAAGTAAATCTCCTAACCTACAAAAAATTTACAGGATTCTAATTTTATTGCTACAGAACCTGTGCCTACTGTTTCTCAGAAGTAATGTATCTATTGCTAAACCCAGAAGGTTTTTTTGTGGATAATTGGTAATTATTATCTATGTTCTTCTTATTCTGAAATGAGTTTGAGGTTGAAAAATTAAGTGTTATAAATAAACCCATATTTAATCTCAGACCAAAAGTTATTATCAATAAGAGTATTTATATTGTCGCAAAACTAGCACTCAGTGAATGCATGCACAACCAAAGTCTAGAAGACCAGATAGATAACTTAAAGGAAATCATCAGAATTCAGAGGCTGAGTGGTAGCAAAGGAAGACAACAGCTAAAATAACCAGTTTTGACTCATGGAATAAACAGATTCACTCTCTGCAGAAATTACCTACAGCTAATCAAAAGATGGAAAACTGACATGTAATTCAACATTCAAATAAAGATAAAAGTGATTTAGTTATTTTTCACTGTTAATCAAGTTCTGACGATGCTAAGTTTCCAAATGAATGGAAACACAAATAACACTGGGCTACATCCTGAGTGAAATATATGGGCCTATTTCCACTGTGTCGTGGTTTACTCCGGCTAGCAAAGTAACACAAAGCCGCTCTCACAAATCCCCCCTCCCCTCCTCCAGTGGAGGGGAGAATCGGAGGAAAGAGAAATAAGGAAGCTCATAAAATTGAGATAAGAACTATTTACTAATTAAATCTAAACCAATATATACAAATACTACTAATTATAAATAATTAAAATAATAGAAAATAAACCATATGATACAATATATACAATATGACACAATTTCCCACCATCCACTGACCAATGCACACCCAGATGTTGAGTGATGAGTGTCAGACCCAGAAAGCCCGAGAACCACAGCCCGAGAGCGATCGCAGCCCGAGAGCGATCGCAGCCTGAGAGCGATCGCAGCCCGAGAGCAGCAGCCTGAGGGCCAGAGCCCAAGAGTCCTTGCAACGGATTCCAAATGAGCCCTATCAGCCATTACATGACCGGGAAAACTAAACAGACCACCAACTCCCTCACAACCGAGCCAGCACAGGAGTTAGCAAAGCAGCTAACGCAAGAGGGTTAGCAAGTGCCTGGGGGTAGACGAGCGAGGGAGAGAGTAATGGCTAGCAGGCCCCCTCCCGGCCCAAGTCCCGGAACATGACGTACTATGGAATGAAATACTTCCTTGGTCAGTTTGGGTCAGCTACAGTATCAGAAGCAGAAAAAGACCTTGAATTCAGTACAGGTCCAGTGCCAGCTAAGAACTTATCAGTACTGCTCTTAGCATCCAGGAACATAACTCTCTAGCAACCACAGTAAAAAGAGTTAACTCTTTCCTGACTGAACCCAGGACACACTGTAATCAGCAAATTATCAGTCAGTTATCTGGTCGCACAGAAGATCAAACTGACTTTTCTTCTTGCTTTTCGTTTTGATTTATTTTCAGCACGGCTCCTTAGACTAAACCAATAGCTACATTACATTTTCTCAAATCTATCATTTATCTTTTTCAATTATATAGCCCCTATCTTTTATTTGCACAAAAATGAAGGTTTTCTACACCAAAGAATGTCTAATAATGTCCATTTAATTAAAGCAGAATTTAGACATTTGCTATATCCCCACTTCCACCAGCACACTGATATACCATAAAGATCAGTTGTTGTAAAAATACTTAATTTGGTAGAGAGAATACATACAGAAAGTAAAGAAGAAATAATTTTTGTGATCCCATTTAGAGGGTATTAACTATCCATGTAGTATCAAGAAGCCATTATTCAAATTAAGATAGCAAGCACAACACTTATTTAAAATATCTAATGCTTGCTGTTCTCCTGTTTCCAAGGACATACAATCCATTCTTATAATATCCTTTTTAAGAGTTCATCTTCTCACAATGCTAAAGGTTTTGAGTTTTCCTTGAACAATTTTTTTTTTTAGAATTCTGTATACTGAAAGTAGTAGTTATTTTTAAAGAGATCAAAACATGAATATTTAATCTGTTTGGGGTGTTGGTTTTGGTTGGTTGGTGTTTTTTTGTTTTCTGGGGTTGGTTTTTTTGTTTGTTTGGTTTTTTTTTTTTTACTTTTTAGCTTACTGGGTATTTTGGAGAGATCTATTTCAATAGAATTAAAACCAAAGAACTTTCACCTTGCAAAATTTCAAATTAATTGAAACATTATTCACAAAGTCTCATGCACTAGAATGCCAGAAAGAAAACCTCCTATCATTTAAAATAAGATAAGGCAGACATTTAAGATCCAATCTACTGAAAATTATTAAAATAATTCTAAAACTTCTAGAACAATTGTGCCTCTTTTTGAGCAACAGATCTGAGTTTTGGCTATTGGTATTGCTTCTACTTTTGCCATTGAAAAAATTGAGAACTGTTTACTGACTACATTGTTTTTCAAAATGTGACGCTGTCATGAACAGATGTAAAAGGTGCTTGCAAGTGTGACACCACAAAATGAAACCTGTATTGACGTACTTGTCAGTACATACTAGAATTGTTTACAATTTGTCCTGTCACTAGATTTTTTCCTAAGTTCACATTTACACATTTTTATGAAGAGCACAATAATGTTGAGATTATTTCTGTAAGGGTAGGGGTAGGAAATAAAATTTTAGATATACAGAACTTCTGAAAATGAAGCAAATAAGCTTTGTAGAGTAAATGATGGCTATCAGCAGCTCATATGCCCTGTGGAGTCAACACAATCTGTGCAAAGCTTATCTAGACTGCCAGATCTTCTGTGATGTTCCTCAGAAATAAAGGTATATCTCTTCTGTACTCCTACTCCACAACACTACACCCTCTGTGTTTGTACACAACTGCAATAAAATGTTTCACATTTTCAGACTGCCTTATGCTTTTATTGGGCGCTTTGCCTTGAATCATTATTGCTGTGAATTGATTAAGTGTACCTGTCATATATCGATACTTAAAAAGGTTTTTGTTCAGGATTTTACTCAGTCTTCAGCACAGCTAAGCTTCTGTGGTCTCTGAGTGTGCAGCTGCATGAGAAATAAGTATGCCCTAAAATATGGAGCAAACGTCTGTAAAGCATTACTGATTCAAGGAACCATTTGTATCCAAGCACCAAAACAACACACCAAATGATAAATGCATTAATTTAGAAATACTCAGTGCTCATCAGAATAAGATGAATTGTTCCTCTCTGCACAACTCTAATAAGTTACATTTATTATATATTTTCAGTTTAAGAAATGTCCTCTCTTTGCGTCACACTAGACCTTCAATGCCTATGGCTTAGCCATAGCAATGCACAAATTTGTTCTTTCTGGGTTTGCTCATTATAACTCTCCTGAAACTGCTGATCCCAGAAAACTTCCAATGATTCATTTTACCATGGAAAGAAAGCACAAAGATATAAGCATAGAACAAAATATATATGTTTTCAGGTGAACAAATTGAACTCTGGTTGTGATGAATAGTTTAATATGACTTTCTACCAGTTTACAACAGTGCCAGTGAGAACCAAAGGACGTCTACAAAATACTGCCAGAAAGGCTCTACCATAGGTGACAACTTCCTCCACAGTTTTTAACAAGCTGCAAAAACATCACAAAACTCCTAGTGGGTAAACTGTGAAATTGAGAAAAAATAATAATAAGTTAATTTAATAATTGAAAATAATTTTAAAAAGTATTATTATAAATCAGGGTGCAGGTTACAGATTTCTTTAAAAATAGAAGGAAGTTCCAAACCAACTTGGATTGTGCAGTGATGCGCTCTGAAAAAGTGGAATTGTTAAAAGTTGGGCATGAATGTAAGTGGTTGCAGCACAGAAGAGGAAGGTTGAAATGGCTCTCTGGCATGACCTCAGATTTCAAGTTGCAGTTCCCATGTATATCCAGATAACCACATGAATATGTGAGGATATTAAGAGATTCTCAGCTGTAATGTTTTTTTCTCTGAGTGTGGTGGTTCAAATAACAGTTTAAAAATGCTGTGTGAATAGTTAGAAAGATGTAATCATTCAAATTCAGAAAAGATGCATAATAATTAGCGATTCCCAAAGGGATTGGCAAAAAATAAATGGTAGGTTTCTTTATCTTTTCTCCAGTGATTCCCTCCCCCTCCTTCCTTCCTTTTTTCTAGTCTTCTAATGATTTACACACTAGCAAAGAAGTAACATGAAAAATTGATTTAGCAGCAACCCCCGTCCTCCACCCAAATAGGGGGAGTGATTGCTTCTGTTCATGGTATTAAAATTAAACTTCATCTTGGAAGATCTTCAGGACTGTAATAATTCTGTAAACTAAGAAATGTTTCTTCACTCTCTATGCCTCTAGTACAATGAACATGGTTTTACTTTCAAAAAGAAGAAGAGAGCACACAACAAAATAAATGTGCATCTCAAAGGAAGTATGTCAATATACAAATGGGCAGGTCTAAAATCTGAAAAGAATTTTAATCTTGCACTTATGGAGAACCCAGTATCAGCCTAGCTCCTTTGAAGTAGGATTTACTCCCAGGCAATAAATTCAGCTTTATATTGAAATTATCAAGATACTTACAGCATCTTTACTACCATAATATTTGAGCAGAAATTATATTGGTCTACTACAGTATACACTGTTCATTCATAATACTCTCGGTACATGTTGCAGCATAAACTCATTTTAAACAGTCTTACTCTATTCTTAAATTTATTAATATCTTCTTTTTTTCTCCTTGAATGTTTAGTTTTAGAACACTAATTAACGTAGGATATGTTTCTTTTCATAAAACCTAACGAAACACAGTTGTAATATGTATTTAGCTTTTTTTTTTCCAAATCCAAACTCTCCAGATCTTTGCGTCAATATATATGTACTGTAAGTCTTTTTGATACATCTGGTAGTCACATACTAGTGGCAAGAATAGTTGAGATGTGAAATGAAAATAAATTCCCTTTGTTTATTTTCAAATTCACTAGACAAGGGGTAAGGTAAGCTAGGTTTTAAGTGGTGGTGCATAATTTCAATTCATTTCTTACAAAACAGTTTGGCTTTTGTTCTGTATCTCCTAAAATAGGACATTCACATGCATGCTGTTAGCAAACTTCATTATTCCATCACCACAATATTTGCTTCCTTCTAAAAAAAGAAATCAAAAACTGAATTAAGAATTGGCCTTTGGATCCCCAGGCAAGGTATAAAATGACTCTAAAAAGTGTGTCTCAAGAATTTGAAAATGCAATTAAGGATTGATATGCAGCCCACACAGAGCTTTAATTCTCTCAAAGACATACTGAAACTTTTCAACCATTAAAGAAGTCCAAAGAAAGACGAACAGAAAAACATGGGTATGGAACAGCAAATTTCATAGCCAGGTATTATTGTGTCTGTTCAGTAGATAGCCGAATCTATTAGCACCAAGAAATGGCATTTCTCCACAGCATCCTTCTCACTTTTTAAGTTAACATATTTGGCCTGTATAAAATTCCCCTGCAGTTCAGTGCATTAGTCCTCCTTACTTTATAATACCACACAGTTGGTCACAGAGATAACAATCAAGGCACCCATGTTTAAATATTTACCTACTGACTATAATCAGTGAGTATTAGGTTTGAATAATGTGATGCACTTCAAATTCAAAATTTAACTCCTTACTGAAAAAATAAAAGTATTATTTAATGAGTTTGTCATCCTATTTGGGTTGTCCTCATATTTTGACAACAGCTAGAAGAAAACAGTCCCTTCTGCAAGTGCTGTAAAGCACATCCTCCCACACCTCCTGCAGCAAAGAACAGCAGAAGCAAAGACTGAAGAACAGGTTATGCCAGTTTCATGCAAAGGCAAACTTCACTAATCTTTTCCATTCCCTATCCCACATCCTTTCTACTGGCAGAATAAAACGATTTGAAAAGAAACGGGAATTAAGATGTAGTCCAGTCATTAAAATATGTGCTACAAAACATACAAACCATATTCAACCCAAGCACAATACCTGTTTCATGCAAATATGCATAAGCTACACATTTACCTTTATGTCTATCAAAACTGAAACACATATAATTTTAGATTGAAGTATAGGAAAGATTTACTAGTAGATTTCTTCAAGACAGAAGACTAAAATGTATTAAATTTTTTTTACCTTCTCACTGCTCAGTCATTTTAGTTTCCTTCTCAGTCCTCACTCCGGACATTTATATCTGTTGAAAAAGGAAAGCTTATTAATACTGGAGGGGAAAAAGAAAACAAAAACAATAAAAAGAACCCAACAACAACAGCTACAGAACAGTCAAAAGCATTTTCTAATAGTGTACAGAAAGAAAGCAAACCCAGGAGACATACATCAGATAGAAATGTACATGATAATATCTTAAAAAGAATCCAATATTGCTTCATTTGGTCTTATGTTGCAGTGTTTTTCTCATTGTACTGAGGTTTAAGATTGTACCTCAACATATTAAACCCATTCTATTGTTATTCTTGCCAGAAGCTGATGAAAAACAGGTAGTAAAAGCATCTCCAGAACTGCAATGATGCTTGCTAAGCACTCTCAGATTCATCCCAGGGTATTCTTCTGTCCTGAACAGAATACCAGTTTGGCTGAATTACCATCTGTAACAGGAGAGAGGAACAGGAACAGTTGGCTGCTCCCTTTATCATTGGGAAATAATTATTACAAAGGTATGACATCAGCAATCACAGCTGATGAGCAATGGGAGAGCTGACTAGTACAGACACAGATACACATATGCAAGGAAAGAATGTTTCTGACGTGAGTGGAGCATCTTGGTACAGAGAGACTTTGTATCTGCATGTGAGATCACTTTGTTCTTAAGCAAGAACTTTTTACTCAAGTAGCTGGTCCAGTGTAAGTCTGCAGGATCCTGTTGTTTTAAGTGTAAGAGGTTTCCCACTAAAACCGGTAAGGCCAAAAGTTCACAGTCATATGCTGGTTTTGTTTGTTGTGTTTTGGCTTGAGTTTTATTTTTTCCTATTGCAAACAAACCACAAACCTGGAGAAACGCTTCTACCATATAGTCCAAAATCACCAAATCGAACTAAGAACACTCTAGAGTTGGCACTTTGATGGTAGGTACTCTAGAATGAATAAACAGGATTAAATGGGTATTCAGTAATTATCCATCTCTCATGGAAAATGAGAAAAATTTGTTGGTATGAGACAACATTTCTTGAGAGAACAACACTGACACAACAAAGTATCAACCTACTTAAACTTAACATCACCAGTTTTACACCAGCTGCTACCTGAATGCAGATTTGAGCCAAGTGCTGCAAAGTTACATTCTGAGACATAAGGACATGTCTAGGGAAGCATAAAAAATTATGTCTTCATTTTCATGCCACCAGTTAAGTATTCCCTTAGTATTTTTTCTGCAGGCACATGCATATTGTGTAGAGAAAAAGATATTAATGTTGTTTAATCATATTATCTACATCCTTAAGACAAAGATGACTGACTTAATATTGATTCTTACATATCACATTTCACCAAAAAACTTTTGCACATTGTGTTATCTGAATTCTTCGATGATTGAGAAAGCTGGAAAGAATAAACCTAATGCCAAAAAGGCCTCAAAGGAGCCAGGCAAGAATAGAGCATCACAGAATACCCTGACTCAATAGCTGACTCAGAAGGGTCTTATGGTAAGCACTGAGAAGGAGCAGTGGGGGTGGTAAAAAAACTTTAAGATCCTTGTCAAACAGTCATCAACTGGTTTGGTTTTTTTTTATATTTAGAAATTCTGCTGCTCACAAGAATGGACCAGTCAACAGGTCACGGAAAAGACACAGTAATTTTTGTCCTCCAGATTTCTGAAGGAGATGCCACAGACCCACATTTGCTACCACTGAATTCCAGTCTTCAGGACTGCAGTTATGAGTTCAGGAATATTGCTTCCAGTTCCCCACACTGGCAGAGAAAGTGTTGGGAAGAGAGCAGTAAAGATTAGCTGGAATATTATGTAGCAGGAAAGCCTCGAGTCCTCTGGAATCAAGGGACACACACATTAATCAGCATCACAAATTACTGCAGTGTGTTGTGCAGTGATGGATCTAAACAATACCAAAATGATTAAAAGAGAATCTTTGAGTTTTAGGAATAGCAACATTCTTTCTAACTCTTATAAACTGCCTTATTTCCCACACGGCCAACATCAGATAACACCTTCAGGGTGAGTTCTGATAATCATTGTCGCATCAGCTTGCAAAGCAAGAATTGTCTTGAAAGGATTTAACTCTTTCTAAACCTAACCATTATTTTACATCTCCCTGCTTTTTGTTTTCCTGCAAACACTGTAATGCCCAAGAAAGCTCACCCACATTATCATCTTCAGGGACGACATACAACGCTTTGCTTGGATGGCATGTGACCATTTTAAGAATATTCTATTATTACAGGCAAATCTTTCATACTCTAGCTATGATAGCAAATGGCCTTACATCTACTTTCTATCTTATAAGTGTTCTGCTAGCTCACAACCTCAAGAAATGCTAAATATATACCATATGCTAGAAGTGAAGCTAATCCAGAATGCTGAATTGGCATAAACTGTTGCCTGTCAATTAACAGCAGGAGGCGGCAAATAAATTGGGAACAAAACTCTCATTTGTTATAAACAGAAATGCACTAACACACTAAGAATTGAAAGGTGAAAAAGAAAGTCCATTAATTTTCATAGATACAAATAACAAAAACTCACATGCTACAGCCCTCAACCCATCTCAATGCACGCAGGATCCATAGGCCTGTGGCTACCAAGTCATGTCATATGCGTCACTGAATAGTTTGGTCTAAAATAATCAATGTATATTTTCTTTTTACTTGTTTTGGGCAGTGGTAACTATGAAATATGTGCGAGGATGCAGGGTTTTTCGGGTTGGGGTTTTGGGATTTTTTTGACAGGTAGGTGTTTTAAAGGTAAACAATGACAAAACAGAACCACATTAACAGCATTAATAACCAAATGATTTTTGGTAGAAATAGATTTCAGAAATAGACAGATTTGTAGTATTAAATAGGACACGATCAATACAGCAGTTCCTGGTGTGAAGTTGTTTCATTTTTATATGTGCAAAACTATGTGTCTTCTATTCTGAAAATGAGCATATATGTATCTATTTGTATTTTAGACAGAATAACTCTATAAACTTTATAATCTTTTAAAAACTAGTGACACAAAATACTTAGAAATTTGATGTGTTTTACTGAAATAATCCAGAGACGATAAATGCAACTTATTTAAATTTAAACCTGTCACAAAATATTTAATAAAGTAAAAAAGGCTGTTCAGGAAGCCTAACTCCACACCCACTTACAGCTTTTATGTTCTTTTACGTATTTCAAATATTGGGATGAGGTTTAAGATCAGAGAGAAAAGACCACTCACATTACTTGCGTTGCCAAGTCTTCTTCTAAATTTTTATGAAAAAACAGGTTTCTATTAAAAAATGCCTGATAGATATCTGCTTGGGGGTGTTAGATAAGGCACCTCCATTCATCAATCTGCAAGAAAACTAGCTGTGACATCTTTTAGCCAAACATGTTCCAGGTCAAGGTCTTCCAGGCACAAAGGCATGTTCCAGGCAGCACGACTGTAACATATGCTGAGCCTTTTGCTGCTTTCTCCAATAATACATGACACATAAAAGGAATCACAATTAAACATTTCTGCAAGAGATTTTTGTCTCCCCTTCCTCTTTTTTAGATTATTTCCCTTACAGTCGTTTCTGATTCTTGCCTCCTTCTATGCATTCTCCTTCTCAGAGAAAAAGCACATCTTTTTGAGTGGCCTTTGCCCACTAAGGGCAGTAGCAGACAGGACTCAGACCCTTTGCTCTCACTGAGCAGTACTCCCTAGAGACACCCCAAATAGAAACCAGCATTCAAGCTGCTCTTGCCAAATTTTAACTTGCTTTTATGCAAGCTCTTCAGGGAGGCAAGAGCAGTTTTGGAGGCACTGTGCAATACAGTGAGAATTCCTGCTCTCTTTGTTTTTTCTCTAGACTGAAACAGAATTTCCACTCACCAAATGCCATTCGTATTTAGGATGATACTGATGGATTGGTGCAAGAGACCTACCGCCCACCTAATCTGAAAAATGCATTGACATCAGTATCTTTTAGATTATTTAAAGGCTTAATTTACTCAAACACCGGAATGTACAAAGACTTTGCAAGTATCTGCTCAAACATATTTAATCACATATATATATATAATCTGCAGTAAGCAAATAAGTCACAGACAGAGCCTTAGGTATGTCAATAAATAACAATAGAATTATTCTATTTTACCTTATCAGAAAGCTTCATCTCAGCTATACTTTTCCAGGTTTTTACGAGTTTTTCTCCCCACAATCAGCAGAGGGCATTGTTCATTCAGTGCGCAAGCAAGTTCATACTTGGGAATAAGACTGCTTCTAAGTTTTCTCTGTCCAATGCTAGGCACTGATTTTCACTGTTTTATCATGATCACATTTAACAGTAAGCACATATATAGTAGGTTGTTACAAAATTTCTGAACACTGATTTTTTTTTAATATGTACCTTTATGTCACAACTTTCATATCTTTTTTACAGACAAGAGGCATTATTTAGGCAAATATTAGTCAAATTGTCAAAAATGACAATTAGTCAGTGACATAATCCTGGTTTGAGTCCTTCCTCATATAAGCTCACAATATAAGGACTGGACAGTTCCCCTATTAGACCCACACCATATCTGTGTAAAATATGCTGTATTAACAAGGGGTGGCATAAGCAGAAATAGTGGCAAAATGAAAATATTTCCTTCACAGTGTAAGCAAGAAAAGAAAAGCAGCTTTATTCCACAGCCTGAATATGTCTGCTTGGTAATACATTTTCAGCCCCTCACAACATTCACTTTCACTGTACAGCAGCAGCAAAATATGTTGCCTGCACCACGGTAATACACAGCTATTCCCATGGACTGTCCCATGGGGATCTTTCTGCCTTTGGTCAATGTTTGCATGGCATTAGGTGACCATACTTATTCAACAAGCACCATCATCTTCTTTCACCAGCAGCCCCAAGCCTAAATCACATTTTTATGAGCAGTACCCAGTTTCACAGCTTCAATGAATTATCGCTTTGAAGCAGGCTACATTGTTGTTTAAATTGTAGTGTCTTGTGAAATGTCCAATACTGCAGGCCAGGCTTGCTAGGAATTATACCTAAGTAGAGTTTTCTTTGCTGAGATGCAAAGCAAAATTGACATTTTCAAAAAACCTCTCTCCATCAGAAGTAAAGGTCCATTTCCAGAAAGAACAGAAAGCCAGGCATTCAACCATCTGTCTTTAAAAGGTGCTTAGTAAACAGCCTGTTGTTCCTCAGAGATATTCTGACCAGTAAGTCTGTCAACAGAATGAAAGAGGATGTTTTCAGAAAGTACCTTAACACATAACTGAAGGCTCAAACAAAACCAAACTGATTTATGTGAAACAAGATTAGCAGAATTTTAATATTCCAAGAGATAGTTGGCTTTTTCCATCACCATAGGTTAGACACCTTTAAATAATTTACTATTTAAAAATAGTTTCCTTTTTTTGTATTGAACACAGAGAAAAATAGCCCTGTGATATTTTCTGCAGAATATATAATGAAAATATCAAGTCTGCTCCTCTGAAAGACATTCTGTCAGGAAAAGGCAACTCGCGCAAATCCCACAAGTACTCAGAAGATCGGCAGGTATAGTTTGGGTGACTGGGCCTCTAGCAGTTTTGACAAGAATGTAATACCATGATAGCTACAATTTGTTATTGAACCTGGGTACATTTACTATTTTAACCACTCCTGGTGACCACCCCTGAGAGAGTTTTTGGGAAATAAATATTAATCACTACCGCAGACGCTTAAGGTAGATAGAATAAGCACTCCTTAAAATCTCCCTGTAAGCAAAAAGTCAGACAGCCCTGGCAAACATAACAAGAGAGCGCACAGGGCTACCTCTGAATACATTTAGCAATCACGAGTGCCTAAAGCTCAACACAATTTGCTGAGTTCTAAAATATAAGGGCAATAGCTGCCTTTGTTCCTAGGTGACAGAACCACAGACTGTAACCCCAGAACACTATAAACGCCAAAACTTTCAAGGCCACTAGGTTAGGATTTTTTTGGTTTGCTTGTTTTTATCTTCCTCCTTTATGCCATTCCAGTGAGAACCTGCAATATGGAATGATCTGGGCTCCTAAGCTAATTGTTTTAAATTAATGGCTCAAATGATACTATAAGCACCCTAGCAGAAATCATGACATATAGAACACAAGTTAATTTTACTACCAGGTTTTCAGTCATATTTCTGCTGTGAAGAACTGTTAACTTTTGGACTCAGCTTTTTTGGACAAAGCTCATGTGCAAAACACTGACTTTGGTTGTTGAAGGATACTCAGTTGCTAGTAAATACATTTAGAAACAGATCCATTAAGTCTTTTCCATTTCTGTGCATAAATGCCAGGAAACAAAGGAGAAGGCTAAATTAGATTCATTGCTATCTCTCTGTGAATAGATGGAGAGCACACAAGTTCCTGGACTTGTCTCCCCTTCATTTTACATCTGTCCTTCCAAGTGCTACTTTTGTAAGGAGATTCCAGGATACTAAGCAATGCCAATAAACTAAACTGTTCTCCTGACCTAGCTTTCAGGAGCACAGGCTCACAACAGATCTGCTTCCCCAGCAACACCATCCCCACACCTTTTTTATAACAGGCATTCTCCATGGTTTGCAGAATTGGATGATGGATGGCTTTATTACAAAAAAGTATGGGAAAAGGAAATAACTGAATGGTCCAAATAGTCATGTTCTGTCTAGTACTTGGTTTAGAGCCTCGGGCTGTACAGCACCACTCTGGTCATTTGCTCAATAGCTGATTAGTGCATGGATTTGGGGATTGCCATACCCAAATTAAAAAGCTGAGCAGTGAAGAAGTAACTGAAACTGTAGAAAGAGAAGCAACTGATGGTAGCTGCATGTGAAAGAACACTCAGAGAACACCAAGATTGTACAGGTCAGCACAGAATATTTAACATTATGAAACAATATATTCAGAAACATCAAAACATACATGCTGACAGTTATGCAGAGTGCTCATACCACCAGGGCTGTCATTTTTATTCCTTAGCTGTGCTTGCATATTAACTTGTTTAGACAAACTCTTCAGAATACACACGTTTTCATTTATATTATTGGCAATACAATGGATCCTAGTTTTGACAACAACCACTAAATTCTCTTAGGTCAAATAATAATTATTTTAATACATATTTAGGCAAAAACTACTCACTTTCCTGTTTCCTTCCTACTTACGTATACACAGGTTATATAGGTTATAAATCAAATTAAATTGAAATGAACTATTGGTTCTGCCAAAATAAAATGGATGTTAATATGCTTTAATTGACACTATTATTTTAATGTTGATCTACTTTAAAGTGACTCTGTTAAGAAAAATAGATTACGAGGTTTAACAGTAATCATTGCAGCAACCAGAAATCAAATATGCTCAGCTTCAATGGAGGAATTTTTTTTGAAGTCTTAGCCACTAACTCAGCTCAAACCTTAAAACTGAGCTCAGTATTCTTGTCAAATCACTGTCACTGATAGGAAAGCTGTAATTTAGCTGGCTATTTTTCTGATGACGAAGAAATCAAAGTAGAATGAAGAATGGCCTTTCACAGATGTGTTTGGCCTACAGAAATAAAATATCATTCCTAGCACCAATCAGATATTCTTCAAAATCATAGAAGTGAAAATTAAACCAAACCAGAAAGTTCTGGGGTTTAAACTACCCGGTTTTTAATCATGGCAATTTCTAGTCCCTGGGCACACTGTCTATACTGATTCCTGGTGATACAAATATGATTGGCAAATTAACAGATTGAAACCTATCACTACTCTTTAAAACAGAAAATATGCTTTCTTACAGAGACAAAATTATCATTAGCCGCTTGCTGCCTGCTAGAATGCATATCTGCAGTTAGTATGAACAAGAATATCAAAACGTGCCCTAGTTGCACTGAAACAGTTATATATGAGGCTTAATATCCCTGTCAATTTAGAAAAGTTAGATAAGTTATAAATTCAAAAATACAGTACCTGTCTTTTGAAGCATGTATATTTGTTAGAACTCATATCAGATGAATTGGGAAAAGCATGTATTTGCATACCATCACACTTACACTGGAAATATGGCCAAGAATACCATATCAACACCTATTACAAAGGACAGTAGTTACCAGAGGGAAAGAAAAAAATACTGCCACTTGGTTCACATGATCAGGAATTTGGTCCTCTCCTTCCCAGACTTCTCAGTCAGGCTAGCTCCTATCAGTTTCATAAGGTACCCAGGAAGACCAAATCTATTCTGTGTCAGTCAGTTATACTTCCACTGTAAAATAATATGCTGTTTGGGTGTTTACTTTTGTGCTGCATCTTGTGTCATTATTTTGCTTTTTTGTTATTGCTGTGTTTTGCTTTGTATACTATGACTACATCAGCAGTGTTCCATGCACATTTTCCAGTAACCCATTCACACACACTCTCAAGGACTGAGCAGATGAGTATCTTTTACAGACATTCTCATGTCTCAGACAACTGAAACTTTGAAAAGTAACTCTAAGTAAATTCCGTATTTTTCTGTTAGTTTCTTCTAAGCCCCACATATGAAATAACTATGATTTCCGAAGCCTCTAATTGTGCTGTCCACAAACAAAGGATTAAGCTTTCTGGTGAAGAATAAGCAGCAGGAGCAGATGAACAACTTCATTTTCATGTGATTATCACTAATAATGAATAGCTACACAGAAGGTCTGTATGACTCAGAAGGTTTTAAATTACAGTTATTTTACTAAGATGACTGACTTGGTGTCTGCAGTGACCAAACTTATTAATACCTCAAAACTCAAGACGAATGTGAAATTACTTTTTTCTTCTACGTCTTAGAAGAAAAAGGTCCATACTTAAATGAACCAACAACCCCAGCAAAAATGTAGAAATTGGGCTTTTTATCATCCTTGAAAACTTGACCTAATCTATACGTGCTAAAAATAGCCCCTTTAGGTAAAGACAGGTATAAAGTATTTTGTAGAAATTCATCTTGCTCTACATGAGCCATTCTGCTTTTCAGAAATAAAAGTATTTCAGTATCAGCAAAGGAAATAAGAAAACTAAATTTTTCAGTACCTAAAAAGAACTGTTTTTCAAAATAACCACTAAAAGATTATGACTAAAAGTTGCCGGTTTCTCTCGTAAAAGTAAACATTGCTTTATTTTAAAAAGATTTATCCAAATACTTCCTGACAATTTATAAAAACAAAAGAACTCAAAAGGCATGAGACACAATCTCATACACTCTAAGTACAATGTTTAAACATTTAAAGATCCATGAAAAGGAGCAGCAGGCTTCCACCAATGCTGTGAAAGCAGTTGTCTCATGTAATTTAGTCCATTTCAGATGTATTCTGAAAACAGAACGTGTCAGTTACGAAAAATGTGGATGACAGCATCTGAAGAAACCTGTTATTCAGCCAAGTTCTAAATATACATACGACATACAAATAATGGCAATGAAAAATTCATGAAAAGTAGAGCTAAATTGGATGAAATTTTACAGATAATAAAATCCACTATGAGAAGTTTGAAACATTTGTCCAAAAGTCCTTTGCAATTAGCCTTTTCTTTTCTCCTCTTTTTTAAGAGTATTAATTCTGTGGTTCATATCTGATCACAGGAAACGGTTGTCTTCTCACTTAAAATAAGAACTGAATGTAATAGTACCTCTGCTTCAACATTAGATCCAACTTCCTGAAAACCACAGCTCTTCTGATGCAAGAAAAAAGACAGTCAACACAGTCTGACACACATACCATGAAAGTGGCTGATAAGACAGACTTACTAACAGCTGGACTCAGTTAGGAGATCCAGTTTCTAATCCTGACTGGCCTCTTGACTTGACTCAAGACAACTTTCTTTGCTGAAGTTTGCTTACGAACACTGTGGAGGTGGCATCTACTACAACAGAGGTGTCATGAGAGAATCTATGCATTAAGCCCTTGAGATTCTATATTTCGAAGTGCTAAAGAAATACAGGGAATTCATATTTATGTAATTAAATCAAATGTCTGTGGTGTTAATATGAATAGCAGCAGACAAGACACAAGATCAAGTAATCCCATAATCCAGTCAGTTATACAGTTCATTTGCCATATAGATTCATATAAACACTTTGAGTTACATTACAGTATTTATTATATCATATAAATCTAGAGAATGTGTTTGACATTGCAAGGCTGTTCAACAAAACAGACCTGCTCTGAATGTTGCTGATGTGCACATTGATTCACTGAACTTTGTAATTTTAACTTACTAAATAAAAGGACCAATGCAAAGACTTTTCTGAGCCTAATTTGAGCTGCCCAGTGAGCTTCCTGCAGACAGAACTCAGAGCCCCACAGATGGCAGGGGACTACCCAGGCAGAAACACAGATGATCTGGGTCAAACTATATTGAGTTACCAATTAATACAGATTTTTCTGGTCAGTGTAATTTTGTTTCTCTAATTGCAGGGATTTTGTAAGAATCTCTAAGGGAATAAAGCTCCAAACTCCCATTAGAAATCAATACCAGCAGAAATACAGGAGGCTTTCAAAAAAAACCCAGCACAACTCAGTTAAGCTTCAAGGGCTACATTCTCTCATAACTTCATCTCATCACGATGCACTGCTGAAGCTAGAGAGCTATCACTGAAAAGATGCACCTTCTTACATTGAAGAAGAATGTGGCCTTTGAGATTAACATTCAGCATCTACCCAAACTTGTCTTAATCACTCCTTAATTTAGACAGCTTTTAACTTGGTGGCTATCCCTTTGCTGCATCTGCACTGGATAGAAATGAGTGGGGAGTGGAGAATGCCTGGCAAATCCATGCACATTCAGCAAGTCGATGAATATGTAATGCACTTTGTAATTCTTCTATTATGAACTCAATCCAATTCTACTATTTGATTTCAGAAATGGATTTTGAAGACAGGCCTGTTTGACTAATCGGATCCTCATTTTCCTATTCTTTTCTACTTAAATGCTGAGTGACATAGTTGTGTTTGGGAAGGTAGTGATTTCATTACACCAACAGAGGGAACTGCCATTCCAGCCCATGATAAGAAACAATTTGGTCAGAGGAAAAGTATTCCTTCCTAGACTGAACAGATCCACATGAGAAATTCAAACAAAATGTCACCTCTCAAACAATGATGATAGGATTATAAAAGTCTAATTAGCTGTTTCATTAGCCGAATCCTATCTGTGGTGACAGCAAACAATGGGTATTTGGAAGCTGTCCATCCATTTTTAATACAGGCGCTCTCATGGAGATACTGAGTCTAATACATTGTCTGCATTGTCTCTGTTTGCAGAGTGACTTCAAGGAGGCATTTACCTGGTTTGTAAGAAATGGTAAAGATTTAAAGGTGCAATGCATCTCTAGGAACACACATTGCCTACACCCTGCTGATGCAGCCTTAATTTCCTACTCCCCTACATCGTTTAATTGATTGCACTTCTTCAGTCTGTTTGGATAGGAGCACCTGAAAAACAGCTACTGATGTAAAAGTAGTACCGTGAACTAAAGTTAAATGCCTAACCTTGCAGTAATAACAGTATTTCACCAAGCAGTATCATGGCAGAAAAAGTTGGACAACATTCGTTTTGATGAATTTCACTTTTACAGTTTCCTTTCCTCATGAAGTTGTATCAGCTTCCTGGAAATAAACATTTTCATTGAAGATACTGTAGCACTGTTCACTGTTGTGTAACAGCAAGATTTCAGAAGTGATGTCGCTGTCTACGCTTCTGTTATTTCACTATTATTTTATCAAAAGTACAGTAACAGTATTCAAAAATTAATTCAGTCTTTCTTAAAGAATGGATATACACTAAATCAGTAGCTGAAGGAAGAAAATGTGTAATGTCTACTTTGGGTGAAAACATGCTTGCCATTATAAACAAAATTCCTATTTTTCTTATCAATATTCTGTGGAATTTGAGGTAAAACCAAAACTGAACCTTGGAAAGCAAAGGAGGGCATTTAGACAGTATCTTGGCAAAGGTTTCTCAGATGGTTCCAGTTATAAGGAAAAAGCAACAAAAATACCCTGGAAATTGAATTTAATGTCCACCAACAAATTAAAGAAGTATCTCAGGAAGGTTGTTTAACTCTTAATAACCTCAAGTGTGATGCTAGCTCAGTGTCATACACATAGGAGAGAATTTAATCTGCCCTAAAGGTGAAACAATATGGTTCACGTGTACTAGCTTTAGCAAGCTACAGAAAACTTTCCCTCTGCCCCTTGATCCCAATCTAAGATACAAAACTGCGTTCTATGAAGTTTAACAACTACCATCTCCTAGTAGAGAAGATTACAACAAACAAACCCGAAAGAAATCAGAATTAGACAGAAAGGACGCTAGCTCTGGTTTTGTCTTCTTTTCCTAGCAGACCTCCTTCTACCACAAGTCCAAAAAGACAGAGCACTTAAGAAAGCAGGTTCCATGTAATTCCCTACAGGAGGTCCCACCACGCTCCAGTTTAAAGGGACAGTCACTCCTGCCTCACCAAATAACACAAAGTGGATGGTCTAGTAATAACCAGTGAAAGATAACAATAACTGAATGGAGGCAAGTAATACTCTCGTGTGTGTGTGTGTGTGTGTGTGTGTGTGTGTAACGGCAACAATCCTCTTCAGGAATGAGAGAGTTGTGTCTAAATGAAAAGCCTAGGTGTTTAGATGGAATAGATTGTTCAGATTCACACCAAGTTCTGGTCTGAAAAAGAACTAACACATCTTAGAGAATAAAACAGTATTTTAAGTACTGCTGCTACTGCGTAAGTTAACTAGCAATGAAGTGGAAGACGGGTGTAGCCACAGGTATTACAGGCACTGACAGCAGCCAGGAAGGCTTGGAGAGAGAGAGCAAATTAAAAAGTAATTAGTTTTGTAGTTTATTTCATGGAGACAAAGCTAACCTGGCTGTTCTAATGAACTGTCACCAAGATGTTCATGTTGTGTTTGAATAATAATTCTACCAGCTTTCTTCTGTACAGATGTAGCAATTGGTAAGAAAACAGTTCCTGACAGTCACACAAATTTTTAGCCATTTTCTTTGCCACTACTGGGGCTTCTTATTCAAGGCCCAACATCAAGCATTTTGCCTTTTACTTCACTCTTTGAATGTAAGTTTGGATTGTAGAATCCATTTTCCTACTTTAGGTAATATAAATTACAAATCAGTTTTAGAAAACATGTATGCTGCCTTGAGAAGTTTTCTACTGTATTCCCTTTGAAGTGGTTCTATTTTTTTTTCACCTAAGTAAGAGCTGTGGGTTTTGAGTACAATGAGAATTTCTAGGCTCTGAGACTCGAATATATTGTCTTAAGAATTCTCAACATCTAGTACTTTTCATTCACGCAGGAAATCATTCTACGATTCCATGACATCAGAACCTAGCAAAACTGTTTATTAATGCCTTTACTATAATTCCCTCAGAATGATTTTAAAAATGAGAATTTAGCTGCAGGTACTGAGACAGAACAGAATACAGCTCATTAACTCCTCTGGCTCTACAGTGCAAACTGAAGTGAAAACGCTGGTTTGGAAAGAAAAACAAGCTTGCAGACAGAGATACTATTGGAAATGCATGAACTCTGAGTCTCCTTGATCTTCAAAAAACAGTACCATGAAACTTTGCCATGCCTAAATCTCAGGCAGAGTGCTTAACAGAAACCAGTTCAAGACAGAAACATAAATATAGATTCAGTGGTGACTTATGGCCCAGGAGTGAAATGCCATACCCAGTTTTCACTTTTCTGGCTCTCAGAAGCAGGTCTAAAGATAAAGGCTTTCTCTAAAGAGTTGGTTAGACTTGTATCTTACAATGATGATACAAAATAGAGGACGTACTAAGCAATGGACTGCCAGGGCGCTAAACATACTGCAAGATTCATGGAGACAAGCAGACATCAAGCAAAGGGGGTGTGTTTAAGAGCACTGATACGGTATCCTTAGTTTTGGTTGTTAATTACAAAGATGTTAATTTTTTTTTTTTGTGCAATAATGATTGTCCCAGGTACTGTCCAGGAAAGGGAATTACAGAATCACTGAATGGTAGGGATTGGATGGGACCTTTAGAGATCATCTAGTCCAACTCCTCCAGAAAAGCAAGTTCAGCTAGAGCAGGTGGACAGGAACACATTCAGGTGGTTGTTTTATTATCTCTAGAGGAGACTCCACAACCTCTCTGGGCAGCCTGTTCCAGTGCTCTGGCACCCTCAAAGTAAGGAAGTTTTTCCTCATGTTCAGATAGAATTTCCTGTGTTCCAGTCTGTGCCTGTTGCCCCTTGTCTTGTCGCTGGGCACCACCGAAAAGTCTGGCCCCATCCTCTTGACATCCACCCTTTAGATATTTATAAGCATTGATGAGATCTCCCCTCAGTCTTCTCCAGGCTAAACAGACCCAGCTCTCTCAGCCTTTACACATAAGAGAGGTGTTCCATAAAAGGTCACGCTCAGTATTTAAGTCGGGGGGATTTGGCCTTGGGTCTCTGGCTCGCTGGTTCTTGTGGCTAGGGGTCTGGCTCAGTGTCGGTTGGTGGGTGGTGAGCAGCTGTGACACTTGGGATCAGTTGTGACAGGGTGTTTTCCATTGTTTTCTTTTTCATGTAATATCATTATTAATAGCATTATTTTCATTACATAGTAGTTAGCATCAGTAGTAGTAGTATCATTATTTTATTTCATTCATTTTCAATTCTTAAATTGTTCTTATTTCAGCCTATGCATTTTCTTACCTTTTCCTACAATTCTTTCCCACTGTGGGAGGGGATAGGTGAGTCAGTGGCTGTGTGGTGCATAGCTGCTGACTTGAGCTAAACCATGACAATAGCCAACAGGAAACAACACCCGACTGTGTTATTCAATAAACTACAGATTCTTCATTCTTCTCTCAATACCCTGAGAAAACAGAAATTGGCTGGATTTTTGTAATGTCCTTCATACTGAAAACCAGTCACAGACAAAAGGGTCAAACGCATCACAGAGAAGACACAAACCAGAGGTCCCAACCAAGTCTTATGAAAACATCACTACCTACTCTATTTTTCTTCAAAGAAATATTCAAGACCTACTGCTTTCATTCAGACTGGTTTACTGTAAGTCAACATGCCCCAAAGAGCTCATCTTGTTTATGACAAGTTCTGTTGCTTAGATATTTAAGAAACATGACATGGTCTTGTTATCTTACAATCAAAATAGCTGGCATACAAAGAGTTCCCAAGGACACAGTAATGCCTGTCAGCTCTACATCCCCACAGAAAAGTTCAGTAACTTCTTCATGTATCCACAGATCGCAATTCACGCTCCGCAACAGAATAATTATACAAGAAAAATGACCCTGTTCCACTGTAGGCAGTCTGCTGCACTGAGCAAATAAATGTTTACTTGCCATGTTGTGTCATTTGTATGTCCTTTGTAAAACCTCATTGCAGGCATCATGTGTATCAAGTAGATCTCATAATAAAATAGCCTAACTTTTGCAGGGGGAATCTTAGTAATACAGGGCTCAGTAAAACAGTAAACCTGCAATGAGGAACCGAGCAACATATTTCAATTATAAGCACATTTCAGTGTTTTATCTGCCTCCAATTATTTTTTTCCCCAATTATTCCCTAGGCTTTGGATAGCCAGGACAAAAACATATTCTTAGTGTGCAACTCCTGAATATTTCCATCCCAGTATTTCACCCATTTGGCAGTCAGTTTAAAGCAAAGTAGCCGAGAGAGGTTTAAAAAATAAGTAGAAAATAGAGTATAGATCTAGCCAGGAAAGAAAAAAAAAAAAAAAAGAAAAAAATCACTCCTTCAAATTCAGTCATCAAATGAAGCTGGAAAGTTCCAAAGCATATATAGAGAGAAGCAGAATTAATTTAATTTTAGGTACTCAAAACCACATACAAATGACCCAGCTAATAATATGGTTCCCTTTCTGCCTGTAATAGTACTTCCCTGGCCCTGTAACCCAACTAAAATGAAGAAATTCATGCAGTGGAAGGAAATGAAGCCACAGTTATGATTTCAGTGTTACACATCTGTCGTCTTGTTAACTGCAGGCTTGAGGTCAGAAAGTACTCTTCTCTTTGTCAAAAAGTAACAAAAAATCTCAAAGGAATCTGATAACCTTTTGCAGAGTGTATCAGAGAATTAGAGCCATCAGTCAGGGTATTTGAAAAGAAGATTGCAATGGAATCAGTAGTCCCCACAAATGTTTCAATTCATAATCAAAGTAGCAACTCAAGGTTTACGGAGTGAATTCAAATAAGTATACTCAGTCTGTGCAGACTTCATGATTTTTCATTCCTTCCTTCTATTTATGAGATAATAATTAAAGGTGATTTGAAATTGAATGTAGTAAAGCACAGATTACAAGTATTTCACAATTCTTAACAAAAATAATTAGCTCCTCTAATATTATTTTAAACCACACCACTATAACCTCTATTAAACTTTTTAAAAAGGAAAAAAGAAAGGAGAGAAAGATGAATTTGTCTGTTTTATTGGAATGCAGAATGAAACTCACTTTAAAAAAATACATTCTATTTTTATTACCTTAGCTGTCTGGGGAAATCTCTTTCGATGCTGCTTCTACTTGTCACTAAACTAAGATTTGCTAACGAAACCGCTTCCAATGGCATTTGTTCAGTGACAAAACCGTAATGTGAAAATTAAATCTCAGGGAACTGAAGGAAATTGACAGTGCCCTCAAGTAACATGCAATGGAAATATGAGATTAGTTAGTAGGACATCTGGATCACTTCTACCACCACAGCACTACTGAAAAATTAAAATTATTCCAAAACTATCTTGAATGCATTGGTACCACTGCTCTTCGGATGCTGGAGTTCATTGCCACAGAGGAGGGAAAGAGGAAGAGCCTGCTGCCAGTAGAACGGCATGGCTGCCAGCTGGTACTCTCTGAAGTCGATGGCTGGCCCCGGGCACAACAGCAGCAGATCTGCAGGCTGCCTGGTATTTTATGAAATGTCGTGGTTTAATCCAGACAGAAATTAAGTACCACACAGCTGCTCGCCCACTTCTGTCCCCTGCCTCCAGTGGAGGCGGACAATCCAAAGAAAATACAAGGAAACCCATGGGCTGAAAAAAGAACAATTTAATAATTGAATATAAATGAATAAAATAGTGATACTAATAATACTAACAATAACATCTAAGGAAAATACTGGAAAATGAAACAAATTATACAATTGCTCACCACCTGCCAACCAATCACAGCCAACTCCCAAGTAGCAAAAGTGCAGAGCCAGAGAGCCTAGGAGCCAGAGCCCGAGAGCAACCACAGCAGAGTCAGAGCCAAACGTCCAAGAACAACTGCACCAGAGTCTGAGCAAGCCCCACGAGCCAACAAGAAAGCCAACTAACAGCAACAGCCCCTGGCCCACGACCCAACTCATATATTGAGCATGATGTTTTATCCAAATGAAATACTCCTTTGGTCAGTTCAGGTTAGCTGTCTGAACTCTGCTCCCCTCCAGCTGCTTGTAGTGAAGAAGCTGGAAACACAGGTGCAGCATCAGAAGTATCCAAAACAGCCTCATACCAGCTACTGTGAAGAAAATTAACTCTCTCCAGTCTAAAACCAGCACATATAATGAAGCAGACAGACAGAAACACATGAATCTATATTTATGCATAAATATGAAATTTAAAACCAACCTTAAATAGGCCATTTTTCTATGTTAATTAGGCCTGATACAAACAATACTGCATGGCCACTGTAAAAACTCTGATTTCTTCATAGTCAAATTTGTACTAAGAGATCTTTTTCTTCTAACTTGTATGAGAACAGCGTGCTCTCTGATTACTTTACTGAAGCTCCCACATCTCTTTTTCCTAAAAAACACACTCCTTTATTCAAAGATAACAAGGGTCACACTGGGGAAGAGACACTGCCATTCAGATCTTTCAAATGAGAAGTAGCAGGCCTTAAAAGTGACCTTTTTCATTTATGCTGCTAAACTGAGGACTAGCCTTTTTTTTTTTTTCTATTTCTAATTCTTTCAGCAACCATATATTCTAAAGAACATGAAGACAAAGAATCCATATTTTATGTGAAATACGGTAACACATTTTCATTAAAAATGTGAATAAAATCTCAAAGTATTTGGACCTTTAGAAACACCACACTTAGAAGGGATAACTGTTTAAAAATAATAAAAAAAAAGTGCAACGTCCTCAGTTTACTTCTGCTAAGTGCTACTTGGCCCTCATTAACTGTATTTTTGCTTGTGTACAACCAGGTGAAAAGAAATAAACTTGTTAAGAAACAGGGTAAAATCTTCAGCTGAATGTTTTATTCACTGGGAATATGAATTATGGTGGAGGTGTAAGAACAGAAAAGTCTTTAAACACAAATGCTTAAAAGCAACATGAGACTAACAGATCTACAGGACACACTGCTCTGTCTCACCCCAGAGAGGAGTAAAACAAGGGACGCTGACATACACTACTCACAATGCTCCACCAGAAGCAGCCTGTGGACTGTTTCCTGTTACACAAGCATGGCAGTGTCTAACTTTACCAGACAGGCCTATTACAAACACACTCTAATACAAATTCTGAGTCTGCTTCATTAATCAAGTTTTCCTCTTCATATACTTCCTCTAATAGACTCAGAAAATGCATCATTTACGATTTTTACCTTTTATCTCTGCTCCCAGTGTTTCCAATAGTAATAGGCTAATTAAGCCTCTGGTTATTAGAAGTTCTCCTTTCCTCTTTCTTAAAATTGATACAAAACAAAAAAAAAAAAACAAAGGGCCAGTGAAGAGGCCCTTTAATCTGATAGATAAAACCATAACTAGATCCAGTGTTTGGAAGATAAAGTTAGATATACTTAAATTCTAAATAAATATTTCAGTTGGAAATAATAACTTCTTAAGATTGTGAAGAATCAAAAAGTATTAAAGTTTGATAAGGGAAAGTCATTTCATCATGACCCAAAGTCATTTATCAGAGACATGATACATTACTAGAAGCTAGCCTGTAGTTCAGCCTCGAGTTGTTGAACTCGGTCATTTTCATATATTAAGTAGGAAAGACTAATACCCTTTCTTCAAGAATTACCAGATAAAATAAGAAAGCTTTCATAATCATCTGTGTTGGGTTTGCATGGTGGTGGGGTAGGAGGGGAAGGGCCACAGGGACAGCTCCTGTAAGAATCCGCTAGAAGCTTCCTCAGTTGCAAGTCAGATGCACCTCTGGCCAAGGCAGAGCCAGTCAGCGCCTCTGTGATTAACATATTTGAGGGGAAAAACAAAACCAACAGTGGAAGAGGAAAGAGTGTTGGTTTTATCGCTCATTATCCTACTCTGATTTGATTGGTAACTAATTAAATGGATTTTTCTTCCCCAAGTCTTTTTTCCTGTGACCATGATAGGTGAGTGAGTGATCCCTCCCTGTCCCTGTACCAGGCCATGAGCTTTTTGTTATATTCTCTCCTCCCCATCCCACCGAGTGTCTGATGTCGCTGGCCGGGCCTAAACCACGATATCATCATATTGTCAAAATATGTACCTTTCAATTATCCATGGGGTCCCATTCCAGTTATCCTGGGCCAGAGAGATTCATTGCTATACCCAAAGGGAGATAAAGACACAAACGGGGTCAGATGCTGCTAACAAAGGTGTTTATTTCTGTTGTAAGAATAGAGTGATACAAGAGAGACAAAAATAGAAAAGGGAGAAAATTTAGCAAGCAGTCAGGATAGAATTGCAAGAGATAGTCACCACCATGGACCCAGCAGCATCCCGTTGGTTCGCAGTCTTTGTATTCTTCAGTAGGGAAGGTGCCGATCACTGTTTGCTCCCAGTCTTTTATGGGGTATTTTTTGTTGATTCATACCTCCAGCACATGCTCTCAGGCTAGGTACGCTGAGTCGGTGGGGTCCACGGGACTGCTGTGTCACCACTTGCCTCGGGCTGTGCATGCTTCCGCAGGTTTGGGCAGGGAGTCACCTGCATCTGGGCATTCCCATGAAGTCATGTGATTGTTCTTTGTTGGAATGGTTTCAGGAGGCTATTTGCCCCTTATCTACTCAGGCCTGCAGACAATCCCTGCTTGGCCAAGACACCAGGAAGTTTCCTAAGGCGTTCTGCAGGTTTGCAAACAAGCTTTGAGATAGTCAAAGATAAGGTTAGATAAGACAGTCAAGATAAGGCTTCTCACCCCGGGGCTCAAAAGACTGTTGCTTCTTCATCCATGGTGGTGGAAAGGTAGAGAGAACAGGCAAGTGTGGAAGAAAGCGTTGTTTAGACAACCTGCATAACTGAAGTTTTAGGCGGATACACTGTGCGGATAAGTTTAACATCACCATTAGGCGGAGCGGCCACAAATTACATACTTGAGACAGCACATTGGGTCAGATGCATAAAACATGGAAATAAACAGGGGAGGAATAACAACAATGCAACAACACATAATACACAAAACAGGACGCATTTGACCTGTGGTGCACCTGGAAGCCAAGAGAAGGGATCAAATTCCCAACCCTTCCAGGTCTCAACAGGGACATGAGCCAGTTCCCCTATTCCCGAAGTGATTTGTTCAACAACTTCACCATTATTGTCTATTTTCAAACAGCAATTAGTGTCATTCAATTTCCCACAGATACCCTCTTCTTTGGCTAGTACGTAATCGAGAACCAAACAGTGTTGGAATATTGCCGCTTGCATCTGAGTGGCCTGATCTACCAATAAATCAAGGGCACGAGCTGTTTCATGAGTAGTAATTTCAAGGACAGCTTGTAAGCTGATTATATGGTTTAAGTTATAGACAGATTCTCGAGCACTACTAACCAATTTGCTGGGGTTCCAGGTGGCAGGTCCATAGTGCTGGATTATACACTTAGGGGGCCGCTCATCTTTGCCCCAGGTCTGACTACTTCCACTTGTTATGGAGGTGTCGATGGACCACCGAAACCATTGGAGATCATCATACACCTTACTACCCAACCCTTTACCCTCATCCTCTGGGAGCAGAAAGAACAAGGGGCAAACATATCCCACGTAACATATACCAGACCAATTTGGTGGCAATCTTCGATATGCATGCTGTCCACAAATCCAGTAATGTCCTTTCAGAGCCCAGGTTCCATTTGCAAAAGGACCTTCCCACGTTTCGGAGTCTACTGGTTGTTCATAATATAATGTGGATGCTGGCCCTAATGGTCCTCCTACCACTGTATGTTCTCCATATTGATCACAATATTTACACTTCCATGCACCAGAAGCTTTTTTCCACACACAATTACATCCCCACTTGCTTTGATTATGACTAGACCAAAATTCTTTGAACAGTGTGCGGGTTCCATTTTGATGTTGCCATGCCCACTGATAATCCCGTATAATGTAATTTTTGCTGGTGGTGTTGTCTTGCATACAAAAAGCGAGTCTGGGATCAAACTTCTTGTCTCTCATGGCAGCCTTACACCCCTTTCCACTGGGGCCTCTGAGAGAACATTTTACCCAACTGCCATTAGAGAGTCCAATATGTGTTAGATTCCACTTAAGGCTACTGCTACAATCAAAAGGTCTACAATGGGAGTCCCAACAATCAAATCCTAGGGATAAAGTCCAAGTACAATCACTTTTTCCTACCTGTCCCCCTCCTACCTTGGTCCTATTTAGAAAATAGGCACCCTTTCCAGGAAAGTGAATTATCCATGGGCTCCCTTCCTCCTGCCAAAATTCTGTACCATTGTGGATCACACTCAGGTTACTGACCCACCATTTTGGCAGGACGGGACAGGCTACCCACAGCCAGCTTTCAAGGCTATTTGGACCACCACAGATCCAACAACTGCTGAGGTTAAATGCCTGAGCTATTTGATAACCTAGGGCCACAAATTTATTTTCCCATTCACGACCTGCGATGCTGATGGTTATGTTTTCTGTGGTGCCAAGGGCGGAGAGAACAGCTGCCCAAAGCAGTGCCTGCGACGGTACACTATACATCCTACAAAGGTCAGCAAGGCTGTAACTACCAGTATTATACAAGGAATCACAGTCTACATCTGTCTCTTCTTCGACGGCAATCTTAGTTTTGTCCCACGGACTTCGTCTGTCAAAGGAAAAAAAGACAATACTCTATTCCGGGAGAACCGAGGTTAAAGTGCAGGGATGATCCACTGAACATGGATCTTTTATTTTTTTCCCTGGGCATCCCTCGCAGTATACTTATTGAGGGGTTCCATGACAGTAAGGGATATTGTTCCCACAGAAGGATTTCCACTAGCACCATCTTTCAGTTCATCAAGGAAAGTGTTCAAGAGGAGTTGAATCTTGTTTTTCAAAGGCTAACACACATGGTGGTTGATTTTTGTTCAATACACTACTTGCATCTGATACCAGACAAATAATTAAAATACGCGTTTTCTTCAAAGGAAAGCATGGTACTATGGCCAAAGACGTTCCTGTGGAAATTCATCAAGAAATTGAGAATAACGCTACTGTGAAAACTTACTCTTACAGGTCCTAAAAATAAGGCACATGAGCAATATGCTGTAAGGACAAAGCTAGTCTTTCCTCTGAGCCCTCTGACATCAGTCAATGGAGACTTATTTTGACATTACTTAGGGAGACTTCTTTGGTAAATATGCATTTTGTAATCTCCAATGGAAGAATAAATGCAGACAGATCAGTAAATATGTTTTTTGGCAGTATTTAAATTACATATTTATTATGTTCCTGAGAGATTGAAATGGCTTGCTTGGAGCAGTTCCAGTCTGTTATGCAAATCTATTTTTAATGTATTTTATGAAATAGCAGAACCATAGGACTAAGAGATGGAAAAGACCAGATGGAATAGACAGGTCATCCTGTCTACCTCTGCCCAGGGAGGATTGTTTCTATAAACGTTAACCACAAAGCAAACCAAAATAGATTCAAATCATTCCTTTTCTGAATGTACCTGCAGCTTCTGACCATGATCCCTCTGCTTTAAGTCAAAAAATAGTTACCATTCCAAAAATCAGTCATTCTTATCCAAATACAAAAGGCATCTTAAGATTTAAAAACAAAGTTTAAAGGCACAGCAGCAAATAAAACACAAGTCCAATACACTGGGTTTTTATACCCCTCTCATACCACTATATTCTAGCTTGTAACCTTCAGTTACACAGAATGCACAGACAGCTAGAGCCTGCTGAATTGTCCATACACTAGCTCCTCTTTTTCAGCATTGCTACAGGTCTAAAGTACTCACGAAGCACTATGGCAGAGCACTAAGTAAACCAATTTGGGTGTAACTGCTGCTTAGGATAGTTCAGAGCAACCCACAGGAGACAGTCCTTATCCAATTTCTCCAATATGGATCCTTCCCATGGAATGCAAGAATCTCTACTCTGGAACCCAGAGTACCTCTTCCCCCTCATTCTTCACTAACCTTGTGAAACAACTCTGCAGACATCATATTCTCACTCTTCTCTTCCAGTTGCTATTGCACAGTAGTTTTTGCCACTTTCTAAGTATGTTACAGAGGCTTTACTGCTGTCATCAATTGGATCACCTTTGTCCAGTGACTGGCACTGGCTCTATTGGACATGGGGGAAGCTTCTGGCATCTTCTCAAAGAAGCCAGGCCTGCAGCTCCTCCACTACCAAAACCTTGTTCCTCAGGTACAAGAACTCGCAGCCAATTGTAGGAACATCCCTTCGAACCCACTCAGCTTTACTGTGCAGATTAAAATTAAGTAAGTGGTTTGTCATGAATGTCCTTGGCCTACAGAATAGCACAGTGTATCAGTAGTTACTTGGCTATCCCTTGGCCCAGGGAGTTTGTAAAAATGTCAGAAAGCTTCAGACGAAGTTTTATTAGACATAGCTGGACTAACTCGCTTACCTGTATACCTCAGCTGTGTATCTGTGACAGTGTTTAATTCAGGTCTGTAAAATTTGCCTAAGATGCTGAGAATGTCCTCACATGTTTATCACTCACTGAGTGTCATGTTCAGATAATTAAACTTTCAAGAGTATCTGAACTAGCATATATAATACTCCTTATTACAGTCAGAAATGTGACTTCATTTTTACAGCCTTCAAGGCATGGATGTGGTCTGCTGTGCAGTGTGAACTGGTTTATTCTAGGGTGCATAAGTATTGCTGCATATTTAAACTTACTGCTAGAACTAGGAAGCCAGCCTTTTAATGCTTTCTTTTCCACTGCCATCCTTTTCTCACAGCTTCCTGCTGTGCAATGTCTATTAAAAATGCTGCAGAGAATCTACAGCTACAGTCTGGGATTTTATTATGTGAATAAAACAGATTCTTTTTTTTTTTAAATAATGATAAAAGAAAATTTATTTTCTTTTGTGCTACACTCCAGACTGGATATTTCTACTTTTTATTCTTTAAATAATTACCTCATCCTAATAAGACTTACCTAATGTTATTTCTGTTCTCTCAGAGAACACGAATATGTGTGCACCAGAACAAAAACACAACACATGCTACACACACAACCCTCCTTTGTTGATGATGGTTGATATGAGAGTTGGTGGAGATATGAAGAGCATGAGCGTGTGTATTGATGATGAAAAAGTGAAAGAACTCCAACAAAAGCCAATTACTTGAATTTGAGCTCCAAAATGAAGAATAATCATGAGGAACATCTACCATTTTTCCTGTCTATTCTTTATCCGAGACTATATTTGGATCATCTTGATTAAGAAAAAGTAATTTTAGAGGTGACTGTAAAACAGTAAAGAATTTAATGTGTAAAAGATGCAGGAATATAGCAGGGAACAAAATGTGTTTCCCAATTGCTACATACAACTGAGCTTTAATTGTGTGCAGGCTTAGGTCTCTGTTAAATAAAGTGGCATTTATCCTACTGCACCTTTGCCAGCACTTAAATGCATATTACTGCTGCTTATACCTCTTCAGTTAAAGTATGTAATATAAGGGTATGCTGAGTCAGGTTTTTCGAGTTTGCCATCAGCAGTGTCACTGGTTTAAAGCAGGAGTGGAATGAAAAGGAATATTGTAATGACTCAGTAGGCTAAAATGCAGCATTTTGTCTTGATATGCATTTCTCTAGTTGTGCTAAGGTACCACAGAAACCAGGAAAATAAACCTTAACAACAGACTGTCTAGCACCCTTCATTTAGCTCTAAATGATCTGTGGATCGGGGAAATTCCCTACATAAAATTTTGTATATTGACTCTGATACTCAGAAGCTGTATCCACACTAGTATATTAAGCTGGGAATTGTTATCGGACTAACTGTCACAGAACTGACAATTCCTATCCTAGCATACTCTTAGCCTTAGGTGACTACATGCACTCTGCTTATTGTAGTAGTCTCAATGTTCTGCCTTCTCCTACCAAAAAATTTAAAACCTACCCTATCCTCACAGAAAAAAAATGCCAAAATTCTCCTCCTCCTGAAGCCCATTTTTCCTCAAATCAGCATTTAAACAATTTCCTTCCATAGTTAAATATTATGACAGATAATGAACTGTAACATGTGATTCTCTACTTACTTATTATCCATTAAGCTACCTTTCACTCAAATACACACAAAAGACCTGCACAGAGATCTACATTATTAAAATATATTTTAAAGGCCACAATAATTACTGGAACAAAAATAATACAAAAACATATTAAAGAATGCATACAGTAGAATCACTGAAACCACCATGTCTGGGCACAAGGGCTTCACAGATCAAATTACGTATTTCTTTAAAGTCCACTATGAAAGTCAACTAAAGTTTTAAAACTTCATTTGAAAGAGAAACCTGCCTGAGGAATGGATGCCCTGACACAGCTAAAAGGAACATGTTTAAAGCAAAAAGGAATACCAGTTATGTACTGGTTTGAAGTAGTCACCTACAGCAGCTCACTAAAAGGACTAAAGGGATGAATAATCTTTTCAAGCCAAGGCAAACCAAAGTGTTTTGTGAAGGAATATAGATCCTTAATACCCAGTGCTGTAGTCAACATCTCCCTACTGTTGTAATTAAGTAACCCCCTGGAAACTGGCTACACAAACATTCATTGCTCAGGGAAAACCTCCCTCTGGAATTGGAAGTCTTGCTTAAGCAAGGTAAACAAATCCCATTCAACTTCTGCTTAGTATGTTTTCGTAAGATTCTCTGATCCTACATGATGGAGATCTGACACTATGTAGCTGCCCTAGAAAGTATATAAATGGGCCTACGCAAGGAATTCTAACTCATAGCAATCTTAGTATGAAAAGCTGGACATGATCCAGCAGTGTGCACTGGCAGCCCAGAAAGCCAACCAGATTCTGAGCTGTACCCAGAGAAGCCTGGCCAGCAGGTTGAGGGAGGCGATTCTCCCCCTCTACTCTGTTCCTGTGAGACCCCACCTGCAGTGCTGCACACAGCTGCGGAGCCCCCAACATAAGAAGGATATCAACTGGTTGGAGTGAGTCCAGAGGAGGCCACGAAGATGATCAGAGGGCTGGAGCACCTCTGCTATGGGGACAGGCTGAGAGAGTTGGGCTTGTTCAGCCTGGAGATCAGAAGGGTCCGGGGAGACACATTATAGCACCATCTAGTACCTGAAGGGGCTACAAAGAAGCTGGGGGGAGATGTTTTACAAGGGCCTGTAGTGATAGGACAAGGGGTAACCAGTTTAAATTGAAAATGAGTAGATTTAGACTAGATATCACAAAGAAGTTCCTCACAGAGAGGGTGAAGCACTGGCACAGGTTGCCCAGAGAAGCTGTGGATGCCCCAACCCTGGAAGTGTTCAAGGCCAGGCTGGATGAGGCTTGGAGCAACCTGGTCTAGTGGAGGGTGTCCCTGCCCATGGCAGGGGGGTTGGAACTGGATAGGCTTTAAGGTCCCTTCAAACCCAAACCATTCTGTGATTCTGTGATTAGTGATTTTAAAAAGCTTGTGAACATGGCCCAGATGTAATTCTGTATGAAGACATACACTAGTTCTTAACTGATACCATAGAGCTGCAGCCATCAACCTTCCACAGAGTTAAGATTTACCAGCATCATCATAGACAGCATCTTGATCAAAGGAATACCAACATGAAAAAACCCCACCTGTCTGATTCTGTTTCAAGTTACAGAAAGTAGTCTTTACTTGGAGCTATATTCAATATTCTGTCTGACTTATTTTCAGGTTTGCTTCAATTTTCCTATGCCAAAGTTATTTTGGGTACTGATCTGCCTGGACTTAAAAATGTCATCAACTTTATTAAATGCTCTGTGTACACATTAATCACACGCAGATGTTACAAAGTGAAGCCTCAGACCAGGTGATGTGACACCAGGTTATGCAAGGGCTACAACAGATCCCATCCACTTAGCATAATAATACATAACTTCTTAGGAGTCATATAAAAACCCATGGCTTTATTAATATAATTCTTAAAATCATCAACATGATGAAGTATGTTGATGCTTCTCTGTATACCCCTAAAACCAGTGCATGGTACATTGTTCTTGCTTTTGCAAATTTTCACATCTAAGTTTTACTTTACTTTGGTGTATCACATAAAAGCAACATTAGTTGTCACTGATATGTAAATTTTCTCTCTTACGTATTTTTTACATTTTGTGAAATTGCAATAGAGTTCAAACAGTTCTTCCAGTGCTGGTAGCTCTATCCTTTTGGGTTTTGGTTTGTTTTCCATTTCCTCATATTCTTTTAAAATGTACCAAGTTATAAGAAGTTAACAGGGGAGCTACACTGTGTATTATTTCCAGGTTGTGATCCTCAGAGACAGAACTGTACCTTAATACCCATTATTTAAAATACCACTTAACTGCAATGTCATTACAGTCATTATTTACTATCCATTGCTATTTAGGATCCTCTTGTATTTTATTCTTTCAGGAATTGGAAGCAATTACAACAGACATGAATAGAATTTGTATCAATAACCATTTCATATATCACTATTTTCATAAAACTTTCCACACCTGGCATTATTCCAAGATGAGTAATGATTTTTAATTACAATTAAAGCATCTAAAAACAGCCAATGAACTTTCTTCTCCTACTGCATGGAATTTAAGAGGAGAAAGCCTATCACACAAGGCACTGAACTCCACATTGTAAAGACCTGCATATTTCCAGAGATACAGTTGATTCCAGGCCACTGCAGTGAATGCCTCAGGATAGGTACTATTTTTCATTAAAATTTGTTCACAAACATCTAAACTGCAAGAGTTGTAATAATACACAATGCTTATCTTTCATATCTTATAAATATTATTGCAGCTTACATAGTACCTGATTACAAATCTAACCAAAGGAAAGTTTAAAATTGCTCAAAAAGTTGTTACAACCTGAAATTATATTAGCAATTTTTTTTATTCTTTTACTGAAAAGAAATTAATAAACTCCCCATCCCCACCCTCTTTACCATTACAGAATGCATATCCCAAGACCAACTTTCTTACTCCCTTTGGTTACTTTGGATTCTTAGTCCTGTTGTTCATAAATGAGTTCTATAACACACAATACTTACAGCTTGAGTTAGTAATAAACTTATGTAAAGTCTAAAATTAATATAATTCCTAGTAGTATTTTAGACCTCTTTGGATAGTTACTGTTGACCTAATTACTTAAGAAAGACACAATCTATTAATATCTATTTTTAGTATGTACTTTCAACACATATGTATTACGTATTAAATGAAGTTGTCAACATGTCGGTATCAGTCTCAAGCAGAATGGTTTTGTTCCTTTAACTGACATGGCCAAATGTTTTATATAATCAATAGGAAGTGGCAAGTACTACACCAAAGCAGCCAAGAAAACATATATGACCAATGGGAAGAAATCAGAGAAGCGTAGATGGAAGGAATTGTTAGGTACGAGAGGTCTATCCCAGTTTCTCTTCCTGCCTAGACATAACGATTTTTTTCTAAATTTGTGACTCAGATGACAGGCTCCTCTTCAGAGAGTCTTTTCTCTTAAACAGTGAATACATGTGAATCATGGCACATCAAGCTAATTTGGGTGTCTGCCAGACAAACGGGAGATCTCGATTTTTTTTCCCCTCAGAGTACTTCAAAGCACCATCCACCATTTCCCCAAAAATGTATAAAGTCCTAAGACGTAGAACAGTTCAGAACATGTCATCATGTGCCCCTCTCATTAAATCTGGGCCATGGTATAAAAGAACACAAACCACAGGGATAGAAAAGCAGGCAAAATATGTTATACTTCTATAGTTTAGGTGCTAACCTGGGAAGAGACTTTTTCGTTGTGGCACTGTAGAGCTTAAAAAAAAAAAATGAAGAGGTACACAAAGGCTAGGATGGAAAGCCAAGCATGGCAAATCTAGTTTTTCTTGGGACTTAGGTACTTCTTCCATCTCTGAAAGACTGGAAATCCCTTGCACCTTAAAGACCTTCTAAAATAAAGCACTCAGACAAGGGAATATATTATATGAGATACCAGTATCTCCAGTTTAGTCAGTTGCTGATCTGTTTTAGAATTAGGTGTTTGCTTCCCAAAGGCTGTACATTGCACTGCCACTGACCTTGGGCATTTCCTTCTCTAACTTAGCAAGCTTCTGTCATTGCATAGGCATATCCGAGTGAATCATGGCTGTTCTTATGTCATTGCCTCAAGGAAATAACTCAAATTTAAGAATTAGAAGTAGCTCGGGCTAGAATTACATAACAGGTGGGAACGGGGATTTCATAATGACTAAGGAAGAGCATTTGGCTGTACTCACTCAAGCATGTAAGTACTGGTGAGGTGTGCTAGAATAGCCCATTTGCAGAGACATCCTTCAAAATTTATTGCCATGTTGACTCAGCAATGTCCTCACCACTGAATGTCAGAAATGCACTTCTTAGAGGTATGCAGAATGAAAGAAAACTCATGAATAAAGCTCAAGCCACCAGTGGTCAAATCTGCCACACTTAGGAAAATACAAACAAATACATTTCTATGAAAGGACATTAGAGAATATAGAAATATATATATTTGGATAAAGAAGTAAGTCCCAAACATGTAAAAGATCAACAGAGAAATATCCTAATGCTGCTCTCTGTAGCTACTGTACAGCGTATTTCACATATTCTGCTTTATGTTCTTTGCAGTAAGACAGGCTGCACCTGGGTTTTTCACACTGAAAAGCATCTTAAATTGTACCTGCAGCGTTAGTCTCTTCAAAGAACAGTTGTAGAATTATGAACTTTGAAAACAGCACCTCTGCCTGGCAGAGAAAATTTTAACTTTTATACACATCCAAAATGAAGATGTCTCAGTACTATTTGGGGGAAAAAATTGCTTTTGGGTGCTGCTAGAACAAATGCCAAGCACAACATAATGACTAGGTTTGGTCTTTTTTTATGTTTACATATGGTTGTAGGTAGTTAAATTCCTCAAAAGAAAGCTTGAGTATAAATAAGAATTTAGGAGAGACTTATAACACATAAAATTATATAATGCATAAAATACATATTAGATTTAGGTCATTTAAAGTAAGAGCATAAGGCTGTATTTGAATCCTCTTCCTGTTTTATTCACGGATTACCTGTCCTTGTTCTAATATTCTGATACCTTTGATTAGTGTATGAAACCAGGTGACTAGCTTTCACAGCACATTCCCATTCTCATACTTTTATCCAAGAGAAGAGTAGTGTATGGTGGGGTTTTATTTCACACAGCTTTGTTTTGGATTTATTAATAAATACATATTCATCTCCCTACCTCATTCTTGCCTACAAAGATGTTGACATGTTTTTTTTTGTCTTAAAGATAATTCTACCAAGGCTTCCAGATAAATGCCTTCCAAACCGTACGTGTGGAATGGCTAAAGAAGAGTGGAGCCCAGTCTCAGTTCACATCAATGCTAACAGGACCGCACCTCACTTAATGCGGTACAATCATGAGTAGAGAAGGACATACTAAGGCATCGCCATCATAATACATTAATTTTTTACAATTAGAAGGTAAATTCAATACTAAATAAAGGACGTCACTGACTAAGGAAAAGGAGTCACCTATGTTAATTTGAATACAAATGTAAATGGAAGCTCATGAGGATGGGCAAATGTCTTCCTCCAGTTTAGTATAACATACACAGATATGTAATGTCCACAAAAATATGATTTTTTTCTGAACTCAAATTTTAAGACTAAGCTATTACTAAATTTAAAGTATGTTTATTTTTTAAGAGGTCACTAAACAATTCCAGCATTTAAGGTATAGAATCACTGATTTAAGAGTTGTGCTTCATGCATTAACGGCTAAAAGTTAGTCTATAAGCCTTTATTAGGGGAGGAGAAAAAGTTTAAAAATGAGAAATGATTCAACTGTCATACACTGACATACGGCAGCTTCCTCAAGCAGAGGAAGATTTGTGAATCACAAGATCAATGACTTTATGAATAGAAAGCTCTTTATCAGCACTGAAATTCTAACACGGTACAAATCACCACTATGGATAACCACTTTGAGACAACACTAATTCAGAGAACGCAAATTTTAGGGACTTCCTGTTTATCAAGTCAGTTGGTAAAAAGCACCTCCAAGCAAAAAAGGTGTTGCACAATGTAAAATTATGATGTTCTGCTGCTTACCATATCTGCAATTTTTCCTGTTCCTTAGAGTGTTACAATTAAAGGGCGGTAAGGAAATGGAGCCCAGTATTCAGTATCTTTTCTCAAACACCGGTGGAAAATGGAGGTGCTAGCACTTTAGAAAAACATTGTAATGGCAGCATTATTAAAGTTGGGGTGGGAGAGTATTTCTGTGCTTTGTATAAAAGACAACTCTGAACGCCAAAATTCTTCGGTGCTTACCAGAGTCCAAGGATGAACCTGGGCAAAGGCACTACTTTAACTAGAAATGAGTAAAAATCTTTCATAGAAAGACATTAAATTTGCATCTAAAAATGACTAATCATGGCATGTTATGCAAGAGCACATTTGGCTATATGGCCCATCGATATAAATCCTTTATCAGGATAGGAGGCAAGGCAACAAGTCAGGCATACAGTGCTGAGAGGAGGAGAAAAATCAAAAAACACACAGAAACTTAGGACACAGTGCTGTAACCGATGTGAGAAACTGGAAGCTATACATCAACAATTCTTACTGATATATATATTAGAACTTGCATAGACATAACAGTACTCAAGTGTGAGTTCGGTGAATTTATATCTCACAGAGAAAACACAATAAATTGCTTCAGATAGCACAATGAACTAGGTCAATAAAACCTTGGTATCATGAATTTCAGCCAAGAGACACAGAAACATCGTTCAGACTAATTTTTTTATATGTTTGCTGTGCCAGTGAAGGCCACTTTGTCTTTACTGTATTTTTTGCCATTCAAAACAACCCCAATGAACTAGAAAAAGAGGAATATCTTAACTCAGGTGATTACAGAAACCCAGATTAAATAAAATGTGTTTCTATAAGAAATCAGCATTCCGATTAAGGAAGTGGTAGCAGAGGAAAAATAGGGAGAAATTTTTTTGTGCAGTGTTATGAGCAACGCTAGCAGTTCACCTCTAAGGTAATTCAGAGGCAGAAGGCTACTAATGCTGTGGTGTGAAAACAAATTCTGACAAATTTCATTCTTATTTCACGTACAATAGAATGCAAATACCACAGCAGGGAAGTATGTGTAGGAGGGGACCTAGATCAGATTTTATTCACTAAGTCTGCAGCTCTGATCTTACAAAACCAAAATAGAAATTTATATTGAATTGAGTGAATCATTTGGTTAAAAAGGTGAGGATATTAAGTCTCTTCTCATGTAAAGGAGGTTTGTTCTAAATTATAATATTCACAGTCAAGTGTTCAGTATTTTGAATATTTAAAACATTATCTTCCACTAAAATTCTCATATGTATAGTAGTATATTGCTTTTAATAGCATTCATCAAACAAAGAAAGCAAGAACAATGCTTTGGAGAAAAGCCCTGTTTTTTTTACAGTCTCTACCACCCTGAAAATAATTGAAGTTGACCTGCCTGGATTTGCTCCCATTCTCTCGCCAGGTAGCAAATAAGAAATCCAATTATTTTTACAAGTGGGAAAAAAAAGAATAGGCCTACATACCCACCTTGCTTATTCAATAAAACAACGTCCTCTACAGAATTCCACCAAAATACAGACTTTGCAAAGGCAAAGACCATTCTTTGTAACACTGTGCCTAATACAGTGAGGTTACTTAGCTGTTAGTATAATACATTTAATAATAAGAGAAACACACTAGTTATTTTTCAGAAATGCCATCTGGGCATACTTCCTACTGTGAGTATCAGCTATGCCTCTAGTGAAGAGTGGCCACAACCTATACTAGAGGCTCTTCCAAAGTATCATTGACAGACTGGGAAGAGATACAGCCCCCAAGTTACTGGAGTGACTTAGCACTTGTCCAGGATGTCTAACCATAAGCATTTTGATATCCTGAAAAAGATCTGAAACAAGCAAGAACATTATGGCTACATGTGCCTATATACACACATGTTGGTGTGCACATCTATACATATAGGCATACACACCATTTCTCCTTTATCTGATAATACAATGCCAAGTACTTAAGTTCACTTGAAACATCGGGTAAGACATAGGCCTATCTCCATAAAGTAGCACTGAAGCTACAGATGCAGTTAATGCACCTTCCATGAAAACCTGCAAGACAACTGTGAAACACTGACAGAAAGGTTCATTGGCAAACAGAAAAGTGTCAAAAAACTTATTCTGTAGATACTACTGCAACTGAACAAACTTCTAGTAAGAAAGGAACACAGAAATTTCACTGACATAGTCAGAAAAAGAGTTCTAGGCCCAAGGCAGTTTTTTGTTAAGAGCTCAGTGCTTCACAGCGCATAAAAAAAAAAAAAATCTTTCCTCTTTAGATGCTCAGCCTCCTTTAAGCTTCACAGTAAACAAACATTTAACATTTGGCAGGTAAGGATAGAAGGCAAACTGGAACTCCAGCTGTTCTCTATAACACAAGAATCACTGCAGAAATATGGTCAGGTGAACAATGCATTACTGGGTTGGTTTTTTTTTTTTTTCAAGCTTAAAGTTATTATCTTGTACCACTTCTAAATTGATAAATAAAAGTACACACCATTTCAGGAATATAAATATGATCAAAAAGGAAGAACAAAAAAGTCAAACCAAAATAGAGTCCCAAAACTCATCTATGTTTCAGGTAAGAGTACAGTCACCCACAAAGATTCCTACAGATGCACAAATTGTAAATCTGTGCACATTTTATTAGAAATACTAGTAATGCCTTAGTATCTCAAAATAGAATCCTGTAGATAGTCACATCTACATTACTGATCTCAGTATAGTACTGAGAGGGATCCCCTTCTTATGCATACTGGGAAATCAGCAAGAAAGGAACAATAACTGCCAAACACACAGACAACCAGAATCTATTTCCACCAATACACATCTACTCCCTGCTTTCCTCAGAGCTGAAGACTCTCATAAATAGCTTGGCTGTTAAGTGCTACCATTATGAAGTATTGCATATGACAGCTGAACACTATCGATTTACCATCAATTCCTTTCTTTTCAGCTCAGCTGAGGCAGAGACACCGTTGAGAGGTTGTGGACTTGCCAGTGTTTGTTGATGGCCGAGTTTGTTAATTCATTTTACTGTGTGGCCTAAAACCGTGTAAGGTAAATCGACATTGACACACACAAGCTTCCAGCTTTCCACTCTCAAAACACGCTTCATTCAGTCTGTTAACCATCTCTACTGCCAGTGATCAAGTTTTCTTTAATACAGAAGACGTTGCTGATGTTAATAACGCAACTGCAGGAAGTCACCAGTTTTGTGAACTTGACTCCCCCTGCCGCCCCCCGATTTGTACCTTCCCCTTTCTGTAGTTAGCTGAAAGCTTCTATGGAGGCTGAAGGAAGGGAGCACAGGGTAACTGGGGGAAGAAGGGAGCCACAAGAAGCTGAAGTAGAGCCAAGAGGAGGGAAGGGATGAAGAAGAGCAGAGATTATTGATACTGAAGAGCATAGGGAAGGGCACTTACTTGCTACTAGGCATAGCTAGCACATCTAGATCAGATGGTAATTAGAAACCAAATACAAACCATTAAATTATCCCTAATTACATGTTTTATAATCATAATTATCTGAAAGAGTTAATACTCAGGATTTGACCACCACTACACTCGATGTAAAAGTCCTATTTTAGACTTACACTCATTTTAAGAGCACTGACTTTTTGCTTTCACTGAAGTTTTACAGAATTACTCCACTTAAAACAGAATCCATTCTACTTGTTTGCTGCCCACCCATTTTTTCAGTAAATGGTGAGAATAGCATTTTGTGTAACTGTAGTTTTATAGACAATGTAAGAGCTTACAGCTGAATAAAGAAGTTTGCTAATGTACCCTTAGTCACAGCATCAAACTAGTCCCTGAACTTGCAAAACAATGCAATAAAACAAGCTCTACAGTAACTAAAATCTAGCAATCCGAAGATCAATCCATAAAGTACTATAAGGCACCATGAACAAACTGGGTTCTAGTCCTGCCTGGGTTTATTCCCCTTATGCTCTGTAAGTAATCCACCGACTTCGAGGTGAAGAACTAGCCCTAGTTAAGACACTGGCAAAACTCTCAATCATTCCAACACAATCAGAATTTACCTGCTGTGCAAAAACTAAATATACGAGCAAGGCTTTGCTGATAAGCATCTTAAAACTCACACTACGAGTATCATAATCTGTTTTTACAGAGGATAAAATCTGAACTTCATTAAAATCACTTGCAAAACCCCTACTGATGGTCCCTGAAGAGACAGTTTTATGACCCGACAGAGGTTTTTTGGTTACTTCCAAAACCCTTGTTCATCGATGGCGGGAAACAAGCTGATAGTGGTGTGTATCCTAACAGACACATGAAGTACAGTTAGTGCTCCCAGAGTGAGATTCATCTAATCTCTTCAAGATATCTTGAGTGGCGATGTTTAAAACAGAACTAGTTGTCAGTAGGGAGAAACAGCCATTTCTCAATGTCATTTCTTCAACCTGAGGTAAGCATCCAAAGCATCACTAGTCTGTGCACCTGCACAATCCCCCGCTCCCAGAGCATTCAGATTGACGGCAAAACTGCAGAGCAGGCACTGTGTCAACTTTTCTATTCAGACAAGTAACTGCAGAAACTTTGATTCATTATCTCAGATAATAAGCTTTTTCCAGTACTTCCTACAGAGTCCACAACTGAACTCTGTCTTGCAATCACACAAGACAGATGTGTCACGAGGAATGTTGACAAAAGGAATTTCACTTATTGTCAATTAACAAACATCTAACTACCGATTTGTTTATTGAAAAAAAAAAAGGGGGGGAGATAAATAAACAAAGACATAGGGAAACACGTCTCTTCCCCCTTCCTAGTCTCAGCTTGTCTTTTTTTCACTGAATATTAAACTCAGATCCTACTTACTGAATTGCTGAGGAAACAGGTGGACCAGGAAGTTGGGATTTGTGCATAACAGTTTCTTTGTGTCACTCCTTCATGCCTCTTACCCTTTTCTGCTCTTCTGTTCTTACTGATCTTTTTCTCCAGCATGGGTTACTCTATGGGCTACAGGCCTTTCAGCACAATACCTGTTCCAGTATAGCTCACAGGCCACATCCCCTTTGGACATGTCCCTGCTCTTCCATGGCTTATATCCACACGGATATCCTTGCTTTGGTTTGGGTCACCTTTGGGCTGCAGCCCTCTCAGAGACTCTACTGTGAAGCACCTCCTTCCAAGAGTTTATCTCTAGCTATGCCTTCAACACTGTCCCCTTCCACGTCTCTTCTGCTTCCTCCTTCTTATTCAAAAGCACAGAATCTTTTAGGTTGGAAAAGACCATTAAGATCAAGCCCAACCGTTAACCTAATACTGCTAATACCACCACTAAACCATGTCCATAAGCACTTCATCCGTATGTCTCAAATACCTTAAGGGATGGTGACTTTACCACCTGCCTGCACTGTTTCAGTGCCTAACCACCCTTTCAGTGAAGAAATTTTTCCTAATATCCAATCTAAACCTCCCCTGATGCAACTTGAGGCAATTTCCTCTTGTCCTGTTGAGGAGATGTGCCCTCAGGTTTCCTTGCATTTCCTTACATCTCTCCTTTTATGACCTCAGGTCTTTACCTCCTGCCCTTAGGAGATACTGCCCTTTTCTAAACATATTCAAGCAGATCCATGCGCTGCTCTGACTGGAGGAAGCTTTGGCATGCAATGTGTTGCTTTCATTTATTTCAGGCTGGAACTTGACTGGCTCAGGGCAGTTCACAGCCTTTTCTCCCCCACAAAGCACCCTGCAGACACCATTACTGAAACCCTACTCTACACCCAACATGTCCTCCCTTCACACCGTCATGGTTTAGACCCAGCTGGGAACAAAAGACCACAAGGCCGTTCACTTCCTCTCTCCTCTCCCCAGTGGAATGTGGAAAATACAAACAATAGTTCATGGCCTCCAGCAAGGACAGGGAGGGATTACTCACATTGTGGTCATGGGCAAAACAGACTTGACTTGTGGAAGAAACATCCATTTGATTGAGTTACCAATCAAAATCAGAGTAGGATGATGACAGACTAAACAAAACAGATCTTAAAAAAAAACATCTTTCCCCTACCCCTCACTTCTCCCCGGGCTATCTCCTCTACCCCCCAGCGGCACAAGGTGGCGGGGGATGGGGGTTTCCCAGTCAGTTCACCACACGTTTTCCTGCTGGCTCCTTCCTCCTCCTGGTGGAGTAGAACTCCTCATATTCTTTCCCTGCTGCCGCATGGGGCCCCATCTACAGGAAACAGTCCTACACACACCTCCCTGCCACGAGCCCTTCCCACAGGCTACAGTTTCCTCCTCTGACTGCCCCGCCGTGGGTCCCTGCCATGGGGTGCAGTCCTTCAGGAGCAGCCTGCTCCAGCGTGGGCTTCCCACAGAGTCTGGGCCTCCTTTGGGCTCAGCCGCCTGCCCCAGCGTGGGACCCTCTGTGGGCTGCAGGGGGGTCTCTGCTGCCCCGTGACCCTCCATAGCTGCAGAGGCACAGCCTGCTCTCTCACCACGGGCTGACAGGAAACCTCTGCTCCAGCCTCCCTGCCTTCTGCACTGACCTGGGTGTCTGCCTGGCTGTCTCTCCCACAGCCCACTCCTCTCTCCACGCCGGTTCTCTCCACGCCATTCCCACTGCTACTGGGTTTTTTGTTTTCCCGCTTAAATATGTTGACTCGCAGCGGCGCTGACTGGCTCGGCCGTGGCCAGCGGCAGGTACCACTTGGAGCCGGAGAGGAGGGGGGCGGGTGGAGGGGGTGTGTTGAGCTCTTCTCGAAGCTTCTCACAAGAGCCATCCCCATGGCCCTTCCTCAGCTACCAGCCACACGCACACACACCCCTGCGCCTCAGAAACCCAACCCCTCCGGGAACTCCGTGTTTCAAGAACACATTCACTGTAAATTCTTTTAACATCATCACCAGCTTAACATACACGTGTTATAAAATCTTCCCTTCTTGTCAGACAATAATGGACACCGGCACTGCGTGCACATACATGCTGCAAAATTCCACTCCTTTCCCCAGTAAACGGCTTGTCAGGGTTTACTCAATCGTATTTACTCCCCAGAAACTCCATCCCCTCATGCTTGCATGCCAGATTATAAAGGTTAACACTAAGAAAACCAAGCAGGTTATAATGGTGGAAAGGCATCAGTAACAATCTCCGCGCCTTACCGCTGAAGCCTAGATTATTGCTTGAACATCATCACAATCAGATCTCTCATTACAGAGTCCAGGCCTTGTTTTTGACTGTGGAGGAGTAAATGAGTCTAATAGTAACGTCCTGGGGAGCAGAGCACCCCTTTCCGCAGATTTGCTACCGGAACCCGGGCAGCCTGCAAGAATGCCATCTTCCACCTGCTGGGTGGGGGAGGCCTGGCACAGCCCGCCCCAGTGCGTGCCTCCACCAGCAGCTCTCAAGCAGCCATTGACATTTTTAAGTAAGTTCATGCACAACACAATGCGGTTCTCCAACTAGCGGAGGTGTTTGGTATGAGGGGTGCCTCCCCCACACAGGGCGGCCGGCAGTACCGCTGTCTGAACTCTGCCACTTATCCCTGGTGCGAGGCACAAGTGGGGCCACATCCTCGGGGGAAACAAAGGCCGGCGCAGTGGTCAGAGATCTCTTTTCTTGCCTCCTACTCTCCATGCCTCCGACAGTTAGCTCAGGACAAAAACGTAGCAGCCTAGGCAGATCTGAGAGCCCCGCTGCTGCTCCTGCTGTGTGGCTTGACCTAAGCTGTGTCAGGGCTTACCTTTCACGCTGTGCAGGTTGTATAATCATGCTACCATCAGCGTATCGCCATTTATTTTTAAATAACTTAAATTTAAATTAAAAAAGCAACTTTTTATCTGTGTTTCTAGCAGTCATTTCTAGATTTTTTTGAAGTGTTAGTTGCTAGCTGTTACACATTATTAAAATTTTTACAGTCACTGCAATCAAAAGCAGATGGTTTGCTGAACAGTGACTTACTCAAAAACATGCATTCACATCTCCTACTGATAATCTAGGGGAAAAGATATCAGTTAAATATTTGATCTGAAGTTATTTTTTTCCCATTTTAATCCCCCCAACTGGCTGCCACTCAAGTTTATCTCAATGCAGGGGAGAAAAGACAGAAATAGAGAAACCTCTTTCTGCCTCTTTAGGAAGCTAAAAGAAGAATCTTTGGAGCGTTGCACAGGGCTAGAGAAGAAAAGGGGGAAAAAATTAAACCACAATAGTTTTTGAAGAAGAATCCCAGTGCAGTGCCTTTGGAAACAAGAGTTCATAGTGCAGAGAGTTGAAAGGAGTTTTGTTATCGGTACAGAGTGCTCAGAGACGAATGCACATAAGCATTCAATTAAAACGAATGGAGGTGAATGGCCAGAGGACTTGTGTATGTCTCTCTTTCGCTTTTAAACCAAAGATGAGATCGCATTTCACAGATAAGAAAGGCAATGCATATATTGATCAGTCTTCTACAAAATTCACAGGGTGAGTTTTGTGGCAACCCATTTAAGAAGGTGATTATGGAACATTTTACCTCCTTTTCCTCTGTTACTATGAGATATCAAGAATGCCATAACCTGACAGCTATTGTTCTGAAAAATAAATCACATTTTTCTCTAGTACTTAACTTGATGCAGTTTGTGTCACATATATGAAAATTATTTGTTTCCAGAATGAGATCCTAGTGTCTTATGTCACGTAGGCATGCAAAGCAAGCTTTTTTTCTGAAGTTCCTTTTCCCCTTTGTAAATTGGCATTTAACACTTCAAAAACTGTGCCCAAGCATGCAGATAAGAAAGTACGATCTCTTTTAAGGGTTTCTGCAGTGTCATGCACTTAAAATTAAAAACTAAGAATCATGGACTGAGAAGAAACTATTCCTTAGTTCTTGGGCATCCTGTTCCTCATCTTTCGTAAGGGTGAAGAACAAAGAGGAGAGGTGGGGTATGAATTAGGAAAGGATCATTTACTTACTGCCAACATAGAAAGAACATGATTTTTTTATTTTTTAATTTCTTTCTTAATAATTCAGTGATCTAAGGCAGTTGATTAAGGGGTTAGATTTCAGTTGCTGTGATTTAATAGATGGAACTTTCTGGTGCAAGTACATATTTATTTGCATGAGGAATTGTCTCCTGGTAAGATAAAACTGAAAATGAACTAAGAGGAAGATTTGGACAAACAAGTTGAAAGTACTTCTCTCTGACACAGCAAGGTTGTAAAAACACTTCGCCTATCTCTCTCTTATAACTACAGGTGATGAGAGGGAAGAAGGGTCCAAAAATGGGCTGACATTGTCTCTCTGACAGGTGGACCATATTTGCAGTGTATAAAATAATGCCTGGCAGTTGTCTGGTAAATTACATTGCTAAATTTACTGTCTAATTCAGCCATACTCTTGGCATTTTATTTTTCACTCAACTATCTTGGACAGTGAAATTTATTCATGTTTCTTGAGAAAGTCCACATCTTTCTACTACCTTAGATATGTGGACATGCAGGGAGAAGCATTCGGTTTATATCACATAGCTCTGGAAGACAAAGATAAATTTCCTAACTAAAGCAACTATTTCACATTCACATATCCAAGAGTCCTTTAATGTATTTTATTTTTGGTCCATGCAGGAAGCGATGCAGTATAGCGTTTTAGTGAACACATTAATTCCCCTTGTTTCATGCACTGAATGTCCTCATTTCATTTTGTACTAATGCACCCTTACAAGCTCTATTTTAGATCAGGAAAGTAATTGTGTCAAAGTGCCATCCAATATAGTTTTCAGTGTATCTGGAGTAATTTGAAATACTCAAACTTTGGCAAAGCCAATGTATACCAGTAGGTGCAAGGTCAAATCCTGAATGCACATCTCATGCTTCAGAAATCTTAGGTTTGACCCAGAAATTTACTTTGGCTCTTGTACAGCATTTACAGAGTGTGTTTTTAAAATGGCCATGCAAGAGAGAGTAATTGACAAATTAAAAAAAAAAAAAAAACCACCATATTTTTGAGATGTTATTTTAAAGCCAGTTAAACCTGTTCATTTAGTTGTGTAGGTGTAACATGAAATACATCTTTTGTGTATATTAGAAAATAAATTTTCTGTTAATTTGATATGCACATAGCAAAACACCTTAAGACACATGTCAGAATTTTTAGCATAAATATCTTTTGATCAGATAAATGATGGATTAAAAACTGGATATTCCAGTTCATCTTTATGAAAATTCTATTTTGCATGAGCACAAGTAATTTACAAATGTGCAATTAATATGTATTAACATTTTCAGGTAAAAACTTACAAATAACCTTTTGAAAACCTAATTTTCCTCAATTTCCTTTGAACAACAGATTGTATTTTCTAGCGTTTCAGGATAAACATTGCTTCTAAATTACCATATAATTTAACAAAATTCTAGAATCTCACTTAGAAGATAATCTCCTTTATAGTATAAACAAATATGATTTGAATCTGGTACCTTTTTTCCTATTATTTATTTTCTAAAACTGAATCTTATTATTAAGGTGCTAAAAATAAAAAGTTGGCCTTTGAGACCCACAATTCTATGTCCCCAAGTTAGCAATACACTATACATTTACATAGGCAGTTGACTGAAGACCTGGACAGATTCTTTTTTGGAAAAACTATATAGAAAGAAAAGACAGAAGGGAGATGATAATCTCCATTGCTATGTATGTGCATATATATATTATATTCTTCTGAAGGCTCTGACACGTGTTCCTGTATTTACCAGAAGCGTAACTAGACACTGCCAAGCAGAATTGCTGTTACCTTTTTCTTATTTTTGGAATTGTTTATTTTTTCTTGATAATTTTTTCTGCCATCAGTTTTGCCCGTAAAACTACATGAATCATTTTCTTCTTACTCTTTCAATACGCTTAAAGCATAGGGCAGAGCACAACACTGTTAATGACTTTGAAGCCAACTACAGATTTTGAGACAGTCTCAGCTCACTGAGTGCTGAATGAAAGGTCCCTCGCATCACCACTTTTTTTAAATTTGTTTGGTTTTTTGTTTGAAACAAACATATATTAGTTTTCTGGCTGGAGAAGCCTAATGTACCGTGAAACAAGATTTATTATGATGAAGTAGTGAATTGAAGTTAAAATACTTCTGCAGGCCAGGGAAGTTTATAGAGGTTAGTACATCATGAAGAATGAAATCTAAAATAAAGGCATAAATCTCAGGGGATTTTAGATATTGCTTCTGCTGAAACTGCAAGGATTTTATAATAATAAAAATGCCCCCCCAAATTAAAATAAGTCCTATCTCTGTGCTTCTAACAGCTAGCAAGGATTCCCTCAATTTCTGTGGCAATATTTCCTGTTCAGGATATATCTAATCAGCTTTAGGCTCCCTAGCACAGATTCCAAACTTGATTTTGAATCATAAACTAATTTCCCACTGATTATTATTTAAACAGATTACCCTCCTTTCTAAGAATGAGGACACTGACCTTCCTATAACTCAGCAGGGGAAAAAAGGGAGTTGTGATGCATGATATCATTCCAAAAATTGAATAATCCTCCCTGAAGGCAATGTGCCAAAATCCCCAGTGTCTGAGGCACAGAAAAATATTACGAGGAACCATTACTGAACTCACCATTAAATCACCTTGATTCTGACATAACCGTTTTAATATTTGTATTCCCTACAATAATCTGTGGAGGGGTTGGAGTGAATGATCTTGGGATCATACCATGTGTTCATGGACACAAATGGTCCTAAATGGTGATGGTAATGTTTGACCAGTCCATGTTTTAACAGGTCGTCTTTTATATCTTAACCTAATGCAATTCCAAGCACATTTTCCAAACCAAACAATTCCTTTTCTTTTTTCCCTGCTTTTTAAAGAAATATTGTAGCCTCCAAAAATGCCAGCAAAACTTTTTTTTAACAGTTAACTATTTACAAATCAGCACAATCATAACTTCTAAGTAGCCCTGCAGTAAAAAGCAAGGGGATGTGTACAAAAAAGAGAACCAAATATTAGAAAGAAACCAAGAAATCATTAAAACATTGAGGGGCATCACATGATAAAGGCCTGTGCTTCCCTGCATACAGAGAAGAACATCTTAAGCCACAAAGCAGAAGTGTACTTCTCGATTTTTATAAGGCTTGAAGGAATTAGGGCTTATGAAACCCATCTGGCTGTATTTGTTGTCTGATTTAAGAAAACACACCTATCTTGGATTAACTTTCTAGCATGTGCCTCCATGTGACCCATTCTTCATCTTTCCTCTGTTCCTCCTTTTTTCTTTTCTGTCTCGATTTTCTCAATGTCATTTCTACTCAGTCCACACGTGGATATTGTGGAGTTTCACCTACCGCTCAAAATTTCCTGTTACTGCTTTCCATTTTTAAATGGATAGATTCAGAGTAAGACCACTTCACAGTTTGTCCTATTTTAAGAATTAGATTGATCCCCTAAAGGAATCCACCTCTTGCCTCCTGAGAAATCAATGATGGACACAGATCCAAATAAAATCAATGAAACTGGAGACAAAGATATTTATATGCTTACTAATGTAGATGACATCAGGGCATTAGTTTCATTCTGCTTTGCTTTCTTTTATTATCTTAGAGACCAGCGTCCGTTTTTCATCCCTTTCTATGTGGACAAATGCACTGAATCAAATGCTCAACAACTGCATTTGCTGCCCCAGAAGCACTGAGGTTACCAGCATGCTAAATCCCCAGTGAGGTCCCGCACCAAGCTCATCACACCCCATCAAGCTGGTAAGTTGTGCACTTGCCACCTACACACACACAGAGATACAGACACACACACAATAATGCCATTATACCCAGATTCATTGATAGCATCCCACTTCTGACACCACTGATGTTACGGGATGGAGTGAAAAGATAGCAGGTAGCCCACAGCGGAGCCGGATACTGTTAAGAATCAACAAGATTTGAGGTTTTATTCTGCTTGATGATCTCATGCACTCGCTTGCTCACTCTTCCCCAGCTCACTAGATCTGGATTTCCCACCAGGGAGGTCACTGCTGGCCCAGAATGGTCAGGCAGAAAGCCCTGTCAGCTCCTGCTGCAGTCCTGCTTGCAGTCACCTGTCTTGGGCATCATTGGCCAAGGTTCCTGGGTGGCCCCCAGTATTTGCCAACGTGCAGCTGTCTGATCTTCAGGGTCTTCTCCCACTTCCAGGATCTTTGCTCTAGCCAGGATCTTCAACTTCTTCTTTCCAGGTTCCCTTCTTATGAAGATTAATTCATTTAGGGAAGTCTTCCATCTCCTGCTTTTCTTTTCAGAACCCCAAGCCCGTTGTTCTCCCAACCTGAATAATCTGTATGTAGAAGCACAGTGTGTGAGCAGCCTCCCCGTCTTATGTCTGTTAACTGGAGGACTTGGGACGTGTCACTTTTGTTGCGTTCTCAGAATTTACAGGCAGCCCATACCAGTTGCAGCTAGCAAGCAGCAGGCTCTGCTTGAGGGTTCAATGGTTTAATGTCGGACATTCATCCCTACACACAGCTGTTAATGTTTACAGATTAAGTTATTTTTTTTCCCCTGTGACAAGTATAAACTAGGAAATTGTCATAGGAAAAAGTCAAATGATTCAGAAGCTGTGGTCAAGTAAGCATCTTATTTTAGGAATCTCTGTCTGGTCTTTTTATACTCAGTGCTAAACTGTGTAGCCCAATAGGGCTTTAAGCTGCAGTAACTGACCTTGTAATTGACCTCAAAAGAAGACCTTGCTTCTCTGGAGCTTTTAAAACCAGAAATCTTGCTTAAACATATCTTCACATACCATTTCTAGCTCTTTCTGTTCTATGGTTTAGGCATTTTATCAGAGCAAAGGAATGCCAAGACTCATCCTGGTGGACATATTTTAGATACATCTTTTTTACATTGTTTTCAGATATCTGTATCCTTTAAAAATACTGGTTTTAGTAAGTAATTATTATTAGAAGTACTAAAACCTACTTTTTAAAGTGAAAGAATCAAGTATCTTGTATCATACTTTTGTTTTAAGCTTGCTTTTTTTCATCATTTCATTCTAACAAGGTGATCTGCCATTGCTACATATGGGTCAAAATCTTGTCTCTGAAAGGTGTTATATGATATAATCATATGCCAACTTAAATCTTTCTATAACATAAAAATCACAAACTTTGGGAAAAAAATGGTTGTAGAATTGAAGTTCTTGTAAGCATGTTATTGGACGGTACCTCTCACCACAAAGGTGGCTGTGGAAGGGGCACCCTTCTGTCTCTTGAGTTCTGGTCCTAGTCAGGAAGTCCAAAATATTAAGTCAAATGCACTGATTCAGTTCTTTTATATTGACAGCTCTGCCTCAACTAGATGGACTGAACAAATTGCTGGATCCTGTTAACGGACTGAAGGTTTGATATACATCATAGCAGCTAAGAGAGTCTTTTCCTAGGGACTGAACAGAAAAATATGAAAGAATGAATGCTGCTCTGGTTGGGTGAAGTACCAATTAAGTCAGAGAAAAAATAGCCATTTGCAGCAGTTTCACCACAAGCACAGTATGTCAAGGCGGCTGCTGGTTCTTCGGAGTGGTAATTTTGCTGCCTTGTACTCAACCTTTTAATGGCCTTGGCTTAGCTGTCTTCTTCACAGAGAAAATGGCTTTCTCAAAGTTATATTTCTGAATATAACAAGCTTTTCTTTTTGCACATAGGGGGTGAATGAAGTGTGAAAAGGGGAGGCAAACCTTGCAGAGGAACATAGGCGTGGTGATATTCTTACAGAAACATTACCAGAATCACATGAACAAGATCTGGTGGTCAGATGTGATATGCAGCACTTCAATACCTTCTATCAATTTAGCAGTACGCTTAAAGTGAAGTATAGTTTAAATTGGCAAGGTGTCGATCTCTAAAATAACTGCTTATGCCTTGTCTGGCCATCACAGAATGGCATCCCTTGAATTTTCTGTATGAAATGCCCATGCTTTCTGCAGAGCGAGTTAAAGAGTATTAGATGTTCTTACACTGCTGTAGCAAAGTGTAATTGACCACAGTATGGGGAAAGCAGAAGCGCTGCCATTCCTCTGCAGTCAATGCTCACAGTGATCATAGGCAAAGAGTGGGTATGATTACTGGGGCAGGCCTTTTGCTTTCTACTCTAATTGGACAGACTGACCTGGTTGGCAAACAGTAAGACCCTTTCATCCAGAACTCAATCCAAACACTTCTTATGAAAAAGTTTGCCTAAGATGAATATATCCCCCTCAGGAAGGGAAAGTAAAGTCCTGACCCCCTCTTAGAAGAGGAAGTACCCAAGAATAAAACACTCACAGTTACTTTAGGAACTACTCTGAATGACATTTGTGACTTCTGTCCAAAGAATTGATGGATGTCTGAAAGAAATAGCCATCAATCCTACAGATTTATGTCACAGAAATACCACAGAGTGTAGGGGATCTGATTTTTACACTAATCTTATATAAATACTTCTGGGCTGACTTTATTGGATTACTCTCCGGTTTGCTTCAGCATGATGAGATATCAGAATCAGGCATAAAAATTTTTACCTGCACTCAGTAAGTAAGCTACAAAGCAGGTGGCCCTGACTGCAAGTCAAATGGTGAAACATGAATGGATTAACATCAAAACATTTTTCTTTCTTCCTTTGTAACTGAAATTGCTTTCAGCTTTCTGAATTTCTACTGCATCCTCTGGTGATCACTTCTCAATATCCCATTCACTATTTGCTCTCTCATCTGCTCAGCTCTGATGATCATGCACCATGCAGAGGTATGAGCCATATTTTTAGAAGCAGAGACATTATAATTGATTTTTCCCCTTTAGTTACTGTGAGGAGTAACTAGATACTTTGTCACTTTTAAGTCTAGAAACACACGATTTCTTTACCCCCACCTCATTTCATCATACATCAGTGAGGACTGATGCTGAAGGAATATACGAATTCCTCCTGCTGAGCCAACAGGCTAGCTTTTAATTGGCTTTTATGAATCATTTTCAAGGTGTTTGAAATGTTAGAAAAAAGTCTAAAATAATTCAAAGGGGATGTTGATTCCTCATTCGTCTTGTTATTTTTTCTGAAAAATCATTTTACAAATATGCTTAGTTGGTTCTTAAAGAGTTTTGCTTTCTCGAAGAAAGACTGGTTAAATCCTTGAATTAATGTTTTCAGTTAATGAACACAGAGGAATTATTGTCTATTAAAACTTTATTGTAGACAGAGGAAACCCTTCATATTTTGTTAAAGGCATTGTGAAAATGAGATCTAATTGCTGTCATGTGCTACCAAAATCGATTTTATATTGCTAAGAATCACCAGTCAAGTCACAAGCCTGTTGGCACTGCTGCTGCATTTAGCAGGAGAAAGTCTTCATGCCGTAAAATATAATTACCTTGGGAATACATGCCATATATCCTACGTTCCATATTACACCACAGACACTCAGACTATTTTTTGCTGTAAGAACATAAAACTGCTAATGGAAGCTCTGCGAATAGAATGACAAAGAGCAGTGGTCCATCAGTGCATTTCAAAACAACTGGGTTATTTCATTCCTAACTTTTTTTAAAAATCATCCAAATATTTTCCTTACCACTTTATGCTCTGTAACACATTTTCTGTGTTACTGTTCCTTTAAAAAAACAATGCCAAAGCATTATGGGTGTGATTTGTTTTTTGGGGTTTTTTTAATCTGCTTTTTTAAACCTGAACAGTTATCCATCATTAGCTAGCAACATCATATACACTACACTGGACAAAAATTCCCAGGAATTTCTGGATTTTTTTTTTCAGGGATAAAGTCATAATCTTTCTACTGATTTTTTTTTTTTTTCATTTTCTTGATCAGACAGGTGAAAAGTCCGAATTCAAGTGATGATGTAAGCTCAAAGAAGTCTCCTGAAAGAAACAAGAGATCGCAACTCTTGCACTCAAACACAACACAGACTTCAAAAAGAAACGTAGTCATGCAGCGTGAAAGCTATAAACTCTTATTTTTCCTGGTGTGAGTCTCCTGTTACTTGTTTTCCATGAAAACATTACATATGAAACAACTGAGACTTGAGAACCTTGAATGTTTCTATTTAATCCGCTACAGATTTAAGGCTAATCAATGGAATGAAGCTATTTGAATGAAATTTCCTGTATCTAATAAAGGAATCTACAATAGAATTGTCATTTCTGTTGGTTTAATATGCTCAATTTCTTGCCACACCACACTTCATGTATCTGTAACACCAGGAGGTTTTCTACTCACTTTCTCAGTCTTTCTTAGGCAGAATTTAACTCCTTGTGTTTGGAAAAAATTAAATACTCATAAAATTTCAGGTGTCTTTATAGGAAAATTTGGAGAAGCATGGAGTTCACTGATGTGAGATTTGGGTTACTTATTGAAGCATATCAGATTGAGAAATTACATTCACTTAATATACCCATTAAATGGAGAGCTACTTTTTTTTCCTGTGGTAGCCAATTAGCTTTCTCATTTATTATTGCTATTAGTAGTATCATCTTTAATACCGCTTTCTACCATTTAAAAAAAAATCACTTGGAAAGCAACTGGGAAAGAATAAGATGAGAAAGAGACAGAAGGCATCTCGCAGTAAAGTTGGGTTTTATTTTATTGGAAACAAAAGAACCACTGAGTTTAGGTTGAGCAAAATAATGTATTTCATGTTCCCGCAAGCCAAAACATCTTAGTACTAACTTCAGTGGAAAACTTATTCTCAGAACAGTGTTCGTCAGTATCCAAAGGAAATATTTAGATGTAATTGTGTTTGTTTCTCTTTGGTTAGTACCATTAACCAGATTTACTTTGAAACTGTTTTCTTAACTTGAAACTGTTTGTCAAACTATTCACTTTAAAAAAACAACCAAACAAAAATAAACTCCAACCAAAACCTAATGACCTTACATAAGGAGAGGCAGAGGTCGTGCTCAAAACACTGTAAGTTTTCCCTAGGAAACAGCTATAGGCAATATATTCTGGCCCTCTTAGAGCTGCATAGTAGGATCAGGTTGATACGTTCCAAGACAGTCATCCTGAGAGACAATGATCAGAAAATGTCAAACAGAGGACATGGCCTGCACTCACTGACTGTTCGTCCACTAAAATACACCTATGTAATTTTTCGTTTTTACCCTTTGTAAAAGAACTTACTTTCTCCTACTTGTTTTCTGATGGCAAGGATTTGCTCCTTATCTGTATGAAACATTAATATGGAACCTGACAATGTGTCCTTTGTTAAAGAAAAAGAAAGAAAGAAAAAGTAAAAAAGGAAAGAATCAAGTAATAGGAAGGGAGGTATTGGTTGCCCATGTACTATGTACTTTTTCTTACCTTCTCATTTCTTCCCCTTGAATGGATAATTATGCTCTGGTACACAGGGCAAAATAACTGGAAAATAAAACTTTTAAAACTCAGTATTAAATTCTAAGGAAACACAAATAAGCAGAGGAGGTATGTCTACATCAAGTCTGTTCTTGCCAGCCTGACCAGCTTTAATATGAGCAGAACCTTCCAGTTTCTTCAACAAAATACTGTGGCACTTCCTATTGAGCGTTTCCTCACAACCGGCAATGAAGAACACCGAAAGAGAAGTGAATCTTCAGTAGGATTGTCACATATATTACACCTCAGGAAACTGAAATTTTTCTGTCTTAATCTTGCAATTGCCTGCTCAAGTACAGAAGAACAGTGAAAAAGGACTAAAACTTGACTTTTTAAAATAATAATCTTACAAAATTGATTGCACTGATATTCATCTAATTTAATGCAATACACCTGCAAACTCCAGCCTACACCATGCATGAAAAATATTCTTAAAGCCTTGTCTTTCAGAACAGTACTTGACTTGCTCACTGGGATTAGTTTTACTTTTCAAATAGCAATTGACACAAAGGGCAAGTTAAATTAATAACACTATCGTAAATCAGCAGCCATCTTCCCAGAGTTATGGCTATTTTGCTCCCAAACCTAGAATCACTTCTGTGATTAGCTACTTGAAGGAGAAACACGACTTTCAAACATTTCCTGTGTTTCTGTATACTCTCAGAAAGTTATCCAACATAAAACCCTAAACCAGACATATTTGGAGGCCAAAATATCAGGAATAAATGTAAAACTAACTTCATCTCACGCTTCCATCTTTTTTCTTCTTCTTCTTTAAACACGGAGTAGATCTTACTGTTACTATCTGAACTCATCCTTACGCAGACAGTTTGTTAGGAGACTACAACATTCACAGGACAAAGATCAGTGGCCAAGACTTTCAGGGCTCTCTGACAATCATGTTAAAAATGCAGATTTTTCTAGAGGTCACTAAATGATGCAACCATCCCATCATAACAACAACAACGAAAAAAATCATGAATCATAGAATCACAGAATGGTTTGGGTTGGAAAGGACCGTAAAGATCACCTAGTTCCAACTCCCCTGCCGTGGGCAGGGACACCCTCCACTAGACCAGGTTGCTCAAAGCCTCATCCAGCCTGGCCTTGAACACTTCCAGGGATGGGGCACCCACAGCTTCTCTGGGCAGCCTGTTCCAGTGCCTCACCACCCTCTCCAGGAAGAATTTCTTCCTTATCTAAATCTACCCCCTTTGAGCTTAAACCCATTACCCCTTGTCCTGTCACTACAGGTGCTTGTAAAATGTCTCTTTTCAGTTTTCCTGCAGGACCCCTTTAGGTACTGAAACGCTGCTGCAAGGTCTCCCCAGAGCCTTCTCTTTCCCAGGCCAAAACCCACCAATTCTCTCAGCCTGTCCCCACAGCAGAGGTGCTCCAGCCCTCTGATCATGTTTCTGGCCCTTCTCTGGACTCAATCCAACAGGCTGATATCGTTCTTATGTTGGGGGCCCCAGAGCTGGACTGCAGGTGGGGTCTCACAAGAGCTGAATGGAGGTGATGAATACAGAATCACTAGGCTGAACAGGTTGACTGAAGAAGTGGAAAAGACAAAACTGGTTGTGCATGCTGATATCTTCAATTATAAATTGTCTTAATTATTTAAATACTGTGTTCACAGTCTATGAGCCAATTCTTGGATAAGGAATATGACAGAATTCAATCATGAGAACTCTAACTATAGATCTTAGTTTACGTGTTCTTTTATTTTCGATGTGTATACAGTTTGTACTAACATGTTCCTTCACTACAGTATAAAACCTAAGATCACCTTGTTAAAAATACCACTTTCTGTGGAGAAATCAAGTTTCTTGTGTTTTTAAAACTGTCACTCAGCTACCAGCATCCCCAGTGACCAGTACTGCTCCAAGCACACCAAAGTCTCTCTCTCTGAAATGCTCCCTAATCCTTGGGAGACCTCTTAATCTTAATGAGAAAGCTACTTTGACTTCTCTCAGCAGGAAGGGAGTTTCTAAAGAAGTTCCTGCTCCTCCCTGTGTGCTCTTTTTTTTTTTTTTTTCCTTGTTATCAGAAGTTATTTCCTCAGCTGAAGGATAACAACAGGGTGTTATGAGGATGTCTGTGTTTGTAACTTGTCTCCAAAAAATGTCATTTCTTTCTCTTGTTCATGATAAACAAAGGTGCTCAAAAGTAGACAGACATAAAAGGCTTGTATGGGAAAAAACCCCTTAGCTTGAAGCATGTAGCTATTACCCAGTCAGCCTGACTTAATGAACAGTCACTCACAGAGTTTTTCTTCTGGGAATGGTTTAAATCAGATTATATTTTGAATGAGTGAATAAGATCTGTAATTATTTTACAGATTTTACTCTTGTCCAATAATAAACAATGAAGCTATTCCTCCCTCTTACTGAATTCTCCCACTCCATGCTCCTGTCTGGGTTAGGGCTCCACTGGGTTAGGTCTCCAATCCACTCCAGTGCTTGATATGCAAATAAAACAAAAGGATTCATTTGTTGAATAATTTGCCCACATATTGATCTATTCCAAACCAGCCCTTCTTGCAACTCCCTCTACAGACACCTTTTTCAGTGCATTTACCCCACACTGTTCATTCACAGTTTGATACATGGTTCAATATATTATTTCATTTGATACAGATTTCCTTGAGAGAATGGCAGTGGCTCATGACTGCTCCTGAGTCAGCGCTGACTTTGTAGCAATAGATGATTAACTGTAGCGAATAAAACCAGACTATTATTTCCTGTCCAGGTATGGTGATTCTCTAGTTTGTAAGTTAAAAACAGTAAACCAATGGCTTCTAACTACTGAAACAGTCTTGTCCTTGTAAAATCCAATAGAAATACATTGATCAAACTGGGGATGATATGAAACAAAACACGCAGATGTATTAAGAAAGCTAAAGCAAATCCGTTCCCTAATCTTTAATAAGGATGTTCAACTGCTATCGCTACCACCGGAGAAAGAGTAAGTTTTCTGTGTTTTTACAGATACATGTATATTTTTAATGATTTTCTGCATTCCCTGGCTAAGAAAAGATAAAAACTTGACAAGCTTTGCAATGAAGACAACAATCAAGGAACAAGCCAATTTCTCTAAACATTGTTAGCTTCATTTTTCAAATCTGATAGGAATCAAAGAAGACTCATATAAGTATCAAGCTCCTGCATATCTTTCAGAATACTTAATTTAATTTAGCTATTACTACATGAGAAGAGTTGCTAAGGGTGTGTGTTAAGTCAGGTGGTATATTCATATATTTATACTCCTTTGTTACTGCATGTCAGGTGAACTGTGTGGCAGAAACCTGCACCTGTACAGTATGTTTTAATACTGTTTCATAATCCCCAAAATATCATTAAACATTCCCTATTTGCATTTCCTTCACATTCAAAAGTAAGTATTGAAAATGCTTCACACATTTGAGAGTAAGAGAACCACTCAAGGGCGGTTGTAGAGATTAATCACCCAATATTTTCTTATCGAGACCAGGAAAAGCTTCAGAATATACCATGGAAGAATACAACACTCCCTGTAGATGGGGAATGAATGAGTTTATCAGTCTTTGTTCCTTTATTTTCCCTATGACTTTTTAGGAGGGAAATATTGTTGAATTGTGTCCCCCTAATTCTCTGTATTTTATACAGCCTTTGAGAGGAGAATTCCAATCATAATTAGTGTTCAAAAGCTATTCCAAAACCATCTGGAGTCATCTATTTTATAAATGCACCTGATGAACTATCCTTTCATGTTATTTTTTTCCCCCATTAGTGGAATAAAACATTAAAGTGGTCATTTTAGAAAGCAAGTTTATTTCTGTGCCATTTTACATTTCTTTCATGAAAGTAACTCTGCAAAAGCCTGTCATGCTGTTCTTCTGTTCACCAGAGAAGCTAAATGTGGAAGTCAACATGTATTAAGTAGCATTATATGCTAACATTAAATGACTGCAAACTACTGATAGGCTTTCACTTATTATCTCTCTGGGACATCTGTCAATATTAATACAGTAAGTGGCTAAGCAGTCATCCCTAGTAAATAAGCATCACTCCCCCCAAGCAATTAAAAGGAAGCTTAGGGATAGAAGATTAGCATACTATTATTTTTAATTACATTATTTATGCCCATTTGTACTTTATGAAAATTAATAGGTGGTTAGAAAACAAACAGCAAGAATGGGCTAAAATTCTTTGGGACATTCTTTTGTTTCATTTGCCACTTAATTCCCCCAGAAACAAGGGAGGGGACTCTCCAGTTGTTTAGTCATAGGCCCTTCATTTGGTCAATTCTTTTTACTTAGCAGTTAGAGTGCTGTTGGGCTCTGTTTTCCATTCTGCAGCAGATTTGCTGAACAACTTTAAGTGAACCAGTCAACCTCAGTATGTCATATCTATGCAACTGGAAAACATATATAAGAATCAGTAGTATAGAATAAGGTAACATAGAGATAATGGAGTTCATTCATTTCTTCAGGAAGAATGGACTCTTACTCACATATATGTCAGACCGTGTAAGTCTACTCACTTTTGTATCTACCATGACACCTAAGAGAAAAAGCTGTGAGGTTCTCTACTGATAATATTAAAGAAAATATGGAAGATAGCATGGAAGTAAACACTGAATGCCTACTGCAGATCCACAAAAAGCAGGAAGAAAAATTTTAATCGCTAGTAACAACTTGACCGAAAAAAAAATAAGATAATGACAATCCCATTAGAATCTGGTCTTTTAGCAGTCTGGGAATAAAACTTTTACTACTGTCTTCTGAATAAGGTAATCTTTTACTTCTTGCAAGCACTTTATCATCAGCTGGCATTGAAATTAATCATAATCACTTTTCCCATTTATGCAGATAGGGCCCTCCATCCCGCAAAGTAAAAGTACATCATAGGATATCATCTTCCTGTTAGTAACAAACTTCCTATTTCAACTTGAAACATTCTGTGGAAAGTAGCTGGTAATTAAAGCCAAGGTACATCACATATGAAAGGACAAGTCTATAAGCAGAAGGTGCTTTACTGTAGTCTAGTCATACAACAAAAAGAAGTTCTTCTGAAAGAGCTTCAGATGTATTGGTCCTTTGATATCCTATACAAGAGAGCTAGCTGCTTGTTCTTGGTTTCATATACTTTTTAAACAAACAGGTTATAATATGAATTGAACTTTATAGGTAAACAGTGGGTATATTTTGGACTTTCATCATTAAATGAAATGTCTACCCATTTTTAAGAAATTTTAGCTATAAGTAATGTTGGCAGCAATAACTGCTGTATGTACCAAGTAGTTCTTTGTACAGGTATAACATGATGTAGTTCCTGTCCAAAAAAATGAAGTTTTTCAATTAAATGCCTACTGCATTTGCTGACCAGCACTGGAGAAAGTGTACAGTTGCCAATATAATCAATACATGAGTTCTGACCTCAGACATGTTGGCTCAGCACTGTATTTTGCGGGCAAGACTTGCTTTAGGGTAGGGAACTTGCTTTAGCAGTAATTGTCAGAGTGTATTGATGCCTTGGTCTGTGTACAAAACATAGGACAAGTTAATGCCACCTTCACTGCCACTCTCAGCACACCATTCAACCCAGAAGGTGGGGGACTCCAGGACCTGCTGATGCTTGGTAAATGTTTCATGGCAAGGGTAGCACCTGCCAATTGGTAGCTGCAGGATCAGTAGAGTGAATGTTGGCTTTAAAACAAAGGGAAAGGAAGAAGCAGGAGCAATGGTGGCAGTGTGCCAGAAACAACAAAGAATGAGCGAAGTCTTGCCTGCTTTCCTCTGCCTTACCTACTGGAGGGCAATACTTTTCACGCTGGGATTGAGGATGTTGGAAGGGAGATGGAGGACAGACAGGGGATGGACAGGGAAAGTGCAGCACGATAGGGTTGGTGAGAACTGACAGTACAACCTCCCTGTAATTTTCAGTATTCAAGCTCTTACTACAACAGTTAGCTGTAATCCTCTAAGCTTTTGCATTCAGTATGCAAGATTTCTTTCTATGGCTATAGTCCCAGTAAGCCTTGCTATTATTTGTTTCATTATACTGAGAAGCTGGAACAGGATCTGTGAAGTTTATGACAAGTTTGGACAATGTAAACTGCTGAATAATAGCTAAAATCGTCTATTTGATGAATATGGTTGTGTCAAGCAGTGTGTGACTAACATGAATCTGTGAGAGTGACAGGGAAATAAGATATCAGGGACAAAGTGGGGGAGACTTTCAATCATGCCTGAAAATATGACATCCCTTCTCAAACAGGCAATTTCTCATTAAGTGTCTTTTGACATTCCTCAAGCATTAATACACCTGTTGAGAAAATGGCACTTGTCCTGAGGACAAAAGAGAATGTCAGTTTTGAACAGCAAAGACGACTTAATGCTGGTAGAGATTGCTGTAAATTTTGGAAAAATAAACACCCTGAATAAATAAGTATTTTTTCCAAGGAGGAGAAAAATCGTACTTATGCAAAAATACCTACTTAAGGCAGACTGACAAGTTTTATCTCTTTAAAGAAATCTCTGGAAACTAGTTTCTTGTACTGAAACGTAGAATGATCATAAAATTCACAATTTAATGTGATCAGTATGTGGAATCCTTATGAAAGACAAAATTTTATAGAATTAAAGATATAAGAGATCCTAGTGTTCACATCACAAAAGCATATTCTTTGGAAGTAGATTTTGTACAGAGCTACAAGAAGTTTGAGTGGATTCTGTTTTGTGCCCCCACTTCTACCACAGCTAGAGCAAAGAATGAAAAGAAATTACTATGAAAATCTCAAGCCTTATGGTTTTATTTTTGAGGAAGAAATTGTTCAGAACTTAGAAATTTCTGGCAAGAGTATTATTACTGTCAAAAATTTATCCACTTCTTTTTCAGAATAAGGAGCGAGCTAGAAAAATGTGTAATATGGCTACATAAGGAAGAAAGAAGTAAGATATTTTACATACATTGAATTTGTATTAGAAGGCATGTAAAGATACATAATTACACAGATCAGAATAAAAGTTTCCCTTTAAATAAGCTTGTTCTTGTCAATTTGTCACTATTAAAAGAGTTCTTGCAAACCTTGTTCATGCAAATTTTTAGCAAATTTAAAGACACAGAAATAAACTACCCTGATACAAAGTGAAGGGAGGAACTGTCGATGTCATGACTGGAGAAAACTCTTACAAAGCTCTTTGATCCATTGAGTGTCCTGATATTAACATAAAACATAGCACTGGGTTCAGTACAAATCTACCAGCTATCCTGAAGGAGCACTAATGAGACAACTCTTTACTGATGATGCTTTGCAGTAAAAGAATGTACAAATTAACATCCAGTGGCTTGTTCTAGGGGTTATAAGTCACATGTACCAGGTAACTTAATTTGACCAAAGGCTTGTCTACTTAGAACATTTGTGAATAGTTATGTAAAGAATCTGTCATTTAGAATCACAGTCCTTATTTTTAGGGATTTTGCATAAGAACTTATAAAATTTAGAATACTCTTTACTTAAACATTCCATGCTGGCAAGCAAGAGTAGGCACGCACTGACTATTATGTGAGCATGTGGAACACTTGATACTTTACTACTAAAAATGTATTTTATATTTAAAAGCTCAGGATTTTTGCCTAACCATTATTCTTCTATTTTTAATGCACAGTTCACATGATGATGTCAACCCAAAATGTAGTACATTGGTTTTGATGAACATTCAAGGTTCAAAAATCTAACCTCAGCTAAGAGGCTTTACACTCCCATTTGCAATAAATTCCCGCTTCTTTTTAATGGGTCATTTATATAAAAAAAGGAGGGCTGTTAATCCAAATGGCAACTTTACCAAAACCAAGGCAAAACAAAAGCTAAAATAATGTAACTTCTGCTTAAAACCCAAGCTGTCTTTGTTTCTATAAAATATAAGATCAAGGCCAAGGCCAAATAGTCTGCTGTCAAACCTCCTAGCACTAACATTTCTTTCCAGATATCTGCAGATTTGAAGGGGAAATCAGCACAAAAAACTAAGAAGCTGACTGTACTCAGCTGATTGCTATTGTCATACTGAAAAATGTCTCCTACATAATGAAATGGTCCATTTTAGAAAAATGTTTCTTTCTGTACGTCTCTTTTCAGGTTACAGCAAGCTCCAAACTCCAGTTGTTTTCCATTTGTTTTATGATGCAAATGTGACTTCTCCCTTTCCCAGGTAGCTTATTTTTCAATCATATATGTGCCACATTTGTATATTTCCACTTAAGCATAATTCTTATTAGAAATGTTTCCATTTCTAACGTGCGCACTTCATAGAACCTACTTATACAGCGAAACTACAATGAAGTAATGCAAAAACGTCAATTTCTTTAGTGTGTAAATTACAATTACAGAAAAGGAGACAGAGTAAGAGAATTACATTTTATCCCGCATTCTCAGACCTGGGTAGAATTACAGATTCTGGAGGAGGGCAGGGCCTTATACTTAGTGCTGGACCTACAGACCTCAAAATTATGATCATTCAGAGATGATACACTATAACTCCACCTGCGGATTCAGCTGTGTGTGATCCAAAGCCTGTTTTTTCTAGAACACAGCTTTCTGACCTTGGCTCATTAAGCTGTAAGAGGGAACAAAAGCTAATTTTATGCAAGATAAGAAAGAACAAAGACAGAAGCAGAGATGGCAATAGTAACTCAAAGGCTAGAGAGAAAAACAGTATGAAATTATATAAAAGCCTAGGGAAAAAAACACTCAGTTGGACACAGCAATGCAGCAACACTTTCAGCAACAACGAACACCCCTTCACCTCCTGTCTGATGACTGCCTTACCAGCAGACTTCTGATATGCCTACATTATAAGCATGCAAATGTTTAATCTGGTAGTATATTAATAACAATTCCCTGTGACTATTAATTAATAAATAATTGGTGTGTGATCCTAAACCGTGTACTGCATAACCTGAAATTACACAAAGCATTCGACACTGTCCCACACAACATTCTTGTTCTACATTGCAGAAACATGGATTTAATGGATGGACCACAGGGTGGATAAGGAATTGGCTGGATGGTCACACTCAAAGACTTGTGCTCAATAACTCGATATGTGAGTGGAGACCAGTGATGAGTGGTGTTCCTCAGGGGTTGGTATTGGGACCGGTGTTGTTCAACATTTTTGTCAGCCACATGGACAGTGAACTTGAGTGCACCCTCTGCAAGTTTACTGATGACACCAAGCTGTGTGATGCGGTCAACATGCTGGAGGGAAAGGATGCCATCCAGAGGGACATGCACAGGCTGGAGAGGTGGGCCTGTGCCAACCTCATGGGGTTAAGTGCAAGGTCTTGCACATGGGTCAGGGTAATCCCAAGCAGAAATACAGGCTAGGAAGAGAATGGATTAAGAACAGCCCTGAGGAGAAGGACTTGGGGGTGATGGTTGATGAGAAGCTCAACATGAGCTGGAAATGTGTGCTTGCATCCCAGAAAGCCACCTGTAACTGGGGGTGCATCAGAAGCAGCGTAGTCAGCAGATCAAGAGACATAATTATCCCACTCTGCTCTCATGAGATACCACCTGGAGTGCTGCATCCAGCTCTGGGGACCCCGACATAAGAAGGTTATCGACCGGTTGGAGTGAGTCCAGTGGGGACCACGAAGATGATCAGAGGAGTACCTCTCCTGTGAAGATAGGTTGAGACAGTTGGTGTTGTTCAACCTCGAGAAGGGAAGGCTCTGAGCAGCTTTCCAGTACTTGAAGGGGGACTACAGGAAAGCTGGCAAGGGCTATTTTACAAAGGCATGTAGTGATAAGACAAGGGGTAGCTTTAAGCTGAAAGAAGGTAGATTTAGATTACATATCAGGAAGAAATTCTTCACAGAGAGGGTTGTGAGGCACTGGAATATGTTGCCCAGAGAAGTTGCAGATGCCCCCTCCCTGGAAGTATTCAATGCCAGGTTGCATGAGGCTATGATTCTATGAAAATTGCTTTATTCACAGTATAAAGTACCCAAAGAGCCCCTGTGGAAAAAGGGTTATGCCATGGTTCAGACTTACCTCTGCATTATAAGAAGATTTTCAAAAATTCTCATCAATTTAGCTGCCTATTTCTATTACAGGTTAATTAACCTTGGAAATCTGACATTTCTATGTTGCTTCAAAAAAATCTCAGGATGTGTTCTTAATTTTAAATGATTTCTTAAATTATCCTAAGGGTTGCAAATGCTCATTCAATTTAAGTAACACATCTATTTTACAGATGAAGGAATTGCTCTCAGAAGAACAGGATTAAACCAATTTGAACTGCTTTTAGCATTTCTGAGAATTAGGCCTTGAGAGACTTGGAAAAAGGTCAGTAGCTGAACTAAGAATATCAAACAGGAAATCTTTAACAGATGCAGTCATCTGCAGTCACAAGCAAGTTGTTCATAAATTATTATAGTCTTTTTAAAAATTACTTGTTCTTTTTCTCTACTATTTCTAATGGAAATCTTTTCAAGAAAGCTATGCTTATGATGATTAAAAACCTTCTAATTTCCATCCTAAATTTTTTCTTAGACAGTTTCTACTTTTGCGAGCATTAAATTTCTTTTTAAATTCAGTGGATCTTTTCTTCTCTATGTTTATTTTCTTGATGAATCAATAGAGAGCAATCAGTTCCTTCTCAGCTTTAATTTCTGTAGACTAAATGAACCAAGCTCTACTAGTTGTCTTTTGTGAAATAATCTTTACCTTCTTAGTCATTTTAGTTTCCCCTCCCAACACTGGTTCAAATTATAATCTCGCCTGAAAACAAATAAGCAAAATTTGCACACGTGTACAACAGCAAGGAGCTTTACCCCTGAGAAAATCAGTGTTGGTCTCTGAGTGTCAACGTTTTTCTCTTATACTCCCTGTCATGATTCAACCTCAGCTAGCAAGTAAGTACCACACAGACACTCGCTCCCCACCCCCTCCTCCACCGGAGGAGGAGAATCAGAGGAAAAGACAGGGAGCAATCACAGCAGAGTCCATGTGAGCCTAAGGGAGTGATCATACCAGGGTCTGAGTGAGCCTCACGGATGACAGCACAGCCAAAAAAGCCAACCAACCCACCAACTCACAAATGAACAAAACGAACAAGTGAGCTCACAAGCTAGCTATAGCCCCCCAACTCACCCCCAGCCTATATACTGAGCTTGACGTGCTAGGGAATTAAATACTCCTTTAGTTAGTTTGGGTTATCTGTCTGGACTGTGGTCCCCCACCACCACTGCTTGTAATGAGATAGTTGGGAACACAGGTGCAGTATCAGAAGCTAAAAAAGTCCTTGAATTGCTGTAAGCACTCCATAGCACCAGCTAAAAACCACCTTATCAGTACTTTTTTCAGGGCAAAACCTAAACAGCCTCATGCCAGCCACTGTGAAGAAAATTAAATCTGTCCTGACTAAAACCAACACAATTCCCCCAAAAATTTTTCATTAGGAATCCTAGGAATTTTTCAGGCAGATGAATATTCATTTAACCTATAGAGTAATTCGTAAATTACACCCCATTTTTGTTAATCCTACTTTTTTGAGAAGATAAGGACCCTCCATCTTCTTCCAGGGTACTAAAAAATACATTGTACATAAGCCAGCTCATTTGGCACACGTGGTTTACTTGTGTTCATATGGTTTCTATCTCGGAATGACATGTGAGTTCAGCTATAGGGCTGTCCAGTGGAGGGTGTGCACTCTGATCCTGCACAGGTTCTTGTCCGTTAAGTTCAGGAAAAAAGATTGAGCAATCTTTTCTATCCAAAAGAGTTTCAGTTTGGGTTCAGATTGCGAGAAAACTTTCCTCATAAGGACAGTCAAGAATTTGAACAGATTACCTAGGAAGGTTGTACAATCTACATCCCTGCAGGTTTTGCAGACCCCACCAAACAAAGCCCTGAGCCACTTGGTCTGATCTCAGAGATGATCTTAGAGCACTAGGTTGGACTACAGACCTCCCGATGTTCCTTCCAACCTGAGTTATACTATAATATTAAGTATTTGGCTAGTCAGTGGATGTCAGACTTAAATTAGCACATTCCATGATACAATGAATATGTGTGTATTAAAATAATTACATTGAAAAATTAAATATCAAATTAAAAATTAAGTTAATATTTAAGACCCTATTATGGTGGGACGAGGCAGATAGATGGATTTTAACTCTGGTTTTTGCTTCCTTTCCAGGAATCATTTCTGTATTGTATTTCAATCTCGTTTCTATTTATCCTCATCAATTACTTACATTTTCTTATAAGAGTAAAATATAAGATTTTTTTTTTTTTTAGAGTAAAAATAAGAATTTATGTTGTACATAAATTAACAAAGTAAATTTAGTCATACTGATTATTATGGAAGCAGTATGACTTCCACAGAATGAATGGCTGAACTAGCTAGGATTATGCAGTTTGGAAAAGAGAATACCAAAGATGACATAGAACAGAGGGCATATAGTATATAGCACAGTACATACCACAAAGGGCATGGGAAGAATAGATAAGAATGAAATGAAAATCACTTTTTCTAGTGCAAGGCCTAGAAGGTGTCAGTTGAGGCTAGTGGGAGACAATTCCAGAAGACAGAAGAGAAGGTGACTTATCACAACTGAAGGTTGAACTTTAGAACTCAATGCCAAAGCATGCAGAGGTTGCTAAGCATTTACATGGATTCAGGGCGACACTGGAAAATTTAATGGAGTAAGAGCAGGTGTTTACTGACTACACACATTATACATCCAGCTACTATGCTTGCCCAGTTCTTGCATTTTTCCCTAGGCATGTCTTTATATTTGCCAGAGACAACTGAGACCTTAACGGATAGAATCCTGTTTTAACTGTGGCCATGTGCTTTCTGCAATATTCTAATTCTTGGTGTATAAGAAGCTTTTGCAAATAAATGTGGAATGTCAGCCATAAAAATTAAAACATTTGTTGTGTTCAGTATGATAGCATAAACTTAAAACTAAGGTATCCTGAAGATAAAATTCTGTCTGCCAATAGGTTGAGCATTGATTAGAATATTCAAATGTATCTTACATAAACCAGGAAAATTAAGTACAAACTTTTTTTGGTAGCGGAGAATTAAACAGTTGCTGTATCTGTCTTTCTGATCCGTGGTCAAATGTCATACTGAAGACTCCCTAAAACTATTCATAAGCAATCGTCATTGTAGCAAGTGATTGTTACACATAACAACTTCAGCTGTATGTCTGCAAGCTGTACATTAGCAGTCAGAAGAAGCAGCTGTCAGAGACCACAGATATGACCCTCTCTTTATTGAAAGAGTCTTGAGAGTCTTCTAAAGATTGTGAACAGCCAGAAGAGATCTGAGGTCCCATGGCAAACACAGTAGTCTCTTGAGCATTCACATTTTATTATCTGATTTTCTTACTGTATGGGCATAGCAGCTGCTGTTGAGATGAAAAGTGTTAGGAATGTTAAATCCAAATTATATACGTCAGTACAGTAAAAAACATCGGGTGTCTTCATGGTTGTCAATATCTGTCTGGAACTTTACAGCAAAATCAGGGAAAGAAGTGAGGTATCGCAAGCTGCCACGAAAGTGCAAGGTAGTTTCTGAAGCTACCTGTGAGCTTTCAAGTCCTAGAAAGCCATACTGTAGCCCTCATTTCAGTCACTGGGGCAGATAAACAATACTGAGGTATCTGGAAATCAAATGATTCAACCAATATCATTTGCAAAAAGTTTATTCCTAGACCATTTGAAGGAGGAAATTATATTTTTATATGTTCCAGGAGGAAAAAATGCACTAGGTCTTCAAATAGCTAATATACTAAAGTTAAAACAAATTAAGTGATATAATGAGAATTAATTAATAAGAAATAGGTTCACTGTTCTGTAACTTTGTTTCACAAAACCTAGAAAAGTTGTACATTTAAAAACAAATTGTATACACTTTCAACTTCAGGCATTTTCAGCTCTCCTGGTTATGTGTAGGTGTTGGCAGTTCAGTGTGTTGGTTTTTGCTGGAACAAAACATTTATAATCCATAAATGTATGAATCATAACATTTATATAGCACTTCTGGAGCAGATGCCACAAAAAGCTTAATTAAATATAAGAGCATGCAATTAAAAGGCAAAGCCAAATGAATAAACCTTAAAGAGTGATTTAAACCCTGCAACTAAGAACCCTAGAAATAAAGTCTCACTGTGACATGAATATCACACAGGCAAGTTACAGGTAAAAGAGTCTCGTAATAGGCAGACAAAAATACTATAAGAGCAATTATTAATATGTAACATCTTGTATTTCAAGGTACTCTACAACACTTTACAAGTTCTCTCTGAATACGTAGGAACCATTTCAAATTCTATTGAAATGTAATACGTATTTGCCAACTCCTTTAGTGGCAATTATTTGTGATGATACTCTATAGCATACTAGTGAATGTAATCTTCAATATTTCTGAAAAATGAGACATCAAGGCACCATCTGCTTTTGAATGCCTATTGTAAAGTGGGGATAAACAGCCAATTATCCTCACAATTATAACATGTGCAGTTTAGCATAAGGTAGAAGAATATCAAGGTCTTCTAATCCATTTGTTTAAATAAAAAGTTGGTATCTGAGGAGATAACGTGAAATAGTTCAGCCTAACAGCTTCAAATGAGCAGATTCTTAACCCCTAAAACCAACGTGAATAAATGAAATAAGGAACAACTTTTCCTCTTTAACAGTAGGCATGCCTACGTTCGTGCCAAAAAGCAATGAGATTTTTTCCAGCTTTCTGTGTGGTATTAAATGGCCACTCCGGATTAGTGAACTCACTGAGACTCAGTAATACAACATTCTCCCTTCAAAACTTTTCACTAGAAGCTTAGGTAACTTTCACAAGCTTTGTGCAAACTTCCTTATTTCCATTTATTTGCCATTTCTCTGTAAACAAACTTCCTTTTTCCAGTTTGGCAAGGAACTAATTAACAAAAAGCTATTTGTATAGCTCTTGATGGAAAATTTCCATCTGAACAACGATTATCTCAGCTCTCATTGATCAAGTGGCCTATTTTTCTGAGGTTTCCAGGTCACTAATGAAGATTCACTAGTCTAAAATAGCAGAGATGAACTATCCAAACTTGGGCTCGATATATGTTTTATAAATTCATTGTGAACTTGTTTCAGTATGCAAAATTAGTGAACTGGAACCTGGGAAGAAACAAAAGTTTTAGTAGAAGTAAGCATTAACAACATGCCTTTCAATTCCTGTTTCTAACTAGATGATTGTCGCAATATTTTTCGACTGAGGAAAAGAGCTGGGGTGTCACTGCTGCAGCAAGGCTGTCTCACAGAAGTACAATGGAGGGGGAGGAAAGCCAAGATGTGTATTTTACTTGCTGAAAAGGATTCTGTATGTGTCAATTTAAAAAAAAAAAAAAATTTTAGGACATTTTGCTCTGGTTTAATGTCACTATAAATATTATCTGTGTTCCAAGTGACATTTATTACTCTGAAAACATAGAACATTTTTGTTCCCTGACTAGCAGTATCACATGCTATATGTCATTCTCCCTGTTTTCTTGATAGCTGTTTTGAGACCAATTTGAATTTACTGAGGAATCACAGCAATACATAAAGGATTCCATTTTGGTGCAAGAGAAATGGAGATGAGCAGAGGTCATGAGGCTAGATAGCAGTGAGAACATGGATACTGCTGCCCATAATTTCAGTCTTCTGTAAGATGGTATGAAAAGTTTACTGACACACATGGGGCTGCTGTGCATCTGTACTACTTCCTCTAAGTGAAACCCACAGCTGTGCAGAAGGTTAACCCCATCCTCTCTGACGCTTTAGCAGGAAAAACACCTGTGACTAGTTTCCATAAATGAATCCAGGACTAGCTTCCATAAGCGAGCAACCCAGCGTTTGTATTAATTTTCACATACTTATGGCCATGAGTTCAGAACTTGGGCACAGAGTAAGGATTTCATTGTCATCTTCTCCCATTCTGTTCTAATAGGACTATTGTTAGCATAGTGTACTATCAGAACAAATCAAGGCGATACAATCACATCTAAATAATCTCATATGTAAAACACAGTATGTGTATCAATTCTCTTACCCTTCACAATACATTGTGTGATTGAGAAACAATAACACCTAAAGCAGGAGCAAACGAAAAATCTGCCTGACGCACTTGTCCCTTTCATAAGTCATGTCCTGAATTATGTTTTTAATGATTCTGCAGGTTGCCCAAAGATAAAACTTGCTGCTGCCTATGCTGCAGTCCAGACTGTAGCAAGGAGACCTTAGCCAGTAAGGCACACAATTTTCTCACACTTCTCCAACTGTGGAAGAGGTGGGAGCAACTAATCTACTATATGCCCTGTAATAAGACGTATTATTAGAATACATCGTACAGACAGCTGCAATGTGGTTAGTTCCAGAACTCATTTATTTAGCAGTTTTGGTTTGACAACTGAAACAAAGACATTAAAAAAGCCAAACCAAATCTGGTGACATCTCCTATTTGCAGGGTAACTCCAGGTTTTGTTTTGGGTTCTTGTAATTAAAGCAAAAGAATGCAGGGGTACTTTCACAAACGATGCTAAGGAGGAAACAGTGAATCACCTAGCATTGATTAAATCCAGAGTGAGAGACACCATGGCTTCCTTCCCTCATTCATCTCAAGACATTTGCATGCCCATGTCTTACTTTCATAGGAAATCCTGAACATAAAGGAATATTGGATACATGAGAAGAACAGAGAGAAAGGGAGTAAGAGAGAGACAATACTGACAACGTACCGGGAAAAAAATGGTCCCATATTGACACTGACCAACTTGCTATAACATAAAATTTAGTTGGACCCAGCAATTCTCTCCTGAACTGACACCCAGGTGCTAGCTTCAGACCATAACCATTTTTCATTCTTGTGCTGTTTTTTTGAGTGGCTATTTAAGAACTTCACACAAAAGAAAAACATCAATAAACAGAGCTGACCTTACTCAGAATTCTGTAACTTGTGATCAAAGACATGTGCCTACACAGAGATCCAAACCTCTATTTGAAACAGGAGCACGCTGTTCTTCAGCCCACAATTCAACCTGCATTGGCAACCTGGCGTGAAAGGGGATTCTTTTTGGTGCAGATTTCTAGTTATTATAGCTGGAGTCTCACAGTATGCACCTGAGTTCAACACAGAATCATAGAATGGTTTGGGTTGGAAGGGACCTTAAAGATCATCTAGTTCCAACCCCCCTGCCATGGGCAGGGACACCCTCCACTAGACCAGGTTGCTCAAAGCCTCATCCAGCCTGGCCTTGAACACTGCCAGGGATGGGGCATCCACAGCTTCTCTGGGCAACCTGCTCCAGTGCCTCACCACCCTCTCCCTGAAGAATTTCTTCCTGATGTCTAATCTAAATCTACCCTCTTTCAATTTAAACCCATTACCCCTTGTCCTGTCACTACAGGCCTTCATAAAAAGCCACCCCCTCAGCTTTCTTGTAGGCCCCCTTCAGGTACTGGAAGGTGCTATAAGGTCTCTGCAGAGCCTTCTCTTCTCCAGGCTGAACAAGTCCAATTCTCTCAGCCTTTCTTCATAGCAGAGGTGCTCCAGCCCTCTGATCATCTTCGTGGCCTCCTCTGGACTTGTTCCAACTGGTCTATATCCTTTTTATGCTGAGGGCTACACAGCTGGACACCATACTCCACCAATAAGCCTCTTGGAATTTCCCTCTTAGTAAAAGCCTGGTGTAAGTTGTGTACTAAGAGCATCATCTAGATGGCACCTCTTGCAATATGGATGCAACATCCTCCAGCCATTACTGCTCCAGGCATTCGCAATGTGCTTGCACACGTAGGCCAAGAAGCTGGAACAAGCTTCACAACAGAAAGACACTGTATGAATATGTGATCTTAGAACCATAATGGACTGCAACAAGCAAAATAGAATCACAGGATCACTGACATTGGAAGGACCTTGTGAAGTCATCCAGTTCAAGCTTCAGGAGCCTGTTCTCCACAAATTATATTTAGATTAAATTAGTCACCATCTCAATCCAAATTTACTAGTTGTTTCAAGTAAATCTGAAACACACTTTTCAAAGGATCATACTATACCAGAGATGAAATGAAATTAAATTGCTTGGCTTTAATTATGTATTATCATGTGTGTCCAGTCAAAACATTATAATGCGATCTTATTGGACTTTCAGCACAACAGCCTAGCTTTTTAGTTAAAGGTTTTTGGAACTGATACTTTTACTCTTAAAAAAGCCCATAATTCAGTGTCTGGTACCAGCCAAGAGGGTGGCTTTCAAACATACATCACTTTTACCTAGCCCCTACCACTGATGTAATAGCCCACAGATGACAAAGCAGAGTATGGGCACAAAATACTCTGCCAGGTCTATCAAAAGAATTTGCTGACATTTACAAAACTCTCATCAGATGTCAATAGAGAACAAGTATGCTTTTCCAGAGTCCTAAAGGACTGTGGGTATCTGTAGTCCTGTAGAGGTAGATTCAGAATCTCGAGAAAATTAAATGATATCTTCTAGAACAGAGGAAACGTGTAGAGGATTGGCTCTCTGCTCTGCACAGTCTAACTACCACATCATTATTTTAACACATATTGTTACAGTACATAAGGCAAAGGGAATATTGCCTATACAAATTCCATTCTGAAGAACAGTCTAAGAATTTTGATTAATATGAAAATGTAATGATATCCCAAATATTGAGGTAGATCCAGGCATTCTCCCAGCATTTGGGAATCTGCACTTCCAATAACAAAAATAAGCTTTCTGTCAAATCTTTAATATGCCACCAAAAAATGCATGCTCAGCTATTCAAGGAAAAAAGTTAATTCTTGCATCATATTCTATATTCACTGCTGACCTTCTCACCTTCTTGCTCTACTTCCTCCTTCCTCCCTGCTTTTTAGCTTACAGCAGGGAATCCGATTATATTACTAACCATATATTAATATTTAATCATTTTACATTACATATAACCGTCACCTACCTGTTCGGGCATTTAAAGTGTGATTAGCCAATTATCTTCTGGTAGAAGATAAAAGGGCATAGCAACTATCATCCCAATTTGGCATCAAGCACCACTTGCAAATATATAACTATATTCTGTCCCAGGCAGTACCTTATGCCAAACAGTCTAAAACTGCACCTATCTCTACCACACTTAGTAGTATAAAATGCTGAACAAGCTTTAAGCCAAAACCTCTGCCAAAACAGATGTAAAATGTAAATACTTGCTCTACATCACACAAAACCAGTAAAATAGGCAAAATACTTTAAACAGTGTCCGTATCTCATTAAGCAACATGAAAAACTAGGTACTGATGGAAAGAAGAGCTATAAGCCCCACTGTGGTATTTCAGTAGTGCAAGGGGAGCGGAACCATACCGAGATATCAAAGACCTTATAAGTTCTGCATTGCCCTGAACTCTCAGATGCACCGATACTACCAAGTCAGAATGTCACATTACTCCATATACCAGGGCCAACTAGCACAACACAGCTTTTTTATATTCCTAATGTTCAGGAATAACTGCAGGGATTATAACAGCAAGATCTTAATTAATTAAATGCAGAAATCATTTCAAGCAATGCTGCAGCACCACTGAAAGTACAGAATCAAGGGCTGTCTGTGCTTATGGAATTGTGTGACGCAACAAATAAGGAAAGAAGTGAACTAGGTATTTTTCTCTGGAGAGATTATATGGGACTAATAGAAAAGCCTTCACGTACATCAGACACATTAGGACACATTACACAAACCTTTTACACATATATAAAGAGTGATAGGAATACTCTGGTATTTGAATTGTTACTACTTTTCTGTGTTTCTATAGAAGAGAAGCCTAAAACCAAGAGAAAATATGATGACACAAAATAACATTGAGTTTGCCAGTTTTGGTAACTGCTTTTAGCATGCAGTGCATCCAAAGAGGTTGATATTTGCTGTGAGAAATAATAGCAGTTTAATTACAGGAATAAAATGAAAAATAGTTCAGTGAGCATTCTCTCTTTCTCCTAAGAATATTCGTGGGAAAAAAAAAAAAAATCTGTACCATCTTGTTCTGAGCAGGTGGAGATCAGACAGAGAAACATGTATTATCATATAATCATATAGCACTTCACTTACTACAGCTTTTGATGAGCAAAGTGTTAGTTAATTAGACAGGCTATGTTCCCACCTGTTGCAGAGCTTCCTAGATGCACAGCTTGCTAGAACAGCCTCTGAATCTGCGAAGGATATGGCTGACCCACTGGCAATATGTTGCTGTCACCAGGATTATAGCTTTCCCATTTGACATTCTTCCTTTCAGGTTGGACAATGAGCAGGCAACATTTATTACACCCTCTTAGCACAAAGCCACTATGCATGTCCTTTAAAGATGTGACAAGTTTTGGGCCCAGGAACATGGCCATGAAGCAGGTTTTGTGTGTGAGCTACTCTTACTATATTGCTCTATGATGCCAGTCTACTCGTTTGCGAACGTATAGCTCTTAGTTCAACTACATTACAGAAGCTACAAGTTCTAAACGTGAAAATAGAATTTTAATGAGACATGTACCTCCAATTGAAACTTTTGTTTTTCAAGATTTATAATCTGAATGAACTCTTCATTTCTAAGAAGCAATGAGAAATCATTGTTAAAGTCCCCAGACATTACAACAGAACTGGTAGCCATCTTAAGCCACAGATACTCTACAGTAGGTGATAGTTGGATCAAATTCTTCAAATGAGGACGTTTCCTTAAAATGTCCTTATCTTTGTCAAAACCCACTAAGTGAAGTCTAATGTAGATGTAATTAGATGTGCCTATTTTTTTAAAAAATAAGTTTGAGATGACCTTTAAGGTCCCTTCCAACCCAAACCGTTCTATGATTCTATGATCCACGGTGCAGATGTCTTCGCTGCAAGTCAGGGAGTGTGAAGGGGCTTTTATTTTCTTTTTTTAGAAACATAAGAAAAATCACATTAAGGGAGTAATTCCAGTAACATTTAAATAGTCTATTTTCAAATGAGATGAACCATGTCCCAGATGTGCCTATCCCTTTCTACTCTAAGGGAATGAGAAAGCACAAATGGAAGCACTAAGAATAAAGTTAGATTAGATGAACCTCACGTGGAAAAAACATTACAGACTATTCTAGCATGACAGCACATGTAGTGCAGTTAGTTATTTCATGCAAGAGACATCAAAATCTGCATTATAAGAGAATTATATCTTGATCATGCAGATATAACATCTACAGTTTCTTTCTGCTTTTTTTAATTTCACCTAATCTTCTTTTCCTTGATACTTGTATTTTTTACCCCAACACTAATGCACTGACTGTCACAATGGTGTTCAGCCTAAGGCTAGGCTCTAAATATGAGCAATACCAGGTCTTGGGGGGTTTGTTTCAAAAAAGTGGATAGAAGAAAGAAGCATTAACTTGGGTGCCTGCATATAACTCAGTTCCATAACGGAAAGATAACCATTCCAAAGTAAGCTTAGGAGGTGAACTACTGTTGTATATTGTGAGTTCTGAGCAAAGCTACTAGTTTGTCATCATACTCTACTGTGTAGTGCTTGATGTGAACATTGTTAAATTTTAAGTTAAAATTGACAGGATTACTGTGGATAGATAGAGCATGTTGAGTACGGAGATACGAAAACTATATACAGTCTTTGAATGGAAGACCCAATAGAATACAGTAATGCTAAGAATCTGGAAAAAGGAAGGGAATAATGTTTTTCTATTACAAATAGAGGAATGAAAATTGCATTAAATACACTGCATATCTCGTAAATTAAAGAAAATGGCATTGCCTGTACAGCTTTTTCAAAGAAAAGAGAACAATCAAGTCAATCTTGCTAAATAAGAAAGTGACTTGGATAATTTTCTGCTTCCACTACGGGGCTACTTTACTGCACTGCCATCTCCATCTTTTACTGATCGAGAGCATGTGATATCTATATTCCATGGACCACAAAACCCACTTACTTTTATCTGTCATGCTAATTGCTGCAAGATCAGCTGAAGAAAAAGTAAGACCTGACTATAGCACAGTAGTGTAATAATTAGACATTTCAGCTGAGATGCAGGTTGTATTTTTCATACCGCAACTGAAAGATACATACTTGCATAGCAACTTCACAGCTCTTCAGAATCATAGTTTTTGCAAAAATGTTTCTTATAGGCTTTGAGTGGCAAGCGTTATGGAATAGTCTGATTTGTCCTTGCGTGCAGTCAGACTGTGCTGTGTAGAGATAAACTCCGTGGTGCCACAGTGAGAAACAGCCAAGTGTGGAACCATAAATATTGGGGAATACGCTCCTGCAATTTGTAACACCAATAAAGTTCTATTTCTAAAAATGTTTTATTTCCTTTCTAGTAGTTCCACACCTTTTAAGGACATCTTCTGTCATCTGTGCCCTTTGGTTTTAAAGCACATTCTTACAGTACTTGAATGTTAACAAGGATGGTTGCATGGGTTAGGCTTATCTGGGAAAAGCATCTTAACGACTTTTACATTACTATCAACATTAATGTGGTGAGCTTCACAAAAAAAAAAAAAGCATTAACTGCATTTTGAGTTTGGAAAATTTGATTCACATTACATTAAGAAAAAGCAGAATTGTTAAAAATAAGTTCATATCAGGGGGCTTTTCCCTTTCCAAAACTGGCAGAGTGTCCACCTAACTTGAATTTCAACTGCTTGATCACACAGAACATAGGCAAATAGACCCAAAAACTACATGTCATTTCAGGTTGTTCTAGGAATTGCCAACTAGTTTGAGAATAAAATAATGTCTATGAGTGAAAGGATTGATAAAAACCTCATCATTTTTGTATCTACACTTAACACCAGTTTCATTTAAAATTTAAAATAGACCTTGATTGTCAGTCATTATGAACAGTAATATGATATAGGCTTACAGCTTTTGATAGTAGAACTTTATGATTAAATGCCAAAGAAATCCTGATATATATGTAGCACACTGACTTAAACTATCATGTTAATTTTTTTTAATCACCCTGAACATCTCAAAAAATGTTTTAGTCTGTACAGCCTGGCACCATAATGAAAGTAATTAGTCTTCACCCATTAGATGTCAGCTGTTTCTGGATGTTCACTAAAGCCTAATAATTGTCATTCACCCCTATCAGTACTGCAATTAGGAGACATTACTATGAATATATCAAACTACGCAACAGTTTTTTCCACATACAGATTGTATTGGTATCAATTTTTTGTTAGAAACAAACTACTAATATTTGTACACCCAACAGTAACTTCCCTATTTGCCATGTACAAGAATCCATAGGAAAACAACATTTAATAATGAAAATTGTAATCAAGTGTTTCATACTATCTTCAGATCATTGTGGTTACTGAATCTGGCAGTAGAACAGAGCAAACTGGAGCACTATCATTAACTCAACCAGCTTGTCTTCAAGAAAGATGAAGACCTCTGTGTTTCAGTCACGCTACGTATAAACACTTGAGAACTTCCTAGGAAAACCGTTGGCTGAACACTGTCTCTGACAAAGTGCTGCGCACTGAGACCAAAAATGCATATGCCACTACAGAAGCACTGACAACGTAAGGGAAAATCACATTCTTGACTCTATAGAAAATACATAATTCCTGTAAGTGCATGCTCAATTTTAACTCAATATTTAATAAATGGTGACTACCGACCACACGAAACTCTGGCTCAGACCACTTTTCTTTTAAGTGGAAAAAACCCCTGAAGTGCCCCTTTCATTCTTTTTCCTCTCATCTATCAAGGATCTGGCTGACCTCTCTATCTTAAAGACTGATAATTCTCAGAAGCCCCATGCTCTCTAGCTGAAAATAACTTTATATAAAGGCAGAAGTCATTGTGTGCTCACTGACGCAGAGTAAAGCGTACAAGGGCGTATGAACTAAAAGCAATACTGTATCTGTATTATGAATGATACAGGGGGCAGAAGCAATTATTGAAAGTTGCACTTTTATATAATGTAGCACACCACTAACCCTTACTGAAAGATAGGATTTTTTAGCTCAATCCTCAAAACATCACTTCTCTGGAAGATCTGCTTGTCACAGCTCAGAGGAAAAACGTGTATTACCAAAACATGTCACCAAATAATCTTATCAAACACTGAAGCTGCAAGGAAGAGTCACATAATAGAGGTATATGTTTGTATTCACGTGCTATGCATAAATAGTCAGGAAATTCCTAGGAGTTAGGGAGACACCCTTGTTTTAGGGTCTCTTATGTCTCCTACATACAAAAAATGATCTTTTTATCATCAAAAGCATATTTTCTTCAAAAAAGAGCATAAACATAGGAATCTCCCTTTCTTACACTCAGCTGACATAATTAAATGACACTTAAGTGAATTAACTTTTTGTTATCATGCTGAAAAATGGGAGTGTCTATGCATATAGATGGAAAAAGATGGTCATAGAAGTGAATGAACTTTATGAACAGGGTTGACTTTGAGAAGTATTAAACTTCAAATTTTTAAATGCAGCATTTGACCAGTCCTAACAGTGCAGTACAACCTATCTGCAATAATTCTACGTTACCTGCAAGGGCAGCATTAAGTGTGTATCTAAATTGAATGCAACCCTATGACTTCCTAGAACAAAACCAGCTGTTCTGACAAATAAATCATGAGAGTACTTGTTGATAAGCTTATATATTAGGAAAAAGATAATATATATAGTTGCATTAAGTGTTCTGTAAACTAAACATATTCACCAGTCAGACAAAACATCCAAATAAGTAAGAATTGTATATAACAAACTTATCAGCCTGTGGATAGACTATTTCATTATTTCAGTTGTTGGTTTATCTCTCAGGGTAGTAAAACAGCTAGTGGAAGTGGAAGAACCATGGAGGTGAGGTCCCACTAAAGACTAATTTTGGTTCATTCCCAGAAATACAACTCGGATACACCCAATAGGGTAAGGTTTGAGCTTAAAATTCTCTGTATAGAGACAATCTGACATTGAATCTTTGATATGTTTCCCCAATCTATCTAGAAAATGTACTATATTCAGGAATTAGACCAGATTAATTTATAATTCATGATACCACTCATTTTACAAATACCTCTCCATATGTAACCAAACTTCTTCCCTGTTTATATAATCTAATTATTAAATAATTTTAATCCTACAAATTCAAAAATGGATGTTCATGAATATTCAATAATGAGGACCAAAATCCCATTTTTTTAATAAATGCAGACAGAAGGGGTTTTTTTCAGTGAAAGTCAAGAGGGCTTTTAAGTTACTCACACTTATATGAAAGTCCCATACAAAATGTACAACCAAAATCTTATGTTTTATAACAGTATCCCACTAAAACTTCTTCAGCGTCACTACTGGGCAGAACTTACAATTCTTAAGAATGGGTAAAAAAGTTAAAAGAATTTGTCAGTTTATAAACAAAAGGCATGTTGCCTGTAACTTAAAACGGATGGTTGCTGGTGTACCCATCCCAATAAGAATTCAATGTAATTAAAAAAAAAAAAAATCTCTTCTGCAATGTATTTTATTCATCAGCACAAAACTTAAAGGAAATATTAAACCAAGAAGTCTCTTTGTACAATTCTGACTTCAGTTCTGAGAGGGTCTTCAATATCATTTTGCTCTTCAGGACTTAATGCAAGAGCTTGTTTCCCTTCAGCAGAATTTCCTAGCTAATCCTGAGAAATAAGGCCCTTATCCCACATTTAGTCTCAGAAAAAAGAGCAATAGGAAATCCTTGAAATATGTAGGTTACCTATTTTCTGTTCCTTTGTCCCATTATTAAATTTTTCTTAACTAGGTAAGTGTTGCTGTAGTCTTTAAATGCTGGTGTAGTCATATGTTAGCAGAATTCCAAAGCTATGCAAGCATAAACCAACACAAGGCCAATCCGATGATCAAGATATTTCCAAGCATTGAAAAATTTTGGTGTTAGGCATTACTTATATAAGTATTAAGTCACTCCAAACCTTTTTAAAATCAGTTATTTCTCATTTATGCTGGTACAACAGTGGCTTTGAGCCCTGTGTGCAAGCAGATCTTTACTTTCCAAAAGCTGTTAGTCTGATTCTGCTCTACTTTGAGGGACATGAAACCAGTATAATTCCAGCAAATAACATGTCTGAGTTAGGCCTTAAAGGAAGACTTTTAAAATTAGTTGCCTAAAATAGGTAACCTAAATAGATTAATTTAAATTCATATTTTTATATTCCTAGTGTTGAACAACTTCTTTTGTTATCAGGCTTTGAAGAAACAGGTCACACTAACAGAAAGGATAAATGGTGCTGACTAAAGACAAAAAGCAACAACAGGCAAGTAAAGATTTGCTATAGCTATCCAAACTTAAAGTAAATTTCAGCATGGTTTAGAGAAAGATGGAAATGGAAAGATAAAGACCTAAATGGCATTCAGGTAAGCCATTTCATCTTTTTGCTCTTTGCAATGTTTTCGAACCATTTAGGAGTGAATCCACTATCAGTGTAAATTCCTTTTTACTAGAATGCTGCAATAGCAGAAAGTCAGGTCTTTTAAATGATTCTCTCTATTAATCAGTGCAGGACGAGTATTTATTATACTAACTGGATTGAACACTTCTAACATTTTTGTCAGTTTTGAATAAGGCAGATGTTGACAGGATTGAAGGCTTAAAAACCTTTAAGTGAATTACTTTTCAAGGATAGTCAGTTTATTTCATCAGTTTGCTGGACATTAACCTTGGATTCTAAATTTAAGCTCTTTTTTATCCTTTCACAGATATGTTAGCATTAAATCATTTCTGCTTTGTCTCTGAAGGTTAACAGATTAATGACAGTTTATGTATTCAAGTGTAAATAAGCTACAACCTTACCAGTCCTTGTATGCATCAGAAATAGGAAAGAGAAGGTGAAGGTCCACCGTTTGACACATGCTAGAACTCAGTACGGGAGTCCTTCCCTTGGCAGCCTGGAATGAAAAAAGGTGCAATTGGATTATAGAACTAGGTTATTTGCTTTAACACAAAGGAAAACATGGTTCACTACACTTTCTGTAGGTTTTTGACATATGCATTCCTTTTGTGGAAGGATTTTATTCTTCCTGTACCACTGCTGGTAATATCCATAAAGCCAACTCGGTACTTTTCTGTGTAACTGGAATTTTCTGTAGCTTGTTTTACAGCCAAATCTACATCCCACGGGTACAGATGCAGGAAGCCATCTAGGCTAGTAAATACTTCTGACCCTACATCAGCCTATTCTGAACCATGATTTTATATCAAAGTTTCTGTACAATGAAAAGAAGACTGGTTCTTCAGATTAGCATATTTGTTTGTTTTATTCTTTTCAAAATGTTCTTACCGGCTAATTCATTCCTACCTCGACAGAGTTGAAGTGATGCACTACTCATGCAAGAATGGTATTTTTCTCGCTAAATCATACTTGCACCCCTCTGGGTCTCCCATTTTAGCTAGCACTTTATCAGGCATTACAGATATTGGATTTCTTTGTTTTCTATTTAAGTGAGTTTTATACTTGGAAAGGGTGCTAGGTTGACAGCCCAGGAGAATTAAGTCCTCTGTTCATCCACAGAGCAATTTATTTCAAGCTACAGTTAGAGGCATAGCCTGAGAGGTAGAAAAGGCAGTGTTAACTCTTGCTCACCATTTCTTTGAAAGTGAAAGTTGGGACTACCTAGCATAAGAATGCCTCTGGCTTTCCACGGCTTGCAAAGAAGTCACCCATAATAGCATTTTCTAAAATTGACCATAACTTCTAATTATGACCAGAATCCCCCTTCCTTAACTTCTGTCCTCCAGAAAGGGAAAAGTAGGAGAAATGGATGGCTCCACTTAGAGTCTGCCCTTGTTCGCACCCACAACTGGCTGGGCTCATGTATTTACACCACCACTGTCACGTTTCAGCTTTCCTTCTTGATTTCTTGTCATTGTGAGAAGTTAACTCAATTTTCCTTTTGCAAGCTCATCAGGAGCTTGGTTCAATCCCCAGGACTTCTTCACCAACCTCCCCCCAGTCCTCAGGAAAAAAGGGATACAGAACAAAAGACATCTCCTCAAGTGCCACTGAGAAGTAGTCCGCATAATCTGAAGCTACTTCAGGTAGCATCCACATGGCTAATTAATTTATTTTACTTTATATTTCGATAAAGTCAGCTTCTGTTTATAATGCAATGCTTCTTCAGTTCACTGAAATTAGTTCAGAGTAGACTGGCCTGAGAACTCGCAAATGTCACAATTGCTCTGTGTTGACTCTAATGCTTTAAGTTGTACACAAACAGTTTAATCTCCCCTGAAATGACAGTCTTTCTGCAAAGTAAAATGTCTAGTTTCCTGTAAAACTGTTTCAAAATAATCACTCAGCTTTAATCATCTATAAGGCAAATGGTATATGTCACATTTCACCATTGATTTTTAAACCCCACTGCTTTTTCGTTCATGGTTATGGTTAGACAGTTCCCCGTTTCACCCCTGTTCTGTTCACCACACAGACCTTAGTTTTATAATGCTGCTGTTGTTTACAAGTACAATATGTTACCAACTTTTAAATTCATAACTTTGGCTTAGAGACAGCATTCTGTGCATCAAAGCTTCAAAACTTTCATTGAAAGACTGACAAAACCACTATATTTTCAACATCATCAAGGCAGTACCATGACTTTTTCTCCAGATCTTCTTAACCACTGAGCATTATTATGGAGAACAGGAAATCCAGACTCTTCAGTCCCACAGACCAAGGTTATTATTAAAGAGAAAAATTTGAATATAGTATAAAAATCTGTACATCATCATAATCAGTTTATTTTTTCCACATAGAAATATCCCCACAGCTTAACCACAGCTTTGGAAAAGTTACACAGAAAATTGCATGTCAAGATGATAAATCTGTCAATTTATAAAGCTGCTTATTGTTATGGGCATGATAGCAACTGTAAAGTAAGGCAAACTTCATCCTTAATACAAGAGACATATCACACCTGACCTTCAATTACTTTATCATGTGACTGGCTGCATTTATTTACACCATTCTCTTGGCTATAAAGGAAGAAAAAGGGAAACAAATACTAATTTCCTGCATGAAAAGTTGTTTGTCTTTACAGCAGGCAAGACAACATGGCTTTGGGAGCCAGCACTGTATTTTATTAGTATATAATTAATATTCCAAACAACAGCCCCTGGCTGTCTGCCATTTCAAATGATTAACACACCCACCCATCTTCAGGAATTCTCAATCTTCGTCTAAGTAAAACTGTGACTGGGGCAACTACTTTGATACTGAAAAAAGGTTGCTGAGTGGTGAATGGAAGGATGTCTTGAAATGTGCTGTTAGATTTTCTGCAGCTGGATCTGCTGACTAGACTGGAAAGAGCTCTCAAGGAAAGGTGATTTGGTCCTGATGCATTGCTGCAAGTTCTAGTTCCAGGTTCCCTATTCCAGAACTGCAGGTATCAAATTGCCTGATAGAACTTAGAAAGGCTTAGAACAAGATTGCATGTTATATTTTTCTTTTATTTTTACCTTCCAGGAAAGGTCCAGTTAGAATCCAAAGGTAATCTCAAATTTACATACCATTTCCACTGTGTTTTAAAGCATTTATCAATAACAGTCTATATGCAGGTCAATTATAGTGTAAATTTTTCATGTAAAATACAGCACAATTAATCAGTTTTGCAAGGACAAGTAAGAAGACATCTCTTCAGGATCTTACTTGATTCTGCACCATTGACCCTGGCACATCAATTACAATTTTATTTGCTAAAAACTAATATAAAAAAGGAAAAATTAATGGTCATAATATGAGTGGAAACAAATAACTGATAAACTTACATAATGCCTTCAGAACTTGGAAAGACTGAATTTCAGGGTATCAGAAACCATTTTGGTCCGCCTTATTTACTGGTTCAAAGAGATCAAAAAAGAATTCCATCTCAGACAGGAAACCCTTTACTTCTGTTAAGACTAATGTCAGCAATATCAACTGTGCAAACATTTGAAACTTCTTTCATTTGGTGAAAACTTCCCTAAACCTTACACCTCTTCTTTCAAAACATTACAAGCATAGTACCTGCACTTTCCCTGCCCTGCCTCATGTGCAGCATACTTGGTACTCAACAGAGATCATTCCAAAGCCATTAAACTCTGCTTAAACAACTCAAGACCAACTCCTATAAACCTGAAGCGTAAAAAGTTCTCCTGAGAACAAGTGGAGAGGTGTGATGTATATAATGAACCCAAGCCCCAAGCTTTAAAAAGCAACAAAAACCCCCAACCTACACCAGAACACCTATTCCTTATGGAGGGCAGCACAGAACATTGTCCCTTCAAAATCTAGACAATCCTTATCACCCCTCTGTTGGATAAGCATTTGAGCCCCATCCTACCAGCTTTCATGCATATGGTTAACTGCTGCAGTGGTTGCTTTAATGACTATTTCCAGTGAATTACATAGAATTTACTACCATTGAACCTAGTAATAAAATAGAACACTAAGAAAAAGCAATGCTTAGACAAGATAAAAAGCCTGAATGTAAAAGAGTCCCTGCCATAACATGTTTTGAAAACTACCAAATCATTCTGAACTTGCAGAAATGGAGTAGCACACCAACTGTCATTTTTGGAGTAATCTCAAAAAGTTCTCAGGAAACGGCTACCTGGAAAGAACTTGGACCTCTTTGTAGATCACCACAACTTTGATGCACGGAATGCTTTCTCTAGACAGTTACGAATTTAAAAGTTGGTAACATAATTGCACGTGTGAAAACCAGCAGCATTATAAAACTAAGGTCTATGTGATGAACAGGAGAAGAGAGGTGAAACAGGGAACTGTCCTACCCCATGCTACTGCAGAATAAAAGGAGGTTTATTTAAAAATTTATGAAATGTTTTATATGCTGAACACTACTTAATCAAAGATTATCTGGTCAATTCTTCCTTTCCCAATTTCCTAACATTCCTGTGTCAAAATCTAGAGACTACTGACATGGGAAAGAAATTGAAAAAAAAAATTAAATCCATCTTTAACTATCAGTTATTTTCCAGATAGAAAGATGGAAGTGAATAAAAAAAAAAAAAAAAAAAAAAAAATTAAGAGTTAAGACCAAGCAAGATACTTTTGCATAAAATAAATAAGATTCTCAGATCTGTTTGAAAAGCACTAATTATAAATCTTAATCAAGACTTCCTTTTACATTTCATGAAGGTAATGAGTCTCTCTCTTCTTGCTACTAATTATATATTCCGATTATCCTCTTCTGTTTGTGGTTGGCAATGAAGTATGCCTAGTTTTTTTTCCTTGCAATTTTATTTTGTATTACTTTACTGACTGACATATGTTAAAATTACTTGTTTTAATTATCTTTTAAAATTAATCCTTCTTGAAGAATGATGCCGACATTTCTCAATTAGGTAATAATGTTTTCTTGTGCGGTGGGTTGACCCTGGCTGAAGGCCAGGTGCCCACCAAAGCCCTCTGTCACTCCTCTCCTCAGCTGGACAGGGGAGAGAACATCTGGAAAAGCTCCTGGGTCAAGACAAGGACAGGGCGAGATCACTCAGCAGTTATGGTCATGGGCAAAAGAGACTCGACTTGCGGGGAAAAAAAAACATACTCCACTAATCAAAGCAGAGTAAAAGAGAACTAAAAGCAGATCTTAAAACACCTTCCCCTCACCTCTCCCTTCTTCCCGGGCTCAGCTCTGCTCCCCATTTCTCTACCTTCTCCCCCACAGGTGGCGCCAGGGGGACGGGGAACGGGGCTTGTGCTCAGTCCGCCACACGTTGTCCCTGCAGCTCCTTCCTCCTGAGGCGGGGAGGACTCCTCACACTCTGTCCCTGTTCCAGCCAGGAAGCCCTCCCACGGGGCGCAGTTCTCCAGGAACTTCTCCAGCGCGAGTCCTTCCCACGGGCTGCAGTTCTTCTCCAACTGCTCCAGCGTGGGTGCCTCCCGCGGGGCGCAGTCCTTCAGGAAGGGCCTGCCGGCAGGGCCACAGGTCCTGCCAGGAAACCTGCTCCGGCCTGGGCTCCTCTCTCCACAGGGTCACAGGTCCTGGCAGGAGACTGCTCCAGCCTCAACTTCCAGAGGGGTCACAGCCTCGTTCGGGCATCCACCTGCTCCGGCGTTGTGTCCTCCCCGGGCTGCAGGGGGGTCTCTGCTCCGCCGTGACCCTCCATGGCTGCAGGGCACAGCCTTCCCTCTCACCACGGCTGACGGGAAACCTCTGCTGGAGCCTCTGGAGCCCCTTCTCTCCCTCCCTCTCCACTGCCCTTGGTGCCTGCAGGGTTGTTTCTTTCATATCTTCCGCAAAATACCATTCTCTTCAGTTTTTTTCCTTCTTAAACCCATTATCACAGAGGCAACATGACCACTGCTGATTGTCTTGGCCAATGCCGGGTCTGTATTGTAGCCAGCTGACATCGGCTCTATCAGACATAGGGAGGCTTCCAGCAGCTCTTCACAGGAGCCACCCCTGTAGTGCCCTCGCTACCAAAACCTTGCCGCGCAAACCCAGCACATCTTGTGCGTGTAACATCTCAGTTTGGGCTCTGGAACAGAGGGACTGCAATACCTCACACAATTCTAAGAAGTATATTGGTCCTTTACTTCACCTGAACAGCCACAGAAATCCTATATTCATAGGAACTTTATTTCAGCATACAGAAGAAAAGTCTTAGAAATACAGAATAAAAAAATAAGTACTAAGCTAGTACTTGTGGTTAAAATATCACAGTAACAATACACTTTGAAACATGCTTTATTATGGGTGAAATCATCTGTTCAAGAATCACAGGTTAGAAATTTGTATCAAGTAATGAAGACTTGTGGCAAATTCTCATGTTTTTTGTAATGTCACAGCAACATTTTCAGAAAAAGAGATTCTGGAGTCCCAGAAGCCACACTAAATGCACTTCAAATATTGCAGATGACATGCACTGAGCCCCTTATTTTAGTTAGGAAAGGGATATTCTGGATGAGTTGCAGAGGTGCAACGGACATATCAGTAGTTATGCCAATAAGAGCTTGATAAAGAAATTCTTGATACTGGATCATTAATTTCATCTTCCCTTTAATGCAGGCATATTTTCAATGTTTTGCCCAGTGTTATTTTAGTAAATCATTTAATGCAATATACATCAGTTTCCTTGGTGATATCTTACCCCAGCTATCAAGAATAAGACATCTTTTCCTTGCATTGCATGAAATTCTTCCTTACAGTTATCCTTAATTTAACATCAGTAGAACCTAAGCAGTTTCTTTTCCTTTGGTTTGCAGGCCTTCTTTAACAATTTGTAGATTCTTGTTTAAAAGCACTCTGCATCCTGACAGATCAAGGTACCTGCTTCTTCCTTCCTCCTTCAGCCTGTCATGATCCATGGCTGCTGTGACAGTTTGCTTTCAGGTGACTCATCAGCCAGCCAGATACAGAAATACCCCTTCTTCTGAGGTAGTAGAACAAGCACACAGCAATGAAATTCTCTGCCACAGGCATCAACTCAAATGCCGGTTGGTCTGAGGGCCTTTCTCTCTTTCAGAGATGTCCTTATCCACAGGTGAACACCAGGCTTTCCAGAAGCTTTTCACTGGAACAGAAGTGAAGGTGGGACAGGTCATCCTCATGATTTGTCAGGCTTTATCAGTAATCTCTACTAACCCCAGCCCCCAATCAGAGAGGGGGTGGTAGGTGTCAGAATAAGGCCTTAACATGTCACCCTCACCTCCTGGGCAGGAACCATGTGCGACCACAGCAATCCAATAAATCACTTGCTCCTCAACTCCAGTGCAAACATATTTTCCTTGCCTGTTCCCATGTGTCATCCTGACCTTTCTGGAGAACCTTTTCTTCAGTGTCTTTCCCAGAGCTGCATTTTCCTTCCTCATACAGTCCCACAGTTCAGAAGCTGGGCAAAACCTTTCCTTTCAGGGTTTATCAGAGTCACTAACTCTGGTTCTGAGAATCCTTCCTGAATTTCCAGTATTAGAGTGAGTCATATATTGGAACAGGCTTAGAAGGAACAAATAGCCCCACTGCAGTTTTGAAATACATTTCTTTGCAGCTTCTTCATTTGGACAAGTTAAAAATATTTTGCTATGTAATAATTTTATTCTTCCTGATCTGTAATAATTCATAACTGCTCTTTCCTGAATTTCTTCTCTGCTAATTCTCAGAATGGAAAAGAACATTCCAGGTGCTGTCTAACTAACTATTTCATGATGATTGCATTTTAAATTACATCCAAGAAGCATCACGGTTTCAAGATGTGTTTTAGAAACTTTTATATTGCCATCTGAATATGACAAAGGAGGCAGTTTTCAGAAGCAAATGTATCTGACATTAAATATCAACCGTGCAAAAGTCAGAAGTGGAGTAGCTTGAATTGCTGTCTGAAATGAAGCACAGACATATTTGTATTGTCTTTGGCAAGTATTTGACTAGTTCAGCCTATAGAAACCTTTTCCTGTTTTATTCCTATCAAATGTTGGAATTTGAAGTCACCACATGAGCTATATACAGCTTCACCTGAAAGATGCAAGGGGACTTAAACAGAATTTGACGTATCTACTACCCCTGGGTAACTTGTTCCAGTGTTTCATCACCGTCATCATAAAAAAAATTTTCTTCCTTAGAGTGTGAATCTACACTCCTTCAGTTTACAACCCTTACCCCTCGTCCTATCACAACAAGCCCTACTAAAAAGGGCTTTATCGATTGGTTGGAGTGAGTCCAGAGGAGGCCACAAAGATGATCAGGGAGCTGGAGCACCTCTGCTATGGGGACAGGCTGAGAGGGTTGGGCTTGTTCAGCCTGGAGAAGAGAAGGCTCTGGGGACACCTTATAGCACTTTCCAGTACCTGAAGGGGCTACAAGGAAGCTGGGGGGGGGGGGGGGGGGGGGGGGGGGGGGCTTTTTACAAGGGCCTGTAGTGATAGGACAAGGGGTAATGGGTTTAAATTGAAAGAGGGGAGATTAAAATTAGATATAAGGAAGAAATTCTTCAGGGAGAGGGTGGTGAGGCACTGGAGCAGGTCGCCCAGAGAAGCTGTGGCTGCCCCATCCCTGGAAGTGTCCAAGGCCAGGCTGGATGAGGCTTTGAGCAACCTGGTCTAGTGGAAGGTGTCCCTGCCCGTGGCAGAGGGGTTGGAACTAGATGGTCTTTAAGGTCCCTGCCAACCCAAACCATTCTATGATTATGATGTTTGTTCCCATCTTTCTTATAAGCCCCCTTTAAGTATTGAAAGGCAGCAATAAGATCTCCATGGAGCCTTCTCTTCTCCAGGCTGAACAACCCCAACTCTTTCAGCCTGTCCCCATAGGAAAGGTGTTCCATCTCTCTGATCATTTCTGCTTTCCTCCTCTAGCCCTGCTTCAACAGGTCCATGTCCTTCTTATGCTGGGGGCCCCAGAGCTGGATGCAGTACTCCTGGTGGGGCTCTTATCAGAGTGGAGAACTACCTCTCTCGACCTGCTGGCCATGCTCCTTTTTATGCAGCCCAGGATACAGCTGGCTTTCTGGGCTGTGAGTGCACATTGTCAGTTCACATCCAGCTTTCCGTTGACTAGTACCTCCAAGTACCTCCCTTCTCGACAGGACTGTTTTCAATCCCTTCAGCCCCCAGCCTGTGTTGATACCAGGGTTTGCTCTGACCCACATGCAGGACCTTGCACTTGACCTTATTGAACCTCATGAGGTTCACATGCACCCACTCCTTGAGCTTGTCCAGGACCCTCTGGATGGCATCACATAACAAAAGATTGATACCTGAAAAGGTCTCCACGATTCTTTGCCAAAACACTGATATGATATTCAAATTACTCAATCTGGATGGGTATTGTAGAAAAGCATTGCTACAAACTTTACTGACACTATTTTCTGATTTGCTGACAGTGTGAAAGATGGTGGTTTATGACAGATGGATTTTTAATGCAGAACACCTGTAATTCACCTGTGTTGAAATTCTGCAGTTAAGTCATGGGATAGTCACAGTACCATATGACTCTAGTGTCCAATCACACATCAGAATGACAGTTAAATTAACACTGTTCTATAGTTTGAATGCAAAATTTTCCAGTTAATAGCTGATCCACTGTTAAGGGTGTCACCCTCAGCTATTCTTCAAGAATAGTTTTCGGATAGAAACTGTGTTCTTAAAGTTACTTTTGCTGATTAATAACAATTAAACATTTAGCTGGTAAAAGCAGCCATACCTCTCTAGTTGTTTGCAAAATGCTGTATGTGTTAGATAATTTATTCATGGTGAATTATTTGACTAAGGGAAAATTCTCTTTTTTATTCCTGTATTACACCACAGGTACCATGCTTAGTAGTAAAAATCTCTCAAATCTATGCTATGGCATTTGTCAGACAAGTGACTATCTGTAAATAATTAAAAACACTGGAAATAATTAAAATGATAGTGCTAAACAGGCTTTCGGTAAATGCCATTGAGAAATATACCACAGAAAAGAATAATTTTGATGAAATTGTTTGCAAACTCTGTAGCCCAGCATAAAATTTTTTCCCCTCTCTCCTGGACAACTTCTCTACATCCAAACTATTATACAAACAGGGGATACACGTGGTTTTCCACAATGTTTAGAGCTAGCAGAGGCAATCAGATAATGTACTCTGACCTCTTATATATCATGGGACATGCAAGAGAACAGAACAGATGAAGGTATCAGTGCCCTGAAGTGGCAGGGCCTGATCAGTCATCCCCATGAAATCAATGTTGCAGAAGGCAGCGAAGAAAAATAGAGTTACACATAACTAATCTAGTAAAAACCAAAAAAATTGAGAGTGAGGTACTGAACATATGAATGAAACAATCTCTTGGAACCAAAGAGAACAGCCCTTACTTCTCTTCAAAATGCTAACTCTCCATAATTTGTCACCAATTGCAGTTGGGAAAAAAAAAAAAAAAAAAAAGATAGATTTTCCCAATTGATGCACAAACTCGGTCTTGCAGTATGTTGATTAGGTAACTTCCCTTCTGCCTCAAGGCCCAGGGTAGGAACAACAATCCATGATAGGATTCACAGCTCTGTCTTCAAGGACAGGCATGACCTTGTACCAATTTCTCTACCTTCATCTTCTCTATTTTGCCTCTAAATACATCTCTAAAGCTATATTTCTGAAGAAATGTTAAGTATTGACAAGGCTTGCCATCTGCATTATAGGTTGGGCCAGCACTGCATTACCTTTGTTCTAGGAAAGCACATGTTAGCTCTGGGTTGAATTTGTCTAACCAGATTTTCACTAGCAGTTCTAACTTCTCTTCAGCAATGTTGAAAATAGTGCTATCAATTATTGTTCCCATGAGCAGGTCACTTTACAAAAATAATCAAGTTATCTCTTAGTCTTCTACTCAGAAAGCTAAATTTAAGGGCAAATAACTATTATCTCAAATGCTGAGGCTATTTAGAGGTGGCTTTTCTCTACACATTGCATGTTGAGCTAACAGACTATATGGAAGAATGTAAAAAATAGAAAGCAAGCAATCTTACCCATTATAGACTGTAAGTAAACTAGGACATAAATATGCAGTGTATTTCATTTCATACATCTAAACATTAATGTATTTGTTCCAAATACAAATGAGAAAATAATGACACCACAGCAGTCAAATGTATGCCAGTCCTCGATACTTAAAAGAAAAAGCTGTATTAAACAACAGTTATAACAAATGTCATCAGGTAATTCAAGTAGTGCTGAAAGATCTAGACAAGAATATTCTGAGTATTGAATGAATTGTAGCTGTAGTTTCAAGTAATTTGTGTGCTCGGAAAAAAAATGTCATTTTCAGTAGTAAAGACTTTAGGATAAAGATTGGTTTTTGCATCCTTAAAACTGAGTGAATTATAGACCGATGGGATTTTTATCTAATGATCAAGTAGTTTTACTGCTTTTCTATTGTGAAGACACTTTATTGTTATCATTCATTAGGCATCTTATATTGCTTTAATGGAGTAATTTACCACAATGTTCATCAGATTTGCTTCACATTTCAGTGACGGCATGTTAAGTAAGGCAAATAACAATAAACTTGAAACAACTTAAATAAAATAGCAAAGTAAGGCTAGAAGAATAGAAGCGATGTATTCTTCCTAAGTACTTTTCCTTGCTACCATTCCAAGCAGAGTTAAAAGCAATCTATTTCTTACCATCTCTTTCAGCACCAGAATACAAACCTACTGCCCTGCTTAGTGAATTAACATACTTACTTCTAGAGCTACAAGCCCAATATATATTGCTGTTGAAACAAGCCTTCGGAAATAGTGCAGTGGCTTTAAGACCTAGGAAAAAGTGCCTGAAGGATCTTTTCTTATGAGTTTGAAATGCCTCTTGTTCTCTGAAAAATAATTCTGGAATATTTCACAAGTAGATTTCTTGCACAAATGTGCCTTCAGTGCTATCACTTCCAGTAGAAGTTTTCTTGATTCATTATATGAAATCTTTCCAAGACACACAGCCCATCAGTGCTTACATTAATAGAGACCAGAAGTTTGCCTTTAACCTCCTGTTTAATTTCCCAGCTAAGAGAAGAGTGGAAACATTTGTTTTACCTTTCAGATTACTGAATCTATTATTGTTATATCTGGGAGACTAGTGGGAGACAAACATCTTTGTAGTGAAGGCTTGTTTTCTTCTTAGAAGGACTTTCTGATTTGCTGCAGCCTGATTTGAAATCCACAATCCAACACCCAGCTGAGTCATTTCAAAGGAGCTATTAACAGTAATTGGTGTGGTAACAATATAACAGTCATGACCTGAGAAGTTTGGGCTTGCATGACAAAATAGGAGTAGAGCACTACAAGACTTTTGCCTGTTCATTTGAACAGCCTACATTATTTGTGCTGAGGGCAACAGATTGTATGGGATTGATATAGATCCTGCCATTTTCATCCATGTATCAGATGACAGCAGCAAACAGGAAGATGTAAAGTCAGTCATGCTTTATCTGCACACCACACGTCACTATAGCTACACCATATGCTGGGAACACATGCAGTGCTAGTTTTAGACAAAAACCAGATCCATCTCTTGTCTGGGGCAAGTTATAAGCTTAGAATGGTCATAGTGACTTAGACTGAAAAAAATACATACTGTAGATCCATCTCAGGTGGAATTACAAAAAAAAAAATAGTAATTTCTAAAGTCTGTTTAGGTGACTCTGAGATGTTGAGACAGCTTAGGTCAAACTGACAGCATGGTCAAACTTCGAGCTCAGGTAGGGTCTGGTGCGTCAGACTTGTACATTGAGGACAGCTTTTGCACCATGTAGCTATATGCAACAGAATGATTCCTCTGTTGATGCCTCTGAATGTAGTATGTCATCCCTTCTTCCACACACCCCCATCCCCCCCTCCCCCCCCCCAAAAAAAATTAATGCAAATTCTAGGAGTTCAGTAGTAAAGGGCAATAGAAATCAAGCAGGAGTTGATGGTTAACCTGTAAGTTATGAGACCTGGAAATTCAGAGTAACCATGGTTCTGTAGAAACAATCTAATTGGTAAGAAACACCTATCCTAAAAAGTTGAAAGACAAACATTTTCTTGGGAAACAGAATTGTGGCTGTAGTACATAAGCTCTGCAAAGGAAATTCTTCAGACTGTACTTCTTCAGCATGATTGATTTCTGTGGGTAAAGCACAGTGAAGGATACAGGAACAGTTCTTTTAGTGAAGCACACTGGTTGTTCAAACATGGGAAAGCAACTGATGGCAATAAAGGCTCTAGGACACAGAAAAAAACCCCCTACAGGTGAGGGCAAAAATAAATCTACTCGTGTATCTGATTCATAAGCAAGAACCATTACCCAAAGGCGGATGGTAAATTAATGCTGTTTACTCAGTGTTTGTAAGGAAAAAATTTCCTGGAGCCACACTCCTGTGCAACAGAATTATTTGTTATTTTCAAGACCGTGAAAAGCTGAATTAATCTGGAGTGGTGACTTCAGTATCCTTATGAGGAACCACTGGAATCAGAAAGGATTTGTAGACAAAGGAAGGTCTCCAAGACTTCAGATAATACAACAAAAATTTCTCCATGGGCTTGGGAAGGAAGCACACCCTTATGCTGAGAGTAGTTAGCAGTACAGCCTGAACTGTGAGAAACAGCTGGAGGTCTGACCAACTCATCACAGAAAACTCCCCATATCTGGAAGTATGTTCCTTGAGCAGGAAGCTCTGTTGGCACAGATGTGGGAAGGTCAGGTATTACTGTACATCAGAAAGCTCTTGGACAGTATATGTAAGCACCTGGGAAGTGTACTTACACAGAGTAGCTGAAGAAGGGAACTTATATGTATTTTAGAGACCTCTTTAAGGTAGCAGGGCTCCAAGGAAGAAGGCATAGACAGACAAAGGCACATCTTCTGTCACTGTACATTTTCTGTGAGGTATGTAGATCTAGTCATGTAATAGTGCAACCAAGGCTGCCCATGAGGTTCACATTCCCCACCAGCCCCTCCTTGCTGGTGAAAACAAGGTCCAGAATAGCACTTCTCATTGGTTCCTTTATCACTTGGAGAAGGAGATTATCAACAACAGATTCCAGGAACCTCCTGGATTGCTTATGCCCTGCTGTGTTGTCCCTCCAAAGATATTGGGGTAGTTGAAGTCCCCCATGAGGACCAGGGCTTGTGAGCATAACGCTGCTCCTATCTGTCTATAGAGGCCCCTTTTATAGAGTGCCTCATCCACTTGGATCTTCCTGGTTGGGTGGCCTGTAGCAGACCCTCACTACAATGTCACTTGTCCCTGACCTCCCTTCAATCCTGACCCATAGACTCTCAGCCCGCTCATTATTCATCCCCAGGCAGAGGTCCATACACTCCAGGTGGTCATTAACATAGAGAGTGACACCTCCTCATCACCTCCCTTGCCTGTCCTTCCTAAAGAGCCTGTATTCTTTCATTCCAACACTCTAGTCATAGAAGCCATCCCATCACATCTCCATGATGCAAATAAGATCATAGCCCCGCAGGCATACTCACGTCTCTAACTCCTCTTATTTATTCCCCACGCTATGTGTGTTCGTGTGTTTGCATAGAGGCATTTAAGTTGGGCCCCTGATGAAGCTGACTTACTGTCTGGAGTGGCTAGAATTCTTTTTTGGTGCTCTTCAGGTGGTCTTCAGGTGACCTCTTCAGGTCATTCTACTGACCTGTGATCATTCTCCAGGCTTTAGGCATTTATTGCTGGCACTGGCACCAAACTGGTAGGAATGGGATGGATTGGATCGCCTGGCAGATTTAAATCACATCACATCAAATAATCCTTATATATAGGGCTGAGAAGTACATATACTTTAGATGCCTTGAGCAACTCAGTGAGGGAGCTGCAACCCTTAAAAAAAAAAAAAGAGCATAAAACTTTTGTTATTGTAGTATATTTCACAGACAGGTTCTTTCTATTCTACTCAAATCACTTTTTGATTCATTACTTTTGATCCTGAGGTAAACTGTTGAGAAATAATCAGTGTCATTGACCCCTGTTTGCTTAACTCTATTCTTCAGTGATCTCTGAGGTTAATACGAGTTTTATTGCCTTTTTACTGGGTAACTTTATTTATTGAATATCATGGTGTAGCACTAAAAGCCACCAACTAAAAGAAACAACACCTACAGTAGTCTATATGGAAACAGAACTTCAGTGGCTTGCAGAAACCTGCTTACATTTCTTCAAATTAATCAGGAAAAAAACAATCTTAGAACATCCTATCAGCCTACGGAGGGAGTTTTCTTAGAGTCAAAGAGAATGGGATAAGAGTATCTACTCAGGAGCTATTAACTTAAAAATGTACCCTACTGTTTAATATGCTGCAATCCTCATAGTTGTGTTGATTACTAATGCAAATTGATAAAAAATCTTTCCTGGCACATTGAAACTTACTAAGCTTCAATACTGGCAGAGGCCAAAGGGCAACACCGGTATGCTTCTGTCACCACTTGGTTTTGAAGCAGTGAGCTTCCCAAGAAATTGCAGAAATAATTCAGTGTCAGTACCCTTCCAAAGCCATTTTGAAGCTGAACAATCAGAAGACCTGAGTTCCTACCCACCATTACAGCATGACACTAACTGTAAGAAAGCAACTTCTGAAATCTAGGTTTTATAAGGAAACCACAAAAATATAGGCTTTTGCCATTGACACTGCACACAAAACTGGAAGAACACACACTGAATTGCAGATGCAAAACATTCACATTAATATAATCATGCATACTAACAAAATAGTGTCAAGGGTTGCTGGAAACTAAAGCAACTTGGGGGAAAAAAGGATATTGCAAGGATAGTTTAAGACAGAGGTAGTGAGAGATTAAGGAATAGTATCAGAAGAAGGCTCTGTTACATCAATATTTTCCTAGTTTTCTCTGTGAAATGTAGTTCTGCAGTCTAACAAAGCTGCACAGGAATAAAGGGTGGTAATGCAAATTAGCACCTAAAGGTTTCTGACCATAGAATAACATATGGTATTTACTCAGTATGCTGTTCTAGTCTCAGTAAAATGAAGGAGAGATAAAGAAAGCAAGGAAAATCACCAGATAATCAGTTATGTCTTTCCTAGTTAAGGGTACAATGTGGGACTCCATCTGGCTTGAGCAAGTAGCCCGAGAGCCAACAATTTGATTTTGCAAGTCTTTACTGTCTGAAGTGCTGCACCACACCACAACAAACAGGCAGCTCCATTTAGGCTGTCAGAAGCTCATGATGCTTTGCTAAATTACATTTCTTCTCTTAACAGCGGTGGAATTAGCCAGCAGCCTGTGCAGCTGACATAGCCCACACAGTAGGATCACCGTTTTATGAGTGGAAAAAGTGTACTTGAAAGTGTATTAGCAGTACTTAAGAGTAGTGCCTGAACACTTGCTCCTTATATTGACTTTTATATGTTTATGGGTGTTCACCAACTGAGAAGAGGAGGTAATTTTGCTTTTGATGCTTTATTATGGATTCAGAAACTTAAACTTCACTAAAAAAAAAAAATCCTGTGTGTATTACAATTACGTTAAAATGACAATGTACTGCTTAAGAAACAAAGCGATTTTATGACACAACAGGCATTGCACAAATGTATGTTGTTCATATATGTATTGGCACATATAAGCATTTATGTATGTACATACTGCACCACTAACAATTCTGTTACTTCAGGAACTTTAAAAATGCTTAGCAAAGAACAGAAAAGTAGCCTAAGTGGCAGAGAAAACTTAAAACTCCACCTTATTTCTAGTAAAATTTGAAACTAACATTTATCTTTGTTGACCGAGCTGTAAAACATTTCCTATCTTGTCTGACAATTATATACTATCACATTTGCATATTGATAATTGCAAGTGAATTTAAGTAGAAAGCAAACCATCCTTTTCCTACAAAGCAGTGAAGTCAGAGGAAGAGCAATAAGCAGAAGCAGCACTTTCAGCAAAATCTTTGAGCACTCTAAACTCAAAACCCCAATATATTTTGAATACTCTTGCCTATAATAAAAGCTCCTGTCTTGACATGCTTATTTTCTGCAGACAAAGATCAAATGTGGTGTAAAGGAATGCTCCTCAATCAACTTTCCTTGGAGTGAGCCCTTTCAACAATCCAGCTCAGACATGTTATAAGCCAATAACTTGTATTTTCTTTCTTTGGCTTGGTTTTTAACTTGTCTCAAGCCTTGTGCTTCCTGCTGGACTTGTGGTCCGTAGAGTGCAATCAAGGATGAGAGTTTTTTGGAGAGGAGGATGCAAGTCCAGAGATGTTTCCAGACTGCCATTTTAACCCAATGCCTGTGTCCTTCAGGAGCTCCCCAAATTCTAAATCCATTAACATTCTCATCCCTTACTGACTGTCACTTTCCTGATAATTCAACCATTTTATGAGTTTCTTCCAGAGGCAAGCAAGCCTTTTGTCTACAATGCATTTTACACCTGAAGCTCCTCATGTAATCTATCAAATGTCAAGAATAATATTAGTTGCTCTGAAGTGCTGGACCTTAAAAGTGTTTCAGCTCCAATCTTGACAAGTTGAAAGTTTATTAAAGCAAGTCTGTATATGACAAAATGTTAATTTAAGCTATGCTCTGGCTAATACCTTCCTCCAATGATGCCTCTTAAATGTTTGGTGAATGTCATCATCTTGTTTACTGCCTCTCTCAAAAAATGGAGAGCTGTTAACCTGGATTAGTAGCTGAAACTCTAGACTAACACAGCTGAGAAGAATATTAATGAATGATTTTAACAGTCTGCACATGCTGCCTGAGGTACATTTGTTTCATCACTGTGGACATGAATGCACTTCAATGCAGTCATTCATACAACTTGAGATTATCCCTTTGCCCTATGGCTGTCAAGATCCTACAGTCAGAGACGGGCAGTCTTGATGTAGGCTGCTAGCTAAGATGGCTAGATGGTAAAGCTTTGACTCGGGATACAACGGAGATAGAAACATGATGGCCTAAAGTATATTATTTTTAAGACGAAATGTAGGGAAATTCATAATCTAACCCCTGACTTCCTAGTTTCTTGGAGAAGTGGAGGAATGCTTAAATGTGAAATATTATTCTAAACATACTCTATAAATTCTCTGTGTGGAAAATAACCAATGTAAATGAAAAATTTGACTTGTTTATTGCATCCATGTTACACCAGCAATAATTCCTTAAATAAAAGCTTATTTGTAGCAGAAAATGTAGGTGAGAAACTCAGCCAGATATTCTCTATTTCATGCCATTATGCCTTTAAAACTGCATCCAAACAAAGATAAAACAATAGAACATTTGTTAAATGGGCTTAACATTTTGAATATTCGCATTAGTGAAATCAAGATGGTCAGTCAAAATTTTGGAATAAGTGCATTTAAAAAGAAAGTGGCTGTCAGGAAGGGTATTACTCCTTATTCATAATTCTACAGTTTAAGAAGTTTAAATCATTTATTCAAAATGGGAGCAACACTAGTTAATAATTATGCAGGGACACAGTAAGATTAATGTTTCCAAGATAATGTATTGGCATTGCTCACAGGAAACATTCAATCAGATAAAATGCAGTGACGATGAGTATTTTCTAAACATTTGCAAAGACATATATCCGTAAAATAAACCTGCATTGAAAGAATTACTTGTAAACAGAAAAAAACCCCTGAAAACCAAGTATTGTGCAGCAGGTCCTGCTTCTGAACTAGATGAATTAAAGACCCAACTGAACTTTTCAGAAAGGGCTTTTGCTAAAATTTATGGTTCCTACTGTTAGACTATTCTTTTACTTAAAGTCCCTCTTTTAGCTGAGAATGCCTTATTCATGTGTATACGAGTTTATAAAACACTTTAATACTATCCAAGTTGAAACACTATACATACCTACAAACCCCAGTTTATTATTGTAAGCTCACATTTTGGATTCAGTGCTATAAATTCACGCAGGCTACAATTTTTTTACCAACCTATTTTTAATTAGGGTCATTAAGTATTGTGTTGAAACTTTCCATTGAGAAACTATGCAGGTAGATAGAGAGGAAGCAACTATGACAGTGCACATTTAGTCACATACCCTGAACCACATAGGTTTTAGTACTATAAAGTAGCCAAGTATTTTCTTGGCACCGTAAGAAACACAGCTTGTTTGGCAGAAGAATGAGAAATGCTCATTTTCAGCTATACAGAGGTTATGATGTGAAAATGTGTTCCTGTTTGTATATTTAGCAGAAACATGTCTGTGATCTGTGTGTGCAAAGGAGGAGACAAATGACATAAAAACAGATGCCCCAGGATGATAGAGTAGTGACACACATCCCAGGAGCTCAGATTTCTTCCTGGCTATTATGGTATTAAGCTGGAAGGGGACCCGAAATCAAAGGTGAAAGGAAATCTGATTACACAAGCTGTGTACCTAGCATACAAGGTAATGCAGCCCCTTGTTATTTTATATAATGCTAAGCCCATTTCTTTTGGCCCTGGAAGAAGTGTTTTGCAACTGCAATTCACATGGTATTACCTGCTTTCACTCCAGACTGTATCCAAAACAGCAAATGAATATCAATCATATCCATTTGGTGCAAACACGGTGTCAAGTAGGCACAAGTAACTGGTCCATTATTCTGTCCTGAATGTAAACTGCAGCAGTTCTGACAGCAAAATGCAGGAAAGCAAAGTGCACTAACTGTGCGGCTGTGGAACTGGTCACTCACTGATCATTTCTTTTTACTTTCATTCTTTTTTAACAACTGCAGGACTCCAGGAAAGATGGAAAGTGTCTCTTGCCTTTCATCCTTGCATCTTCCTTCCTTCCATATATCCCTGCTGTAGGAAACAGCAACTGGAACATTAATATTGATGCGGACAACCAGGACTGACTGGGTGGGGAAGGACCAAAGCAAATGGCAGAGGAAGGGCTGTAGCAGTTTTGTGCATTGATGACTCTGTTAATCTTCTTAGGATGCCCAGTGCAAGAGACAGGACAACGGGTAAATCCCAACACCACCCCCAGGTGGGGCACACTGACAGACTAAAATCCCTGTGAACTCCACAGTGGTGGTGCAAACCACATCCAAATCCAGCATGTTATCACCAACTGAAAGTGCTCCTAACCGGGACTGGATAGCTGGTGTCCTGTCATCCAGGCCTTCACATGAGACCCTGGTCAAATCTCCTGGAGGCAAGTCTCCTGGCTGGGTTCCAGGCATCATCTGAAATACATGTTTTGTAGTTCTCGTGAGTATGCAGGTTTGATAGGAAACGTGAGTGATACTGGCTTGGGTTTACAATTAAATTTCCTTCTCTCCTTGTAGCATTGCTACAAGTTTGCTACAGTGTACCAACATTATTTACTATATACCCATAAACAAACAAGGAATTGACTGGTTTTCAGGTAGCTATGCATGGAAGTGAGAAAAATGAGTGTCAATTCCAGTATGTGGCGAGAAAAAATGAAACCTACTTTCCTACTTCATTAGTCTGGTCTAACCACAAACTTTTAAATAAAAAGGGGATGGCTGAGCCACAATCTTCAAGATTATTTGGGGAGTGAATTTTCTTTCTAATTTCAATGGGTGAAGGAAGTGAATCCCAAGAGGGCAAAATGCAATTTCTTCTATAGCTGTTTAAACCCAGGATTTTAGACTCCGCATTTTGCAGTGAGCTGGCAGTAGGAAGCTAATATGCACAGGACTGATTTAAGGCCTCTCACTGGTCCTTGTACTACTCTGGATGCCATGTGAAAGTGCCCAACCATCTACACAGTGTAAAGGAGGCTTAACAGTAGCTTCTGATCTCCATTTTTGCTGCATCTGTCTTAAAATATGGTGCTGGGGTTTTGGACATCTTAGATCTGGCCTTGAGTACTCTTGAGCAGCCTATTCATAGCACTTTTGAGTGAAAATCTTCCAGAGGTATAACTGCCCAGCCATTTAACCTAAATCTGTGCATTGAAGCTGCCTTCAACTTTAAACACTAAATGCATCACACTGATTTCAGATGGTAATTCATCTGTAACTATTTGGTAAGGAATGACTGAAACAGCTTCTGCATGATGGGGATTCAACAGAAATGAAATATGACCCCCTAGAGGTATCAATCCTGCTAAAATGAATCAACACATTAATAAATGGCAGGAACCTGAGAAAATAGCCTACTAAAAAAGACCAGTGAAGGATAAAACTTTGGAGGTTTTCTCCTTGAATAATGATTTAACAGCAGAAGAGAATAACCAATAAGGGCTTAATTATTTCCATTCCCTGTCTTTACCTGTTGCCAGAAAAATTTAATTAAATCAGAATAAGACTTCCTTCTGATATGACAACTACATAACAGCTTACAATGTTAACTTTTAATGGCTTGAAGATAGATGACATAACAGAGGCAAAGCTTATTCAGCTGTACCTAGCAGTGTCCTAATGATGCCTGCTGAAGCTACTGTGGCTAGGATTCTTTGCCTTGTAGAAAGAGCATGTATTCTTCTGTTAAAGCAATAACTATGCATGCCATGGGCAAATATAGTTTAAGCAGCATTTATAAAATCTGGATTCAAATACTCAAAATTCACAACAAAAGAGGAAGACAGATGCATTCAGGGGTTTGGGAATCCCTTTTGTCACGTTATCATGCTTGATAATGTCTAAAATAAAAATAATTTGGAAAAATTCAAATTCATAATGAAAAATTAAAACAAATGTTTCTTGTATTTGATAAACTGTACTGCTGTAAATTAATGCCATTAGAAATTTAGAAGCCAGATGTATAATAAAAAATGGAAAGCGAACTACAAATCATTTTTCTGTCTTTAAAAATTCACTCTCCCCTTGTTCTTGAAAAAGACACTGGCAATATGTCAAAGACATTTTGACAGGTATTCATTCACCCTTAAGTGAATGATTTTTACTGTGTTAATATAATCTTTCCTTTATATTAATGTTGTTTATATTTACCTTTATATTGCCCTGCCTGTCATAATACTTGAGTATGTAATAAATGGTTTACATAAAACTCTCAGATGCAGTTTTCTTTTTCAAGCTGGTGTCTAAATAGCATGACTGCTGTTTCACACATTATGATAGCACATTAACTACTATGTTGACTTACTCTTAGCAACTTACAGAGTCATGGTCAGAATAACTGACATGAGAATCGTTGTCCTGACACACCAACACACCTCACTATCTGTTTCTCCCCTTGTCTCCACTCCATCTTGAATTACTGAAATTGCACTAAGTAGGCTTAATGCTTATTTGTCAAGAAAATAGAATCATGGTATCATAGAATCTTTTAGGTCAGAAAAGACCTTTAAGATCATCAAGTCCAACCTTTAAACTGACGCTGCTAATACCAACACTAAACCATGTCCTTCAGCACCTCATCCACGTCTTTTAAATACCTCCAGGGATGGTGGCTCAATTACCTGCCTGGGAAGCCTGCTCCAATACCTAATAATACTTTCAGTGAAGAAATATCAGGAAGAAGTTCTTCACGGAGAGGGTGGTGAGGCACTGGAACAGGTTGCCCAGAGAAGCTGTGGGTGCCCCATCCCTGGCTGTCTTCAAGGCCAGGCTGGATGAGGCTTTGAGCAACCTGGTCTAGTGGAGGGTGTCCCTACCCATGGCAGGGGGGTTGGAACTAGATGATCTTTAAGGTCCCTTCCAACCCAAGCCATTCTGTGATTCTATGAAATTATGGTTGCTTATTGCATGTAGCTTCCGTATTCAACATAACTCTGTTTCTGAGGCACTGATACTCACTAGACCAAAAGCAATGCTGTGAAACTGTAGCTTTCTGCAAATGATGAAATGTCTTTAAAGAGTGAGAGCTCTTCTTCTAACCTGGGAAAAGTGATTCATATGCTAATTACTTTATGTTTCTCTGAGTGCTAATGTTAATTTATATTTGTTGGTACAGAAAGTGTTTCAAACTGAGATAATGAAAAATGTAAAACTGTGATTATACAACATAGAAGTTTCTTTCCTCTGTGCAGAAAACCTCTGCAAGGTCTAAGCACTGACTGAAGTCTCATTGAAGCATTTTCAGAATGAGATTTGAAGCAGGGCAGGATAAGCTCTGCATGTGGCTCTCTACAGTGACACAAATCAGGGACATTTATTTCAGCTTCTCCCTTGCACAGCTCCAGTCTACAATGAAAGGTCTAGCTTCATCAATGAAATGATAGGCAGGTCTGAGCTCACTGTTGAACCTATCGGAGGACAACCACTGTGGCCAATTGTGATTCTGCCTAGGTACATTCACACTATGTCTTCTGAGACATATCCATTTTTAACTTTCTTCCCCCCACCCCACTCCCTACCCAATTAACCTATCACCGGGTTGCATGTCTTGTCAGCCTGTATCTGCATTGCATAGCCTGTCCAATGCTGCTGATATGACCTGATATAATTTACCAAGTGATTTCTCAGCAGAAAAGGTAAAGATTAAAAAAAATACTTGTTTTAATTAATAGATTTCTCTTTTCATGAATCTTGGGAAAGCACTATAAAACAAACCCATGGAACCTGTTTCTAAAGCATTTGTGAAGGAAATACACAGGAACCTCCCTTTTCAAGATATCAGCTAATATTTTGACCATCTTCCTGCTTCCAAAAGATATAAATTTTCAGATCAACTGTATAAAAATAAATGCATTGACTTTTTTTCAACACCAAGAAATGCATGTAAAAAGCATATGGACACATTTCTTACTGAGTATAGATTATGCAACTATACTTCTGTAAATAATTATAAAAACCCTTTCAATGTGGCATTTTAGGGTTTTCCCAATCTGATTCTTCTGTGGGTTTTAGTTTTTTTTTCCAGTATATTTGCAGTGAAATTATGTCCCATAGTTAAGGTTTCCTCCATTTACATCTGAGAAGGTTTTAAACCAAGCCAACTTTAAGGACAACCTAAAATACAGTCACTGAACTGAAGATTGCTCAAGAGGAGTAAATTACCCACATTAAATTCTAGGTGTTATACCAGTCACATAGCTTAGGATTTTAAAGATTGTTATTCCAAATAACTTGATGTTAGATCCTTATTCCTGTAGGGGAACAGAAACAGTATACTTAGTAGTATCATCTAAACTCACAGGACACTGTGATCTTCCTGAGGTAAATGTGCATGATATGGTGTAGTAGAGCTCAGGTCTGAGTTTGAGGCTGTATATGCTCCATGTCTGCAGATAAGAAATTGATGGCTTGATGTCTCCATCTCTGGCATGCCCTTCTTTTCCCGTGGAAGCTGATATCCACCTACTGCTTCTTTCTAGCTCAGCTTACTTTTACTTACATCAGAAAGGGGAGATAGGGGACAAATCACTGATTCAATGTGTAAGCAGAAAATAAGGAAATTTAGGCAAAAACCTAAAAGGAAATTTGGGCAGGACAGAACTATTTAATTAACAATATATGCTACAGCAAGTACGAAAATTTACTATCGGCTGTATTGTATTAAACATTGAGATCAACGTTATGTACAGAAGCTCTGTAGCATATGTAGAAATCATTCGAAAAAATTAATCCTCAGTGCTTTCCTTGAGCTTCAATATTTATTGCTTCTACCTGTACACTTGCTACAATAAAAACAAATGTTACTGCTTTCATAGGAAGGACCAGGAACTTTTCAATGATTAAGCATGCTTGGAACTCTCATTCAAAAATAATGGTAAGAGGAAACTAAAAATTAAAAAAACCCCAAAAACCAAAGATAGAGGTAAGGGAGAGTTTAAATAAATCAGCTAACCCCAGAGTGAAAGGTTCTGTTTCTTTTTGAGCTTTGATGGCAGGTGGAATAAATGTAATGAATGAACTAACAGGCTTGGCAATGATAATCCTGTATCATTGCTCCAACACGCCAGGGACAAAAGTGTCCTGGGACGCACTAACAGGATACGTCCCAGAAACAGTTGTAACGGGATTGTTTCACCCTGTTGTGCTCTGCACCATACTTTGTAGTCGTCAGCCTTTAATTTTCCAACTATAAGTCCTCATTCATAGAACCATTCCAAATCCTTCTTAATGCGCTTTTAACAACTACTTGCTTACAGTGCCTACTCTGCTGTTCAAGTTCTTCCAAACCCCAGTGCAATGAATCCTAAATCAATTTATAGAAAGAGACCTCTTTTATTTTTGCAAAGTAAGTAACGACAAGTGTCCTTGATAAGAAACAAACGGCAATAGCAGTTTTTGTTATGTTATAGACTTATATAACATAAGCTTGAGCAGGAAACTTTCAGATCAAGGGAGACCAAATCAGCAATAATGTGACTTTTAATTAGGCAAATTGAGTTCATCATGTGAACTGCAGGTAACAGTAATAAATGACAAACTAGTGAAATGAAAGACATGATAATCTAAATACTGCAATGTGTGTGACACAGAGTAATAGAAGTCCAGGGAAATTAAGCAAAAGGTGCCAGCATTATTTAATTATTTCACTTTAAAATATTTCATTTAATCTTTCACATGCACAGGGGAAAAGGAGATTTTTTTCAGATTCTTTCTTTCAAGATATCAAATTATCAAATGTATCTTCAGAGATGAGAAATACTCAGTGGGTCAGGTTCACTTCTGAAATTTCAAGAAAGGTGACCAGTAGGAAGGTTTGCAAAGGAGTCTGCATGCAGGTGATTTTTACCACATTAAATCTGCTTTTGGGAATTTCATATGTGTCTCAGAAATGTGTACTTATAAACATATGTCCACTGACTATTCCAGTTACAAGCACATTCCAATTATTGTGAACCAGTCAGGAACCCAGGATGAATGAGAGGACTAACTAAAGCTTACCATTTTGCTTAATCTTCCCCTTGAAAAGAGTATTTCTATAGAAGTGTGTATATTTACAGTTATTTAAATCCTTACATGAAAAATACCTTGTGTACTGTATCTCACAAATCTAAGGCAAACTTTTTTCCTTCATTGGTGTTTGAAATTGAAAAGGTAATCTTTGATTTGCCTAGTGGTTTAGTGCCTCAGATTACCTTTAATCTGAGGTTTCATTACCACATAGTCTCACAGTGGCGTTTCTTTGTTATTTCTTAAAAAATACTTTTGTTTACCACTGGACAATATCCTCAAAGCAATGTTTCTGAGCATTCATGATTTCAGAGATTAATGCTCTATACTATTTGTGTTGAAGAATCTGTTCAAACCAGATAAACTCCAGGAAGGGGAGGATAGAGACAGGTAGAAGAACCCAATGTAATTTTCCTTGTTTTTCTGAAAAACAGTATGTGGGCTGTTTATTGACCTCAAGCAGTTGAGTCCTGCATGGTGGCTCACAGGTTACATTCTGCATCTACTGGGGTGTTGGTGTCTCAGAAGGGAAGGGAAGGTGTCTCTTACAGAATAACCACATCACTTCCAGCACAACTTAACCTTGCTTCATTTTGTAAACATAAAATGGATTAAAATACGTATTTTTTTTCCAAAACAACTGCAAAAATTCATGGAGTACTGATAGATCTGAATAATTATAATAATTGGCTTGCTGCATAAATTGAGACATTATATTAATAAAACACTAGCTATAGTCACGCACATCTGGGAATTGAAACTGTTGAACTAATCTTCAGTAAAATCTTAAACTTTCCGTTATGTTAAGAGTTATTGCTTTCACTAGATGGCACTTTGTCTCTCTTCATCACAATGCTAGACTTGTTAAAACTCCTTAATTCAGACAAATGCCCATTCTGTCTCATCCCCCTCACACAGACTTGTTCAGATATTAGTATTTTTGTTCACAGACATTTAATGAAGTAATAAAATCTGATTAATAAAATTTTTTTTCAAATGAAGATGCATGGAGAAGGAAAGGTTTGCCATTCAGCCCACACACATCTTGCAAAGGCTGGACAACCCATTTAAAAAGGATTAAATATGAAAAATAGTTGTGGAAAGGGTACCTTTTTTTTCCACCCCTTGTCCCGGAGGGTGAGAAAAGTGAGTGTATTGTCACTAAAGATATTTGAAGACGGATGGTCTTTCTAAGAAGGGTGTAAGCCAAATATTTGAGTGCGGCTAACTCACACCCATGACATTTCCCCATGTAAATTCAACTACAGCTTGTATTCTTCATTTGAACTTGCAACTGAAAAAAAAAAAAATCCTGCTAGGTGACATTCAATGTCTCTCCTATTCACTGGTTGGTAAATACATGATTAGTGTGTTAAAAAGTGCACCAGAAGTAGGAAGGAGCATGTGGGTCTGTACCCTCTCCTCCTAAACCTGAGTTTACTTCCTTGCCTGTTCCACAATTTCTCCTTTTTTTCCCTTCACCTCCTTTGATAGTTGACCGCTGTGAGTGTGTGATAAGGTTCAGCATGAAACTTGTGAGTACAAGCTACGTTTTTTTTTATTTGGGTTTAGTACTTTTCAGAACAAAACCAAAAGAAATTAATCAAACATAAAAATTAAAAAAATAATAGATTTGATTTAGAGAACCCTGGAGGTGGAAATTGTCAGCCATAACCCTTCTTATTCTTGCATGAGTACTGGTGTCAACAGGGAGAATGTTGTTAGCATTTGAAATAAAATTAAGTCACATCTATGTGGGAGAAAAAAAAGCATTCATGTTTATAAAACAGCAATTCCTCCACTGGAGGGCATTTGCCAAGAAACTAAAGGCTTTTTTTATATATATACTGTATATTGCTTTCTCAAGAAAGAGAAATTCCTAGGGATTTCTCAGAGATTGGCAGGCAAACCCAAACATTTAATCCTATTTTTCTTATTCATATGGTGAGGCAGGTAAAAGTTTAAGGAAAACCTGTTCTGAGACACATTATTATAAAAAAGTGTGTGTTTGCATGTATATATACACAAACACACTACAGAGCATAGCAAACTGTCAAAGGTAAATATTTTGGCCCATTCTCTTCAGTTGTATGTCCTTTCAAAACAGTTATTTTAAAGGTCTGTGTTCCTTCAAGACCTTCTTTAGCTATAACAGCAATGACCTGAAATTAATATCTGTATTTACCATGTTAAAAATATACTTCTTCCTCTGCTCAAGAAATAATCATTATAACATAACCACCATAAGAATATTTGTGTTCACATGAAATAAAATATTTTATAATAATCAGTGGTCTATAATAATTAGCACTATACACTGTAACATAAAACAAACTAATGTCTCTTCATTGTTTTTGTCACATAGGTTTCCTACTAGCTTCCATACAGAGAATGGTAACTCTGTTTCAAAATATTATGCTGTTCTATAAGTGCTGTATGTTAGAATCTGTCAAGTCAATAAATAAACTGTTTACCTTCCTGCTTTTTAGTCATTACTGGCCATATATATTTAAATATATTATTACATACAATTAGTACTGTCATCCAACATTCCCCTGAATGGAACACTGCCAAGTTTTATATGCTGGGGCTGAAATTTTCTATGAAAAGATATATTTGTGTTGGAAAACCAGAGGGTTTTTCCCTGTCTTAAATTTCAAATAACAGTTCTGACTACACTGGCTTTTCAGCTGGCAACTTTTCAACTGACTTAGCTTGGAGTCACCTTTGTGTCAGGGATATGTCTTGCTATTTCATGACAGTTTACTCAAATGTTTTGATTCAGAAAAACAGCTTTCAACAGATGCTTCTTAGTATTTAGAAGCTGAAATTCCATTCTCACTGGGCATGTCTACTGTTTCATAGATGGCTGCCCTGCAATTACAATTCCACATTAAAAGTCCCTGAGAAGACAACACTGACAATAAGAATGGGCACCAGTGCAGCCCTTAGCTCAAGTCCCATATGTTTGGCCAGGAAGAGCAGGAATCTGAAGGTTGCAGTGCTAGTGACTTACCATAAAAACACCACGTGATGGGATTGGTTGTCAACACATTTTTTTAAATTGTTTTATGTTTTTCAAGCCTAAAGAACTGTGTATCATATCACAAGTCCTAGAAACAGAGTTCTGTGGGAAAAAATAATACACAACCATCTAATCAAGACTTCATTATAATGCATATTTTGAGTGGGATCAGTGAAGGTTATGCAATGAACGTTCATTCTGGTAACTTTTGAATCACTGACGTTGCAACCTTAGTCCTTTTAATGTAATGCAATTGTTTGTATGCATGATTGGTATAAAATGAATGAAAATTACATATAAGACACTACAATGTTCCCAGGTTGATAACTACTCACAAGTCAAATAATATTCATGACATTTGGGAGCGAAGGAACAGCAGATGAGCCTTTCCTAAGGGTTTTAGGCCTTGTTAGAAAGAGATAGTTAATGTTAGCCTGAAGAGACTGCTATTGTGCATTTGTTTTCTGCAAGAGAAACTTTATCAAATTTATGCATGAAATTGATTTTTCAAAAGAGTGAATACAGTCTTTGACAGATTTGTGGTACAGAATGTACATTTCAGTTAAGACTATAATCTCTTTTGGGCTAAAACTAGGTTGAACACTTCTGAGGATGAGATTTTGGAAGAGTATAACCGGGAAAACAACAAAGGAAGAGTTGATGGATCTATGCTTCATATATTTGACTAGTTTTGTGGGGTTTTTAAACTCATGTATTTTTTACATGCTATAATGTGTTGCATCACACAGGTCTACTGTGTAGCTATGTGGTAGACAAAAGAAAATTTCTTTAGTTGTTTTAAATGAGAAAATTTAATGAAGTAATTTAATGAGGTGCCTGACTGCTTTTTCTGTTAAGGGAAACAGAATAGTTATTCCCTATTCCCCTCCTCTATATCATTCACATCTTTCTTTGACTTTCATAGTCAAATCAGTATAATTTGGCTATCCTTGTTTCTTTTCTCTGTATTTTTTCTAGACCTAATTAGTCCTTTTAAAATGGACTTCAGGAGGTACTAAACTCACTTAGGGTTTATAATTAGCAGCATATGAGGGATTGCTATGGATGCTGCTGTGTTCGTCTTACAAATTTGCTGTTAACTGTGCTGCTTCAGTTGTTTCATGCTGTATTTGCCTTAGTAGAACAACTGACGTATTAAATGCTTTCAGGGACAGAGCCTATCTAATGAAGTGTTTGATCACAAACATCTTAATAAATCCACATTATTAACATGATTGTATTTAAAATAAATGTAGGAGAAACAGGAGTGTTTCAAAGGACAAAAAAGTACTATTTCAATCAAGTTGTAATAAAGCAATGAGATAATGAATAGGAAGGTAATGTTAAGAGATTTTGAAATGAGTAATTATATTCAGGCTAATTTTTAAGGAAATGCATTGTTTGGTAGTATTTCAATGCTTGAGACTCATTTTCAGCCTTCCTGTTTTTCAATCTTGTTCTTCTTTTTGTTTTACAACTCTTGTTTGAGCAGCATGTTATATTCATAAATATGATCTTACCAGTGAGACTGAAGAAAGGAGGTCAATTCCTACTTTTGTTCTCAGTTATACAAATTCAATGTCAATTGACTGAGCTCAACAGAGTTGTTTCTGGAGTACTCTGACATATGAGAGATATGAATGTGGTATCTGGAATTCAGGATATGCGTATACACTTACATTCCACTACAAGTAGAACATACAGAGTACTCCGTAAAGATAAATTAGTCTCAAAAAGTTATAAATAAGAGACCATAAATCATAATGCAAAACTTGATGCTACATTCAGGGACACACACAGAGTCCAAATACTGCCAGTAATTCCAGCTTGTGTCCTGTATCTTAATAAGATACAAAACTCAGTGCATTATGGAGGCTTGCAGAAGTCTTTCATTTGTAAAGATGTTACTGGAAAATCCCACGGAAGTTTAGGTGACTGAGAGCATGCATCTGTTTCTCCTTGCTAAACCTGAGGAAATTAGTTCACAGGAACATTGTGATGCTCGAGCTTTCAGAGGCTGTTGTCCAACTCCATATTCCTCACATATACCTGAACCCTTAGGCACCATGAGTAGAATTGAATATAATTCGAGAAAGCATTAATACCTACAGTATTCCCTCAGCATCAGAGAAGCTACTTGTAGGAGACATCTGTGATCCTCTATTTTAAGAATTTCCACTTAAAGAATCCAGTAAATACGTTCTTGAAAATAACTTATATAATCACTGCTAGCAGAGGCCAAAAGGAGACAGTGATGTCAAGATCCACCTGATGACCCCTAATTCCAACAGGTGTATGAATCAATAAGATATATATATAAGATTTCTTCCACAGCTGCAAGCCATGACAGAAGTCCAAGTAAAATTTGCATAGAATATAAACTTACGTGTGTAGAATAAAACACAGAGAAATTTGAGACAAGGAAAATGGGAATACAAACAGGATAAAAAAAAATTCTCAGTTGCCTAATATGGCCAGGATGATTGCTAATTAGAATGGCCTCTCCTAAATAATAAATGTACAGATTAAATTTCAGCAGTACTTCAGGTATTTAACTTTGCAGAACCAGTAGTGTGAGCTGTACTTTTTGGAAAAAAATATTCCAGTGTACTTTTATATTTGTAATGAAATACCTGAAAAATGAATGATACAAACATATTATATACACAGAAATACAAGTAAATCAGCAGTTCTAAAAGGGAAACAGGATAATCAAATGTCTGAGTAAGAAAATGAGGCACTTTAAATGTTTCGTTATGTTTTCCAATCTGTAGAGACAGTCATCTGCTCTCCATTTTTTTCCCCTGCCTCATCAGGATGTTGCAAATATGCAGCTGCCTGCTCAATGGAGTCAATGAATTCCAGTACAGGTGCTCCTGATTGTATTGCATAATCGAAACCCTTTTTCTTTTTCCTATTGCTCTCTTTGCATCTTTACTGTGCTTTACATTGCGCTTTCCCTCCACTCCCCTGCATTTGGAGGGGCTACAAGAGGGGTGGCTGAAAGAACTGAAGATTGGTATTTATGTTGTCAAATGCAAACAGCTCTGCATAAAAGGGTAATAGGGTTAATGTTTGTTAATGTTAGTTTGAAGCAGGTAACAGTTTAAGCAAACAGTTTCAGTGCAGAAACTGAGTTTTGCAGACATGTTACGGACATTGTAACTTGTAACTTGAAATTTCCTAATGTGTCTGTATTTTTGACAAGACTTGTGGGAATTTGAAGCATTTTAAAAACATGCTAAATACAGAAATTAGAATAAAAAACACTGGAATTTAAAACACTGACATCTATATTAAAAATTAAATCCTGGTCCTGTTGAAGTTGGGGCAAAATTCCCAGCAACTTCATTAAAGTCAGGAAATCAGAGTTTTTTTCTCAAGGTAGGTAGAAAATAATTTTAGGTTTAGCTTTGCATGGCTCAGAGTTGCCATTAAGTATATTCAGGATAAATGTTGTCTTTTATTGTCTGAAAAACCCCAGATTCTGGTGCAGGTGCCTTTATCAGAGAAATAAAGCCTTAGCTGATATCTTCAAGTTAGGCTGTGGTATCAGAAACCCTCTGAATTTCTAGGAAATATGAACAGAATTAAGGAAATCTCAACTGTATAGAAAATCTGTACAAGGACAGCTAGGAAGCTTGATTTGTGCAAGCAGTTCATGGATGGCAACTGTCAGCTGACAAACAGTGTGTGGGACATGGAAAATGCATTGGAACTGACTAAACATTGTGCATTTAGTTGGCAGTAGATTAGAAGGGAAACCCAACAAATTAGATATGATTTTGATGTACTGTCCAAGGAACACCATTTATGTGAATGGGGACTCAGAGTGGAGCGAGTCAGACAGAAGCTCACCACTGTCAACACATTAACAAGCAAAATGCAGCATGGAACAGGGGTAAAGTTGTTTAGCATTTACCAGTTAAAAACAACAACAACAACAACAACAACAACAAAAAACCCAAACAAAAGAATCAACATTTGAAAAACAAACAGAACAGCAGCAGTCAAGAAGAATGCTTGTACTTTCCACAGTCACAAGCTGAAAACAAAAGAAAAATTATCTACCACTAGAAAAGAGACGTGAAATTTCAGAAATGCTACATTATGGGTTATTCTGAAATATGAAAATAATAAGGGATAAAAAAAGAACAGAGACTAGAACAAAGAATTGTTATTTGAGTTTGATAAAACATGACAAAGCTAGCAACTTTCGAGCATGTGACTCAACAGACAAAAAATTTGTCCTTTAAAAGTATAAAAAGAAGAGGAGATAATAGAGCTTAGCTAATATTTAGTAATGCAGAAGGAAGTTCTTATCTTTGAGTCAATCAGGCTAAGATAGCACAGATTAATATGAAGAATCTTACTGTTAGGATTAATGAGCAACTTATCTACAACAACTAGATTGGGATAGGAACTAGCCTTGCACAGCCGATAAACAGGTACAGAATCCTGCTGTAAAGATGACAGTTGCTGTATGAACCCCAAACCCAGTGTATGATATGGATGTAGTATATGGCACACTTCCAAAGGCTCCTGAAAAAGAAAAGCTGAAGCCTTATGAGTGGTGTGTGTCAGGGCCCTGTGTGTGCCCCTAGCTCCACACAGCCTCCCCGGGTGGTGCTGTCAGGTCCTGGCTCCAGACCCTGTGGGGCTCGCCTGCAGCTACCCTCCATGCTCCTGGACATTGAGGAGCCAGATGGCACTGCTGCAGTTCTCAGTTTTTCTAAAATGCAATTTAAGATCCCGTGTACTAGGGACTGTTAATGGTATCTTCCCACAGCAGGAATTCCAGGCTGCAACTCTAGTGAGATTAATATATACAGGAGAGACAAGGTATATAAATCCTGTCCTTGGCTAATAGCTGGACAAACAGAGCTCTCCCTTCAAGCTTTCATTTTCAGGTCATGCTATTCAATCACTTGTGCTTTCCAACTAACATGCCAGAAACTGAGGAATCAATCTCAGGTGGGTGGCATGTAAAAAAAAAATGCTTAGGCAATGGGGAAGATAGGTGAGATGAGAAGCAATTTAACTGTTGTGATACATTTCCAGCTTATTATTGGCATAAGAGGAATCCGAGGGCTGAATTAGACAAAACTCTTGATGCATTTAATATTCCACAGGAAATGCGTACCGAATAAAGTCAACTGAAAATTGAAGCAGTAGCGCTGATGCGTCTTGCCTTGTCAGTTAGCCTTGTACTATTTCAGAGATACCGTTATTCAAATCCATAATGTATAATTTCTTTGTTGCTTCACAGCATGCAGACAAGTAAAACATGTCCTGTCTAATGAATATAATATGATAGTGCCTAACCTATCAGATTTCTCTCTGGATATTAGCACAATCACCTACACAGTTCAAAAAAGCAAAATCTCCAGAAAAAAATGTGCTTTTGCTTAATCTGTTTTTATTCATAAAATAAAGGTCCCCATTTTCCCGAAGTCTAGGAAGAAGAATATTTAGGGCACCAGAGTTTATAGACAAGTCCTGTGCTGAGCATCACCAAGTTGTTTACTTTTCTGATTTACTTAGTGCTTTATTTCCCATGAATGTATTCATAAGAAAATAATATGCTTTCCATTTGTTAAACAACAGTGGCAGTCCCTCTCATGCCTGGTCCTTTCTGTGTTTTAACTTTTAAATAGAGACCATATCACACAGCTTTATGTTTGCTTATTTGTTACTTTTTGTCTGTTGCTGTCCATTATGGTATCACCGGGCTTGCCAGAAGGGCCTGGGGTAATGTTATCATTCTGTAAGTAATTGCAGTGTCTTCAAGGTTATGCAGAAGAAGATGAAAATGATCTTTATGCCCCATGACTCATCATCATAAAGACTGTTAAGCAGTTATTTTCTCACAAGAGCTCCTGATGCCCTCATACTGCAACTTTTCCAGTAATAGAGACCTGTTCAAGAGCAGTGTTAAAATGCTTTATTGAACAGGAGAGGTGAAACACAGCCATTATATTCAGTCTTAAAATAAGAAGAGAACTGAAAAATAACTTAAACTCAGATACCCTGATCTGATGCTGCTGTTACGTTTTCCGGATGTGAGTTAGTTTTACCTGAATTAATTAGATCAGCTGATCTTGGAGACAATTTTAATACAGAGGATGCTGGTTATCCAGTATCTCTTCAAATTGTAAGAGGAACATCCTGCCAAATTTCATGTTTATGTTCCTATCAAAATGGATTTTAATGTTCCAAATCAAAGAGAAGTACCCTAGGACTGAATGAAATGAGAACTCTGAAGCCATAGGGTGATCATTAAGCTTAGCCACCAGTTAACCAACACTGTGAATTTCTGTAAATACACAGATGTACCGATTTTCATGTGCAGGAGCAGCTCAGCAACTAATCTGCACCTATGCTAACCGGGCACAAGAAAAGTCTCAGTGTCTGGGAAGAGTAGTTTTAGAGCAAGCCTCATATGCACAAGTTCTTTTGACACCCCGTGAAATGCAGTGATAGATTTCTGCTTTGTTTTAAAAACGTGACTGGAAGTGACACTGCCAAGTAGTACAGAGGAGTTACATTCATGTTGCCAGGCAAATGCACATTTTGCACAAGCTCTGAAGTAAGCTTTCAGGGGAAGCATAGGGGAAAATAGATGTATTAAGATGAATGGAGTGTAGAATTTCAGTAACCTTGAGACATATAAAGATCTTGCAGTTCTCTCCAGGCTAATGGTTGTAAATTCAAGAAATTCAGAGTTAAATACATACATGAAAGAAGGGGGTGGGGGGGAAGCTAAGAGGCAAGGAATGCTAACATACAAACATATTCAGAGTATTGAAAGATTAAATTAAAACCTAAAAACTATTCAGTGCCCACCATTGCATTTTCTCATCTACACTCCCACTAGTGGAAGTGGGGAAGATGATCCAGCTTAGAAGCAGAATTCCAAAATGGTAACAGGCAAACAGTCTCCTGATTTCACTGATATACTTGGCTCTTCCTTTAGAAAGCATTTCCATGCGCTCCCCTAATATTAGCTAATTTCTTGCAACCATAACTAAGATTCTTTTCCTCTCTATAAAATGATTTGTGTAGTTATACACAATGAATCAACGCAGATATAAATTTACGTAGAAGTTTGGAGGGATCTTACAGCAGACTGATCCAGAGAAGCATTTATGTAATTACTTGAGAACTAATGCTGCATTCAAAAGCTGCCTTTTGCTTTATAGATATTTGTAAATATCAACACTGCACCACCTTCGGAGAGGAAAAGAACCCCAAAGCAGCCCACCAAAATGAATGATGAGGAAAGAATGGCTACTTCTGTGTGTCTATAACTGTAGCTGGGTATTTTAACAGCTGTAAGTGATTTCATTTGCATTTAGTGCTTGAAGTACTGTAATTTTCTCATTAATAAAAATGCCCCATTGAAACATCCAACAAAACATCTGTAAAATAAATGTACTGAAAAGGTACTTTTCCTATTGTATTTGATTTCTAACTAACCCTCATTAGTCAGGTTTATGTGAGTGTGAGGCAAGGATGGCCAGAAGGAGAAAAAAGAAAAGTGGTCTCTTTGAACTTCTTTTTCCCTATGCCAGTAAACAAATGCCATGAAAGGTTGTAAGATGTCATTCCATAACATATTTTTCCTTGAGGTTAAATGAGGTTGACTGTGGCTGTCAGAGAGACCAGAAGTGCTCTCTCTGTACAGGGAGTATGAATAAGCACTATTTCATTCACAAAGTAACTTGCTTAAATCAATCTTCTCTGGAGTTCAGTGACTGTGAATGATCTTTTCAAGATTTGAGGCTGAATGTGATTATATGAAGTCATTACATAACGCTGAAATCACAATGAAAGGGATGGCTAAGAGGGTGTAAATTATAATAATTAAACCACTGTAATACAATTAATTGAATGAAAGGTAGGTTTAAAATTTGACTTTTAAAATGTTGACATTGTAATAGCATTGAAGAACTTACATTTAAAAAAAAATCTGCTTTTTGTGCTAGCGTTTATGTGCAACATTTCCTTTGCAGCAATATGCAAATGAATTTCCCAGTGAAGGTTTCTCTGTGATGGCACAGCTTTTTATTTGATTCAGAGATTGCTTGGCATTACTTGGCATTTCTCCAACAGGGATCTTCCGTAAGTGAAACATGATGGGGGCCAAATTACCTTCTGACTATATGGTTATCTCCAAGCCATTTATTTATTCTACCTGTCAGACACAGAGCAGATGCAGGAACCTGCAGTTACTTCTTATTAACTGGAGCTAGGAAATTTGATGATTTCCTACATAGCCTTAATTTTGTTTCCTAAAATGTCATGACTGAGATTCTCTTCTCAAGCCTTCTCTTTTCAACACAGTTTTATTTGCATAGTGTTTTGGGTGGGGACAGAAAAAAAGTTGGGGAAGGAGATTCTGTTTGTTTTGAGGAGGTTTTCATTGTTCTTTCTAATTCTTTGCTTATAGAGAGTCTGCATAGTTTATATTCTTCTCAAGGTGAATGAATCCCAATCAATATATCAGCTTTCAACAATATTAATATAGTTGAACACACTGAATCTTCAGATGTTGACTAATCCCTGATTTTCTTAGAGAACATTTGAGAAACTTCCTTGAAAAAGAAAGGTCACTAAAGCTCCCTTGATGGAAAGAAACAGGGAATTAGAAGACATGGCAGTCCTAGATTTACTCATTAATGAGATTTCACTGGTATGTATGAGAGAAAACCTTTGGCCTAAAGGGTTGCATTAGCTGTAGGAAAATTTCTTTTGTTCTACACTTCAGTAAGGTAGGTGAAACTGCACCATTTGAGAATAGTCAATTATAATTGTATGCAGAATACATGACCATTATTTATTATTTCCATGTGAAGAAAGAGAAGTAATTGCAAAATTTATTGTCAAAAGACTGTAGATATAACAAGACAGCATCAGGAGGAAATCAAGTAATTAGGGACACTGACTGATTCTGTCAAGAATTTCTGGGATTTGGACAAAATGCAAAGATAATTAGTGGTTTTGGTAGACACCCCCCCCCCCCCCCCCCCCCCCCCCCCCCCGCCCTGTAAAACACCCAAAAAAGATATTTCTTTCAAAGCTACAACAACAAATTCCAACCATGGTTCTCTCATTGCTTTCAGCCATAAGAAGAGGCCAAGCATCCAGGTGAGTAGATCAGAATGCTGCAAAGCAATAAACCATTTTACACCCTCACACTTCAACATCTCAGACATCTGTTTCACTATTAAGAAAGCTGGATGAAAGCTTCTGAAAGATTGAACAAGAACCTTCTTTTATGCCCTCCCTTTTTATGTGCAGCTGGGTGGATTAACTCCAGCTCAAGTGTTCTACAGAGATAAAACAGGCTGCCAACTGGCTAGGAAGGGGAGATATGTTAGCCAGGTTAATGTCAAAAATTCCATGTTGTTGGGAAGCATCCGAGGAATGGGCTGCAGATGCTCCACAGGGAATAGGAACGGTGCAGTTGGTCAACTTAGACCACCATTGGATTTGTTTATCTATTTATCCACATACAGAGTAGGGACTTGTAGTATTTTCCATCCTCTCCTTGGATTTGTCAGGATTCTCCGCATTAGGCAGAGTGGGAGAAGCTCTCCCCTTCCCAAGATGCTATGCTCTGGGCCCCAGCTCAACCGAGGTCAGAGGCAGAAAAGCCAAAAGTCTCAGATTAAGGATTACTTAGCTTGAATGAAATCAATGATAATTAAAATATAATTTTTGGAGCTGAAGTGAAAAACCACAAAAGAGTAATTTATCACAGTATTTCAAGTTCTGGTGTGTGGCTGCAGAAGGCAAAGTAAAAATGTTGGTGAAGTCCAGAACCTGGAGAGATGTTCCAACTTCCTGAGATTTTTTTGGTTTGTCTGGCATGTCTTTAACAGATAAATTTTTGTTTTGCATATTTCTGCAACAAAAGATTAATGTTTTACAAACAATATTCAGTTACAGTCAGGTCAACATACTATTATCTCCATTTGGATATGAACGTGGCAACTGGAGTACAACATTACATTTTTTAGTCCATTGATATATCTGAATACAGGCAATTTCTGGGAGAAATCCCATGAAGAATCCCTTATGCTCAAGAAAAGCTGATAGTCATCATATAGATGCTTGTTATATATCAAACGCAGGTACGAAGATCCTGCACAAAACAGGATAAAGCTGCTTATGTGTTTCTGTGAGAACAGGTTGCTTTTCCCGGTGCTTGGCAACCCAGATTGCTGGATTGCAGGAAAACTTTTACTGTGCGTATGCACATAAATTGCGTATATGAAGTTCCCCAGAAGTTAACCTGTACTAGAACAGAACCGCTCGCTGTTTCAGACTTGAGCTGGATGTGTCATAGTTGCTTTCTGTGACTGTGCGTATGATTTATCTGGAACTACCCCAGTGTTCAACATTTAAAAATTGTCAGCTGTAATGTCAGGATGAAAGAAGAATGGAAGAGGCTGCACTACAATCAATTTGCTGCTGGCACAGCATATGTTAGTGACATTATGTGAACATCATATATTAAAACTGCCTTTCTGCACATGACTTTAAGGCATATTCATGTCAGTGAGAGCAGAATCTGGAAGCTTCAAGCTGTTGTTTTCCACCCTTGCTTATTGACTGTGATGAGTGTTGGTGCAGAAGAAGTAGGAGTGCTACCACCTTGTGATCAGGCGCTGAAATTGCTCCACTCAGGCAAGAAGTCCCCCTTTAGAAAAGGGACATGCTGCTTCTCATGGTCCACATATGAGTAGTCAGAAGAAGCTAAAGAATCGTCCTTGCAAATGAAAATACAAAGAAGTTCTATACACAAGAAATTGTTTAGGAACTGACATGGAAGTTAGCTGGGTAAATGATTGAAATGATATTGTGAAGTCCCAGATTTAATAGATAAAATTCAAATGCAGGATCTGTAGTTAAATAATTAATACTGTAGCACCTGAAATTTACATGTAACATCTTCATGTGAAACGCAGTTGGTTTAAGTAGAATGAGGCTGGACATACTTAATCAGTTAAGGCCTGATAAGAGAATTGCCATGTTAGAGTAATGGGAGGTGTAAGGGGGAATTTTGTAGTATAAGGTTTGAGAGTAGATTCTGTAACATGGAATAATGTACACAGAAATATGAACAACAACAGCCAAAGTATTACAATAATACATTTATTTTCTGTCCTCCCCTATTTGGCAAATGACTTCAGGAAAAATGGGTAAGCTTTCAGAAGACAGCAAATTCAGCTATTCAGCAAATTACCATTTTCCTCAAACAAATCAGTGGGAGAAAAAAAATTAAGCACAAAAATCTTAATTTTACCTTCCTATAATTTTGTGGAGTCAGAGGTAGATTAATAACATCGTAAATTATTAACTTTAGTTAAAGATGATACAGGCAGGAAGTTTGCATTGTAACCTGAAAGATATCCAAATCAGTTCCTGCACAAATTTGATGATTTTTTTTAAGGAAAATAGAAGGGGATTTTGTATGAGAGACCTGATTTTTACACTGTAAAGTTAGAAAAGTCAGCCATAAGAAAATATTTCACAGCTTGCAGTCGTGTTGAGAATCACTGGGCAGAAGGATTAAGTTGCAAGCTTCAAATTAGATAAACCAATGCACCTCACCTGTGAAGACATTTTAAGTTGCCATGGCATCTGGTTGTTCTACCTAGCAACCTTCTACTTCTTTGTAAATTCACAGCAGTAAGGAAAAAAAACTATTTCTCCACTACCCATTGCAAGTCTGGCATTCTTTTGCAGAACAGGAGGGTCTGCTACTGATTCGTTGCAAAGGTTAAAGTTGGTGATTAAGCTGTCCAAGGTAAAAAAAGCTTGAGGTCTACTAAGTATTGATTCCATAGCAACTATATCTGTTTCTCTACTTTCCCCTTTGCAGTTAATCCAACCCCTCCTCTACTCTCAAACTGGTGTACAGAATGAGTGTGCATATCTGTTTCAGGATGATGGCTCCATCTTTTAGAACAGGCACTAGATATATGGAAAGATCATATCAGAGGCTGGGTTTGCTTATGCCAGAAATACTTTGTTGAGGAAGAATAAACATGAGGACACCTAAGCCATACAGCCAGTGTGACTGACTATAGAAGGAGGCAGTTAGCAGCAGCCATGATCAGAAAATCATAGAATGGCTTGGGTTGGAAGGGACCTTAAAGGTCATCTAGTTCCAACCCCCCTGCCATGGGCAGGGACACCTTCCACTAGGCCAGGTTGCTCAAAGTCCCATTCAGCCTGGCCCTGAACACTGCCAGGGATGGGGTGGCCACAACTTCTTGGGGCAACCTGTTCCAGTGCTTCACCACCCTCTCCAGGAAGAATTTCTTCCTGATATCTAATCTGAATCTCCCCTCTTTCAATTTAAACCCATTACTCCTTGTCCTATCACTACAGGCCCTTGTAAAAAGTTCCCCTCCAGCATTCCTGTAGGCCCCATCAGGTACTGGAATGTTTTCCCAGAGCAGTCTTTTCTTCAGAATGAACAAGACCAACTCTCTCAGCCTGTCTTCATGGGAGCAGTACTCCAGTCCTCTAGAGGAGGGGAAGGGTCCTATGTTAGGACCCTTCCTAGGATACCTAGGTCCTCCCCATTCATCTTTTTTTTTTCCCCGGCATGTTATGCTTTCACTAGAATCTTGGTGATGCAGAGGAAAAGACCTACCAAGGTTGTACAGCAAATTAATAGCAGAGCCAAAAAAAAAAAAAAAAAAGCATTTATCTCCAGTCCCTTCTTCTCCTTCTTCTTCCCTTGTTAGCAAAGATATTGTCAAAATTTAATTTTTATTCCCAAGAAAGAATAAATATGTTGTTATCCATGAAACATTCATTTAAGCATTGGTTACTGCATTTCACGAAAATCTATTTGATTTTTTCTCACATTTTATGTAAAATAGATTTGTATATACAAGTGAATTTTTACCTCAGTCAACGGTGACCCATACAGCTGTAGCTATTGGACTCCACTCCATATAACAGTAAATTGTTGCACTGATTTTTAAAAGGTCCCCCATTCCAAGGTTCCTTTTGCACTCTTTTTTTTTTTCATACTTCCTTATGCAACAGCATGTTTAAATTCTGATAATTTTGATTTTATCTGTAGAAATGGACATTTGTTTTAGTTAAATTATTTGAGAAGGATATTCTTGGTTTATTTAAATGTTGTCAATTTTGCCTTTTTTTTTTCTTTAATTCTTGCTTGAATCTCAGGTTTGAAGCAATATAGGAGTGAACACATTAAAGTGCTGTTTTTATTGCGCTCTAATGTATATTTTTGAAGCATAATCCTGGGGGTGTAGTGATTATTGCAGAACTATATCTTTGAAACTACTGACTATTAAAAGCACAAAAAGCAAAATGTAAAATGCCAGTTAATAGTACACGTCTTCATGGCTGCAAAGACCTAAAATTACAGAATATTAGGTTTTTTTACATTTGTATGGAGGAAAATATATTATCCAATATTGGAATTGTTTTAATACTGTTAAAGGAAGCTATTGCTATGGTTCTAGAACTTTCAAACAATAATAGCATCAAAATGTTTGTCATTCATACTGCAACAAAACTGTCAGTTTAGAAGTAGATGTAGACTTTGGTCTTTTAAGCATTTATTTCATGGAAGTGTTTTGAACTTGCTGCTTGTACCACCTACCTCCTCAGCTAGGTAAAAAATTTAAGCTCCTACCTTCTGAATCATAACAAAGCTAGGCTTTGTCTTCACTAGCAAGATCTGTAACTGAAAAGGTATAAATTTGTAGGCAGTAAAAAAAACTGTTCTAGAAACTTGACAGCTACTGTATTGCCATTTCAGGGGTTTTTGGATCAAAGTAGTTCTAGTCTGGTCCTGTAGACACAATGATCTTTAGTAGCTGCAGTGCAATAGATTAGATATCATCCTATTTTTTTTTAAACAGGAATCCTGTTTTCATGTTCCAGGGCTGCTCTGTGACATCAACTAAAGTGCGCTAAATACAAATTATTTCCATCAAAAGTACACTTCTAATCCAAACTGAAAATGCTAATGTGTCCCAGAGAGCCAAATAGATGTTTCACCTCTCCCAGTGGTCTCATTGGTGTGCCTATTTAAAGACAGTGAGACAGCTCCAAAAGTCAAAACTGACAGAGAACTTGCACTAAAACAGTATTCCTGGGACATATGCTCAGGTTTCACTTTAAGGCTGTTTTCCACATTCTGTGTAAAATCTGTTAACACAAGGTCATATTAACAATATCTCCCAAAAAATACCTACATAAGTATGTTTCTGGATAGCTTAAACTACTTTGTGGGTCAGGAGAGATGCTTAAATTCTACCCTGGAACTCTTCAGTATTTTATTCCTAGATCTGTCCTCTTTTCTCTGCTTTTTATTCCAAACCAATTTGGATAGCTAGCTGCATGGCTGCCTGTCTTGTAAGGGTTGCTTCCATAAGTCCTGAGCTCTCCCGTGACTTGTTATAAGTATCAAGCCTCAATTACTCAAGCATTTGGTGATTAAGTATTCAGTCATTTTTTGTTTGTATGGTGAGAATTCAGTAGGCTATTATTTTATGCATTACTATGTCACAACATCTTAATAGAATATGGGGGGAAAAAGTAATGTTTATTCAATAATATTTTCTGAACCTGCATTTTATAGAATTCTGTAAATATTGCTTATACTTTTGAATTCATTAAAAACAAACAAACAAAAAGCTTAATCAGATTAAAGTGATTCTGTCAAAACTTCCTTAAGTCTCTTCAGAAAGGCACCAAAAACCAAAAGCATTTTTTGGTTTATGAATTACATTAATTTCACCTTTTTTCTCAGGGCATGTTAAGGGGAAAGAAAACAAAATCAGATTTGCCCACTTATTCTAATGCCTGCTTTTAGTCCATTGTGTTTCTGCTGGAATGCTGACAGCATCTGAGCTTGGTGAGCCGCTTCATATGACTCAATGCTCTAAGTATGTCCTTCTCTTTATGTCTTTTTTTTCAAATTGGTGTTTTTATTTGGCAAAGACTATATGATATTATAATCATACTTTGGCATTAAACTCAATAGCGCTCTGTGGTAGTATGATGGAAATTCTGCGGTGAAGAAATCTCTTTCCCTGACTGTCACTTCCTCTTGTGCTTTTAGCCTTTCATAATATGCTAAGATCCCTCTTATATGCCACTTTGTTCCAAAACTAAGATATGGTGAATCTTCCCAGACCCTTAGAAGGCATACAGCACAGGCTTTGTACACTGTGGGGGTGAGGAAAGAATGTCATGGAAAAAGTAGGGAAGAAGGGATTTTCCCAACCTAAGCAGTGTCCAGATCTGAAATCCAGCTTGCAAGTTAAAGCTAAATTTTTGATTCGCTGTTAATCCTAACTTTTTATTTAAAAGTAAAATGGGAAAAATGACAAAGAATATGTGAGCACATTTGCATTCGTCTCCATGAAACCCCATACTGTGCTATTAATATATGTTATGTTTTTGGTAGCAATGTGAGAGTTTTTAAATCCTGGTTGGATTGCTGTTTATAGACATTATTAGGAAAACTTCAGATCTTAGTACTGAAAATGGTTTAGAGAGTTGATTTTTTCCATTTTGCATAGCTGATTATTTTTCTGCTCAACCTTATGTATTGACTAGATGTTTATGTGATCAAATGGTTCTTTAGAGGCTAATTTAAAGGATAACATTACCTTACTACAAAATAGTCAAGGTTCTCCCTTAATTCCAATGGTATCTGCCTATACTGATAACTTCAATTGCTCACTGATTACAGGATAAATTGTAGAAGTATAAATTCCACTGTTACAACGTCGTGGTGTTAGACTGTATTTCAAATAGTGCATAAACCAAGTTTAATACGTCCTTTAGTGCAGCATGCAAATACTCATAAAAATTAAAGTGACTATTTTGAGAGCATTCAAATAGAGGGGGAGGGAAGGAAATGAAGCTGAGTTTAAAACCATTAATCCTTGTCTGGTCACTACAGGCCCTTGTAAAAAGTCCCCCTCCAGCTCTCTTTGAGGCCCTCTTGGGTACTGCAAGGCTGCAATAAGGTCTTCCTGGAGTGTTGTCTTCTCCATGCCCACTCTCTCAGCCTGTCTCCATAGGACAGGTGCTACAGCCCTCTGATCATCTTCGTGGCCTCCTCTGGACTTGCTCCAGCAGGTCCATGTCCTTCTTATGTTGGGGGACCCAGAGCTGGATGCAGTACTCCAGGTGGGGTCTCACGACAGCTGAATAGGGGGAAGAATCACCTCCCTTGCCCTGCTGGCCAGGCTTCTCTGGATACAGCCCAGGATACGGTTGGCTTTCTGGGCTACCAGTGCACACTGCTGGCTCATGTCCAGCTTTTCATCCACCACTAACCCCAAATCATCCTTGTCCTCAGGGCCGTTCTCAATCCATTCTCTGTCCAGTCTGTACTTGGGATTGCCCCAAGCCATGTGCAGGACCTTGCACTCAGCTTTGTTCAACTTCATGAGGTTCACACCGGCCCACCTCTCCAGTCTGTCAAGGTCCTTCTGGATGGCATCCCTTCCCTCTGGTGTGACCACATCACACATCTTCATGTCATTGGCAAACTGGCTGAGGGTGCACTGAGTTCCACCATCCATGTTGCCCACAAAGATGTTATACAGCACTGGTCCCAGTACCAACCTCTGAGGAGTGCCACTCATCACTGGTCTCTGCTTGGACATCGAGCCATTGACCATAACTCTGAGCACAACCATCATGCCAGTTCTTTATCCACCAAGTGGTCCATCTGTTATATCCCTGCCTCTCCAAGTTAGAGACAAGGATGTTGTGTGTCAAACGCTTTGCCCGACTCCTGGTAGATGACATCTTTTGCTCTTCCCTTAACCATCTACACCATAACCCTGTCATAGAAGACCCCCAGATTTTTCAGGCACAATTTTCCCTTGGTGAAGCCATGTTGGCTGTCACCAATCACCTCCTCAGTTTCCATGTGCCTTAGCATAGTTTCCAGGAGGATCTGCTCCATGATCTTGCAGGCACAGAGGTGAGACTGGCTGGCTTGTAGTTCTGTGGATCTTCCTTTTTTCCCTTTTTAAAGGTGAGGGTTATATTTCCCCTTTTCCAGTCAGTGGGAACGTCACCACACTGCCACAACTTCTCGAATATGATGGATGGAGGTTTAATAACCTCATCTGCCATTTCTCTGAGGACCCACAAATGTATTTCATCATACCCGATGGACTGCTTCACCTTCCTGTTCCTTAGGTGGCCTGAAATATGATCCTCTCTAACCATGGGTGGTAAATTTCTACTTATTTTTTCCTCATTTAAGTAACAAAATTTCATAATTTCTAGTTAGCTCTACAGAGCCAAATAATTTTTGAGAAAGAAAGATGTTACTTTTTAGCAGCTGACTCAACAGTATGTAAAGAGTTATTTTGTCTCACTAAAGTATTCTGGCAAATTCTGGCAGAGTACGTTTTCAGAACTTTACTTCAAACCATATTCATGGGTTTATTTGTCTATGAAAAATAGGCTTTCTTATATTCGCAGGTATTTACTTCTTCAGTTTCTGAAGTGAAAACAAGGGAGAAAAAATAAAATGCAATTCAAGCACACCAAAATGCAGTATCAACAGAAGACAGGTTACGTTCACAGGCTTTGCACTTCTAAGCTCTTTGGAGCAGAATGCTCTGTGTTACAAAGAGTACCTAAACTCCCCAGTGTTTAAATTGCATGCCTGCTGAGAACTACAGTCAGGGTGGCAGCTTCCCCTATTCAGCTTGCTCAGCAGGGATTATACATTTAGGGACTATCTTCAGCACAGAAGGTCTTTATACAAGTCTTTAAGTCCTATTGAAATAGCCAGCCCAGGATAAAAGTTCTGTTTATAAAATCCTTTGGTTTAAAAAAAGTATTTGGGCCTTATCCAAATTCTTTATAAAGCTGAGTTTGCACTGTGTATCCCAGTGAACCCAAACTAAAATCTGGAGTCATTTGAGGAGACTGGGATTAGACCCTGTATTTGCAGGACTTTTGGCTTGTTTAAAACTCTATCTGTACTGTATTTTCCTGTACAATTATAAAGACTATTTCTTCACCTTGCACTGTCACTTTTTGTGAAGTTAACCTAAGATGTGAGCTTGAAAAATCGTCTGAAATCAAGGGCCAAGGGAGCTAGCTTTAGGAAAAAAAAGTTCCTTAACTTAAAAGGTGAAGCCTTGCTTATCAAAACTGGCTTTGGGCAAGTAGTTCAGGGTTTCTGTGTGGCTGAAGCAAATTTAAAGCAGCAAGTGGAGAAGGGTTTTCTGGACTTTTAAATTGGCATGGAGTAACATGCCTACTTCAAACATTTTGTGAAAACTCACACCCTATTTATGATAGTATTATTTTCTTTGTTTGGTGGGCTAGGGAAGCAGTATTTTCTATAATATCTGCCTAAGGCTGTCTTTTAAGAGTTAAATTTGTGCAGTTTCCCTTTCCTTACAGTACTTGGTTTTGTACCAGGCAGATCAACTCTGCTAGCTCCAGTAGGAATGAAAAATGCAGCATTCTAATAAGGGTTGCATTTAAATGTTAAGCACTGCTAGCTAAAGTAATGGCATTGTTTAGAGAAAACTTCACTCACTACATTTAGATCCATGTGACACAAATGAGTCCAGACTGCATTTCAAAAGTGATGGTAATAACAGTAAGGCTATAAAATGTAGAAGTGCTGATACAGACACAAAAAACTATGTTAGGAGGAACATACAGGTATCTTGTCTTTCTTGAAGACAGACTTTGCTATTTTCATTTCTGTTCTTAAAATATTCTTAACAACATTTATTTTTCATTACAGACATTATCATGTTAGAGCGACAGGAAATAGGTAACTTGAACAACATGTGTAAATCACTTGCAGATATGACTTCTAAGGTAATCAGGATGTTTACGTATTTCTAAACATCTTTGTGTTATTCCATTCATGAGTTGTGGGGCTGGAAATAGGAGAACAAGCAAGAAGAAAAAGAACACTGACCAACTTCAATAGGAGCTGTGGCTGATATGAAGATAAATTTGGTTTGTGGTGCCATTTTGCTCCAAGCATCAACGTTTTCCCTGTAACAGTCAGGAAAATACCGTGCTAGTTTGATGGACTGGATTCAAGCAATATAGTCTGTACATCTGATCTGAATAGAAATGTATGAACTCCTAACTATTTCCCAATCAAGAGGCAGGTAGGCAGGCAGGCAGGCAGGAAGGCTCAGATATATGAAAGAATTGTGGGTAATGTCAAGCCTGCTTTGTCTCTCTGCAGAGGCATACCTTCTGCACTTAACTTTCTCCTTTATCCTCAATATATTACTTTGGAAGTGGCTTGCTTTAATTGAAGCAATGTCTTGAAGAATATCACAGTTTGTCCTTTTACTTTTATTCCTTCTATACATAGAAATAAAGAGTATATACAATGTCAGCAAAATCATAAAACAGTTGTATTGCACACTAAATTAGTGCATCACTAAACATGCGGAACTTACTGCAGAATTACCATTTTCAAAGCAGCATTTTTAGCTGAATGGCATTATAATGAGAACAACCTGGTTGCAGGTACAATATGTGCCAAGGAAGAAAGAGGATATTCTGTTAAACTGAATCTCATTTGACAAGTGGTTCAACAAGGCAGAAAATGAAGAATATATGCTGCCACAAGTCATGTAAACTATTTGTATAATGCTACTATTACTGTTTAACACATAAGAAGACTCATCAGTCTCTTTTTTTCTGTTTCATTTTGTGTCTTCTAAAATTCACATGAAAAAACAACCAGGTTTACTGTGGCTAAAAATGGCACTGCAATCTCTTGTAGCCACCTATTTGAAAGCTTTACTTAAATGCGTCTTTTGAAACCCTTGGTTGCAAATTACAGGCATATTAATAAATAAAATATTATTACAATAATATATTGATGAAGAGCTGAGAATGTTTGAATGTCCCAACAAAGCATCTTTTTCACTGAACACTGCATAGTTCCTTAAGATTAAAACTTCTCATGAATCCTTTTGAATTCACTAGAAAGTTTTAAGCCTTCTATAGACTTTTTGACTAAACCTGATTTCTAAATGGCCAATATAGAAAATATGCTATATTTGGTTATGTGTTCAAATAACTGTGTTTGATCTAATATGCTTGTGTGGTCTTTCTTATGTACTACAAATTCACATACGTCATGCTTTGAAAAAATCTTACTTCATACTTTTCTGTAACAGAAATTACCAAATAGCTACATTCTTGAGTGAGCACTGAATATAAGTACAGTAATTTAGAAGTCAGCAGCTATGACCATAATAAACTAATCCAATCTATAATATTTTTATTTCAACATAATTTACAAACCGTGCAGTTTTAGTTTCAGTTTGTATGTTCTGGTTTTAGTTTCCATCAATTGTTTATTTGTGAAAATGAATAAATTAATTGCAAATTAAGTTTGAAAACTTGAAACATTAGAAAAGAGGAGATATTTCAAAAACAAAGAGCGTTTTGGTTCAAAATAGCATCCTGGTTTTAGATAGTTTTAAGTTTTTTTAGGAGCATTGCATTTGAAAGAGTGGAAAGGACAATAAATAACCTGTAAATAAGAAAGATATCATATCAAAGAAAACATTTTTAATAATGTGCATTGAAATTCACATGATCTTTCTAATTAAAATTTTTAGGTCAAGATAAAATGATTCTCCTTCCATTTTTCCATGGCCAGAGCTAGTGCTCCAGTGTTTATTGCTCCACTTTGTACAATACAGACCTCAAACTATGTCATTTTTCTGACTGCTGTGTTGTATAAAGATACCAAATTAGATTTATATTACGTTGCTCAAACAGTGGTAATATTCTAAATGGAACAACACTACAAGTTGATTTGAACTAGATTTCAATAAAATAATTTAAATAACGATGAAGTCTAGAAGCCACAACACCACAAACAATAGTTACATTTGACTCTGATTATGGAGTTTAAGGTTGTTTCCATGTTACTCTGTAGACTGTGATGTATATGCAATAGTTTCACCAAATGATCTGGCACTATGCCTAATAATTCTGATTCTGCTGGACTCTTTAGAGCATGCATACTTTCAGAAGGAACTGACAATAATGACCAATTCAAATCAAATTGACATTTGAATGCAGGAACACTTATGCTTACTTGGTTTAAAGTATTCCCATTACTCATTCTTCTTCATGGTGTTTACTCTAAGGCCAGATACATCACTGAAAAAACTAAGTTTAAACTATACTGTTTAGAGGAAATAGATAGTATGCTGCATAGCTAAAACTGTAAGAGCTGCCTGTCTCTAGGAAAAGACAGAGGAAGAAGAATCTGACAGACCATGGTCCATCAGAGTTTTTCTAGTTGCTTGTTTCCTTTCTTTCCTGTACTGCCTCCTTTTTTAAAAAAACAGTATGTGTGTCTTTGTCCCAGAATAAATACTTGAAATGCTGGTTAACTAGATAAATAAAGGAAAGTTTAATCCAAGTGAATCTCAAGTGATTTACAAAAATGCATTTTCCCATCTTCTTTATAGTGGAAGAGAATTGCTGCTTTAACATTTAAGCACATGACATTTAGGAGTACATTAAAAACAACTACAATCCTGTATTTCACCTAAGAAAATGGGAATAATTAACATGACCATACACTGATAGATTTTAACTCTCTCAGGGCACTTAAAGATACAGTTATCCTTTTTATTTTTGCTTTTAGCAATATTAAAAAAAAATTGATCAAGAATGTAGGTAAAATTCTTATTTAAGGATGTATTTGGATAGCAAGCAGCAGATTAGTCACAGAGCCACACATGATGAACAGCAGATGAAATTTAAAAGCTTTCATTTCCAAAATTGTATAAAAAAAAAGGTGCAGCTGATAACTGGGCATGTTTAAGATCTTTAAAACTTCAAATACTTTATTGCTACCCATAAGCTTCACTTAAACAATGTCTCGTTTTCTGGAATAAAAGATATTTTGGCATCTGAAGTTAGCAAATACTATTTTCAGCAGAACATGCCGTTTCTATTTTGAATGATGAAAAGGAAGAATTAAAATATTCTTTGTTAAAAAAAAAAAATCAGAGTTAGTCTTCTTGCTGTATGCATAGATTTGAAGCATGGTTAGATTGTGTCTGAAAATTTCTGCATTAAGCCCTGTAATGAGGGTAATCATTTATGTAGTTTCATCCACTCAGTTTTGCAATGTGGGGAATATGTTTAATGGATCTGTGTGGTTGTGATGGACAGTACTTGTTTTATTTACTACTGTTTGTATGTTATATTCCTTTTAAAAGAGAGGTATTGAATTAGGGAAAGATTGCTTCTTTCCTCAGAGCTCAACTGGAAGAAAAACGTTTCAGATTCATAAGCAGGGCAAACAAATAAAAAGAGACCTTCTGAACAAAGAATGGTAGGCCATGTATTTTCAAGGGATAGAGGAGGTGGAAGCATACCTGCAGTCAGGTGAGAGACTTCCTAAGGATCTGATACAGTATTTTCTGCAACTCATAAAGCCACTGAAATCACTTTCAGGAAAGAGGATTTCTCTCTTACAAGGACAGAGTGTGTGTGAAGCTTGTTAATAAGCCCATTTTCTTTTTCTTCTGCCTTACACTATGTGTATTCTGTGAATTTTAATTTCTTAATTTTTTTCTAATTATATTTATGTTTCTAATAAAGGTTGACCTTTGAGTATGAGATGTTACAATCTTTTAGCTTCAAAGAAAATGGCCAGAAGAAGCCAGAACTCACAATTATCTCACAGCAGAGTACATGGTGTTGCTTTGTGAAGACTATTTATACAGTGCTATTGCAGTTCTTCAAGAAACTAATAGAATCAGCAATGTATTTTTTAGCTTCTGAAAGGAAAAGTCCCCATGAATATTTTTCAGCATGGACTGATTATGAAAAGAAAGGCTCTCCAAGAATTAATGGTAAATAAGCATATCTTAGTTATCTATTAAAACTAATTTGTTGTGGGTTGTTTGTTTTGTTTTTTTTTTTTTCCCAAAAATCAACTCTTTTTTCCCTATTGTTATTTGAAGAGCTCTTCTATAACAGGATTGCTTGTTCCAGTCTCTTGCTTCACCATTTATAACTGTGTTATATCCATTGGATGTGTCTCTCAAATAATTTTTTCTTACTCTTCATTTAACTTATGCTTTTTTTTTTTTTTTTTTTTTTTTTTCCCCATAGAGTGCAACAGTATTTCTTGTCAGGCTCTACATTTCTCAATTACCCTAATAGCACTTAACATATCTGTTCCAGGCTGAATTCATGTTTTTTGATTGCAGTAATCAGAGGTGTACACAGCCTTCCACATAAAGTCTTACTGATGATGTTGTACAACATTTTGTATTTTCCTATCTGTACATTGCCTCAAGTATCCCAGAAGTATATTGATGTTTTTCTCAGCTGTATCACATTTATAACTCATAGTCATCTGCTGATAAGTTAATACAACTATTTCTTTCTTTCCGTCTGTTTTCCAACTGAAGAGACTTCAGCTTCTAACAGATTTTTTTCTGTTAACCTATAAATTGATGCTTTTAATCACTCAATTTTTGTTATTGCAGTTTACCATTCATTTCTTGTGTAATGTTACAGCACTCTTCTGTATCTCAGGATCATAGGTCTTCAGGTTCTTTCCCTGTCCTTACAAAAGTCACAAACTACTAGCAAGTATTTATATGTTTATATACTATTTATTAGATTTTTTTCTTGTTGTTGTCAAAGGGAACTGTATTTGAAGTTATCACTAAGATGAAGCTAGGCTGTACATGGAAAGGCATAGTGAAAGGATGAGAGTCTGCGTAAATGGAAATGACAGGTTCAGACTGAATATAAGGAGAAACTTTCACTGTGTGGACAATGAGAACGTGTTGTCTGGAAAGGTTTTGCAACCTCCATCCTTGGGGGATTTCAAAGCTTGAGTGCATATAACCCTGAGAAATCTGGTCTGACCTCATAGCTGACCCTGTTTTGAGCTGAAAGTTGAACTAGGTGACCTACTGAGGTCTCTTCCAGCCAGAATTTTTCTAAGATCCTGTTGTTTTAATCATAAAAACATGTCTTCCTTTTTTAATTCCACTCCTGATCTGCTGAGTCGCTTCTGGTTCTTTAAATATAAATATCACAAAAGTACCCTATGTAGCCAAGCTTTAGTAATCCATGTTGATTCTATTGCAGAATTCTTGGGAAACATCCTGAAACATATGCAAGTTTTATACTAGAGGCACATGTATAGAAAAGCAAAAATGAAGGAAGCAAGATGTCTCAAGGAATGCTCCTAGGATAATTCTCACTGTGATTGCTGAATACAGGCAGAATGGCCTTGAATTAATAAATTTTTTGGTATGGGGTTGTAATTGAGTTAGAGGAGGTATTGGATGGCCAAGTCCTGCACAGAACTTTTAAAGAAAACCTTGTACTGGCAAAATAGATTTTAGTCACTCCCACAGGCTAAACCTATTTGTTCAATAACTATTGCTTATTTAATAGTTTTCTAATTCCCAGGCCATTTTTTCAAGTATAGTTTGCTACCTGACACTAAATAAATGTCTTCATACCAAATGTTCTTTTGCTTCATACCCTCCTGCTTTTCTTTGTTTATTACATTACATAGTAAGGAGCATTCGTTAATTATATAAACAACAATGAAAGCTGAAGAAACATTATTTTTAATTGTGATTCATGACTTTTTGTGCCCCAAATTAAACATTTTAAAACAGCTTAATGTTGAGGCAGTTATTACATAAATGAAAATGTTCTAATCTTCTCCATTCTTGGCTTTAAAAACTTATGGCAGGGAAATATATGCAGAGGAAATACTTTTTAAAATTATAGTATTATGTTTGGCTTTTGAGTTCCATATTAATATTTCTTATAATACAGTTTTTTACTATTTTGTAAGTTAAATACTTGTTAAAAGTATTTAATACTCTGTTATTATAGACAGGACATATGATTTGCACTTACACCAAAGTCAGTATGCTCTTACTTGAGAGACAGACAGAAAGGGGTTGGTTTTCCCTGAATTGTTTTTGTTCTAATGAGTTGATATTTAATTCATTTGGTATTCTTAGAAGCAACCTCAAAATTTAAACAGATACAAGAAGACCTTTTTTTATAAGACCATTTTGACTTAAGGACACAGATGCCACTTTCTGCTTAAAAAAAGAGAGCATCAGTCATTTGGAGTAACTTTATTTTATTTCCTGAATAGCAAACAGCTTCCACAATTCACACAGCATATCAAATGGATGCTCCCCAGAAGAAAAGAAATGAGAAAAATAATCCAGGCTGCTGTAAATTTGAAATGTTTCCCTTAAGCCAAGCAAATGGACAACTTTTTACTCACACATGCATTTCACTGCATCTCATGTATCATGCAATGCATGAAGTACCGTGAAAATCACATTAGGAAAATTCAGGCATTTTATGAGGAATTCGCTAGATAGATGAGAAGCCTGAAATGACTATGTTCTGCAGTGATCACAAATATCAACCAAAACCTATCAGTGTTGACCTCCAAGAAGTTAGGGACAATACAAATATCATGGTGATCTAAGGCTCTTGTGATTTCCAGGGGGAAAAAAGCATAAAAACAGCAGTTGCAAGTAGCAACAGACCAAGGGAGTTTAGATTCCCAGCTGTGATTGGCATCATTAATTTAGTGAGATTCCATGGATTTAGATTGAGATTGATAGACCTTTCAAGAATTAAACTCCTTTCAAATTATTTGAGATTCTGTGCAAAATATTTAATGCATGTCTAAGAAATTTAGCTAAAAAATTGATTTGCTAAATGCTTACCCAATCTCCAAAGCTGTAAAAGAATTTTTATGTCTGATTTCTTTCCTTCCCCACATATCCTTTTTATGTATTTACTTTAGATAACTTTATAATAATTCTAGTTTTACAAGCATATGTTGCAAAGCAAAAAGCAGTGATGTATGCATGTTTTTTTGCCAGCAATTTTCAATTTTATATATGTTTTGTAATAATCCTCTCATTTGTAGCTGTTGACTTTTTGCTTACTAGTTAGATGGAGGCAGTGAACTCAACTGAAGGACGATTAGGAGTCCAAATGGAGCCCAAAACCGCTAATACATCAGCTCTCCCTACGTTGCCATATGCATGCTGTTTCCCATCTCTTTCACCCATCTGCATCTTTTCACTCTTGAGTCCTTGATCTTCCTTTCAAACAAAACATCTCAGCCCATCAGGCCAAGCTGCTAGCCAACTGCAATTACATGAACACAGCACCACTTTTCCCTCTGACTGACACCAGATCCTGGCCCTTTTTAGAATGGAGATTTCAATATCAAACATATTTATTCATCCATTGATTCATCCATTTGATTCTTTTTTATATAATTTGTGTATGTATGTTTTTTTAACAGGAAGAACTATAACAGACTCAAAAAAAAAAAAAGAAGTCTATTTATGTATCTATCTCCATCTAAAGTAAGTTAGAACTGAATAGCTTGTTTTTGGTGATGAACCAAAATTTTACTTTCTGGACAAGATGACTGAGAGGAAAAGGTAATTATGGAGGGAATTCCAGTTTGGCACAAGAAAAGCAACAGATCCAGGGCGCTGTGCCAGTGGGCAATGAATTCATTGGTGCCGATGAATCTCGCAATGTTGTCATTAAACCTGCTTGTTATTGTTTATCTTCTGGTTGATCATCATCATGTGTCACCACCATATTCCTAGCAAAGCATCACATTGTACTTCCAAGGTTATTTCCCACTGCGTAATTATTCAGTGTTGGGATTGCTCAGTGCCTGCCCACTTACTGCTGGATGCAAGCTGAAAAGCTGGCTGATATGTGAAGCTTTAAGTAATTGCCAAATTATGTAATTATTTCCAGTTTAGTGCTCATAGGGATTTTTGAGATTTCTTTAGCTTTTCCACTTGCTTGCCCTCAGAACTCTCTTTATAGGCACCACTTTTTCTTTCTATTTATTTACAATGGAGCTTTGGCTTAAGACAAAATCAGAAGTCTGCTGGTGAACCATTCAGAGATTGCCTCTGCTTCTCCAGTGAGTTAATGTTGCTCCTCTGAATCTGTGTACATTTTCATATTTGTCTTATGTTTCCAGGTGAAAGAAATTCCTACGAACTCAGGAAGGCTCACTGCCGTAAACGAACAGTGGACTTCGTAACAATTTTTACAGAAGGGCAGAGAGTCACCTTAAAAATACTTTGCCTGAAAGACCAAAACGTCCATTATCATTCAGCCTTGCAGATGGCAGTTGTGCATGTGAGTCTCTTCAGAAGTGAAAGAGAAAAGACCTTTCCTCAGGTAGCTCCTGGGAGTAAAATTCTCCAACATTTGCTATGTTGGTCTTAGAGCTAGCGTCACTCTAGAACTGGAATGGCAATACACACACACACTTACGAATGTATATTAGTAATAAACCTATTATCATTTCTTCTTCCCAAGTCCTTTTTGCATTGTAGTTTGGAAAAAGTCCAGAGAAAAAGCCCCGCTCCTCCACAGATTCTTGATTTCTACTTTTAAGTAAAAAGGAAGTCTGGGGCATTTAATCCACACTTATACCAGTAAAATCTGTGTTGTAGTATAGAAATTAAGTTTCAGCAGATCTCCAGAAAATAAAATTGATTAGAGAATCACTCTGTATAACAGTAATACTGCATCATCTCTTTGCAGGGTTTGAAAGGAACAAATCAATGACTGCTCCCTCAACAGATCAGTAGCAGATAAAGGAGAATCATAGAAATTGTAAATGAATATATATAGGGAAAATCCAGGATATATAGATAATCAAATGACAGGAGGAGCACTAGCATGATTCTAGAGCAATGGGACAATTTCTTGGAGCAAGACACAAAGAGGAACAATGAAGAAAGGTGGGAAGTATCTTGGGAAACTGAGACAGGAGATAAATATTAGCTCTCAGGATTTTTAAGAAATCATGGTTGGATTTATTAAATTTCTCAAAATAACAAAAATTTTATTATGTTCTCAGTATTTTAAAAAAGAAATTATTATTTCTTGACTTTCCAGTTCCTGAGTTTTTGGAATTTACTGGAATCAATTTTTCCCCACCTTTTAATACTAATAGGTATCTGATTTTTTCTGACACTAGAGATGCTGATCTAAACTTATTTCATCAGGACTTCAAATTTTTAAAAGTTGTTTGGAGAACAAATTTATAAAAATATATTTGTATCTTCTCAATATTTTATTCTTCTACATTTGTGGTTAAAATCTCAGTAGTCTCATCTCTCAACTAATTCCAAGAATATTAATTAGTTTTCTTGTTTAGATGCATTTATTAAATATAAACTACTAGCTACAGCATGACTTTGAAAAATAGCCTTTGGCATAGGATTGTAGCCTGTAGTCACAGCATTACATCACAAAGAATTTATTGAGCTGGTATTCCATTACTTCACACACAAGTAATTTTTATGGATGTTGACTTTTTCAAGGACATCTTTTTTCATTACTAATGAATTACACACATTTTAGTATCAACTGTGATTTCATTTTACAGCCATCATATTAAGACCTACTCGTCTTAATACTGAAAGGATAAGCATTCTCTAACTGACTTCTTGCCATGTTTAGGAACTGAACAAACATGTTGTGTAAGAAAATAAAGGAAACTGTTTTGACTGGGTTGTTTTTTGGTTTTGTTGGGTTTTTTATTTGGGGGGGGTGGGGTGGGGAGGAGCGGGGAATATTGATCAGCGATCTTCTAGAACTTAGGCAGAAAAAGAAAGCTTGTGGACACTGGAAGCAAGGACAAGAGACACAGGAGGACTGCAGAGATTCTGTTCACTGCTGTAGGGACAAAATTTGTGTGGCCAAAGCTTGATTCAAGCTGGCCAGCATTGTGGAGGACAACGGAAAGGGCTTTTTAAAATATGTGAACAGCAAAGGGAAGATCACATTGGTCTGCTACTTGATGAGGTTGGTCATCTCACAAATATGGTTGTAGTCAAAGCAGACCCTGTGCTGGAAGACAATGGGATGATTGGATGATAAACTGCAAGTTGCCTCTGAACCTGTGCAAGACTTGCTGCTCCAGCTGGATGCACATAAATCTATGGTGTCCAACGTGATCCATATCAGGGTATGGAAAGAACTGGCCAACGTTATTACGGGACCTCACTCCATTATTTTTCAACAGTCTTCTGAGTCTGGAAAAGTCCCAGTCAATTGGAAGCTGGCAAATATTTTCCTAGCTTTCAAGAAGGCTAAGAAGGAAGATCTCAGTAATTACAGGCCTGTCTCTCAATTCAGTGCCTGATATAATATAAATTAAGTAAATTTGCAGATGATATTCAGATGGGAGGAGCTGTGGACTCCCTCGAGTATAGAGAAGACTTACAGCAAGATCTGGACAGACCAGAGAGCTGGGCAATCACCAAATGTATGAAATTTAACAAGACCAAATGCCGAATTCTGCACCTGGACGATAGTAATCCTAGTTATACATATAAACTGGAGGATGAGAGACTGAAGAAAGAGATCTGGAGGTCTGGGTTAATGGTAAGTTGAATATAAGTCAATAGTTTGCCCTGTCAGCCCAGCCAAAAGGGTGAACGGTGTCTTGAGGTGCATCAAGCACAGCATAGCTGGCCAGCTGAGGCAAGTGATTGTCCCACTCTACATTGCCCTGGTGTGGCCCCACCTCGAGTACTCTGTGCAGTTTTGGGCACCTCAGTATAAGAAAGACATGATTGTGTCCAGAGGAGCATGACTAAGATGGTGAAAGGTCTTGAGGATAAGACATATGAAGAGACGTTGAGGTCACCTGGCTTTTTCAGCTTATAGAAGAGAAGACTAAGGGGTGATGTCATCTATAATGTCCTCAATTATAGGGGGCAGTGGAAGGGGAGGTGCTGATCTTCTCTTTCTGGTAACCAGCCATTGGACGTGAGGAAAAGGTATGAAGCTGCATTAGAGGAAGTTCAGGTTGGACATTAGGAAAAAGTTCTTCACAAGGAGGCTGGTCAGTCACTGGAGCAGGCTCCCCAGGGAAGTAGTCATGGTATTGTCACAGTTCAAGGACTGTCTGGACAACATTCTTAGTCATATGGTTTTGTTTTAGGTAGTCCTGTGAGGAGGAGGGAGTTGGACTCGATGATCCTTATGTGTCACTTCCAACTTGAGATATACTATGATTTCAGACAAAACTTGGGGGGCAATTAGCTATTTAATAAATTTGTGATAGAGCAGATGAGGCACATCACAGATGTAAGAACACTTTATAAGAAATAAAGTTTTCTTTATATATATTAGTATATACACATATGAAATGCAAGTTAGCTTGCAGAGGGAGAAGGAAATAGTATATTAGTAAGGAACTTTAGCAAGAAGCCAAAAGTAGAAATAGTAAAATGAATAAAATATTTGACCATTACTTATTATAAGAAATAGAGAGTATTCTGCAGGGTATGTTAGATTTCTCTATACTTTCCATTGAAAATTTATTGTAATGTTTCATTTGGAAAAACTTGATTTATTTCAGTGAAGTGGAAGTGCTTTATTTTATCATAGAATCATTTAGTTTGGAAAAGGCCTTTAAGAACACCTTGCAAAGTTCTTTGAAGTTAGAATCAAATTCTTCACTTCATCAAAACCCCACTTTATATGAATATTGCAAGTAAAAACTTGAAATTCTCAACAGTGGAAATTTATAAATAGCTTTTACACAAAAGTTTAGCAAATAAAGCTGTTTCCAGATAGTCACGGCAACGATATACTAACAGTGACTCTATTTCTGTAAACACTAGCTTCCTAATGAGATATATAATATGAATGATAATTTAGAGTCATTTTAGTTGCATCAATATTCTTTTGTGCATATGCTACATCTACAGATAAGAATGTTTTCAAAAAAGCAGATTGTTAAGCAAACCGGGAAGCATACAACTGAATTTACTGGAGATGATAGAACTAGGACTGTTAAAGTGAAATTTGTCACTTTAGATGGCAATCATCTTAAATGTTATTCCACTTAAACCCTAATTCAGACTTAAAACTAAATTTTAAATTAATGAACTGCTAAACAGAATATAAACAATCTATAAGTGTGGGGCCCCCTTTCATGGAGAAAGCCCATGAATGCTCAATGAAGTCTGTTGGTCAGAACCCAAAAAGGTTGTTGGACAAGGTACTTTATATAACATATTATAGAACCATAAGATGTTAAGATTGTTTGTTTCAGGAGAGGCATGCAAGCCTCTTAAGTCAGGTTTGTTTGCATCTCCATTACCTTTTCTCTGGGCAGCCCTCGACTTCTTCCCATCATTACCAGCAAGTCAATGGCCCCAGAGTGCCTTCTGCCTCCTTGTACAAAGATATAGAGAAAGAAATACCACTACATTTCATTCTCTTTTTCATGTAAAATAGAAAATGTGTACACAGAGAGTCATCTTTATGTGTAGAGAGATGTCTGTAGTTGGAAGCTGGGAAAAAAGAATAAAGAAAACAATGTCTTCTTGGAGATTTAATTATCTCAGAAATCCTGCTAGGTCCCTATAATCAATATATATATGTGTAGGAATAATTTTTAAAACATGAAAGATTTATTTCTTGTCCTATTCTCTAGGTTATAAAATTTAATAATTGTAGAACTTACTATTGCTGTAACAGTAGCTGTGACCAACTTTAATCAGAACCACTAAAAGTTAGGGAGAAAATGAGAGCTACTGTTCTTGTCATATATTCAGTAGGAAAGAACTGGAATTTTTAGAAGACAATAGAAGGTTTACTCTAGGTTTTAGTTAGAGAGACAAATGAGGTCCAAATGATTCAAATACGCTGCTTCATATCCAGCAGAACTTTCGGACACTCCTTCTGATTTAATCATCAATAAATTACTTTCCTTTTATGCTGACCAAAGAACAATAATATAAAGATTAATTTATCTTGGTGTCTGTTATATTTAAAGAACAGGAAAAAGGGGAAATCATAAAACAGAATAAAAATCCTGTCTTTACCGATTTTCAGTAGTTTCTTTCCCCCCACATCTCACACAGTGTTAAAGAGAACAAAACCAATAAAAACCTTAAATCACAACTGTTATATTTTGAGCAGAATAGTGAGTCTAGATTGTCCTTGACGTATTATTAAACATTTGTAGCATATTACATCATAGCATATACTTGAATGCACCATTTAATTGTATGAGACAAAGAAGACATGGTTGCTATAATAAGTATGATGCATTTAGTTCATTTAGAGTGCATTAAAACTTGGAAACAAATTAACACATTATACTGCTTTTCCTTCCCTCCTTCTTACAAGTTCCTTTGTATTTATCAATAGTTTATCTGGCATTTCTTAACTATCTTAAACATTGTGTATGACATCTTCTGTAATCAACATTTTGATAGACATGTTCGCATCTCAATATTAATAGGGGGCTGGTATCATTAACATTCCTATACTTGCATAAAATGTCATTAATTTGTCTTTGGATCCCATCTGCCACAGTACTTTACACAGCCACAGCTATACTGCATAGATAGATAGATAGATAGATAGATAGATTTAGCAGTACTAAACTTTAGGCTACAGTCTGCAGGCACATTGAAATTAATTTATGATTTCATTTACGAAAGATAGAATATTTACTCAAACAGCTGAAATTAAGTTTCTCATTTATAACTGAAACACCTCAGTAGCAATACTGCTAAAATTTCAATGGGCAGCAATAGAATTTTATGAACTATATTCTCTGGTAAGTAGTAGAGTTTATATGGATTTATCTCACCGTATTGCAGAGGTTTTTCATACATAAGTAGTTTGGCCTTCTAGCTCTGTAACCAGGGTTTTTTTTGTCATCATTCCTGCGCATCTAAGGTATCATGAATTGTCATTTTACAGATAATTTTTTACCTTGAAGTATTTTTCAGCATGCCAATGTAACTTCAATTCCAATGGACTAAGAAGTATCACATTCCCCCTGAAACACACAAGATAAATATGTCTTTGTGCTTTCAGGAGTATTTTGAGACAAGTCTAATTCTTCAGATTATCCAGAAATACAAAAGTGGTTTAATAGTGTTTTGTCATAAACACTTTCTGAAAAAAACCCCACAGTTATAAAAACATAGTTATAAACCTATGGAAAAGAGTGAATTTTTCTTTGGTTCATGGACACTTGTGGAAAAGAAAACCAACAGATTAAGGTGAAAGAAAGCACACACAAAAGGACAAGTAGTGGCTAGTGTTGGAGGAAATTTTCTGTCGAGTTCTCTGAGTAGAGATATCTTGGTACTTTTTTTTCTGAGGACAACACTGCAAGCACTAGAGTGGACCATTTTGAACACATTCTTCTTTTCTAGAAACCATGGAGAAGATTACTTACAAAAATCAAAGGCAAACAACCATCTTGTAATGTCTTAGCCTTTTTATTACCAAGATAGCAGTAACACTGCTGAAAAACTTTCTATATCATCACTGTTACTGTGGCAGTTATGAAAACTGTGAAATTTCCAAGTGTAATTCTGAGGGGAATATCAACCTCCATTCAGTTTGCTTATGGAAATTTCAGGTATGCAGAAGGACAAGTATTTAGACAGATCTTTTTTTGTTCCATGGTCTCCAAGACACTTCCTTCTCTCAGGTAGCATCCAGAGTAATTTTATGTCAGGGAAATGATAGGAATCAGTATCATTGGGAAATCTAGCAATGTATTCTAAGAGCTGGGATAACAGCTGTTCAGCTGTGTGTCATAACTCTTCTACAAATTCTTCCAGCTTAGAGTCAGATGCATTTAAAAACTGATTCTACTGTTTCATCACTGCTTCTTGTGATGTTCCCAATTGCTTTAACTTGCAACATAGCGACAACCACAAAGTCCTTGGTGACTACAGATTTGTTACAACACTTTGCATTTATATTTATCCCAAAGGATACAGAAGTGTTTGATATACCAGGCACACAGCAATCACTTCATCTATCCATGAATCAGACACCACTGGGATGGAATGCAGCAGATGTTTAACAGCATAAAGCAGTATTACACAACAGTTTTGAGACAGAAAGTGAAAAATGTCTTATCAAAATGACACTACAGAAGGAATTTAGGAAGGCAGAATGTAATTAAGCTAACTGCAGTTTATACAGGAACTGATGGTGACATATTATTCTTGCAAAGCAATCATAAGATCTTTAGCAGGGAGATCTGATAAGACTTCAGCTTTATATCTTACCTGCAAAGTCAAACTTTCAGCAGCACAATGGCCTTTAATACAATACTAGAGACAGATAACTGTTAGTATTTAGAAAGTGCAATTAACACAAGATAGTGAACTACTGAATGACAGGAATAATAATAAGTATTTTAAAAGATAATAAAAGGGAAGCTGACCACTAGAAGACCTAGACACTAAAGACTGATATAAACACAACTCTGGAAAACCTCTTTTAGTCTCAGTGAAGTTACTGTGGATTTGTATCACTATGTGAGACACCAGATTCTGTCACAGATCCTACATGTGGTTGAAATTTTAAATAATGAAGAAACATTGATTCCTACACAATATTTTCTCCATTATCTTTAAGAGCATACCATATGTTGAACCCTAGCATGACTCTGATCGGTTCACATTTTTTATAAGATGTCCACCTAGGCCATATCACAAACCAATAAAAATGTTGAGGCCTTTTTCCCCAGAAGCTTTGCAATAAGGGAAAACTCATGCCAAGAAATTGCTGGGTTTTTTAACTTGCATATAGTGCTGCTTAAGCTTTCTTAGCTGTAACACCACCAGGAGAGCAAGAGTGAAATAGTGGTGTTTTTTTAATCTCTACATGACATTTTATGGAAAGACTATCATGGGTAAATTTTCAATAGTTGTCAAGTTTTTTCTCCGTACGTATTCCTCATTTTTCAAAAATCTTGGCTACAAGACTCACTGTAAAGTAATTTTATAACTTTTTTTGTGTTAATGCTTAAAAAAATCCAGAAGAGGAAAAAAATAAATCTAAGTACTTGGAGAACTACTACTGCTATTGTAATAAGAAGAAAATTAATTATGCAAGGCTAGACATATAATCTATATATATTATGGACAGAAGTAGCAATTTGGAGAGGAATGAAATAAATTTTATAGCACAGTCATCCTGACTGCTGTGTAAAGGCAAAGGAGAAAAATAACTGCTAAAAAAAGCATAGCTGGTGAAGGTGTTATCATCATAAGTCAGTGGTTGAAATTTGAGGCTGCTTCATAACAAATGAAAGAAATGAGAGGTCCTTGTTTCCCTAGGAAAGTTGCATACAATAGAACACTTCACAAAAGATTTGAATCTGAAGCCTTGTTTGAACTAATGTGACAATTCTGTAATATTCACAATTCTGCTGTGACATCTTCCAAAGAAGGAAGTTAGTACACTTTCATTTCAACACTTCTTACTGAATCTTCAAGTTGTACACATTTCTGAAGATAGTCGAAGGTGCATTTACTTGTCTTCATCCACAGTTCATCCTGAGATTTGTACATATTTAACAGTCAAGTCACTAAGAACACACATGTTATATGATTTCATCCTTTACTGAATTATTTTCTTTAAATGTTATGAGGAACCAGGACTTCTAGCACTGTTTTTGATGCTGTATAAAGTCGCTTGTGTTTATCAATGGCCATGCGCAGACTGTCATTACAATATGCAGAAGTGTCATCTTATACTCCTGAATTGCAAAAATACATCCCTGGTAGTTTCACAGTTCAAAACAAATGGATAATATAAAAGAGACACTCACAGAGTTACTGATGTTTGTGGGGTTTTGTTTTGGGTGTTTGGATTGTTTTTTATTTTCATTGAACAAGAAAATGTACTACATAAAGTGCATAGGAACTTCATTCGGTTTGGATGAAACTACAGGCACTTTAAAAGTACCATTCATATTTCTTGAATTTATGAAGGGGTTTTGAGGATTCTGAGGTATTATTATTATTCCTGTAAATATGAAATTCATAATTATCTATGTAATTTTTGTACCTAAATTCCTAATACAAAGATTTTAATTAATTCTCTGACTAGGCAGAGATTTTCTGAAGAGTTTGAAAGAAAATGCTTTCTAGACATATTCTGTGTTTTCAAAGGTCACAACTTTGTCACAAGTAAAATAACACAGGATATAGAGATTATTGAATATACATATGAAATTCCTTTGCTTATTCTAATGTTGTATCCTAGTTTACTTAAAATATTAATAACTTCAGTATTAGTTTTGCTAACTGACAGTTGGAAACAGAAATGCACCATTTTAGTCCCAACACAAAGTGAGCTATCTTTTGCAATTTCACAGATCTATGTCAAGTTCAGAAATATTATTAATGATGTAATTCCTTGCACTTAATAGGTTTCATTCTAAGTCAATGCATTTTAAAATCACTAATCCCATGAATTGTCATAGAACGGAGAATTAAATGGGATTCCTAACTGGTAGGCAGATGCTCCACTTCACCAGTTCAGTAAACATTCAATGTCAAACAGTGGAGCAAAATAGTTGTGGGTTGAAATACACTCACTATCTATCTGATTAATTTGATATTTTTAGGTAATAGAATGCTGGTTTTTTGTTCAATTAAAGAAGTTATAACTTCAATAGATGATACTAATTAGGAGGCCTAACCAATAGTCCAGTATAACCCAGTTCCACAACTCTCACTGCAGCTGCTATAACTGGAAAATTTGTAGAAGCAGCCCAGGAGATCTTGCAAGGAGTCAGGCAGGATGCCAATCATATACCCAGATGCTACACTGGCAACACAAATTTGAGAGCTTTCCATCTGGGATCTTGCATCTGCCAAATTTGTCACATAAGTGGTCACAGCAGTTAGGTTCTGTGCTCCAGATGAGAGGGAAAGGCACCAAAGGGAGCTGTTTACCACCCTGCAATCAACAAGAAAATGCTGTGCCAAGTGAAAGTGTAATCATATCTTCAGCAATGTGATAATGAGCTCTGAAAATGTTTAGTAGAATAGGAGAAGTCTCTGGAATACAGAGAAATCAAATACACTGTACATAGACATCAAATTATATGATAAAATTTATGATTAAAAATCTTCATTAGCTGTAAGTTGTCTATAAAAACAATCAAATGAATAGTAAAAATATGATGAATTTCTTGGCTTGATTACATATTGGTGGTTCTTTCTTCACAGGTAGCTCAACCAGCTTTTTATAGCTAAATATTAGAAGGTTGTTTGGTCAGTGAAAAAAGAAGACGCTTTAATTAAACAAAAAATACTCTCAATCCCCCCGAACAAATCAAAACAGAGAAATTTCAAGTCCATGATCATTATGGGGCAAAAAGTGTTAATGCTTCTTTCAAAAATTCTCTCTTAAGTAAGTGATTAACAATGCAACGAGTAAAACTGTCTTCTGTCCTGAGATGACACTGAACTGTATATATCTTTGGTAAGATGGAGCAATTGTTAGAATACAAACAGAGCTGAGACCTGCCTTGCAATGTTTCTGTGCAGCCCCTGGTACAGTAAATTTGACTACATTGTATAGAAGCTACTATAAATTAAAAAAACCATCCAGAAACAGTGAGCCCTATGGGTACTATAAACCAAAAGAACAGAGTGCAACCTCCAGAAGTCAGGAAACCCATTATGTCCAAAAGGAATAGATAATCTAGTGCACTTCTAAACAATATAACTAGAAAACAAAAATTATATACAAGTTTGATAGGGCAGACCTATTTGGCAAGTATGGTAAGCAAAGTTATATTCGTGGGAAAGTGAACCTGTTTTACAACTTTAAAAGAGACCAAAACCAACCTGAAAAGCTTTATCCTTAAAGATGTTCTAATTATTTGTTATTTTTCTTTAAGGAAGAGAAAGATTGTCTGAAGATATGGAGGTTCTCCTGAACTGACCCTAATAAACCATGAGGCATACTCTCATACAGCTAATGCATGTTAATGAGGGAACCATATGAATTCCATTTGTTATTCTTGATAATGTATAGCCTTGGGAAGGCAGAAAATTGGGGAAGCTAGAGAGTAACAAATCATCCCACTCCTTCTGGCTGTTTGCTCCAGTAGTTCATTAATTTATATAGCAAATGTGGGAAATATCAATATATCATCAATATTAATGTAGTACCACTATGGGTGTAAAATATTTATCTGGGACAGCTGGTAACAATGTGCTTTCTGTCACTGTCCTTTATGTCAGGCCTCTGAGCTCAAGATAATTTTTCCTCAAATAACAACATGCTGGCCTTTTTTTCACCATAACAATATGGTCTGTTTGTTCACTGCTTACAGGTCTTGCACAGGTACGGTGTATCTTGACAGAATAAAACCTTTTCAGAAGTGGCACCCCAGAAGGCAACGCTGCTTTGAATTTCTCCTCTTCCAACTTGCAAAGCATTTGCACATTTGAAAATGTACATTTAAACGATTCACAGAAAGATCTTTGGAACCATTTGTTGTGTTATGCAAAGCAGTAAATCGTGCAGTACTCATTTGCTGATTGGTAACAAATTTTTCAAGCACCAATAGACTGCAATAGGTCCATTACCTCAGAGACATTCTTCATAAGAGCCATGGACTACTCTGCAGCAGATGATCAATAAACTCTCACTCTGAAATGTTTTAAGTGTAGTTGCAAAGAGGTACACAATTATAGATATGATTTTGAGAAAACACAAAGGCAATAAAAGATTAAAAAATAGATCTTCAGCCTATAGCATAAATTAAAATAGTATGTAAATGAAAAGTGTCATAAACATTGCAACTTGAAAAAAATGCATCTAGTAATAGTGCGGCAGGAAGGACAGGTTTAAAAGGAGGGACATACGTGGTCTTACAAGGTGAATATATTCACAAGAAAACACCCAAAGAGCTAGAGAACATTCGTCAGGTGATGGGTGATAGACAAGCTGTGGTAGAACTGAAATCACACTACTACCTCAGAGACTTGGAGAAGACCATTGTTTTGGAAGTTATAGATACAGAAGAAAAAAGAAAAAACAAGAGCAACTGGACTCGGTGGTGGTTATGCATCGATGTGTGTTTGCTGACTATTTTTCGTATGATATTTTCCTCACTTTAAATGAGTGATCATTCTCGAAAGCTACAGTGATAATGGTTTTGATGTGTTAGAGTTTTCCCTCAGGAGTAATAAGAAAACACACAACAAACAAATAGATAAATTTTATATTGTAACTTTTGAGAGTTTTTTTTTTAGATGAGCATTTGCTTTCAACTTTTTGTCTTGAGATGTTTCAGTTGCAAATATAACAATGATGAGATTGAGATTCCAGGTTCTCTACAGGTCTTCTTTTAGGACAAAAGAAACAAACAAAAAATTTATAAGAAGAACATGACCAGACGCTTTGAACTATTTTGAAGACCTGAAGTTGCTAAGCTCAAATGAAACAACAAACTCAGAGTTCAACTAAATAAAAATAACATATTCAACAGGGAAATACTCAAATTGGTATTACAGATAGAGAATAAGAGATGATGGAATCAACAGCTTGGTTACCTACACAGAAAAGAATCTGACGTGAAAAAGAGGGGGCTGGGAATGAGGGGACAGTGAATAAGGCTAGTATCTAGTTCAGCTGCCAAAACCAGCAATGTTGCAACACTGTTTAGAGAGAGCTATTGAATGGACAAATGATTGAAATATTAATAGAAAGCTGCAGATAGAAAGAGCATTGGCATGTATGTCACTTCAAGGAATACTTTCACTTGAACACTCCAGGAGTATTATATCTTAAAATTTTACCTCCGGTCATTTTTTTACAGCAAAATAGAACGACATAGAATGTTAACAACAGATCTTGAAAGCTGATCCTGTATTCTCAATGGGACAAGACTCAAAGTTTGTGAGCTACACAATTTTATACATGAACAGCAAGATCCCTAAAAGCACTTCCTGAATATGAGTGTGTAAAGCTTCAAATATTGATATAACCAGGTCTTGGAAAACCCAAGATGGAGGAAGATAGCAAGCATTAAATCATCAGACAGATACCTGAAAATTTCTCAGGCCAACAATGACTACAGTTTGAGATTGCTCAGCTCATAGACTGTATACTTTAAATGGGGATACAGGTGTATGGGGAGATAGACACATCTCAGAAACTGATTGAACCATATGGGTTTTATGTATATGGACTGTAGAGTCAGCATTGTCTGTATTTTAAGACTAGCAGTAAAGAAAGAAGTAGGGAATAAACTTACTCTTTGAAGGGCTCCAATAACTTTGTTGTATAACTCATTCAACAAAGTAACAGATTCAGACAACAAATGGAGAAAACCTTTGTGAAACAACCTGTTTTAAAATGATTTTAAACACACTGTGTTCCCTGTTTCAGTTAATTTTAATTATTTCTTAAAATCTTTCTCTTTTTAGCCAGCACAGGTTCAGTAAAAGATTCAGTCATACACCCTAAAAGCAATTCCATGTATAACGGAGCCTTCTCCTGCCCATGACCCTCATTTAAAAGCTTCTCTAAAACCCTTCAAATGTGACTTACGCATATAAGCTCAGAAGCGTACTCAACTACTCGTTGTGTTAAATTCAAAAGAAATCCATTGCTGAAGGAATGAAGAAAGGGACAACAGTGGCTAAAAATTTAAAGAGCAGAAGATGACATGCATTTTAAGATGAACTGAGACAATCACATCACCATATGTGTATGATCACACATGTGCAGTTGCCTTACATATTGGTAGGCAAGCTAGGATCCAATGGATTTCCAATGAATAATACTTCATACCATGAGGACAATTTCTGCATTACCCTTAAGCAAATAATGCTCACCAGATTGCGAGTAGGAACAATAGAAATCAGTCTTGCAAAAAGATATTAAAGCTAATAGGAAAACTAATTAGAAGAAAACTGGGTTTGTTCTGTAATCTGACTATTAACAGAACTCCCCACATTCATGTAGCTGGGGTAGTTTTGATGCTGAATGGTACATGTAGATTTTAAAGGAGTAGAACATGGCATGCTAGCATGATAGTGCAAAATGTTTAGTGCACTCAGCTCAGCAGACAGACTCCACCTTAAGCCACAATGGCTTAATCAAAGATTCCAGAGTAATTCATCCCAATGAGTAAAGTTCCACAGTCAAACATTACTGCCAATCTTAATAATATTTTTCCCTTAAATAAAAAGTAAACTCATTGTATAGGATGTCTATAAGGCAATAAAAATATTCTGGAGTCATAAGTTCAGAATCCTTGATTGTCTCTATAAACAAATATTTATGCTCAAATTGTTACAAAACTAGTGAGAGTTGTGTCTTCCAAGTCAAGGTGAGATGGAGAGCCAATATAGAGTCAGCATGATCCTAGTTATTGCAGGTGAAGAGGAAAGATAGCATTCATTTTATTCCTTCACCTGAAATTGTTTATTTTTGCCATGTATCATTTGAAGAACTCCAAGCTACTTGTTCTGTCATTAACTGCTACCAGAAGCACTACTGTAATGCTTAAACACATTTTGTGCTTTGAGGTCAGTGACAGACTTATTTGAGGTTGTAAACAAAAGTTAGCTCAACTATATTATTCTTGTCAAAACTAACTTATTTATGAGAAATTTTAAGTATCAAATATGATTTTAAGTTTACAATTTATATATATAAATAATTGTAAATATATTTATCAACTGCAGCAAATTACAATGCAAGAAAAGATTTAATGTTAACCGGGGCATGAAACAGAGAAGATAAAGACATAAAATTTGAAAGGAATTAAGGTATTTATTAAAGTCATCTAACAATCTATATTTCTATAAATAAGCATTAACATGCTAATTAAATCTTTGACTAAGTCTGTATATCATAAGTATATCATATGGTTTTGCTGTACAAGTGGAGACACAGGCATTTCATAATCTATTTTCAGGTTAAAAGCATTGGTCATAATGCGGTTGCTCTATAATAATATATTGCAAAAACCTTTTTCAGTAAGTATTCCTACATATAAACTCGTTTGTGAAATGCACTATAAGATAATGCAAAGGAAAAAAACACAGATAAAACAAGGAACATTAATTTTTGAACAAATGTTTACATAATATTGTTAGTTTATTAACATTAATTTATGTTTGGGTTTTTTTCCCCCCATTTTCAGAAGAAAACTATCGCATTCAGAGTGCCTACAATATAACTTCCTAACATACTGAATTCAGCTGATAATTTCCTCAGTTTCCTTAATAGAAAAGTGGAAGACAAAACCAGACAGACTTTATAACATGTCTAGATTTTTAAAAAAACCTGAATCCTAGACCAATTAATTGATAAGGAAGTTAATTTCCAAATCAAGAACCCTCATATATAATCTGCCAGCCACCTTACTGTTTACACTGAGAGTGTCAAGGTCGAGTACCAGCTGCTGTCTGCAAGTGTCCAAGACTTAAAACATTAGGGGCTTTACAGGCAAAACTTAATACCATTAATTTAATCAGGAAACTTTTAACAAACCAATATAGATCATGTAACTTGTACTCTGAATATACAACATCCATTTAGAATGGTATTTTTGAGGACAAATTAGTCAATGATGTAAAGCATTGCAACGGCAGTAACAAACACCACAAAAATACTATTTAAATAATTATTCATTTTGTATTCAGAACAAGTTTTTAACAGCATCAACTGTAGCCTCAGGCCTCATTTACATTGAACAACTACCCATTATATAATTTACTTTCAGTGTTCATTTAGTAAACAGTAAACACTGAACAACCTTTGAAGAAACGTTATGTAGATGGTAACAAAGCTATCATACTGAACCCTGAATATAAGTGTCTGATTCTATAAATTCCTTACTTAATTTGCAATCTTACTGTCTTTTGAAGCAATTTTTGGTATACAGTCATAAGTTACACATAGTTTACATTTTTATTGTGGGTTGTTTTGAGTTTTTTAAATCTACCAAACATCATAAAGACTTTAAATCTACAACTCTATTGTGATACTAATAAACCTATTACTAACTCAATTTTGCAGATTATGAGGCCTAAATTTACAAATATCCTCTCATGTTGCTACATGAGTGGACATGACTAGAAAGACACCAGAACCCCAAATAGTCAAGATACCTATAATTGTAATGAACTTTTCTGATGTCATACAAGTAACAGCCAACAGGACAAATAAAAGTGATTGGGATTTCTTCACCAGGTTTTTTTGCCTGAATATAGTGAACTTGTATTTGCCAAAGGCACACATATATTCAGCAATCTGTATAGTTATTGGATGTAAGAAAATACTGTCGTGACTGACCTTGAGCATTATTACTGGAAGGAAGAAAATGGTGCTCGCCAGGGGACTGGCAATAGTAATGACCTGAAAGTAAAGTGAAGAAATAGTATCTCTGCCTGGAGATCAGAACCCAAAAGTAGAATGAAGAAGAAACCAGCAACAGTAAATGAAAGGAGCTAGTGCCATAAATATGACCTGGTAAAGAAAGCGGGTGGGGACAGGGATGGTGAACAACCCCCACGATCACAGAGGAACAGTGCTGGCTACTCTGAGAAAGTGTGGAGACAAGAATTCTCCTATGGAGTTTTGGTATGGCCTGTAGATAGTATGTGACCATAACAGGTTATGTGCGAGATGTGTATATGTTTGTGTTTTAAGAGTTACTATTTTTTGTTTAAGAAGATAGTTTTGTGTACTATCATTACTAATTTTAGTTACTCATTTCTTAATTGATCAAAGTAATATTTGAATTAAACTAGGCCTTATATATTTCCCTGACATAACCATACCCACTAATTGATCAATTCTCACAGCACACCCTTATGGAATTGGAGTGTGGCATGTTGGCAGAAGGTGTAAAAGGTATCAACATCTGCAAACTGATTCTTGTGTTCCAGTGCCATGGCTGTCCTGTGACAAATTGGTGCAGAATGCAGGCAGCATGAGATCGTCTCTGCAACAGCTCCTACTTCTCTCATTCAAACCTCCCTTCCCTTTTCTGTCCAAATGCAGACTTATGTACAAGAAAGGTCAAAATACAATGGGTTAGAGTGAACTAAAACAGATGGTGCCCCATGTAATCACAATCAGTTGTTAGAAGAATTACTTACAAAGGATGCCAAGGAAGAAAGCCAATAAATAACGTATTGGAGATAGACAATGGGAAGTGAGAAAGACAGGAAAGGAGTCATTACTTCATTGCTAAACACTGAATTAAGAGTTAGACAAGTCAGTTCTGTCTCATATCAAGCACTAAAAGGAAAATTACAAAAGGGATAGCAGTAGTCACCAGAGTAGTCAGTTTTAAATGGTATCAGTCAGATATGTCTGGTACTAGCTCTTGCAACAGTCCTCAAAGTTTTAAAATGTGATGGTCACATTTTCTGGACAAATTATGCCTGTTAATTATGTTGCATGAATTGCTGAATCCAACATGTTCCAGGACCCATTCCTTCCCTGATGTTACAGCCAGGCCTGTTGCACAGACCTAGACAGTCTCTCCATCCCAGCCTGATTGATGCAGCTGCTGTTGTTCAAGTTCGCAGGTTCAGCCAAAAGCAAGGTTGAACTTGTATTCCAGAGGGATAAATTGCACACACAGAGCATGTAATGTGACTGGCCACATAGCCCACTGCAGACAGAGCAGTGTCTTTATCAGCACCCACAGAAACATCAACAGCACTAGCATAATCAAGTACTGTTTGTACAGCTACTCATGATTGAAGTTCAATGGAAAAAACAGACCCTCGCTCTTTACATTCACAGGCATGCTCACGTTCACCTACACATCCCTTGAATATTAGCATGGGCTCTAAGTCCTTAACACTTTATTTTTACAGAGAGCGTAAAGAACATCTTACTGTTAGTAAGGTCGCACTTGCCAAAAAATGTCTACATAGTTATAAATACCACTCTTTTAAATTACCTTCCCTTTACTTTCTAGCACAGTTTACATTTGCAGAATGTATCCATTGTATTGCTTGCTAAATTCCACTCCATCAATTGCCAAAATTGGCAGTATTCCCTATCAAACAAAAACATCAGGAACATTCTTTTAGTGTTTCTGCAACAAATAGATGTTGAAATTTTCTCATCTCATGAAAAGATTTTTATTGGCAGTAGAAATTAAATCCATAAATAATTAAAAAACCCGAATACATAAATAATTAATTTTCCCAGGCTAAGGAATTTTTCCCTGTCTAAGCTTCATCTTCTCTGAAAGTTTTGTGTATATTGTAATGGCAGTTTAAACTAGTATTTATTCTTTCTTTCTTTTGTCATTCAGTTCCAGTATAGCTCCTACATCCAATGTATTATAGGATCTTATGTTTTCTCGCTCTCGATAACTCCAAACCAGTAAGGGAGAGAGTAAAAGGAAGAGTAATGGTTACCAGATCCCCTTTCCCACCCCAAGAGACCGGAACATGTTGTACTATGGAATGAAATACTTCCTTGGTCAGTCTGAGTCAGCTACAGTATCCAAAGTGGACAAAAGACCTTGAATCCAGTT